>CM062812.1:37756650-38356650 GCA_031772625.1 Pinus tabuliformis
GGGCTACATCCACCCCAAACAACGATTCCTTCCTTTCTATTATCAGCAAATGAAGAGACACACCTACAGCAGATCCACTGTAATATCCTCTATTTTTCTCTCACAGTCTCACCTCTCTACTTCTCGCTTAGAGAATACACATATATTACACAGACTCAATACAAATGCCCTCATACAAAGAGAGGGGGTTGCCTTATAGGCAAAAAACCCTAAACTAAACATAAGTTCTACTGTCAGATCATCTGCCTAATGAATGACCCAGATTGACTAGAAATTACTATACTTTTACTAAGGCAATTTTTACATATGTTTTTAGCTTCGGGGGCACTGCCCCGAGTCCCCGTGGGGGACCGCTGGCCCCCGGACCCCCTAGCCAAGGGGGATCGGCCCCCCCGGGCCCTCATGGAGGGGACAAGTCCCCCCTACACCCCCCCGCGTGGAGGGGTGTACAAACTTCCTGGGGTATACATCTGGCTGAAACAAAGACCTCTGAACAATCATGCTTCGCACTCAACACTACCCTCATGACTGTTTGACTTCCTATGACTTTTCAAATTACATGACTCTTTACATTTCATGTGTGTCCTTTTGACTTCCACTTTACAACATTTTGAATATAATATACATGATCCAAAATAGTGATGTGGCATATGACCACTCATGACAGGACATGACATGACACTGCTGACATGGTTGCTTCTTTATGTGGCAATGTCAAGTCATTGTTACTTCTAAGTGTTGGATATCTTTCTGAATATTCTTTCTATTCACCTCTACATGGCTTGTTGATGTAGAATCTTCAATGATCTCCAGTCTTGGATAGTGGTCGTAAACTAGTGTCCCTTCCCTTTCTCTTGATCGATCAAATTGTAAGTTTAGCTACAAGAGATTCTTTAATCATGCTCCCCTCCTTCTCATTCTCAATAATATTGTTATGACATGATAAAGTACATGTTCCTACAATTCACTCATGACAAGGCAACAATCCGAAAACCCCTTAGTCTAAGATGATGCATTCTGATCCACCAACTGAGCCCATAATAAGTTGCAAGTGGGAAGAGGGACTCAGTGACTATGTCGTGCATAGTTCTAGCAGCCAGGGAAGAGCTTGAGCTCTGATACTACGTAGTGCGTAGCTCAGGAAGGACTGAAGGACAATATTGCGTAGTTTCCAAAGCCAGTGGGGATAGGTTGAGGGAATGGACACTAGGAGAGCCAACTGTGCAGTTCTGGGAATCAAGGGAGGTTGGACCACTGTGAAGTTCAGGGAATCAGGGGATGAGCTTGAGGTTTGAGTATGAGAAGTGCACAGTTTAAGACGAGTTGGGTGTTATCCCCCGCAATGTATTAGGCTGATGAGGAAATCGACAGAGGTAACCACAGACCAAGATTTTAGTTTGGTAGCTAGCCCTACCAAACCAGAGAGGGCTCTCTCTATGGAATCACAGCCAAGAGATGACTCGATGATAAATCTAGGCTAGATAGCTAAGCTCAGGTAGGTCTTGAAAGATTTAGGGTTTTGTTGCTGGATAAGGGATAAAAACCAGGTAGTTATGGCAGAGCGTGCTAGGTCTAGGCTTTGAGAATCAGATTTGCAGAGATGTAATAGGTCAAGGTAGGCACACACTTTAGCACTTTAGGGTTATCATTGTGTATAAGGGAGATAGATAGGGTTTCTAAATGAGAATGAATCTCATGAATTCGTTTCTATCAGAAGAAAAATGAACAATAATGTGAAAGCTTCTCCAAAATAGAGCATTACATGAATGAATTATGTTTATTATCTTAGGAAACAAGCACATGAAACATGGAAATGGAAATGAAAGATACAATACATTCAAACTTATGATCACAGAAGAAAAAACACTGCTAAAACACATACCACAGGAATCCCACTACAATAGCTGCAAACTCTGTCTTTTGATTTCCAAAATGTCAAATATAGGCTACAATGGTTCTCTCCTCAAATGTCCAACCCTTGGAAAATGATTCCCTTTCATCTTATATAGGAAAATACAACATATGACATTTCATCAAGTCGAAAATTCTATTCAAGGCTCATCATAACTGGCTTTGATGAGTCCTCACTGAAAACTAGGATAGTTGAGACAGTTTCCACAATTTAGGCTAAAGTTTAGGAGAGCATATCTCCTCATTAATTACAATTTTCCTCATAAAGTGAGGCAAAAACCAACTAAGAAACCTAAAGTAACATTAATAGATCATAAAATCTCAAATTTTCCATGATTCAATATTCAAGAGGTTACCAGAACAGATGGGTCAAACCAGAACCAGATGGGTCGCACCAGAACTAGATGGGTCACACCAGAACCATATGGGTCATGCTATCAAGCAAAAAGGGTTGCACCAACATGCACCAAAACAAGAAATTTTGCAGAAGGGTCGCGCCTGTGTGAAGCCATTTTTTCGTATCTTCCCTAATTCACAATGGAAATCTAAAAGAATGGTAAACTATATTTTTCTATCTAGTTTCCATATCATCTTGAAGTTTGGAAAATTTCCCATGGGAAGGCCTCCAAAAAATCATTCTCCTAACATGACTCAGAAGCACCGTGCCTGTTGTGGAGGTAAATCCTCTCTGCGGATAGAGACGATCCCTACTAGCCCAGACCGGGTCTAGAAACAATCACACAATGCTACCACGCAAGTTCCTAACTGCAAATACAAAGTAGATGGTGAGAACCTACTTGGATTCCAACGCTAGTGTTCGTCGAAGAGATGTTGCCTTCGTTCCTTTGCTTTGGCCGGTCACGATCCGCACGATCTCCGTGATAGGATACCTGCACACGCAAAGAACAACACAAAAAAAAGCGTGAAATCTAGTAGATGCAATTATATATCGGTCAGAAAAGACATAACTCAACATCAAACATGAGACAATGAGAGTGGAACCATAATGATAGTCATCTATTATTAATGAATAACAAAGAAGAATACAACCATTGTTCTGACGTCAAATCCTCCTTTGGCTGGGTAGTCAGCTACACAAGTCTTGCAAAGCTTGTTGGGATGAGAAACAAGCCTCTCTCTCTTTGGGTGACAAGAATCCCCTTACTTAGATTTGGCCTTATGGGTGCAAAGAAGGCTCTTGCAGCTTCAAACTCTTAAACTCCTGGAACTATTGTAATTCTAACTATCACTCCAACTAGCTTGCTCAAGGCATAGAGGCAAGCTTTTATAGATAGAGAGGGAAAGAGATAGGATCAACCACATCATTCATGGGATTGGCTTTATCACTTGGAAAATTCCATGAAAGGTGGCAAACCACTTTCCCTTCTATGGAGATTCGAAGCCAAACCATCCTAGCTCAACATAGATTCAGTTGGTGAATGGGTTGAAGAGAACCTTCGGGAGTTTGTTCGTTGAAAACGTTACTCAATTCGGTTGGCGCGAGTGCGACTCTGGGACAAAGCGCCAATGGCGCGCCCTTTATGGAGGATTTCCCTCATTGGCATAGGTAGTGAACTGTGGACCCGCGCTAATGCAAAAAGAGCTTTTTTCATGAGTATTTTGCAGGAGATGTCTTCAGGGCAAATGAAGCTCATACTTAGAGGAATATGATGCAAGTGGTTTCAGGTCATGTCACTTCTCACAGGTCCTGGAATGAGTCCTTCAGTGTACAGGTGAGGGGTAACAGGGACGGTGACAAACGGTGACAAATTGCTGTGTAACAGATGCCCCCTAAAGCATGAGGCCCGAGAGAGAGAGGGGTGAAATGCTTTACAAGAACATGCGTGACTGAAAACACGGCCGCGGAGAACCTGTGTAAAGAAGTACAACTGATATCTCAAGTACATGATATAAGTGGTATGGGCGCAGCCATCCATAACAGAGTACATAATAATCTAGATCCAAGGTATGGATGCAGCCATCCGGAGAGGATCGATAAATAGACTCAGGCATGGTCACAGCCATCCAGTAAATGAGTCATGTAATAATCATAATAATCCACAAATCACAGCCTGGATCTCAATAGACAAAATCTAGGGTCTTGCGCTCCATCTTGACCCGTACAAAGTACAAGTTCAAACATGCGAATACATGAGTTGAAGTCGAACATGCATGAACATCGTCGGATTACCAGTCAGTGATGAAAACTATTAACAGACGCGAGAGGTACCACCAATAATGACAATGGTCCTCAAGGTACTATAGGTACAATCTACGACGTGTGAATCAATGAGCTGGCATCGAACACCCGTAGAATCATTCGATCGGAGGCCAATGATGAAAACCTCTCGTCGAACACGAAGAACCTGCCATTGAGGCATGCAAGCTCCAAGGCACCAAAAGGAGTCTCTAGATCAACTTCCTGGATAATGAGCTGAAGTCGACAGGAAGTGATCTTGATCAAAGGTGGGCCATAGTGTTTCCCACATCATTGACACGAGACAGAGGAAAGATGTTGTGGTGATGCAAAATTATGTGAGGTATCAGAGGAGATGGTATTGCTGCAGAGGTCAACTTCTCTTGAACATAGCGGTGGCACGACAGTGGATTTGGCAGTATTTGACATCAAATGAGCAAAGGTCATGGTGACAAAGCAATGAGCAGATGAGAGGCCGAATAGGGTAACCCAAACCCATGGAGGCTAGTGTAAAACAAGATGAGATTTCCCCACCCAGACACGAACACAGACTAGTGCCATGTTCATGAGCGACATACTGCCGACACGACGATAATTATGGGTCCATTTTCCCCACCATTTCTGGCGAGTACCCCAGTTATTTTTAACAAGTTGGACGGGGATAACATATGCTTGTAAGGCATCATTACGACAGAATCCGATGTCATTAAGTTTTAACGAGCCTGACAAGGGAAGAACTCGGCGTCTTTTCCTGTTTAGAGAGTCTGAAAAGACAGCAGAAAAGAAAACTCCAAGGGGGTCCTTTTTCGTAAAGTTGTGTCTCTCGAGCCCGAAAACGTATAAAACAATACTCGAAAGAACCGCCCGATCATTACGATCGAGGAGTACTTTTCATATGTAGTGACATTGATCCAAAAAAGTAGAAAAGCGATCAACATCATGTCGTTTCGTAACCATTAACGAACCTGAAATGACAAGGGTCCGACTATCTTTTTGTTTTTACATGGTCGGAAAAGGGTTTAAAGACGACCGCCTCTTATTTACGTTTAACGAGTCAAGAGGGATAACTCGGCGATCTTTTCATTTTTACAAGTCAGAAAAGAGCTTAAAGGTGACTCGTCCTGGAGGACCGAGTGATATAAAGGGTAGCAACTGGTTCCGGCAATGGTGGAACTGCTCAAAACATGTAATGGTCAAGAGGCTGGCTAATAAAACCACTCATCGCTGTGGTTCCTCAGGAAAGGAAAAACAACCAAGTGAGACCATATGATCGGCCAAAGAGATGGTAGCAATGGAATGAAACAACCAAGGCTCATCTAGCATAATTTAGCGGATAAAGACAGCAATCACGAGATGTAAAATGGGTATAGGTTCATTTTGACACAAGCTTGAACCATGGAGAACTCTGCTTGGATTCGGTTTCATGTTTGCACAAGCTTGAAACGAAAAACTATGCTTGTTATAAGCTCGCATGCCCCCAGCATAATGACGCAAATCAAGGTACATGACCCCCCAAGCTTCATTGCATGCAACAAAGTGGATGGAATGAAGGTTCACTCTCGAGATCGATGAAAGACTCGACTTGTAGTTTACGAGATCTGAATCAAAAGACTCGATTTGGAAAGGGAGTTGTTTCATTTTTTAATGAGGTTGACACAGTAAAAGAACTATCCTCATAACCCTTGTTTCATTTTTGAACGAGCTTGACACAAGATCAGGAACTATGCTCCGACCAAGCCTAGTTTCATTTTTTAAGGAGCTTGACATAGGAAAGGAACTATGCTCTGATCAAACCTAGTTTCATTTTTTAAGGAGCTCGACACCGGAAAAGAACCATGCTCGACCAAACCTAGTTTCATTTTTTAAGGAGCTTGACACTGGAAAGGAACTATGCTCCACCCGAACTTCATCATAATGAATAGAAAGTCGGGGCTTCCAAGATTGTCACTCCCGGTGGAAAGGAAACATCTTGGAAGTCAGGGCCCAATGCCCCGGGACACTATGCACGATGGCGGCATCACTGGATCAAGGCATGGGACAGGTGGCCACGTAGTTGATCTGTGGTGGGGTAGATGCAACTGGTGGATGAAAACTAGGAGGGGACGACAACGGTGCAGGAGGCATCGGGGGACTAACAAATGACACTTGATCAATAGTCACAATTCTTCCATCATGGGGAAAGCAAACCACACGGAAAAGCGAAGAAACGAGGGCCCCCATGGCGTAAACATAGTCGTGACCAAGGAGAAGACTAAAGTCTAAAACACATTGGGTAACCAAGACGTCTATATAGACGGTTTTGCCTCCCAAAGTAATAGGGAACTTCGGGAGAACTCCTAGAGATGGACATGCTCCTCCGTCGAAGGCCAACAGATTCTGAGTGATTGCCCAAGCTGCAGGGAACCTAAATCTTGCCAAGTAGTGTACGGCATAAGACTGACAGACACCCCTTCATCCAAAACAGTGCCAGGTACTGCCTTAGCACGGGCATGTACTGTGATCTGGAAAGGCATATGGGATGGAAGGCGACCGGCGATCAGGCGATTCCAATCAAAGGAAGTGACCAGACTACTTGGTGGGGGAATCGTATGATTTCCCCCATGTGCTAAAGGAACCGAAGGAGAACCTTCGGGAGCAGCTGGGTTAGGAGAGTCATTTCGGGACTCAGGAGAATCTGAAGAGACGAGAAGAACATGGGCATGATGCTCGTCCGAAACAGAGTGATCGACGGGTGGTGAACTCGAGTCGACACTCTTTCCGACCAATGGTTGGTCTGGAACAGGCTGGGCACAGCCAGGTTTGGGAAGAGGAGGCTGGACAAGAGAAGAATATGAATCAATCTCTTTGTCAGCAGGGGAACGATCTGCGGCTACAGAGAGATGTTGATAACCAACGGGAAGTTGGGGTGAAGGAGCTGTAAGACTTTCCAAGACAACGGAGGCTTTATCCATGAGTGGACAAAGGTGAAGGGGATGATTGCCTTCACAAAGTCTACAGGGGATTCGAATCTTCCCTTTTCCCTTACCATTCCCAACTGATAAGGTAGCATCGCCGTGAGCTTCAGAGGACGATGAGGGGCGGGCCGGATCGCGAGACCATACTTCTAAGACCCTGGGGATGCCAGGACAATCACGAAGAAGATGGTCCCCCTTGCATAATCTACAAGGAAATTTGACCTTCCGCGGAGGAGCGGAAGGTGGCCCGACTTCAGGTGTACTCGAGGGGGTAGCTGCACTTGTAACCTCTCCCTTAGGATCCTTCTTCTTCTTCGTCTTCTTCTTCTTCTTAGCCACCGGGTTACTCGAATCAAGACTTTCACCAGGCGAAGTAGAAGATGAGGACGTAGAAGTAGGCGTATAAGGGGAGAGGTCCACCTTAGAATCAACATGATGTTGTTCAGGTGGAGGGACTGATTGACTAGATGGTGAGAGGACAGGGACCAAAGAGGTTGAGAACAACCAAACCGGCAACCCAACAGTTAACCCTATGAGGGACAACGTTGCCATATAAGGAGCGCCAACATTTCCAAAAGGAGCGAAATGACCAGGGTTCCCGTCAGAGGGGATCCCTGGGTTGGTGAACCCCGGAAAAGTTGCCATCGAGAACAAAAATAAGCCTACTCAAGCTAACGCAAACAAGATCTAACCGGGTAATGTTAATCGTGGCCAAATGAATTTTAAGACGCAAGGACACAACTTGACCTTTTCATGTTTTAAGAGTCGAGAAAAGGACGAAAAGGTGACTCTAGTCGCCTTCGAATGTTTTGTGAGCCCGAAGTGACAAACTGCTCAAGTGAGCCTTTTCTTTTAAGGAGTCTGAAAAGGATCAAAAGTGACTACTCTGGAGAGACTAGGCAAAGGGTTTACCAAAAAAATCCGTAAAACTGCGTATACACCTTGGCAGTCATATGAAAACCAAGGACTTCCCATACGGCAGTCAATCTTCCCAAATGCTGTGTTCGGTGCGTTACGGCTTGTAAGGCGGTAGACACGGCTTCCTGTGGATAAATGATGATAACCTAGTGGGGTCTCCCCTATATACGCGACGGTACGTGGGAGCCCAAGTCCGTGCTAGACCACTATCAAGTCACAAAAGGAGGAATCACCCAACCGTAATGTGAAACAACAGTGACTAGGTTTAACGACGCCGAAGCACGTCTCTAGCCTAGACCTCTAGATGTTTGCGTTATGTTCCAATGCGTTTTTAAGTTCATTCAGTTCATTTTACGGTTGATCTTTGATTAGGTTTCGATTTCCAGGTCCTACCGTATGTAATCTCTCACAATTTCCTAAATGCAAACTATATGCCAAAGAATATCATTTCGTTCGATGAATGCTAACTACGAGAGAGTTAAGGATTTTTCAAACAAAATGACCACAAACAAGCACGAATCACTTTGATGCAGCTAATGACGAATAAACGAAACTTTTCTTTTGCTTTAAATCACTTAATCAATGAAAAGCTTCTAATTTCAATTAACTAATGCAACGCAACAGAGATTATTCGTTTTCCTTCTCAATGGCAAAGTGCACTAAATGAATTTTGAGAGACAGTAACACCGAGCAAAAGACCAATTTCACTCAATGAGAACACAAACAGATCCCAAAAACACCAAAACAGTCCTTCAAACCAAAAAGAAAATACAAAGACCTCTTATGAGCTATGTGATCCAAGCTCAAACGAAGCCAAGTGAAACTCAAGCGAAAAGAAGCAAATCACTTGAATAACAAGAAAAAACTTTGACAACTACTGAGCGAATGCAAAGGAATAACCACAATGTTGACCGGGTGATCAAAGAACACAAAACACCTCCGGGAGGCTCGACGCACAAAGCCACTAGATGCCCTAGGGCTAAAATGTGAAACCGATAGAAAAAAGCAAACACCCGAATGATGAAGGTCTAAAACCAGTCAAATCAGGATCAAACACACTCCAGTAATTGAAAAAGACACAGCCAGACACAAATCCAAGCTCAGAGGGCTTAAGGACAAGCGAACTTGAAAAGTTGACAGGCCTGGCGCGACTGTCAGGCTGCAACTCGCGCCTTTATAGGATTGGCGCGGGTTGTCTTTGAGCAACTTGCGCCAATAGCGCGACTGTTAGGCTAAAAAGCGCGCTAATCAAGTTAACTTAAATCAAAACAAAAGCAAGTGACCCAGGGCTTGAGAACAGTATCTAGGCAAACCAGGAAGCAAGAAACAACAAGAAATTCGACCCAGAAAGCTATCTAAGCAATCAAAACAAGAAAAACCAAAGAGACAAGACAAACTCCAAGTTGTTTAGTTCGTAAACCAAACCAGAGATTGACTGAAGTGGCGTTGATCTACTTCGCTAATGCAAAGCAATAGCGTTTCGAAGGCTACCTGGCCGTGCTTCAGGCTCCGTCTAAAGTTTACAAATCAAACAACAAGATCTCCCTAGTGGAGTCACCAAATTGTTGTGGAGGTAAATCCTCTCTCCGAACAGAGACGGTCCCTACTAGCCCAGACCGGGTCTAGCAACAATCACACAATGCTACCATGCAAGTTCCTAACTGCAAATACAAAGTAGATGGTGAGAACCTACTTGGATTCCAACGCTAGTGTTCGTCGAAGAGATGTTGCCTTCGTTCCTTTGCTTTGGCCGGTCACGATCCGCACGATCTCCGTGATAGGATACCTGCACACGCAAAGAACAACACGAAAACAAGCGTAAAATCTAGTAGATGCAATTATATATCGGTCAGAAAAGATATAACTCAACATCAAACATGAGACAATGAGAGTGGAACCATAATGATAGTCATCTATTATTAATGAATAACAAAGAAGAATACAACCATTGTTCTGACGTCAAATCCTCCTTTGGCTGGGTAGTCAGCTACACAAGTCTTGCAAAGCTTGTTGGGATGAGGAACAAGCCTCTCTCTCTTTGGGTGACAAGAATCTCCTTACTTAGATTTGGCCTTATGGGTGCAAAGAAGGCTCTTGCAGCTTCAAACTCTTAAACTCCTGGAACTATTGTAATTCTAACTATCACTCCAACTAGCTTGCTCAAGGCATAGAGGCAAGCTTTTATAGATAGAGAGGGAAAGAGATAGGATCAACCACATCATTCATGGGATTGGCTTTATCACTTGGAAACTTCCATGAAAGGTGGCAAACCACTTTCCCTTCTATGGAGATTCGAAGCCAAACCATCCTAGCTCAACATAGATTCAGTTGGTGAATGGGTTGAAGAGAACCTTCGGGAGTTTATTCGTTGAAAACTTTACTCAATTCGGTTGGCATGAGTGCGACTCTGGGACAGAGCGCCAATGGCGCGCCCTTTATGGAGGATTTCCCTCATTGGCGCGGGCAGTGAACTGTGGACCCGCGCTAATGCAAAAAGAGTTGTTTTCATGAGTATTTTGCAGGAGATGTCTTCAAGGCAAATGAAGCTCATACTTATAGGAATATGATGCAAGTGGTTTCAGGTCATGTCACTTCTCACAGGTCCCGGAATGAGTCCTTTAGTGTACAGGTGAGGGGTAACAGGGACGGTGACAAACAGTGACAAATTGTTGTGTAGCAGTGCCAGTCCAGATTTAGTGGTAGAGAGGTGAAAAAGGTGAGGTTTTTTAAGTTTCTGATCAAAATGGGAATCCCCCATGAAAAATTAGGATTATATTTGTCATTTACTCATCATAATTCATCCATCCATGTATGAAAAAACTCATTTGGGTGTCTAGGGAAAAAGGGTCGTGCCTCAGTGCCATGCTTCTATGTGCCTTTTCCTGCAAAATTTCAAAAAATTCCAAATTTCTCCAAAAATTTCAAAATTTGTGCCTTGGTTGTTATGGAAGATAGGCTAAACATTCTTGGATGTTTTAGCCACCAATTTCACTCACTTACCCCTTTTTCTTGATTCCCTTTACTTATCCTAGACCTCTTTCAGTTTTGTTTTCAGTCTCTTGATTCTGATTTGTGCAATCTGGTTCCTTGCTTGATAGTGATGGCCCATGTGCCTCAACATCTAATTATCCCTATTAGCTAGGTCAAGAAGCTTCTCCAGATGGTCATTTACTTTGCTGAGCCAATATTCCCCGTCTTCACTAATCTTCATAGCTATTCTGTCTCCAAGGCTCAAATCCTCATGCAGTAGGTTTTGGTCGTTTTCCTTCTGCAATTTTCCTTTGAGACCCTTTGTCCTAGGTCTCTTTCTCCCAACCTACCTCTTTTGTTCATCTTTCTTATCATGCCCCAACATTGCTTTACCTTTGGACTCTTACATACTAGTTTTAAGCAAATAATTTTCTAGAAGCAGTTTCTTTACCTTCAACTACTCATTTTCTTGCTCAAGAAAGGAAATGACAAATTTGGCTCTTTCCACATTGTCCAAAAGCTCCCTGATCTGAGAATCCTTCTCTCTAACAGCTAGTTTCAGGTTTTTTTGATCATCTTGGGACTCCAAGTTTACTATCTGTATGTCATGATGGATAGCCTCCTCACCATGCAAATGTAATCCATGTTGTGCTAATGTAGAAGGCTTGGCCCCTTCCACAATATGTGGAGCAAACACAAGCCTGTTCCCTCTTTCATATGTCTTGGTTACCTTAGGTCTGAGTGCCTCTCAAACCTTTGCCTACTTGCTTGTTGAAACATACTTCATAAACCTCGTGAACCTAGGCTTTGATGATGTTCTTTTGCTAGGAGAAACAGTGGGCCTAATGACGAGAGAAATCTTTAATTTATCCAAAAAGGTTTCCCAAGTGATTTGCTTGATTGAGAGCTAATTCCTAACCACAATCTTGATCAGGCTATGGTGAAACAAGTTTGTGATATGAGGTTGTCCCCTGGTGTGAATTTTTTCAATCATCTTCACCACACCCTTAGACAGAAAATTGCACAAATTAAGTGTTCTTGTAGAGGTGAAATGCATAAGTAACCTAACATGATACCTGTATAATCTAGAGAATCTGCCTTGACATGTAAAATACTTCATGATAAGCTTCATCAGAGGGGCATACTTTTTAAGCAGATGTCTAAAAGGAAAAACATGTTCGCAGGTCTCTCTGACATTAGGTTTTAGTAGCATCTTATAATCATCAAGAGAGAATTCCATGCCTTTGAACCAGGTTTCACCATGATTTGGAATACTTGTGGCTGAAGAAATAATGCTTTTTGAGACACTGAACTCAATACCTGCTATGACAGCTTTATCTATGTTGAAATTTTGGGAAAAGATGCTTGTCAAAGGGACATGGGAACCATACTCTGCAACCTGCTCACAAAACTTCATACAACCAACATTTTTGAAAAATTTATGAGCAAATGGAGAAGCATTTATTTCTCTTAGGTTGGATGGATCAAACGTTGAATGATGTACTCCCTTATGCACTTTCTTTTCACTCTCTTGTTCACTCTCCATCAAATTTGTTGAATGGTAAAACACTAGTCAGTTGATGGTGATAAAACTGAAGTGGAAGTTTTTCTCAAGGTGAAAATGTAGTGGGAGGCTAGGGTTTGATGAATTCAATGGAAAATGAGTGGTGGAATGATAGGAGACTTTAAATTTAGGGTTTTCTGGGTGATAGCTGACAGTGGCGATCAGTAGAAGCTAGGTCTATTCACCAAGAATTTGCTGAAGAGAAACCCTGAGAAACAATCAATTCATAGTGAGAAAAATATTTGAAAGGATGGTGTAGATGCCCACTTAGTGTTTGCAGAAGCTTTAAGAGTCTTTGAGTGATCTTTGGAGGTCTGAAGAAGTCCAAAATATCCTTAAAAACAAGAAGAAAACCCCTATGGGTCAACCTGGCTCAAAAAGGTCGCACTTCTAGGTAGATGGGTCACACTCCACTCAAAAAGGTCACAATTCACTTCAGAAGGGTCATATTATGCACAGAAGGGTCACATTTTCTCAAAAGGGTCGCATTTCACTAGGAATAGAGAAAAAACCCTCAGTTTTCACCACATTTTCTTGTTGCATGATAATAACTAAGCTATGCTTGGACATTTGAAAGTGAAAATGAGTTAGAAAGTAACTCCTCTTATCCTTTTAAACTCAAATTAGGACCCTTGACACTTTATGATCTCTGATATTTGAAACTTGGTCACTTAATGGCCTTTTGGAGACATTGAACCCTTTTTTGAGACATTGAACTACAACCTTTGAAACTTAGAATCTTGAAGTAGTTATTATATATGAAAACATAAAATTAAACTTGATATCAAATTTATTAAAGAAAATTGATTATTACCACTCCTCCTTTGCTGGATTTTTATGTGTGGAATGAGAGTTTGGTGATTGTGAAACCCTAATGACCTAATGGAGGTACTGAGCAAAATGAAGACCATGGTGACATGACTGAAGTGGTGATGATGATATATTAAATGATAGCACATCCAACTAAGTGATGGTAGTGACTAGACATGGAAATCTTGAAGGAGTGGAAATAATCCTAGACACACTAACCAGTGACCAAAGTTTTTGCATGGAAGACCTAGTGAAATGAAAAAAACTTGAACTTGAACCCTAATGGACATTCTGAAAGAGAACATTTATCATTGGTGGAAGGAAAAACTGACTGACACTAAAATTGGCTCCAACTGGGGATGGCAGCAACATAGGAGGTGTCAAGAACACCATAGACCTAGTAGTCTTATTCATTGGGCATGGAGTCAAAATGCAAAACCTAACTTGAATATGAAAACTGACTGACTATATTTTACAAACCATAAAAAAAGAAAACACAAACTTTACACCAACAGCCGATCAAGAAGTCTTATGGCCTTCTCCTCGTGCTTCAAACTCCTAAAATAGCTACTATAAACTCTGACATGAAATGTAAATTGATATATACAATGATCATGAAAATTTTCAAAACTTTTCAGATGTAGTAGTGCTTGAGAAGCCTACCATTGATTGCTCCTCCTAAATAAATTTGGCCATCAATATCTTCCAACACATAAGCATTCTTCGCCCTGAAGGTTGAGATTCTATAGGGTCCCTTCCATAGGTTTTCAAATTTGTCATGTTTTCCCTTCTCTTCATTCCGTGCATCCCAACGAAGAACCACATCACCCATGTTGAAGTTGTCTTATTTGGTCCTGCAGTCATAAATCTTTTTAATCCTTTCCTGAAGTTTCGAAGTATTCTAAAATACTTCTTCCTTAGTTTTCTGTAAATGTATCATTTGACTTATCCTCTATTGCACATCATTCAGTTTGTTGCTCTCTTCCTGCAGAAGTTTCATGACGGGAACAACAAGGGATGAAGGAAAGACAATATCAACCCCGTACACCAACTAAAAAGGATACATTCATATGGAGTTTAGTACTTACTCTGTCTGCCCATAAAGCATTAATGAGATTTTTGTGCAAGTTCTTTTTATTGACCTTTAGAAATTTCTTAATGATGTTGATCAAAGATTTTTTAGAGGATTCAGCCAGCCCATTCCCTTGTGGGTAATAAGTGGTATAATGCCCCAACATAATATGGTATTTTTCACAGAACTCCACCATCTTCTTGGAATTGAAAGTAGCAGCATTGTAAGTGATTATTTTCTGTCTGCAGCCAAATCTAGACAAGATATTAGTTTCAATACACTGAATGATGACAGAATCAATGGCTTGCCTGGTTGGAATTTCTTCAATGCATTTCGTAAAGTAGTTAGTGGCTATACGATCCACTTATGTTGTGCAGACAACGAAGGATGTATTTCTCCCACAAAATAAAAACTCCACTGCTGAAAAGGAGTCGAGACCGAAACTGGTTGCAAAGGCAATGGAAAATGTTTTTTTTTCCCTTGAAAAGTATGGCACTCATGGCAGCTCATTATTGTTCTATATACATCTAAAAAAAGAGTAGGCTCGATAAAACCCAGCCGTCAAGATTTTTTTGGTTGTAGTTTTCCAAAAGAGGTGACCCCCACAATCTCCTTTGTGGAAATCAGTCATCACATCCTTAACTTAATTTTCAACAAGACAGTTCAACAATACACCACCTAGATCTTTCCAAAACAAAACACCATCAAGAACACAATATTTTGAAGCCTTCAATTTTAAGGATCTACTTTTACCTTTGGGCACTTCCAGTGGAGGATTTAAATGCTGCAATACATAAACTATGTCAGAGTACCATGGATATGAAGTGAACATATCTGACACTTGTACTAGTGAATCTTCTTCTTCTTCTTCGGGAAGGGAAGCGATCAGATTGATATCTAATGCATACAAATTAGATTCAGCCATGAGTTTGGCCAAACTCTGTCTGTTAATGAGCTTTGTTGGCTTTATTTCTAGATCATATTCTAACATTTTTGCTATCCATTTTCCTCTCCAGCCTTCTCAATCAGTCTGGGTAAGGACCTCCTTTACTGCTACTCTTGGGAAATAAGCTATAGTATGAGAATGCTGAATATATACTTGGAAGTCTTTAAGTGTTTTTACCAAAGCCAAAGCCTTCTTCTCAATAATGTTGTATTTTAGTGCTGCATCCCTTAATGTCCAACTGAAAAATGCTATGGGTTGTTCAATTTTTTTATCCTTCTTTTGCATCAAGACTGTTGCTAAAGTATGTTCCAAGGTGAATGAAAATATGATAAAATATAAAGTATAGTCGGGACTGATTAAAGCATGAGTAGTAGATAATGAAAATTTGACACTATTGAAAGACTTTTTGGCATTTTCGGGCCATCTTACCTCACTGTCCTTCTTCAGCATGTCTGTCATCTCTCTCAAATGCTCAGCGAGGTTGGGGATGAATCTCCTCAGAAAGTTAATTTTCCCATTGAATGACTAAATTTCTTTCTTGTTCCTTAGAAAGTCTAACTACTGAATAACTTCAACTCTTGCGGGGTCAATCTGGATGCCATCCTTGGAAATGATGTGGCCCAATAGCTTACCTTCCTCCATGGTGAAAACACTCTTTTTAGGATTCAACGAAATGCCAAATTTTTTGCATATCTAAAAGACAATTCTTAGATGATGTAAATGTTTGTCATCAGTTTTAGAAAAAATTGTGAGATCATCTAAGTAAATGACTAGAAAAACATCCTTTTCGTTGGCAAAATAAATGTCCATGGCTCAATGGAATGTTGCTCCTGCATTCTTTAATCCAAACAACATTTTGGCATACATAAATGTACCCCATGGTGTTGTGAAGGTTGTTTTCAGTTGATCATCCTTGTGCACTAAAATCTAATTGTAGCTTGAGTATCCATCAAGCAATGAAATTCTAGAAGATCCAACTATTGTTTGCATGATATGGTCCATCTTTGGCAGGGGATAGTTGTCCTTTAAGGACACTTTGTTCAGATTTCTGAAATCGATACAAAGGCAGATCTACCCGGTCTTCTTTCTCACCGGAATGAGATTTGACATCCATTCAGAAAATCTAATAGGAACTATAATACCAGATTTATACAACCTGTTTACCTCTTTTTCGATGGATGGTAGCAACGTAGGATTTATCCTCCTTAGCTTTTGGCGAAATGGCTTTTGATCAAGCTTGATCGGTATAGTGTGTTGAATTATGTTTTTATCATACTCCTTCAAATCTAAATAGTCCCATGCAAATACATCAGAAAATTCTGTCATCAAAGCAATATACTTACTTCTGATCTCAGGAGATAGAGACCTTGATAATTTGACCATCTTGGGCTTATCTGTTGTGCCAATGTTTACATCCTCAACACCTGTTTCTGTAGGGACCATGGTGGGATTTCTAGAAGGTATAAGACCTCGTGGAATGTTATTGTCCTTCAACTCCCAAATTTCAACCTTTGTTGCTTCAATTTCCTGATCATATTCATTGCACGTATCATCAATATGGTAATTCAGAAATTCATCCTCCATCTGCAAAAAGTTGTTAATTTGTTTATCGTCCCAAAACACCTACCAATATCTCATATTATTAGGGATAGTCGGGCGGTGTTTGACATGAATTGAATACTTCTCACTTGAATGGGTAGGAATCTTAACCATACTTGTTGCAGTAGCAAGAGAATCAACCATCATATTATGAGTTCTAGGGATCAAAGATAAAGTATAGTCTGAAAATTTTTTGAGAATGTCAAGGTCAACATTTCTACAAGCTCGCATCCTTAGATGCTTGGCCTGGTAATCCACTTTTACCTGTTTAATTATTAACTCGGAGTCACCATAAACTGAAATTCTCTTTGCTCTTAGTTTTTTCAGAATTTTACGGCCAACAAACAATGTCTTGTACTATGACTCATTATTTGAACAATAAAAAGCCAATTTATAAGAACTTAATCTTACATTTCGAGGAATTTTACATGACTGATGCAAAGGGCCTTGAATCCACATGCCGATTTTGGCTCCTTCCTTACCCAATGCACCATCAAACTCCATGGTCCAAAGACCTTCTTCCTCATTGGGAAAAAAAAATTTAGAGGACTGATCTTTCTGATTTTCTGGAGGATGACTTACTCTCTCAACAATCTGAGTTTCTGGCACTTATTCAACAATATCTTCAGATCAAGTTTCCGGTTGCAAACCTTTAGTATCATTTTCCTGTATTTTTGCAATCAAATCTTCTTGTACACTACTTATGATATCTGAAACTTTTGAAATCTGAACAATTTGACTATCATCATCAACTGAATTCAAATCTCTATACAAAATGAAAGACTCTAGATCGGTATGTACAACATGGATAGGGTGATTATTTGGTATTTCTTTGCTACTAATCATAAATATCATCTTCTTCTCCCAGTATAGTTTTCTGAGTTTCTCAAATACCATTATAGTAGCATATGAAAAGTCAAGTTGCAAGGTTCCTTTCAATTTTCCCCCCCAAGACCGTGAAAGCAACATGCCAAACCGTGGAGGTATATTAGCGACCACTACATCCATCAATACATTTTTGGATAGGATTTTGTGAAGGGACACTACTAGATCTTTGATAAGGCCAAGGCATTTGACCCTCAACACTATTCGCAAATCCCTCCGATCGGTGAAAGATCCCATAGATCCTAAAGATATGAAGGGTGTCTACTTGATCCCTTGTTCCTGTGGGACACCCTATATCGGGGAAACAGGGCGCTCCATTCAGCAAAGGATCAGTGAACATGCAGCTGACCTAAGACATGGCAGAACCAAGTCTTCAGCGTTAGCAGAGCATGCGGAAAAGACCAAGCATCAGGTGTGTATTGAGGAGGCCAAAGTTATTGCCAAGGTTGCGCAGTTCCATCACCGTAAATTCAGGGAAGCTATTGAAATTGAAAAAAGGCCGAACAATCTCAATAGAGATGACGGCTGGAAGATCAGTAGCTGCTGGATCCCTGCCCTTTCTTCCTAGTCTTGTTTTTTCTAGCTTTCGATGTTCTCTCTTTATTTCGCGGATCTTTTTCCTTGATGCCTTGTCTTCATCCTAGAGTTTCTCCTTTTGACTCGGTATAATTATTTATTCATTTATTTTTTAAGTTAATAGTATTCTAGTATTATTAGTATTATTTATTTATTTTATTTTTTTTTTTATTTTTTATATACCGTTTAAAACATTCTTAATTAAACTATATATATTTATATATAGTTATTCTTATTAATTTTTAATTTTAATTTTATTACTATTATCTTTATTTTTTACTTTTATTTTTATTTTTATTTATTCATTTTGATTTATTTGTTTGTTTATTTATTTATTAGTATTATTAATTTATTATTTATTTATTTAAAAAATAAATTAATAAATAAAATTATTTCTATTTTTATTATTTATCTGTTTATTTTATTATTTTACTTTATTTTATTTTTATTTATTTATTTAATTATTTATTAATTGGTTTGTTTTTATTTATTTTTTATAGTTATATTTCTATTTATATTTATATTTTTATTTATATTTATATTTTTTATTTTTTAATTTAATTTTTATTTTTTATTTTTATTTTATTTTTATTATTTTATTTTTTATTTATTTATTTTATTTATTTATTTTTTACATATTTATTTATTTATAATTTTTCGATCCATTATTTTTATTAACTCTAACTAACTTTTATATCTTATTTATAATTATACTACTTATCCCCCTTTTTCTAACTAATTGGGAATTTTTAATTAACAAACTATACCCCTTTTTAACTAACCTTAAACACCATTTAAATTAATTTTTATATATTTTTATTGGTCTCCTAATATAACTAATTTTGACTCTGGTCCTATAGTCAAAAGTAGCCGTTAGTCGTGATAGTCGTTGGAGGCTCTGCTCAAACTATTTAACATGCTAAGTTGGATCTGTCTCTTCAACTTGTCCTGACGATGAACCACACTAGTTGGTTCGAAACGCGTCGACAAATCTTTTATCTTGTGATTTACACCGAAGAATTTCTCTTAAACTTGATATGGATCACAGAAGCCTCAATTCAACATTTGACTCTTCCTGAATCAAAGGAATACAAATCATGGTAAGGTCGAGTAATATCTAATCCTAGTTTGTCCATAATAGCCTTTGGCATCATGTTATGTGAGGCGTCGGAATCTAACATGGAATTATGGAGTATAAACTCATGGAGTTTGAAACTAATATAGAGAGGAGGAACTTCATTATCCTCAGGACTTCCCTCTATAGCTAGACCAAATAAAATTGTAGGCTTATCATCTGCAACATTGACAATATCTGACAATTGATATACTTTCAACATCTTAGAAATATGGAATTTGTACTTTTCATTATGAACTAGTTTAGTTAGAGGAATTGAAACCTTCAATTTGGAAATTTCATTCTCTAGGCTAAATAGAATGGATTGCTTGTCTACCTCTTTTTTTGTAGTGTCCTTCCTTTGAGGCTATCCTTTGGCTTGAGATTCCTTTTTCTAACTTTCAGTTTGAACCACCTTATCCTTCCTCGCATTGCTGGTAGAAGCTTCATTATTTTTATCCCAACTCAGAATGACAATTTCTTTTTCTCTTTTTTGATTTGCAAGAGCTGCAAATTATTCAGGGAATCTTTTTGAACATTCTACCTTTTTAGATGTAATGTGACAAGGACATTTTTGCTCCTCAAGTTGTATCGTTTCTGCAAATGTTTGAGGGCATTTTGATATCCCCTTCGATACTATGTAGTCTGCATTGCCCATGAATCATCACTGGCGAGGACAAGATGCTGATCACTTGGTGTTATTAATTCCTGAGAAAACTGATCTTCCTCAGTCAAAAAATAAGTGATTCATCTTCTTCAAAGAAATTATTAGCCTCAAAAATTTCTTCTTCATCATCTTTCGGGCCTTTTGTTTAGTTTTGATGAAATGGTGTTTTAATCCATCCGTGAGGATCCTAATTTTTCTTTTCTTTCTGCTTATTTCGGAACTGTGATTGTTGTTGGCCCCTTTAGTTCGGATTCATAATCGAAGACTCCACTTGTCTATCAGTAATAGTCATTATGTCCATCATCCTTTCCATTTTTTTAATCAGAGTGTCAAGCTTTACCTTGGAAGAAGAAGAAGACTCTTCCTTAATAGTAACTTTCTTCTCAGGTTTCTCCGATTTGATTTTGGAATTTTTGTTAAGAAAATTGGCTTCCACACTTACAACATTGCGCTACATCTCTTCCAAGATTGCAGGACCTCTATCCCTACGCTGATATGCCATGTTTGGATCGAAGGCATCAGGACAGTGGAGGAGGGCTAAACCAGGGGAGGTTTGATGTCATTAGGAATGGAATTATAAACCAGATTTAACTGTGTTGTAAACTCTTACACTAACTCATTTGGGTTTCTTTTCATAGCATTGTACTCAGCCAAAATCTATAATGCATTTTTCTTCTCTTGCCACCGGGCCAAGAATAACTCTATCAACTGCTAGGAACTATTGATGGAATTGGCTGCCAAACTGCGAAACCATTTCTTCACATCTCTGAAAAACTTTGAGTTATTATTCTCATCTTTGCATCCTCCTCATCAACCTCTTCAAGGTCAATTAAATCTATCAACTTGTCAACATGTTGCTGAGATGTAATCTTTGATGTTCCATCAAACAGAGGGAGTCTTTGACCATAGTTCTGAGGTAGAGCAGCAAGTTGACTAGGTAATAATAAACGAGCAAACCATGCCATGACTACTGGAGGAGGAAGAAGATGTACTACAATGGGTTGTGTAGGTATTACAATAGCCTATGTTGATGGAGATGATGACACTAGTGGACATAGCGGTAAACTAACAATGACAGATGATGTAGCCAATGTGTTTAGAGATGAAGCAGAAGATGAAGCAGTAGCCAGGTTTTCAAGCTAATATTGAATGTAAGATTTCTCAGTAGTGATTTGAAGTTGGTCTGCTAAGCTTTGAAGTTTATCAAAATTTAACCACAACTCGTGATTAGTTTTGGAAAAGAGGGATTTAGCAGAAGGAAGGTAGGAATCAAACCTAATAGGATCAAAAACCACTTCCAAAAGGGAAGACTCAGATTTAGATCGAAACAAAGATTGCTCAAACTGAATATCAAAACAAATATCTTCAATAGTCGATACTTGATCAGGTAGAGATGTAGTTTTTACCAATTTTCTAGGTTTACTTTCAGGAATGGGAGTTTTGGGTTTTTTAAGTAACTTCTCTAGATCATCAACAATAGTAGGTGGATTTGGGTCAGTATTTGACCTAGTGTATCTTTTAGGAGCCAGAGTTTTTACACCTTAAACTTGATGAGATTACTTAAATCAACCTTCCCTTGGATACTTGAATGTGTCACCCACAGAACTAGTCTTGAAAGCATAGAATTAAACCCAAGAATGATATAATAGTTGTTTCCCTAGCAACAACGCCAAAATGTTATCCCCCGCAATGTCCCAGGTTGATGAGGAAATCAACGGAGGTAACCATAGACCAAGCTTTTAGTTTGGTAGCTAGCCCTACCAAACCAGAGAGGGCTCTCTCTATGGAATCACAGCCAAGAGATGACATTGTTGGGTCCCTATAATACTAGTGATTACCCCATTACTATTGTAGTTATACCCCCTATTTATATTGTTGTGCCCCTATTACCCCCATATTGTTATTTCTGTGCCCCATAGAATCCCTCTATTGTTATTTTTGTGGCTTTATATTATTATTGTTAGGTCGGCTGGATTATATTGTGACTCCTTAGACTCCTATATATAGAAAGGAGGTTTTGTCATTTGTATCATCCAAGAATTGTTCATTTATGTAATGTAAAGGAGGTTGCCCCCTCGAAGAGGCTGAATTCTAAGGCGTGGATCTCTCTTTTCTATCTTTTTGTGAGCTGGTTTCATAACATTTGGTATCAGAGCTTTGGATTCTAGGGTTTCGCTGCTCCAAACAGGTCATCGTGGCATTTTCGCTATAACTTTTTTTCTGTGACGTTTCAGAAGTCGCAAAAAAAACCCATTTGAGAAGAAATCGCGCTGAACCTTGGGTCCGAATTTCAGAGCTTTTTGCGCGATATTTACGGAGATATGATCTGAGGAAGTTGGTCTTTTTGCAGACTCCTGAATTACATTCAAAACAGGTGACCTGGGGAAAATCGTCATAACTTTCTCTCTGGGGATCAGATTGAAATTTCGTAAGAAGGTACAGAAAGAGGACGGACTGTAGTTTCTTGTATGTGTGTTTCAGATTCAAAGGTTGAAACAGTGACTCGTGGCACGTCGTACAAGTTCGCTCTACTGAACCAGTCTAAAAGCAAGTCACTGTGGGAGATTTCACATAACTCTTCCTTGGAGAATCCAATTTGGCTCAGACTTGTGGCATTGGAAAGAGGACGCAGAAGGCTACTACAGGTAGCAATTTCAGAATTAGATGATTTGAAATTACAGAGATACATCAGATTCAATATCAGGCTTCTATAAAGTGAAAAAAGGTGTGTAGTTTTTTTTTTAATTTTTGTGTAAGCTTGGTTTAACGGAATTCAAAGGGCATAGTAAAGCATTATTATCGGTAACTGATGCCCCGAGGAAAGAAAATGCAAACACCTAGTAAGGAACCTGAAAGCTCTAGCATGACTCATGAAGAAGAGGAAGAAATGCTACATGATATATCAAAATTACAAGAACAAGTGCAACAAATGTCACGCTCACAAAAGCTAACAGAAGCTAAGGTAAATGGCGTGGAATCTAAGATAAAGGGCATGGAAGCTAAGATGGAGGATTTGATGGAAAATTTGAAGATAGATTTGAAGACAGACATGGAAGAATTGAAGAAGTTGCTACAAGAAAGGGTCACTAATGGTGAAAAGGTAGTAAAGGAAACTCATGATGAGAACAAAAGAAATGTTAATCATGATTCCATAGACTCTAATGTTGGATCGAAGACTCACCATGTTCCAAAAATCGATATGAGGAAGTTTGATGGCAAGGATCCCGCCACATGGATATTACAGATGGAGCAATTCTTCGATCTCAATAATGTGCAAAACACACAAAAGGTACGTATGGCAACTTTATATTTGGAACCAAATCAGTTTGTATGGTATCAATGGCTTTGTTCTCGTAAACAATTTATCACTTGGGCAATTTTTACGGAAGAATTGATAGCACATTATGAGGATACAAAAAGCAACACTTTTTTTAGCCAATTGATAAGTCTCAAACAAAAGGGTTCAATAATGGAGCACATTGAGGAGTTCCAAAAATTGAACATAAGGGTAAAAGATATTCCAGAGGAGCATAGGATTGATGTGTTCATAGGGTCTTTAAAGGATAATATCCAACATGATGTGCGCCTTTGGGAACCTGATTCATTAGAGAAGGCATTCAGGTTAGCAAGAAAAATGGAAAGCAAAATTATGGCAACTAGGAAGCATACCATTCACAACTATAAAGACGGAAGTGTTGTTGCCCATAGTCTTCCACAACCTACAAGGTTGACACCACAACAATTGGAAGAAAAAAGAGCAAAAGGGCTTTGTTACAATTGTGATAGCAAATACACAAAAGGTCATAAGTGTGCTGAGAAGAAATTATTCTACATAGATTGTGAAGAGGAAGAAGAAAAGGAGCAAGAAAGGTCAAAAGAAGAGGATATATTCCAGGAACAAAGCCTAGATGAAGAACAAATAAATCCGACCATATCTTGTAATGCATTGGCGGGAATTACCACTCCTCAAACCATCAAGATAGAAGGACAAATCAAGAAGAAAAAGGTAATAGTGTTGATTGATTCAGGAAGCACCCACAATTTTATTCATTGTAGGGTAGCAAAAGAATTGAATTGCTTCCTATATCCAGCACCAGAGTGTCAAGTGATGATTGCAAATGGAGGAACAATAAATTGTTCTGGAAAGTGCCATAATATCAAGCTATCCATGGGAGAATATGTATTGACTAGCCCAATGCTTTCCATTCCAATGGGAGGTGCTGATGTTGTACTAGGAGTCCAATGGCTACAATCCTTGGGTACAATAGCTTTTAATTTTCAAGAACTTTTCATGAAATTTTCTGTGGAAGGAAAGGAAGTTGAATTAAGGGGTATTGCAGGGAAACCAGGAAAGATAATCAGCTCTAATGGCATGACAAAGCTTCTAAAAAAGGAGCAAAGAGGTGTAATTGCACAATTATGTTCGCTAGATGTTTCCACATTGGAATCATCTATTTCTCCAGATCTCCAAAAAGTCTTGGACAATCATTCCAAGGTATTTGAGACTCCCAAAGGTCTCCCACCTATGCGTGATCATGATCATGCTATTCATCTGATTCCAGGAAGTGTTCCTCCAAACATCAGGCCGTACAGATATCCATATGTCCAAAAAAGTGAAATTGAACGTATGGTTGCAGAAATGCTAGAGGCTGGTATAATTCAACCGAGTCAAAGTTCTTTCTCAGCTCCAGTAGTATTGGTGCACAAGAAGGATGGATCATGGCGCATGTGTCCAGATTATAGGGAGCTCAACAAGCTCACTATTAAAGATAAGTTCCCCATTCCTGTTATTGATGAATTACTGGATGAATTGCATGGATCAATTTACTTCACCAAGTTGGATCTTCGTTCGGGATATCATCAAATCAGAATGAAGATTGAAGACATTCCGAAAACGGCATTTAGAACTCATGAGGGTCATTATGAATTTTTGGTCATGCCTTTTGGCCTTACCAATGCACCTTCAACATTTCAAGGTTTGATGAATTCAATTTTCAAACCATTCCTTAGAAAATTTGTGTTAGTATTTTTTGATGATATACTAATCTACAGCAAGTCTTGGAAGGATCATGTTGAACATGTTGACAGGGTGCTACAACTATTGGAGGAGAAACAATTATATGCAAAAAGATCCAAATGTTTCTTTGGAGTCCAGGAGGTGGAATATTTGGGTCATATTGTATCTCATGAAGGAGTTAAGGTAGACCCTAGCAAAATTAAAGCCATTAAGGAATGGAAAATCCCCACATCCATAAAGCATCTGCGAGGATTTCTTGGGTTGACAGGGTATTATCGCAAGTTTGTTAAGAATTATGGGAGAATAGCAGCACCTCTAACAACATTATTGAAGAAAGATTCATTTTCATGGACTTCGGAAGCAACAAAGGCCTTTGAACATCTTAAAGAGGCAATGTGCCAAGCACCGGTCTTAGCTACACCGGACTTCACAAAAACCTTTATTGTGGAATGTGATGCTTCAGGAAATGGAATTGGTGCTGTTCTAATGCAAGATGAAAGACCCATTGCTTTTGAAAGTCGTCCAATCAAGGGAAAGTTTTTAAGCAAAGCTATTTATGAGAAGGAAATGTTGGCAATACTCCATGCACTTAAGAAATGGCGACCCTACCTAATGGGAAGACACTTCAAGGTAAAAACGGATCATGATAGCCTTAAATACTTTTTAGAACAAAGATTATCCTCTGAAGAGCAACAAAAGTGGGTCACAAAGATGTTGGGTTATGACTTTGAAATCATCTACAAAAAAGGGAAGCAAAATGTGGTGGCAGATGCACTCTCAAGAAAGGATGAGGATGTGGAAGCATTGTTGTGTGCCATTTCTATTATCCAACCAGATTGGATAAACGAAGCAAGGGAGGAATGGAAGAATGACGAAGAAGTGTGGGCACTTATTCGAAAGCTACAACAAGATTCCAGTACTTCTGATACATTTAGCTGGAAAAATGATTCGTTATGGTACAAAGATCGCTTATACCTCTGTAAGAATTCCCAGCTAAAACAAAAGATTCTTATGGAATTGCACACTTCTCCCTTAGGAGGGCACTCAGGATTTTTAAAAACTTACCACAGGGTTAAGAAGGAATTTTTTTGGGATGGCCTTAAATCAGATATTCAAAAGTTTGTGGCGGAATGTTTGGTTTGCCAACAAAATAAAGTTGAAACAATTAAGACACCAGGTCTATTACAACCTTTATCCATTCCAAGCCAACGTTGGGAGGAGGTTTCAATGGATTTTATCACAGGTTTACCCAAGTCTGAGGGAAAGAGTGTCATCATGGTGGTAGTTGACAGACTTACCAAGTATGCACACTTTTGTGCATTATCACATCCATTTAAAGCCAGTACAGTTTCTACTGCATTTATGGAAACAGTTCAAAAGCTACATGGAAACCCAAAGATTATTGTAAGTGACAGAGATCCCATTTTCACTGGAAATTTTTGGACAGAATTATTTTCTTGTCTTGGTACTCAGTTAGCTCATAGCTCATCTTATCATCCTCAATCTGATGGGCAAACTGAGATAGTAAACAAATGTTTGGAAGGATATCTTCGTTGCTTTGTATCTGATAAACAGACACAATGGGTCAAATGGTTGCCTCTGGCTGAATGGTGGTATAACACTTCCTTCCATACAGCAACAAAAATGACCCCATTTATGGCACTTTATGGGTATCAACCACCATCCATCACATCATATTTAAGAGAAAATTCTAAGGTTCAGGCAGTGGAACATCACATCGAACATCAACAACAAGTCCTCCAACTCTTAAAGGATAACCTCGTGTTGGCACAAAATAGAATGAAACAACAGGCAGATCAACATCGCAGTGAAAGAAGTTTTGATGTAGGTGATTGGGTATTCCTACGGCTACAACCATATAAGCAAATGTCCCTAAAGCAAGCTAAGAAGGATAATAAATTATCACCAAAGTATTATGGTCCGTACAAGGTGTTGGAAAAGATTGGTACTATGGCATACAAATTGGAGCTTCCTGCAGCTTCTCGATTGCACCCAGTTTTCCATGTTTCATGTTTAAAGAAGGTTATAGGTGACAAGCTCCCAATTCAAACAATATTGCCAGAACTTGACGAGGAAGGAAAAATTATATTGGAACCGGAAGCAATCACAGAAACAAGAACTCGACAGCTACGAAATCGATCAATTTCAGAGTATCTTATCAAGTGGAAGAACTTATCCGCTGAAGATTCCACATGGGAGGATGAGAATTTTATGCAGAAGTATCCAGAACTGCTCAAGCGTTGAGGACAACACTTTTTTGAAGGAGAGGGGCATGTTGGGTCCCTATAATACTAGTGATTACCCCATTACTATTGTAGTTATACCCCCTATTTATATTGTTGTGCCCCTATTACCCCCATATTGTTATTTCTGTGCCCCATAGAATCCCTCTATTGTTATTTTTGTGGCTTTATATTATTATTGTTAGGTCGGCTGGATTATATTGTGACTCCTTAGACTCCTATATATAGAAAGGAGGTTTTGTCATTTGTATCATCCAAGAATTGTTCATTTATGTAATGTAAAGGAGAATGCCCCCTCGAAGAGGCTGAATTCTAAGGCGTGGATCTCTCTTTTCTATCTTTTTGTGAGCTGGTTTCATAACAGACATGATGATAAAGGAGTTTAGGCTATATAGCTAAGATCAGGTAGGTTTTTAAATATTTAGGGTTTTTTTGCTGGATAAGGGAGAAAAACAAGGTAGTTATGGTAGAGGGTGCTAGGTCTAGGCTTTGAGAATTAGATTTGTAGAGATGTAATGAGGCAAGGTAGGCACACACTTTAGCACTTTAGGATTGTAATTGTGTATATGGTAGATAGGTAGGGTTTCTAAATGAGCATGAATCTCATGAATTCGTTTATATCAGAAGAAAAATGAACAATAATGTGAAAGCTTCTCCAAAACAGAGCTTTACATGAATGAATTCTGTTTATTATCTTAGGAAACAAGCACATGAAACATGGAAATGGAAATGAAAGATAAAATACATTCAAACTTATGATCACAGAAGAAAAAACACTGCTAAAATGCATACCACAGGAATCCCACTACAATAGCTGCAAAATCTGTCTTTTGATTTACAAAATCTCAAATATAGGCTACAATGGTTCTCTCCTCAAATGTCCAACCCTTGGAAAATGATTCCCTTTCATATTATATAGGAAAATAAAACATATGACATCTCATCAGGTCAAAAATTCTATTCACGGGTCATCATAACTAGTTTTGATGAGTCCTCACTGAAAAATAGGATAGTTGAGACAATTTCCACAATTTAGGCTAAAGTTTAGGAGAGCATATCTCCTCATTAATTACAATTTTTCTCATAAAGTGAGGCAAAAACCAAATAAGAAACCTAAAGTAACATTAATAGATTGGTTATAACTCACTCCACTTCTATTAATGCAAAGAGTTCCTTGTTTTCCTATACATGATGTTATGGTTTCATGTATTTCAATACTATGTTAATCTATTGAACAAAGTGATTAGATGATGCTACATAGATTTTGTAGATCATTGGTTGGCATTGTCTGACTGTGTAGGTTCTCATTATAGCAATCAGAGCTAGGATTGGACCATACAAGCCAAGGAAGGAGAGAAGCATACGACAAATTCTAGGTAGGATTCATCCCGTTATCTATTTACTTTAAGGAAAAAATTAGTTCCTTTGTATTTATGTTGTTCTAGGTTAGTCCACCAGGCCTAGGGAATATACTTATGTCTACAGTTGTAGATTTCGTATAACAAGCTCGCGAGGGTAAACATGAGACAAAGAGTTACTATGACATGGCCTGACATCCGAGCTCAAGTTAAGGAAGTGGGACCTATATATTAACCCCAAACTGACAACTCACAACATCCCTTAGCGATACAAGAAACTCAAGAGCCAAAGGACCACCCTAGCTGACCAAGCCTTGAGCTGGGTCTACATTTCTAACAATTTAACCCCCAATGACATGAATAACAAGGCATCCATATGGTTATAGGCCTCCAAACATATTCACAACACTTCCTAAGTGCAGTTGTGACCCAAATTGTCTAGTTCAAAGGGTGCAGTCACGAAATCTGAGCCATAATTCTAGGTCAACCTCCAAACCACTGTCCAAAACTTCTTGAGACTTCTCAGAATCATTAATTACATGACAAAAATGCTAAAAATTCATCTCAAATAAAAAATGTGACTTAGACTAACCAAAACATACTAAGCATTTCTTCAAACACATGGCAAACATGTAAGCTACAAGTCATGAATGCATATCTGATCATAAAAGTCTAGGATTCATCTGAGAATCACCGAGAAGGCCCTATGTCCTCTCCAAATAGTTGTAATAACATTTATTAGTCCATATATTCATCAATCGAGCAATATCTAAACAATTCATGACAAGAGACATAAATGTTACACATCATAAACCAACTTATAACCAGAAAATAACCAACATATAAACCATGGCAGAATAGGCATAAGATTATCGTCATAATCAATACATAAACTCATAGATCATCATAGGAAAATGTCAACCAAGTTAAGGACTTCTGCGTACCACTCGACCATAGATTTGGTTGAACAAAATCTTTCCTTCAGCCAATCACCCCCATGCCATATTCCAAGCATGAATGTGGGATATCATGGAATAAACTAAGACAAACCAAACTAGGGCTTCCAAAGGCCAAACCACCTCAACCCACAACCAGGGATTCCACCTCACAGTTAGACATCTTTAACACCAACTTATCATTCTCTACCCAAGTTGTCTAGGGATCTCAGAACAATGAACTCAACCCACAACCTTCTAGGGCTCTCAGAACAATCTCAACCCACAACCTTCTAGGCTTCTAGAGTGTTTGTCCAACCCGACTCCATGGAATAGTAACTCAAAAAACCAAGGTATCCAAAGTGTTTGTTCCAACCTAGGCTTTAGGACTAGTAGCTCAACCCAATTTGTTACAGGGATTCCAGTGGGTTTGTTCTAACCCACAACCATAAGGAATTATGAGCACCAATCAGAAAATAATCAAGTGGAAAACCCACAACACCATAGCTATCTAGGAAATGGAAAGTCAAGGATAAAACCATTGTCAATCGAAGAAAATCTCTATGCCAATGAAAACACATAACCATATAATCACATAAATATACCATGCATCACACATGCAACATGTTACCTACAAAGCAATCCAGTTGTAGCTATTGATCCAATTGTTCTCTTACACCTTCCTTCTTTCCTTTGCCTTATTTTTCCAAATCCAAGAGAATACTAGAGTGCTCCAAGAATGCTCCCAGAATGCTCTAAGTGTGCAAGAGTATGAGATAATTAGAGAATAGAAGAGATCTCCAAAAATGAATTGGAAAAAGGTTGTGAATTGATCCTCATAAGCCTTTTTATCATTGAGGCCTCTATTTTCTCCATTTTCCCTAAATTTTCCTCTAATGCAAATTTGTGACCCTTCATCTCCCTTTTATCTTATTTTTCTTTATTTTCATAAATAAAATACCAATTATTGCCACTTTTCCTTCGCCAATTTCCATAGCTATAAATTAATCACAAGTGATACTCATCACGATGTGCCCAACATTCATCTTGGAATACGTGTCCCATGACCTTGGTCTTATTTTATTTACATGAAAAATCAATTAGGGGTTGTTGCAAACCCCTCCCCCTTGGGGGAACACCATCCTTGGTGTTCCATGACACTTATAAACTAGAAAAACACATGTTTCCCATGAAGCTTTATATCCTATCTCGATGCAACATTTACATCATATCATACTACTAAGACCATGACCATCATAACATGAACACAATACTACTTATTGGAGATTTATAACACAATTCGATGTCGTATTTATGACACACATATGCATACCAACACAACATCAAACACATACCAGAATACATTCACTCAACTGGTGAATAGAGAAGGATACATAGCCCGCATTTGATCAACCATCTCCCATGTAGCTTCATCGAGCCCAAAGTGCTTCCAATGCACTTTAACCTACTCTATTGCTCGATTCTACAGCATGAGTTTTTTTTGTTGCAATATGCATTGTGGTTTTATATGGAATTCTCCTTTTGGCTCCACCTGCAATACAAATTATTCAATCACATGATCAACATCCTTCACATATCTTTTAAGTAATGAAACATGGAAAAGATCATGGAATTTCATTGTTAGAGGTAGTGAAAGTTGGTAGGCCACTAGTCCAATCCTCTCAATAATCTTGAATGGCTCATATTACCGAGGTGCTAACTTAGCACATGATCCAATCCTCAAGGAACTCTTCCTGGGCTTCATGCGCAAGTACACACGTTCCCCAATGTAAAACTCCTTAACTACCCGGTGTTGATATGCATAACTCTTCTATCTTGTGCTACCTTCAAATTCCTCTTGATAACCTGCATTTCCTGTTCCATCTCAGCCAACATGTATGATCCAATCAATATCTTGTTCACGGGATCATTCCAGCTGATGGGAGTATTACAAATATGCCCATAAAGTGCCTCAAATAGAATAATGTTGAACGACTCCTAAAACCCATTATTGTATGCAAACTCAACCAGTGGAAGATACTCTTCCCATTTCTGTTATTGATGCATAGCGTACATCCTCAACATGTCCTTGTAACAACCCTGGTGAAAATTCCATGTAATAAAAGTTAAAAATAATAACCACGTTTGACGGGACACTTATTCCAAGATGAATGTTGAGCAAGACATCCTAGGGGGTGTTCATTTGGTTGTTTATGGCTAATAAAATTGGCAAAGGAAATGTCTAAGGCTTTGGAAAGGCAAAATGGCATTTTTGACACATTTATTTATGAAAATAGTGGAAATCAGGAGAAAAAGGAGGTGAAAGGTCACGGGTTGCATGTGAGGAGGAAAATGAAGGAAAATAATGGAAAATGAAGAAAATAGAGGCCTCATTCATAAAAAGGCTTATGAGGATTAGTTGATAACCGTTTGTCAGTTCAGTTTTGGAGCTCTCTCATTATTCTCTCTCTCTCTCTCACTCTTGGACACAAAGTTTCTTGGAGTGCTTTGGCATTGGAAAAAGAAATGCAAGGAAGGCAAGAGGAAGCAAAGATCAAGTAGGGAAAGGAAGGATCAAACAGCTACAACAGGCTTCATTGCAGGTATCAACTTTCATGTGTATTTTCATTCCTAGCTTTAGCATGCATCGTATTGCATGTGGTTCTTTTCTATCATGGCATGGGTTTTCTAGGTGTGATTGTATTCTTCAGCCTAGCCTTGCCATTTCCTGATAGGTTTGATGAGATGGGTTCTCAAACTTCGGTTAATGTGGGATGGTCGGATGGATTCGAAGCTGAGTGGGGTGGATCTCTCAAATGAAAAACACATGGCCTAGTGGTCCCTGTACTGGACTGTGGAACACGGTAAAGCCACTGGCCTAGTAACCCTTGAGCCATACTGTGGCTTGTAGTAATGATACGAATGGAAAATGGCATCCACCCATGGTATTCATCTACCCATAGTATTCATTCACCCATGGTATTGTAAGTGGCATCCACCCATGGTATTCATTAACCCATGGTATTTAAGTGGCATAGACCCTTGGTATTCATCCTCCCATGGTATTTATCCAGTAACAGAATTTACCCATGGTATTGTAAGTGACATCCACCCATGGTATTCATTCACCCATAGTAGTTACCCACCCAGGGAATTTACATGTGGTATTGTCATTAAAAAAGGTTATAAGTAACAAGTCACATTTTGTGAAAGGACATATTGATGCCACAATGTAGCCTTTACTGTTATTATTTATTTTCATTAAAAAATGTTTCTTTGTGGTTTTGTTATTGTGTATTCTCTTCTTTTCTTCTGGCATTTCAATTTTTCAGATCTTGGGGGCCTCTCCCCCCAAGATCCATTTCAATTTTTCAGATCTTGGGGGCCTCCCCCTAAGATCTAGATCAGTGGTATCAGATTCAAGTTACGATTCCATGGAAATGAGGGTTTGATGCATATTCTAGTTTCAAATTTTTTCAGCAATATTCAACCAACTTCAGGAAAATTCTATGATCTCCACAGAGCATTTTCTTGGGCAAGTGGGAAGATTTTTTTTTTTTTTTTTTATGCAAGAATTTTCTTGGGCGACACATTTACAAATCATATATGAAGCTTTTGGTGCAAAATTTATAAACATAAATAACATATCTAGATTCATTGCAAAACAATACCTAAATTAAAAAAAAAATCGTCTGAATTGGAGTCCGGATGAGGGAGATATTGTTGATTTAAAATCAGTTATTTTGCAGAATTTTTTCAGACGGAAATTCGTGGATGGCAGCTCTCCTATCATGTTTTGCAGTTTTTGTGCAGGATTTCAGAAAACTGATTATAGATATGAGCTCCACTCGAAAAATCACCCAATTTCAAAAAAGCAATTGGTCGAATCAGAGTTTTGAAGAGGGAGATATCACTGATTTAAAATCAACTATTTTTTTCAGAACTTTTGTGACAACAGGATAGTTGCAGTGCGAATCTGAGTTTCCAGGGTGTCCAGGTAGGGATTTCTAACACATTGGAAGATGCAGAATGGTCATTCTATTTCTAAAAATAGGTTATAACAAATATCCTGATTTGTATTGGTCGAGTTATGCCCATTTTAAATCTGTAGCAGCATTTAGATCAGGTTCCCTTAGGAGATGTGCCCTCCCACCCCGCTTTAGTAGGAACCTGCTTCACATTCATTAGTTTCATCATAACAGCATCTGGCTTGGGTTCTTTCGATACATTCCCTCCAACTCCAAGCTATGTAGGCACCTAGTACTTCATCAACAGTCAGCATCACGTTATGGGTCAACCGCACAAAATCCTTGTCATCGAAGTCCAATTACTAGGCCGCACACTGTTGGTATCACAGTTGGTCACAAGCATTATAGGGCATCTCTATCCTCAGATCTTCATTTTTCATGGTATGGGTCATCCACAAAGCCACACTTCATCAAAGTCCATTTGCTAGGCCACACACTGTTAGTATCACTGTTGGTCACAAGCATTACAGGGTATATCTATCCTCAGACCTTCGTTTGTCATGGTTATGGGTCATCCACAAAACCACAATTTATCGAAGTCCATTTGCTAGGTTGCAGACCGTCAGTATCACATTTGGTCACAAGAATTACAGGGTATCTCTATCCTTGGATATTCATTCATCACGGTTATGGGTTAACCACACAAAACCCTTCTCTTTAGTGGTTCTTCATATTCAACAAAGGCTTCTCAGGAGCGAACTTCATGCAATGGTGACCATTGATTCTTAAGGAGGGAGGAATGATTCAAATGAAAATTGGCATCCACCCATGGTATTCATCCACCCACAGTATTCATTCACCCATGTAATTTACCCATGTTATTGTAAGTGGCATCCACCCATGGTGTTCATCCCCCCACGATATTTATCCAGTCATGGAATTTAACCATGGTATTGTAAGTGGCATCCACCCGTGGTATTCATTCACCCATGGTATTTACCCACCCAGGAAATTTACATGTGGTATTGTGACCAAAAAAGGCTATAAGTAACAATTCACATTTTGTAAAAGGACATATTGTCTGCCACAAGGTAGCCTTTACAATTATTATTTGTTTTCATAAAAAAAGTTACTTTGTGGTTTTGTTATTGTGTATTCTCTTCTTTTCTTTTGGAATTTTAGTTTTTCCGATATTGGGGGCCTCTCCCCTAAGATCCATTTAAAATTTTTAGATTTTGGGGGCCTCCCCAAAAGATCCAAATCAAGTAAAGCCAAGATTGTGTGCCTCAGTGGGCCTAGGAATCCTTGCCGGTGAATGGCAGGATATACCATAAAGCCAAGAAGTAGATTTCTCTCCATTGGGCATAATAGTCCCGGGATGGGATGTATAGTAAAGCCTAGAGAGTGTGTCTTGATATAGTGCCTAGTGATCCCTGGATCAGACTATGGATTACGGTAAATATTTAGAGACTAGGATGCATTCAAATTCCCCATGGTGTAGGTGGAGAAATCCGGTGGCATCCGTGCTTGTTGGTGTTTTTGGTGTGTTCTGTGAGTCCCACATTCATGCTTGGAATATGGCATGGGGGTGATTGGTTGAAGAGAGACTTGGCTCAGACAATATATGGTTGGGTGGAACGTGGTAGTCCCATCTCTGGTTGTTTTATGCATTCACTAATGAGAAATTCATTCCTTTGGTTTTCATGTGTAAATGTACTGATATATATGTGGATTTATGGCTATGATTTCATTGATATTTGTGTCCCTATTATGCTGGTTATATGTATGTTTTATGACAACAAGTATGTATGGATCTCAACATGTTTTTACTTATAAATGAATGGCTAATGTATCTATGACCTAATAGATGATAATGTAGCAAATGACATGAGGGAACAATTATTCATAGTGATTCTCAGATAAGTATGAGATCCCTACACTTAATTCTGTTGTTTACACCTATATGTTACATGCTGATGATATGTTTGATGAAATGCCTATCATGGCTAGTGGGGTCTGGTTAAGGTCTTGTTTAATTTATTTGTTTTGCATCATTGTTTCCCTATTATTTTACTATTCTTAAGTTATCATTCCATTTGTGCAATGACCTAGGCTCTGGGCCTAAAAAAGTGGCTCAAATCCTGGGGATGATGGCACACCACTGACAAAATGAGTCTTTGGACACTAGCAGGCAAGCCTGTGAGAGCGACTCTGGGTTTCTGAACACTGTCATGCCTATAGCATGAAAGCAAATGAGGCTAAAGATGGTCAAAACTTCAGTAGGATCCAAGGGAAAGTTGTCTAAAGTGTTGGATTGGTTCCTGAGGGTCTTTAAGTTGATGTTGAATGTTTGTGTGTTATGTTTCCATCGATTCCACTTCCGTAAGGTCACATAGGAGGTTGAATCCAATCATAGTAGCCTCTCATCACATGTTTACCCCGGTTGGTTGGTTAATTGGGTAGATGTGGTAGGATCATATTACAGAGTGGTATCAGAGCATGGTTCACCCCTTAGACTAGATGGGCTATGTGTTGGTCATGCATGCATGTTAGTTGCATGTGTGTCTCTTACACTTGCATTCCATGTGCTTGTTGCATTACATAATGTTGATCATGGATGTAGTAAGGTTTTCATGAGGAACTTCATGATTGATTTTATGGAATGCATCGTAATGAGTATATGACTAGTTACATATTGTTATATGTTGCTTACATGTTGTTATATTTCTCTTGATTACATATTTGTATGTTAGTTTGAATTCTTGTATGTTTGATTACAGGTATCAGTCTTGTAGGTTTGGTTACAAGAATTGATCACTTATGATCGACTACATGCGCTTATGCGTATGTGTAGTTGATTAGGCATTGCTTACACATGTTGATGGCTACATGTGGTGTTGGAGAGGTAAATCCCCTCTACGGACAGAGGCGATCCCCACTAGCCCAAAATGGGTCTAGCAACAATCAAACAATGCTATCACGCAAGTTCCTAATTGCAAATTAAAGGTGGATTATGAGAGCCTACTTGGATTCCAACGCTAGTGTTGTAGAAGAGTTGACACTCCCGTTCCTTTGCTCCGGCTGGTCACGATCCTCATGATCTCCGTGAATGGACACCTGCACATGCAAAGAACGACACAAATACAAGCATAAAATCCAATAGATGCAATTATATATCAGTCAGAAAAGATATAACTCAAACATCATCACAATGAACAACAAGAATGGAACAATAATGATAGTCATCTATTATTGATAATCAACAAAGGAGAATACAACCATAGTTCTGACGTCAAATCCTCCTTTGGCTGGGTGATCAGCTACATATGTCTTGCAAAGCTTGTCGGGATTTGGAACAAGCCTCTCTCTCTTTGATTATGAATGCAAAGAAGACTCTTACAACAATCTCTCAGACTTCTGATAGTATAATTCTCCCTATGCTAAAAAAACTAGCTTGTCAAATGCAACAGAACAAGCTTTTATAGATGGAGGAGGAGGAGGAGATACAATGAATCAAGACATCCATGGGATTGGCATTATCCTCAAAAAGCTATTATGGATAGAGGAAAGGGAGATACGATGAATCTCGATATCCATGAGATTGGCATTATCCTCAAAAAGCTTCATAAGTCGAAAGGAAAAAACCTTCGAGTGTGCATTTGTTAAAAAGCTTTTCCAAACTCGGTTGGCGCAGGTATAACTTTGAGACAGAGCGCCAACTGGCGCGCCCTCTTTGGAGGATTTCCCCCATTGGCGCGAGTAATACACTGTGGATCCGTGCAAATGGAAAAAGGGAACATTTTAAGGATATTTTGCAGGAGATGTCTTCAGGGCATATGAAGTCCATACTTGGGGGAACATAATGCAAGTGTTTTCAAGTTATGTCACTTCTCACAGGTCCCGAAATGAGTCCTCCAAAGTGCGGGAAAGGGGTAACAGGGATGGTGACAAATGGTGACAAATTACTGTGTACCAGATGCCCCCTAAAGCATGAGGCCTGAGAGAGAGAGGGGGGTGAAATGATTTACAAGAACACATGCAGCTGCCGCCGGAGAATCTGCATAGAGAGGTACAACTGATAGCTCAAGTACATGATATACGTGGTATGGGCGCAGCCATCCATAACAGAGTACATAATAATCTAGATCCAAGGTATGGGCGCAGCCATCCGGTGAGGATCGATGAATAGAATCAGGCATGGTCGCAGCCATCCAGTGAATGAGTCATGTAACAATAATCCACAAAATCGCAGCTTGGATTCCAACAGACAAAATCCAGGGTCTTGCGCTCCATCTCGACCCAAACAAAAGTACAAGTTCAAGCATGTGAATACATGAGTTGAAGTTGAACATGCATGAACATCGTCTGATTACCAGTCAATAATGAAAACTGTTAACAGACGTGAGAGGTACCACCAATAATGACAATGGCCCTCAAGGTACTATAGGTACAATCTACGGCATGTGAATCAGTGAGCTGGCGTCGAACACCCGTAGAATCATTCGATCAGAGGCCAATGATGAAAACCTCACGTCGAACACGAAGAACCTGCCATTGAGGCATGCAGGCTCCAAGGCACCGAAAGGGAGTCTCTAGATCAGCTTCCTGGATAATGAGCTGAAGTCGACAGGAAGTGACCTTGATCGAAGGTGGGCCATAGTGTTTCCCACATCATCGACACGAGACAGAGGAAGAATGTTGTGGTAAATCAGAATTATGTGAGCTATTAGAGGGAGGTTGTTATTATGCAGAGGTCAACTTCTCTTGAACATATCGGCGGCACGACAGTGGACTTGGCAGTATTTGACATCAATGGATCAAAGGTCATGGTGACGAGGCAATGAGCAGATGAGAGGTCAAACAGGACCACCCAAATCCACGGAGGCAAGTGAAAAACGAGATGAGATGTCCCCACCCAGACACGAAAGCAGACAAGTGCCATGTTCAAAAGCGACATACTGTCGACACGACAATAATTATGGTTCCATTTTCCCCCACCATTTCTGGTGAGTACCCCAGTTATTTTTATTAACAAGCTTGACGGGGATAGCATATGGTTGTAAAGTGTCATCACGACGGACTCCAATGTCATCAAGTTTTAACGAGTCTGACAGAGGAAGAACTCGACGTCTTTTCTGTTTAGAGAGTTTGAAAAGACAACAGAAAAGAAAACTCCAGGGGCATCCTTTTTCGTAAAGTTGTGTCTCGCGAGCCCAAAAAAGTATAAAACAATGCTCGAAAGAACCGCCCAACCATTACGATCGAGGAGTACTTTTCATGAGTAGTGATTTCGATCTGAAAAAGTAAAAAAGCGATCGAAACCACGTCGCTTCGTAACCGTTAACGAACCTGAAACGACAAAGGTCCGACGATCTTTTCGTTTTTACACGGTCAAAAAAGAGTTTAAAGATGACTGCCTCTTATTTACGTTTAACGAGTCAAGAGGGATAACTCGACGATCTTTTCATGTTTAGAGAGTCAGAAAAGAGCTGAAAGATGACTTCACAGTGACTTTTTTGTGTATTTACTGAGTCCAAAAAAGTATAAAATACAACTCGTTTCACCATCGAAGTTGCGTAAAAGACCTGTCACTGCACAAAAAGCAAGCGTAAAATCCATTTTCGACCAAAGATATATTAAAATATTCAAAAAGTAACTTTTTAAACCTGAGTATAAGTCAAAAAGTTATAAATATGGTGAAAATGGTAAATATAGAATTACTTTTACTTTTTACCTCTCTGAAGAGTAGCAGTGGTCTGTTTGGGGAGTGAACTTCAGATGGTGATTATGGCCAATCCGTGCAACCATTCGGGATTTCGTCGGTTCCAGGTAAGAGGCGCTTCCCTTGGCTCCATTTCCATACATTTTTTTATGCTTTTGCTTCCTGATTGGCCTCTGCAAAGGGGTATTAAAAAATTTAGGGCTTCGCCCATTGGTGCGGGTATCCGGCACGGACCCGCACTAATGGGGCGATTTTTCTAAAAGGGTCACGCTCATTGGCACGACTGTTTTAGAAATAGTCGTGCCAACTGCGCAACTCAATTTTTCACTTAAAATTTCCCAATGCATTTTTAATTTAATTGGATTGCAAGTCTACCAATGATCTAATTGTGGTTTATGTGTTCTTGTGGGTGGAGGAAAGCAGGCAAAATGGTAGTAGAATGGAAGGAACGAGAACATGATGCCATAGATGCTTTGGCCCTTGAGGATGAAGGGTGTATGAATGCCCTAAGGGACTGCGGGCTTAAGAAATTCTTTATTACGCCTTACTTGCGGGCTCAACCCGAGCTACTGCAATTCGTAATTGATTTTTGGGATGTTAATGAGCAAGTGTTCCGTTTATGGGACCAAGTGCTGGAGCTTGATGTGTCCGATGTCTACTTCATCACGGGGTTGTCACGGAGAGGGGAGAGGCCCATTTTTACCGGGAGTAGACTTTCCGGGGAGAAGATGACCGAAGTTCGAGATTGAGTGTGCCCAGGGGCACAATTTGGAAGGAACAGTGCAAAGGTGGATATTCCCACCGTTCCGGACTTGATTCTCAGGGTGATACTGTTCACCATTACTAGAGCTGCAGGGGTGCAGGCGCCCCATGGGGCGAGCAAAAACCATATTCTGTTAGCCACAGAATGTCTAAATCCTACCATCTTTGACTGGGCCACAATAGTGACCACTAACATCAAGAGGCAACTTACAAAGTGCAAGCGAGGAGGGGTAAAACAGTTTGGGTACGGCTCAATTGTGGTATCGTTCTTCTTGGAACGATTACCAATTTTTTTGGGACAGGGAGCTATAGTGGCTGATCCTTTGCAACGAGAGCCTAGGATGGCTCGTTGGGCAGCACTGATGCCCAGGGGAGGAGGGGGCCAACAGATGCCTTAGAGGCCCGAGTTCTTTATATGGCTCTGCCGTCAGCTAATTGTGGTGGAGGATTGGCCATATGCAGGGACTGACTTCACTGGAGACCCAGATCTCCCACTGCCCGAGGGAGAGGAGTGGGACGAGGAGCTGGGTAAGATCTCTTTTTGTTTTTGATGTTTTATACGTTTTTTTTTTGTTAATACATGTTTGTCCTAACAACAATTATATATATATGCAGATGTTGGCCTAGAGCGACCAGTTGGCATGTCTTCCATTGCTCGGAGGGACCAGCCCACTGCCGACCCTCAGGAAGAGGGTGCCGAGGGGGAGGAAGGACTGATTCAGAATCTTGAGGGACTCGCCCGAGGGATTCCTGATTATGCTAGATTGGGAGATATGCCACTAGCATACCAGAGGCACACAGTGGGGGTGCCTAATCGTGTCCATCATCTGTTGAGATGCTTGGTGCGCGCGGTGTTGTGCTATCATGAGCACCACCGAGACTAGACTCCTAGGTTTCTTTTTCATGCATATTTTTTGAGAGACATGTCGTCTTCGGATGTATTTGAGATGAACATGTATTATTTTTTGAACTATATGATGCACGTGGTGCAAACATTGCGACACACATATATATATACATATGCCTATTTCTATGGTTTTATTATTGTGCTTTATATGCTTTCTTGTATGATGTTTTATCTATTACGCAAATGTCTATCTAATACATGGTTAGCCAATGTATCAGTTAATGTGTTCAATTGTCTTGGAATATGCTAATATGTAATGAAATCAAAGTTCCTTTCTAACAATCTCACGCGTAAATACAACCTTAGAATGCGATGGTCTCTGACGGAATATTGCCCGTTGAGCTGGTGGACGACAAGTTGAGAGTCTAAGTTCACTACCAATGCACGAATGTCGAGATTAATCGCCTCGGCTAGTAGTTCAATTACAACACAATATTCGGTGACATTGTTAGTGGTACAGCCCAAACACACACCTTGAAGATCTTTCAACTCGCCATGAGGATCATAGATCACCCACGCCGCAGAGGACAAGTTGCGAGTACTGCGGCAGGCACCATCAGCGAAACCAACATAAGGTGCATCAGACATCTGCACAAGAAGCAAAAACACAATAAGCGGCAATCATGCCTTCACACCAAGCCAAAACAAAAACACACACACACAACACACCTGCTAAAGTACATGTATGTACAAAACAAAGTGTATAAGCATCACGCATAGTACTTTTTCAAGTACAGCCCGTTTCGGGGCTTCTCGAGAGGGTTCCCTTCATAGTCAATTAGCTCGTAGGCCCCTTTTTGCAAAACTTTCTTGACAATATAAGGACCTAGCCACATAGGCTCGAGTTTTCCTGCCCCCAGCTTATCGTTTGCCTGATCGTATAGCAGGACTAAATCTCCCTCAATGAAAGAACGCGGATGGACAGTATGATCGAAGTGAGTCTTGACTCGCTTCTTTTGTGCTTCAATGGCCAGAGAGGCTAGGCGACGGGTCTCATCTAGCCATTCCAGGTGAAAAAGGCATTCTTCTACCGGAGTAGTGTTGGGAAGTAGCTCGACGGCCAATTTCAATGAAGGGATTTCGCACTCGATTGGAAGGGTAGCCTCCAGTCCATAAACTAGTTGAAATGGAGTGAAACCGGTGGCATCCTTCACGGAGGTTCAGTAGGCCCACAAGGCAGGGAACAACATCAAGTGCTAGTTAGACTTATGCATGCCAACGGTATGTTGAAGCATTGTAACCAAAATCTTGTTGATAGCTTCAACTTGGCCATTGGCCTGAGGATAGTATGGAGTCGAACTATCGTGCCGTAAGCCCAGCTGGGTTGTTAGTTCTGTCATCATATGATTACAGAAATGCTTCCCGTGATCAGTGACGATGGCTTGAGGGACGCCGAATCGCGAGATAACATGGTTGAACAAGAATTGCGCCGCTGTGTGACCGTCTTCAGTTAATGTGGGCATCGCCTCGGCCCATTTAGTGAAGTAATCGATGGCAACGATAATATACCCATGCCCCCCGGCCGAGCGAGGGTTACAGGTCATATAATCAATGCCCCATTTTGCAAAAGGGTCGACGGTGACAACAGGGTGCAATGGAGCGGGAGGTGCATGCATCTTCTTCTGGTATATATGGCACTCATGACAAGAGTGGACGGCAAGAATGCCATCCTTAAAGATAGAGGGCCAAAAGTAGCCAGCACAGAGGATTTTTTGGGCAGTGGCATATCCGGACATGTGACCACCACAGGCACCAGAGTGGAAGTCATTCAAAACACGCTCAGCTTCCTCGAGAGTTAGACATCGGCGGAGAACAGAGTCGGCGCTGAGGCGGTATAGTGTATCCCCAATGATACGGTATGGTTGAGACTGATGACGGATCCTTCGCCAAGCGTCTTTAGATAGGGTGGGGCGAAAAGAGGCTGTTTGTAGATATACGATGATATCCCCGTACCAGGGATCGAGGGTGCTAATGAGAAACAAGGTCTCATCCAGAATATGATCCTCTGAGTGAGAGGGCGTTGAAGAAGATGGCAAAGAGCAAAGTAACTCAGCAAATACAAGGGATTTCTTGGACTTGGCAGTGGTAAATTCCAAGTCGAACTCTTGGAGGATGACAATCCACTTTGAGTACTTGCCCCCCAGCAACTGGCGTGACAAAATGTACGTCATGGGGTTGCAATCAGAAACCACGGTGGTAGTGCGCAGTAGAATGTAGTGATGGAAGCATTGGACGGCACAAACGACGGCCAAAGCCAACTTCTCGACATAAGCATATCGAGTTTCCGTGTCTAAAAGGTTGCGGCTGAGATAATATATAACATGCTCAGTGTCATCATCGTCACTTTGAACGAGAACCATGCCGATAGTGGTGTCAGCGGCGGCCAAATATAGAGTATAGTCACGATGATAGTTCGGAGGACGCAACAATGGAGCGGAAACAAGGAGACCCTTGAGACGCTCAAAAGATTCTTGAGCGACAGTATCCCAACGGAAAGGGACGTCTCGCTTTAGCAACCATGTGAAACCTTTAGCCACCTCGGCATAGTTTGGAACGAATCGTCTCAGAAAGTTTGCTTTACCCTGCAAGCTTTGCAATTGCTGTAAAGAAGCAGGGGGAGGGAGATTCAAAATAGCCTCAACTTTAAGGGGATCCAAACATATGCCCTCTCAGGAGACGATAAACCCGAGAAGTCGGCCCGATTCAACACAAAAGACACATTTGTGAGGATTGAGTCTGATACGGTAGTGTCGACAGCGAAGAAAGATATCGTGAAGGTGAGTAGGGTGGTCCTGACATTTAGCTGAATGAGCTGGTAGATCATCCAGGTATGGTTGTACAATGTGGCGAATGTCATGAAAAGCGTAAGACATTGCACGTTGGAAGGTAGCACCGGCATTTTTGAGACCGAAAGGGAGCTTCATATAAGCAAAAGTACCCCATGGACAGATAAAAGCAGTCTTGTGTTGATCAGCGGGGGAAATATTGATCTGGTTATACCTGGAAAAACCGTCCATAAAGGAGTACATTTCGCTTCCGGCACACTCGTCAATAATTTGATCAATGAATGGTGTGGGGAAATTATCTTTAGGACAGGCCCGATTAATATCACAATAATCGACACAAACACGAATGGTACCCTGTTTTTTATTCACAGGCACGATGTTGGAGACCCAATCTGTGAGTGGGATAGGGTAAATAAAACCAGCTTTAAGAAGCTTTTCCACTTCCGCCTTAATAGCTGCAGCCTTGTGGGGGTGTACGGGGCGTAAACGTTGACGAACAGGCTTAGCGCCCAGATACATGAGTATCTCATGCACCACTATGCTAGGATCAATGCCGGGCATTTCTTCGTAGGACCATGCAAAGACGTCACGAAATTCGCGAAAAATATTGGTATAGAGTCGAATCTCCTCCGGAGTACAAGTGACTCCAATGTGAAGATGTTCGACAATCCCTGGTTTCATAGAGATGTCGATAGGCTGAGTTTGCATGATGTTCCCCATATTTCCTTCAGAGGACACTTGATAAACTTGGATAGGTGTTTGAAGGGTTTGAAATGGGAGACAAGGAGCAAACCGTTCGAGACAAGTAAGCATATTCTGATGGGTAGGGAGAAACGAGGAACGATGGTGATAATCATGCCAAGGAGGTTCCTCGGGAGACATAGTCTCAATAATGGCTTCGTCAGAAGGGAATATTTCTTTTAAAGGGTCTGAAGAAGTCTCATCTCCAAGCCATGAGGATGGAGCAAACGAGTCGGGAACTTTTCTCGAAGGAGCAGGTTCATAAGAGGGAGACGATGATGCAACGATTTCAACGTAGTTGAGCTTGGCAGGACTCAATGGCATCTAATCGCCCTAAGATTCTACTTGATCAGTGGGAGGGAGGATCCACGGATCAGAACGAACAGTAATCATATTGACAGAAGCGACGTTAGGAGGTGGGAGCGGAAAAACACCCATGAGGGCGGGATCTTTAAAAATCCCGGCTCCCAGACTCTCATATGATTTGGAAGTATGCTCCACAAAAGGGATGTTGCCTTCAGAAGAGGAAGCGAAGAATGAAAGCTGGTCTACGGTAACAATCTTCCCTTGATGAGGGAAAGGGATGATACGAAACAAAGACGAAGCTACAGCTTGCATCGCGTATGTCCAGCTACGTCCGAGAAAGAGGTTGTAGGTAAGATTAGCATCAACAACTTCAACTTCCATCTCGATCGTCTTCCCTTCCAAAGAGATGGGCAAAAGTTGGAGTATACCATAGGGAAGGGATGCTCTTCCATCAAAAGCTTCCAAGGTTGTGGGAGACTGGCTCAGCGTCGGAGAACCAATAGCTTTCCAACAGGCAACAGACATGATGCAAGTTGAAGCACCTTCATCAATGACTGTATGATGAATCGTTTTGGAATTAATAATAACCTGTATGAGGAATGCGATTTGGTGAGGCAGTCTCGGCGTATGGATTTCCAAATCAAAAGTAATCAGGTCCGATTCGGCCGGGTCTATGCCACCGATGGCCGATAGCAAGGACTTCCTCTGAGAAGGGCAGCTCTGGAGAACTTCTAAAGCGGACATAGCCGACGGAGTCTGAGCTAAGTCCTCAACAATATTGTAGTGCTATGCAGCACGAGCATTTGGGTTGTAAGAAGATTTCCGGAGTACTCCTTTTGGAGGGGGTCGAATAGGCATCTCAGTGCTAGGTCTCTCGATGTGGAGCGGGCCTGAACTGGATGGAGGAGCACTAGAGGGGACCTCAGGCTCTTTCTCGGCAGATGACGGATATTCTTTTGTCCGAGTACTGATGTGGACAGGGATCGTTCCAGCCATAAATACTTGAGAACCGAAGGAAGATGGAGGTTGAGAGGGGTCAGCCACCATTTGAGTTTGTTGTGAGGGAAAGGGTTCTTTGAGCACCGCAGGAGTCCCAGGAGTGCCTTTCAACAAACGACTAACTTCGGACCGTCTGGGGCAGTCTTTGGTATAGTGATCGTCATCACAGATAAGACAAGGATACTTGGGTTTGCGCTTGGCACCTTCCTCGGGTGGAGGTTTAGGGGAGTCTTGTTTAGGTTGATCCGGCTTATTCTTCCCTTTGCCTTTCTTCTTTCCTTTCGAGGCTTTGTCTGCCGTGGTGGACTGGATGGCATTGACCTCAGAAGTAATATTCGAATTGGGTGTAGCCTGAGAAGTGTGTTCATTCGAAGCATTTGATTTTTGCTTCCCCGGGTTCGCGAAATTTTTCTTCGAGGATGAGTTAACAGAACCAATAATACCGTCAACAGTTGGTGTTGGCGGGGCTTTGGATGTACCTGGTCTCAGGGCATCAGGCAAATAATCATACAATGTACCAGACTGGGAATAAACCAAGTCAAGTTACTGAGCACGCACGATAGCTTGCTCTTCAGTGACACATGCCCCCATGGCAATGTCCTGTGCTATTGGAGGAACGAACGAAGTCGTAAACCAGTCGGTAAGAAGTTGGTCGGGAATCCAAAACTTAATCATATGTCGACGCCATCTCCATTCATGGATATGATCAGAGATATGCATAGCCGTTGTCTGTCTTAAGGATGTCAGGAGGTGTGTACCCGTTTCATATCGAATGGGCAACTGAAAATGAGTGAGAAATGCCATAGCCAACGAGTTAAAATCCTGAAAGGATCCGCGAGTGAGCTCAATATACCACTTAGCTGTAGAGCCAGTGAGAGTCCTTTGAAAAAGGCGAAGCCGAATCGAATCATCAAGCCACGAATTGGATGAACACCACAAGTGATAGGTCATGACGTGAGCTTGAGGATCTTCATTAGCTTTACCATCAAATTTGGGACAATCACCGGGAATTTTCGTCGGAACCGGAGGCCAATACGGATTATGGAGAATGGGATCATTGGTCAGTTTGGACACATCCGGTAATTCTAAGGTTGCTAAGAAGGGTAACTGAGGATTGAAGGACATCTGGGGCTGCGGGTAAGATGGAGCACCAGGGTTCCAACCAACTGGCGGTTGCCCCCATGGGCTTTGTCCGGACGGACTGGGCCCCATAGGGTTTTGTCCGTAGGGATTTTGGTTCTGCCCCCCAGCGTTCCATTGATTACCAAACTGTCCTGCAGGAGCACCATATGGTTGTGGGTAATTCTGATAAGGATTTGCCTGCAGTTGTTGATAATTTTGATATGGGGCAAATGAAGGTTGCCCTTGGGGTTGCTGGTAACCATAAGGCGGCTGGACTCCAAACTGAGTTTGAGAAACAGGCTGAGTTTGATAGACTGGTTGAGATTGAATTCCAACTTGCATTTGAAGACCGGATGGGGCCTGGGGTCCAGCCTGGGGCATAAAACCGGGTTGAGCTTGTGAGACAACAACCATTTGAGTGCCCGGTTGAGCAGCGCCGGAAGGATGTCCTGTAGGTTGGGCTATCTGGCCGGAAGGGTGACCTAGTTGATATTGAGGTTGGCCCACCTGCCCAGAAGGTTGTACTTGCTGGGGGTGGAGTTGTTGTTGCACAACTGAGGGTTGTCCTGACGGACCAGATGGCCGAGTGGGCTGGGCAGTTGGTTGGCCTGATTGGATTTGAGGCTGGCCGACTTGCCCAGGTGCTTGACTATACTGGACGGTGGGTTGACCATACGGTTGACCAGCTTGTCCAGATGTTGGACCATACTGGACATTAGGTTGGTTTGGGTGAACATACGATTGACCAATTTGTCCAGTAGGGTAACCTTGTTGGATACCAGGCTGGCCTTGTTGAACAAAAGATTGACCTGGGTTACCAAAAGATTGATCATAAGAGGTGAAAGACGGACCACCAGAGGCCAAAGGTTGTCCCTGGAAGGGTTGTCCTTGTTGGCTCCCAGGTTGCCCTGTGTAAGACTGTTGGTCTTGATTAGGTGGCCCTTGGGGTTGCACAGACGATGCTTGGCCACCGTGATAATAGGTGGGGCCCCAATCAATTGACAATGGGACCGAAATCTCAACAGTCGGTTGAGACGACAAAGGCCTACCAAGATGTCGTAAATACTGGTCGTATGGTCCCTCTGCTGGGACGTTTGACGTAGGATCAACGACTCTGAATATAGAGGTCGAAGGACCACTGAAAACGGGGGTCGAAGAAGCTACACATACCGTTGGAATGGTTGGGATTGAGGTAACAGACGTACTGTGACTTTGTGGAGTAAAAGGCTCCGTGGTGGGAAAGGCGAGTTGTGACCAAATAGAACTCGTGGAGGGAGTCCTAGAAGACATAACATCCTTTAATGCTTTGTAGCCTGGAGGTAGTCTCCCAGTAGTAGGGGTGCTACTAACAGGTATAGGTTCCGTTGCGGTGGGAATTTCACCGCTCGTCGCAACGGATTCTTCAGTCGAAGTAGGGGATACTTCCTCCATATCGGAAGAAAATAGTGGGGCCAAAACACGAGGGGAAGTGTATTCCCAAAAAGGAATACCGTCTTCAGAGGGTTCCCAAACGGGGTTCCAATGAAATTCGTAAGTCTCGTCGCTTGGAGCACGAGAATTAATCGGTTGGATACTTGGAATAACAGGAAGAGTATCACTCACAACTGGTATCTCGGGAGCAGCAAAGGATGAAGACGAAATTGGTAATTCTGCCAGGATGAAAACTTCACAAAATCCTAGGGAAGCTAACGAGAAAGGACCCTACTCAAACTAACGCAAACAAGATCTAACCAGGTGCATGTGAATCATGGTCGAATAAATTTTAAGACAAAGGAACTGAACTTGACCTTTTCATGTTTTAAGAGTCGAGAAAAGGACAAAAAGGTGACTCTAGTCTCCTTCGAATGTTTAGTGAGCCCGAAGTGACAAATGCTCAGGTGAGCCTTTTCTTTTAGGGAGTCCGAAAAGGATCAAAAGTGACTACTCTGGAGAACTAGGCAAAGGGTTTACCAAACAATCCGTAAAACTGCATATACACCTTGGCAATCATATGAAAACCAAGGACTTCCCGTATGGCAGTCAATCTTCCCGAATGCTGTGTTCAGTGCATTACGGCTTGTAAGGCGGCAGACACAGCTTCCTGTGGATAAAGGATGATAACCTAGTGGGGTCTCCCCATATACTCGATGGTACGTGGGAGCACAAATCCGTGCTAGAACACTATTGAGTCACAAAAGGAGGAATCACCCAACCATAATGTGAAACAACAGTGACTAGGTTTAACGACGCCGGAACACGTCTCTAGCCTAGACCTCTAGATGTATGCGTTAAGTTCCAATGCGTTTTTAGATTCATTCAGTTCATTTTACAGTTGATCTTTGATTAGGTTTCAGTTTCCAGGTCCTACCGTATGTAATCTCTCACAATTTCCTAAATGCAAGCTATATGCCAAAATATATCATTTCATTCGATGAATGCTAACTACGGGAGAGTTGAGATCTTTCAATCAAACAAAATGATCATAAAACAATCAACAATGACTCTAATGCAGCTAATGGCAATAAACGAAACTTTTTTTTTTTTTAAGTCACTAATCGCTAATAACAATGAAAAGCTCTAATTTCCATTAACTAATGCAATGCAAAAGAGATTGTTCATTTTCTTTTCGTTGGCAAAATGCACTAAACAAATTTTGAGAGATAATAACAAAGAGTAAAAAGACAAATTTCACTCAATGAAAACACAATCAAGTCTCTGAAACACCAAGACAATCTTTCAAACCAAGAAAAATCACAAAGACCTCAATGAGCTATGTAATCTAAGCCCAAACGAAGCCAAGCGAAATCCAAACAAAAAAGAGGTAAATTGCTCAAAGAACACAATAAAAAGTTTTGACAACCACTAGACAAGTGCAAAAAGTAGCCAAGAAGTCGACTGGACAATCAAAGAACCAAAAACTCCCATGGAAGGCTTGATGCACAAAGCCACTAGATGCCCTAGGGCTGGAATATGAAATCGATGGAAAGAGGCAAACACCCGAAGGATGAAGGTCAAAAACCAGTCAAACAAAGCTCTGACACACTCCAGTAGTTGAAAAATATGTGACAAGACAGAAACCCAAGCTCAGAAGGCTTCCAAACAAGCAAACTGGAAAAGTTCGCAGGCCTGGCGCGACTGTCAGGCTGTAACTCGCGCTTTTAAGGGATTAGCGCGAGTTGCTTTTGTGCAACATGCGCCCACTGGTGCGACTGTCAGGGAAAAATTGCGCTAATCAAGTTTGCTGGCTTAAAAATAAAAACAAGCAGTCCACGGCTTGATCAACAGTATCCAGACAGACCAGGCAGCGAGAGACGACTTAAAAATTCAACCCAGAAAGCTTATCTTAAGCAAGCAAAACAAGAGAAAACCAAAGTGCAAAACAAACTCTAAGCTGTTCGGTTCGTAAACCAAACCGGAGATTGACTGAAGTGGCGTTGATCTACTTCGCTAATGCAGAGCAATAGCATTTCGAAGGCTACCTGGCCGTACTTCAGGCTCCGTCCAAAGTTTACGAATCAAACAACAAATAGCGTCCCCAGCGGAGTCGCCAAATTGTTGGAGAGGTAAATCCCCTCTGCGGACAGAGGCGATCCCCACTAGCCCAAAATGGGTCTAGCAACAATCAAACAATGCTATCACGCAAGTTCCTAATTGCAAATTAAAGGTGGATTATGAGAGCCTACTTGGATTCCAACGCTAGTGTTGTAGAAGAGTTGACACTCCCGTTCCTTTGCTCCGGCCGGTCACGATCCTCACGATCTCCGTGAATGGACACCTGCACATGCAAAAAACGACACAAATACAAGCATAAAATCCAATAGATGCAATTATATATCAGTCAGAAAAGATATAACTCAAACATCATCACAATGAAAAACAAGAATGGAACCATAATGATAGTCATCTATTATTGATAATCAACAAAGGAGAATACAACCATAGTTCTGACATCAAATCCTCCTTTGGCTGGGTGATCAGCTACATATGTCTTGCAAAGCTTGTCGGGATTTGGAACAAGCCTCTCTCTCTTTGATTATAAATGCAAAGAAGACTCTTACAGCAATCTCTCAGACTTCTGACAGTATAATTCTCCCTATGCTCAAAAAACTAGCTTGTCAAATGCAACAGAACAAGCTTTTATAGATGGAGGAGGAGGAGGAGATACAATGAATCAAGACATCCATGCGATTGGCATTATCCTCAAAAAGCTATTATGGATAGAGGAAAGGGAGATACGATGAATCTCGACATCCATGAGATTGGCATTATCCTCAAAAAGCTTCATGAGTCGAAAGGAAAAAACCTTAAGGAATGCGTTTGTTAAAAAGCTTTTCCAAACTCGGTTGGTGCGGGTATAACTCTGAGACAGAGCGCCAACTGGCGCGCCCTCTTTGGAGGATTTCCCCCATTAGCGCGAGTAATACACTGTGGATCCGCGCTAATGGAAAAAGAGAACTTTTTAAGGATATTCTGCAGGAGATGTCTTCAGGGCATATGAAGTCCATACTTAGGGGAACATAATGCAAGTGTTTTCAAGTTATGTCACTTCTCACAGGTCCTGGAATGAGTCCTCCAAAGTGTGGGAAAGGGGTAACAGGGATGGTGACAAATGGTGACAAATTACTGTGTAACATGTGGCAATGTGTACAATGGAGTAAAGGTTGTTGTCATGCATGAGGTCATAACATGCATGGTTGATATGGCCTTGCATTATAACTGGACTCTAACTAGAAAGATATTTATGTGTTGATGCATTTATTTGCATATGTCTGTATGATGCTATGTTTATGTTATACATTTATCATGTTGATTTGTTGATCTTGTAGACAAGGTATCCTCTCCAAATTATACTAAGGTATGTTGATTTATTGTGAATTTGTTTATCTGACATATTATGCATTACAAGAAAGAAATATCAAATGGCTAGCAAGATGGTTGACTACAAAGACTCTCCCTAAGAATCCGAAGAGTGGTATGTTGTTGGGAACTCTTTTGATTTGAAAGTTACACTGAGAAGCTTAAAGGAAGAAATAAGGAGTTGTAAGGCGGATAATGATAGGATTATACAGGCACAAGAGAAGCAAGTAGAGGTTAATGCTATACTTCTTCAGAGTTTGTCAGAATTGCAGCGACAAGGGCCACTTCGAATCAACCATGGACATGAGGACATAACTAATCTGGCATATGGAAGTAGGTCTCCTAGTAGACACGTGTCAGATAGATCTGATATGATGAGAGATGGCAGGTTGTTGGATGCTTGGGATAGGAGGGGCGATGAGTACATGTACTATTCTAGTTTTGGTTCTGACAAACATCGTGATCGTCATTGTTATCACCCTTATAGGAGGAATGATAAGGGATAATTTCCAGATGAGATTAAGAAAGAAAAGCCACCTAATTTTGATGGAGATGTGAAGAAGCTGGAAGATGCAGAGGCTTGGATACTTGGGATGAACAAATTCTTTGAGTTGCATGAGTACACAGATAACATGAAGGCCAAAATCGTTATCTTCAGCTTGAAAAGTAAAACAAACATTTGGTGGGAAGATGTTTAGCGGGTCAGAGACATCATGAAGGATGACTTGAGTTCTTTGGAGTTCAAGAGGCTTTTCAAGAAGAAGTACTTGTCATAGAGGCACTATGTCAATAAGGCCAAATAATTCTATGAGATAAAGATGGGGTCAATGACAGATGAAGAGTACACAACCAAGTTTATGGAGTTATTGAGGTATGTACCGTATCTTATAGATAAGAAGGCTAAACTTCAAAGATTTTTTAGTGGTTTTCCATTAGAATTTAGAGATTAGATTGAGTATGATGAGCCTCAGTCACTTGAGGAAGTCACTGGGAAATTGAAGCATTTATATGAATATTCAAAGCGTAAGAATGAATCTCAGCAACGATGGAAAGAGAAAGACAAAGGTAAAGGTAAATGGAAGCCTAAGAGAAAAGGGCCTCAAAATGTAGATGAGAAATAAAATATGGCATTGAAAAAGAAGATCAATGTAGCTAGACAAGGACATGGGTCATAGCAGTAGCTTTGAGGTGAGGGCACTGGTCAGTTGGAGTGTTGGACATGTGGAAAGGAGCACCATAGGAGAGATTGTCCGCAACATCAGGATGGTAGGCCTAATATATATAGTGCACAGGAGCCACAAAATCTTGGGGATGTAGGGTAGAGAATTCCTTGTATTTATGCAACCGTGGACAACAGACATGCATAACATCAGGCATCTCTCATAGAGATGGACAGTAATATTTGTGATCAACTTATTTATATTTTGATTGACCCTGGATCTAATTATAGCTATGTTAGTCTTGAATTGGCAGATAAGTGTGGTTTGATTAAGGAATTGCATGCAAAGTCTTGGTTAGTGTAGTTTTCTATAGGTACAAAGAAGCAAGTTTGTCATTGGGTAAGAGATTGTGCGTTTGATTTAAATGGTATGCCTATTGTTGTACATCTGAATTTATTACCATTGGGATCATGCAATATGTTGTTGGGCATGTATTGGTTGTATTTTCACAGAACCAAGGTAGAATGTTATGAAAAAGAAATTGAGTGTGTTGATGACAATGGGGAACCAAGAGTCTTGTAGGGAAAGAAGAAGGCCACATCAGTTAGGATGGTGACAGCTATGCAAACAAATCATAGTCATAGGAAAGGGTGTATGTTATTTGCAGTGCACATTTCTAGTGATAAGGGTAAGGAGGTTGAGCATGCAGATGTGTTGAGAAGGTACCCATTTTTGTAGCAGTTTCAAGATGTATTTCCTGAGGATATTTTAGAGTTTCCACATCACAGGGAGATAGAATTTTCTATTGAGTTAGCGCCAGGGGAAACTCCAACATCGAAAGCACCTTACAGGATGAGCACACCTAAGTTGGTTAAGTTAAAGTTACAGCTAAAGGAAATGTTGGACAAGGGGTACATTAGGCTGAGTGTATCACCTTGGGGTGCACCGATATTGTTTGTGAAGAAGAAATATGTAACTCTCAGATTATGCATTGACTACAGGCACTTGATGTAACAGTCCTAGTGAAATTTCCATTTAAAACTATATAAATACCATGGATGATGGGACACATATTTCAAGTTGAATGGTGGGAAGGACATCCTAGTGGGTGTTCATATGGTTGTTTATGGCTAAGGAATTGGCAAAGGCAATGGCTAAGGCATTAAAGAGGAAAAAAAAGTGTTTTGACACATTTATTTATGAAAATAATGGAAATTAGGAGAAAAGGAAGGTGAAAGGTCACAGGTTGCATGTGAGGAGGAAATTGAAGGAAAATAACAGAAAATGAAGAAAATAAAGGCCTCATTAACAAAAAGGCTTCTGAGTATCAATGGGCAAGACTTGGTTAGTTCAGAGTTGGAGCTCTCTCTCACTATTGTCTCTCTCTCTCTTATACTCTTGGATACATCGATTTTTCTTGGAGCACTCTTAGAGGGTGTGGCATACTTGGATTCTTGGAGCAAGTAGGAAAAGGAAGAGAAGGAAAGAGCAAGAGGGCATCGGGATCAAAAGCTACATTAGATTTGCTTGTGAGTATCGAGTTGCATGTATGATTTATTCACTATTTTTGGGATGCATGTGGTTTCTTGGTCATGATCTATCACTGGCATAAAGGATTGCCTGGATTGGTAGTGGATTTTCCTAGCCTTGCCATTTTCTAGATAGCCATGGTGTTGTGGGTTTATTTTCTTTGTTTTCTAGTTGGTTCTCATGTTTCCTTAGCTTGGGTTGAGCTATTAGTTCTTGGAAGCCTTGGTTGGACAAACTCTCTGGAGCCCTGTAACGACTTGGGTTGAGTTACTAGTCCCGTAACCTTGGTTGGAAAAATGCTCTAGAGCCTTGGTGTTGGGCACGGGATCCCCCAAGGGTATTTTTGGGGCTTAAAGCCCATATTTTGGTCTAATTTTGTAATCCAAGTGTAAAGACTCCGCATTTTGTGGCCGCAGAGTGCGTAGTTGTTAAAGAGTCATCGGGTTGTCCACCCTTATTTTGAAAATGCAATGTTGGTTGTAGAAGATCTACCCATGGTCCGCGGACCATGGATTTTATAAATAGAGCTAAGATCTAAGTAGTTAAAGGCAATTAGAATGGAACTAATGATAAAAAATGTATGAGAGATAACTCTGAAGTAGAAGTCTAATTTTGGGTCATACTGTAGGTAGAGGCTCTGCAGCTGAGTGCGTAGAGGCCTAGAAGTCCGCAACTGAGTGCGCGAACCCCTGTAGTTGAGTGCGCAGGGCGAGTTGATTCTGTAATCACCTGGAATTATCAATAAAGAGAAGTATTCTATAATTTCTGCGTCTTTATTTCCTGTTTATGCATCTGTTATATTGGGTATGAATTTCACTTCTAATGCTTATATGATGCACGAATATATGTAAATGTGTTGGTTAAGTGAACACAAGTAAGAACATCTGTTTATGCAAAGCTAACTAAGATATGTTAATAAGATAAGTAAGATACTTAGCCCAGTTTGGGAGATATCATAGTTTGCTGCCCTAGTAGCGTGAAAGGACTTCGGCCCCTGGTTACGGCTGTGCGGAAGCCGATTGTAACATTTTGCGAAGGTACTAAAGGATAGAGCGGAGGGATAAGTAACCTGCACGAAGGCAGGTATATTTGGAATAAACCGACATCACAACCATCTTAAGGGTGTGGAAACTTGGTTCCAGCATCCCCCCATACTACTTCAGGGGAGACTTCATTCCGGCTCTGCGGGCTGATGTTGAAAGGGCTAGTAGTGTAGGGATTTATTTGGCTAACTAACGCTAAACCTAGGTCAAGCCCCCTCAAGCCAACAAATGGTTCTGTTGTCGGGACCAGAATCTGCATGAGGGATGTGTGATGTCGTATAACTGGAATCCAACTAAGAAAGAAATCGAAAGCTGGTTGGACAGAAGGATTCACGAGTTCGCAACGTAGGAGAACAAAAACCCACGACTATCAAAAGAATAGTGGTTGGACCAATACCTGTATACGGAGATCCACGAAATATTTTTTGCCTCTTTTTCTACTGAGCTATACCAGTGGATCGCGAAGCTAGCAGATAGCCAAGGAAGGTGGAAACTTAACAGTCCTATTGTGTGGACCCCAAAGCTAGTGCGAAGGTTGGAAGCATCGGAGGATAAGATTGCGCACGCCATCGAACATTGACTTGATCGCATTATAGGAGGATTTGTTACTGAGTTCACAGTTGACACCTCAACCAACTATAGCGAGACAGAGCAATGCTTTTTCAAAGGATCGTGAGGTAAGTACGTAAAATATATGAATACTCGGATTAAAATGATGTTGTGTGAAAACTGGGTTATGCAGTTACCTTGATGTTTGGAACTACGCGAAGTGGAAAAAGTTACAGAAACGAAGGAAATAAGGGTCTAGAGTATAGCCCCTTGATTTCACCTCCGCGAAGAGATGAAGAAGGGATCGCGAAGGTCTCTTTGGGAAGTGCTATTCAATTGATAAAACAAGGATTTCCATGCATACCACCTCCACCCACACCACCACCGGCTTCACCGCCATCACCTCCAACTTCACTCGTACCACCTCCACCTCCACCGTGATTCAGTATGGCAATTATAGTGAAGTTTCCTTTCTTCAAAGGTGTGGGAAATGAGGACCCAGACCAATTTTGGTTCATTGTGAGGGCTGTATGGGAAGCTCAAGGTGTTACAAATGACCATATAAAGAAAGCGACACTATTTAGTGCTCTGCAAGATCACGCGCTAACCTGGTATATTAAGTACTCCAGCGATAACCCGAATGCTAGGGTAGTGGACATCCATGCAGCATTGAATAGGGAATTTAGCAAGCCTAAATCTAAAGTGCAATCGATTGTGGGATTCAAAGAGATCATGATGCTACCAGGCGAGATGCCTTGGGAACTAGATCAGAGGTTGAAATGTATGATCTGCGAAGCCAATATGAATTTGACAGATGGACAACATTGCGAGTGGTTTGTGGCTTCACTACTACCACACTTAACGAGTGCGATGTTGCAGCAAAAGATAACAACTCAGGCAAAGGCCCTGGAGATTTCCATGAGACTACATGAGACTCCGATGCAAGATCCTAATCTAGGAGTCCAACAGATCCATGCACAACTAAAGAATCTATGCCTTGAGATGCAAAGTTTGAAATAGGACAGGACGATTCGACCAGAGGTACTCAAAGAGGTATGGTGCGTGAAATGCAAGAGTCAGGGTCATGACAAAGACCACTACCTGGTCTTTACAAATTACCTTGTGGGAGGAGAACCGATGCCTTTAAGGCCAGAAGCTCAAGCACAACCTAGAGTGGTTCTTGCTTTGTGGTGCGCTATCTATCAAATAGTCGGAAAACATGACATAGATAACTGCCACTTTTTACAGAAGTATATGTAAACTACACAATAGTTGTTATGCAACTTTTGTAGGCCGGTGGGACATTATGAGTGTACTTGCAGGAGATATGAATTGATGATGGATAGAATGCCCACCTATAGTGTTTAGGCCAAAATGCGGCCCCTTGACCAGAATGCAGGGATGGTGCAGACATGATTTCAGGGGCACGGACGAGGCCGAGGTGGAGGAGGACCCGGTAGAGGTTGAGGACAGTTGACTTGCTACAATTGCAGAGGACCAGGACACTATGTCCGCGATTGCATTAATCCAACGTGTCCATCATGCAAGTATTGCACACTATTTGATCATGAAACAAAAGATTGTCCTACGCTAATAGCTAGGATACGTGACAAAGGGGCGATACCACCTCCCCCGACTCAGAACCTACAGATGATGAGGTCTGAGCTGCGCAAGTAATATTCAAATGTAAAGACAGTACCTGGGTTCACTAAGCCCCGATGAAAGAAGCTGAGTTTGATTTGGAGTGCGCTCAAGAAACCTTCATAGAAGCTAAGAAGAGCTTCACCGAGGCCTCCACTTCAGGAAGCAAAGATAAACCGGAGCCAGAGATGGACCCCTCTATGCTCACTACCTTCCTGGAAACCTGTATGAAGTTATTGCGCAACAGTAAGGCTGTGAAAGGGTTACAAGAACTTATCAATAGATGTGTTGTGACCGTGCTAGGAGAACTGCGCGTAGTCCAAAAGATTGGAAAACATAAAACAAGGATGGGGCATGAAATGAGACTCACCGCGCAGATCGGAGAATACAAAATGGATCAAGTCATTCTGGATTTGGGATCAGATGTGAATGTACTACCAAAGGAAACTTGGGAGAGAATGAGGTGACCTGTGCTGCAATGGTCTTCGATTCAGCTAAGGATGGTGAATCTGCAGAAAATCATACCCATGGGGCGACTGCAGGGAGTGACCATGGATATTGAGGGAGTGAGCACGCTGGCAGATTTTGAAGTAATAGAGATTGTTGATGACAACAATCCCTACCCTGCACTCTTGGGAATTGACTGGGCTATTGATATGAATGGGGTAATTAATCTGAAGAAGCGAAAGATGATCTTTGAGAAGAAGTCACTACGTGTAATAATACCCCAAGATCCTACTGAGGGATCACACTATATGGAACCAGTCTGTGACTATGAAAGTGATGATGATCTGGACTGCATCTATAAGATAACAGCGTGAGACCAAGACTAGGTGAATCCCATCGCGGATGGGCGAATTACATGGGAGTGCGAGAGTTCCTGCACGACAGATTCCGATGAAGAAATAGAACGTTGGAAGAATCGGTTACATAAAGTAACTACGTTGAATTGCAATATGATGACCTGGTTATTGCACTGCGTGTCGATAGAAGTAAGAAATCTACCTACTTATGATGGTCTAACTGATATAGATACCTTCTTGGATGCATTTGGAAGGGAGGTGTCAGAAAAGCAATGCTTCTAGGGCTTGGACTCGGTACTGTGCACTACGCCCGCAAGATGGTGGGGTACTGATGATTGGCGTGAATGTAGGAGAATGATGCGAGCATGATTTGGGAAGCCTAAGATGCGACTAATAGACAAGTACGATGGGCAGAATGATTCGCGCGCGCAATTGGCCAAAGTGGAGAAAAACTATTCCACCACTGAGCACTAGGGGCTAGCTATGGTATATGCGCTCTAGAAGTATCGACACTACATTCTAGGAGGCCACTTTAAGATGTATATAGATCACTCTGCACTAAAGTACCTGGTCAATAAGCCTGTGTTGGGGGGAGGAATTTTCAGGTGGCTCTTACTGTTCCAGGAGTATGATTTTAAAGTTGTTGTGAAGCCTGGACGATTAAACGTGGTACTAGATCACCTGTCGTGCATCAAGATAGGGGAGGAACCTACTAGTTTGGAGGAAAGATTACTGATGTATAACTCTTTGTTGTGCACATCACAGATGGAAATTTCGAGGATATAATACACTTTCTCACAACTGGAACTGCGCCGGAAGGATACTCTGTCTAGCAAAAGAAGGAAATAGTGGTGTGTGCTGTAGAATTCTCTGTCATTGCTGGGCATCTATAAAAGATGGGGAATCATGAGATATTGTGAAGATATGTACCTGAGTTTGAATGAAGCAGCATCCTTGTGGACGTTCATGGGAGTGCCACAGGAGGACATTATGCAAGGAGAGCAACTGCGCAGAAGATTCTACGCGCAAGGTTGTGGTGGCCAACCCTTCATCAGTATTCAAAATCATATTGCAAGGCATGTGACATATGTCAAAGAACAGGAAAGCCATCACGGAGGGATGAAATGCCTTTGAATCCATAAATGACATCGCAACCTTTCGAAAAGTGGACAATATATTTTGTAGGACCTATTCAGCCTCAAGGGAAGATAGGTGCGAGGTACATTATCACTGTGAAGGAGTATTTGACTCGTTGAGAAGAAGTGCATCCGGTGAAGGATTGCATGGGCGAAACTGTCGCAAAGTTTCTATTTGAGCATGTACTGACAAGATTTGGCTATCCAAAGATCTTGATGAGTGATCATGGTACGCACTTCTTGAATGAGACAATCAACGCACTAACGGAGGAATTTCAGGTGTATCACTAGAAGAGCACACCTTATCACCCACAGGCTAATGGGACAGTGGACGCATTTAGAAAAGTGCTCAAAACCATGCTGACCAAGGTTTGCAATGCTCAACGAAGTGATTGGGACCTATGCATACCTACAGTATTGTGGGCTTATCGAGCAACGTGCAAGAAGTTAATGGGACGGACACCCTTTAGGCTGGTATACGGGGTTGAAGCTGTGATGCCTATGGAATACATTGTGCCTAGTCTGTGCATAGCAGCGATCATAGGTATGATGGATTGTGGAGCCGTGGAAGAGAGGCTCGCGCAGTTGGATGAGCTGGAAGAAGAGAGATTTTTGGCTGGATTTAACCAGCAGGTTCAAAAGCAGCGTGAAAAGGCATGGCACAATTGACATATTAAGCTACACACCTTTAAGGTGAATAACTTGGTGTTGTTGTATGACAGTATGTTTGATAAATTTCTAGGGAAACTTAGAATGCATTGGTTGGGGCCAATTATTAAGGAGATTACCGACGGTGGCACAATCCAGCTGGTTAAGTTAAATGGAGATCCCTTCCCAAGAAAAGTGAATGGCAGTCATTTGAAGCCATATTTAGGTGGCCCAACCATCTAACTAGCTAACAGAAGCATAGTCTTAGCACTCCAGGTAGCTGAAAGGAGGTGCGGGACTCTAAACTACACTGCCAGGGTTGGAGAGCTGCTCGATTTTAGGACTGCACGAAGTAGTGAAGTGTCACAGGGTCCGCAACAACGTGAAGATAACTGTGCTAGCGCATAGGTCCGTCAAAAAGTTACCATTAAAGTCACTATTCACTATTTGATGGTTGGTTTGAGGCCAAATGGAGCAGGTGGAAGGCATTTAAGGTGATATTTATGGGTTAGATTCTTGAAAATCTACCGTGATTCTAGCATTAATGGACCGAATGTGGGGGGAATAGTCAAATTTGAATTCAAAAGGCCCTATAAATCACAAGTGGTTATGCACCCTCAAGTATACATGAACTGAGACCTATTCGAGACTCTGAAAGTGAATTCATTATTTGAGCAACTACCAGAGAAACTACAAGGATTATGGAATAATGTTATGTCAGCACCCGGAGAAGTCATGGACACAGGAGTAGTGACAATTGAGGAAGCCACGTAGGAAATTGCGGTAGTAGAAGCCCCAGAGGGCGCCAAAATAATAGTTGAGGTCCCTAAATCACCCAGAATACCAAGACCTAAGAAGGATAAGTAGGCTATGATCCTGGTGCGCGTCTCGCCCAGAAACCCATAGAAGACTAAACTCAACTTGTAGGAAAAGGGGAAGGCCATTAATCTGGAGATTGAAGAGGAAGAATTTGAAGAAATCCTGGTGGATGAGGAGGATGCAGAGATGGAAGTTGAAACCCACAGTGAAGACCCTATTACCCGGTTACCTAAATATGTTCCTCCACGCAAGGGTAAAGCCAGGGTGTCGAAGGACATAGATGAGAGCAAGAGCTCTTTGCAAACTCTGCTGCTCCTAGATGATATTTTTTTTGAGGGACCACACTTGGGGCAGGTTCCTACATTGAAGTTTGAAGATTGGGACCTCGCAGACCATGAGAAGATCCCGTAGTTAGCGACTGAGAAGCTAATGCGCCAGAGGATTGACACGACTGATGGAACAATTCAATTGGAGCCGTGGACATGGCTCAGAGGTGTAGAGAAAGCCAGGTTGCTTAACCTGCTGTGGGTGCCACATTACCACCATGCCCCAGTGACCATCTTCATCATCAGGAAACTGCTCTGCTTGGTGCATAATGGGTGTTTGTAGCTGGAGGAGCCCATCCCCATCACAGACCATCTGATTCATCAGATTACATGGCTACCTTACTTAGGGGAGGATCCAACCAATATTTCCAAAGGAAAAGGTGGCGAGTTGGCCCTCATGGAAGCGATGAAGAAGAATTTCAAGCTGGAGAAGAAGAAGGGAGGATACGCCATCTCCAGCATTAACAACCCCGCAGTCAAGGTCACGACACAAATACTAGAAGGGAAGGTGATGTAGAAGTGTTGTGTGGATGAGGTGCTTGCACCCGTGGTTGCACTAATGGCCCAATGTGCGAAAGGAGTCTAGTTCAACTGGGTGAACTATCTATGCGATGAGTTCCTTGTGAACTGTCGCAAGGCACAGGAGCAGGGCAAAGCATTTCAATACGCGTGGCTCCTGTTTTCGATAGTACTGGTGGCATGGGAGATGCCCAAAGATAGCCAATTCACTTTGGTCGCGTCAGACCTTCCAGAGGCAGTGAAGTATGCTTCGATGTGGGTGACCAAGGATGCATAGCGAATAAAAGAAAGTAAGCCTTTTTGGGTATTAATGGAGATGAATATCCAGATGGGGATCAATCGCAAACCGTGGTTGTTGCCCACAGTATACGTCAGTCTACAAATCTTTGCAGAGTTCAAAGTGGATTTCCACCATGCTTTTATAAGGGCACGGAAGGACCCTACAAAGACATGGCATAACCTACCATACCTGGCAACTGATGATATAATTTTCATAGTCCTTAAGTCTTGGCTGTCGGAGTGGCGCACTCCATCTAGCTCCGCAGTGGAAATGGACAAGTTCATCGCGTAGCGTAAGAAGGAAGAGAAAAAGCTTCAAATGGCACAGCTGGTGGAAAAGCACAAGAAAGAGGAAGAAGAGGCTAAGGCCTAGGCAGCGAATGACTACGAAATTAGCCGAAAAATAGTAGAAAACAGGAGAAGAAGAGTGCAAAGGACAGAAGTCACCTTCGCCCGAGACTGAACCAGAGACAGAGAAAGAACAAGGTGGTCCGGACCCGCAAGCAATGTCCACCCAAATCAAGCATCTGCAGCCACTAGAGAAGGTAGTGCCACGAAAGAAAACCAAGGCATCCAAAATGTCCTTCGACCCAATCACCCTCACTGATGGGGATTTGCATGACATCGGAGAAACGGCGAGGGATGTCACTGCGGAGGCCCTCCAACAATTTGAAGAACAACAACAGCTCGTATTCGGGGCTCTTCGAAAAGAACTACAAGAGTTGCAGGTTCACACTCCACAGGCTGGCACAGTGTCCACCAGCCTCGCGATCGACACTTCAGCTGCCGAGGAGATGTTGTGCACAAGGGTGACCAACACGATAGTGCTACTATATGGAGCACTCAATATAGAGAATGAGGCCAATAGGCCTGCAGTCAGCAGTCTCAAAGGGGTAGGATTAAATATGGCCGTGCTCCCTTGGGAGATGATCTACCTCTTATAGGATGGAGTCACCACGAAACTTTGGGCCAGGGAAAGTCACGCTCTGCAAGTGATGAGCAAGCAGCGTATCAACATCAAGCAGTTGGACCTGCAGCACAATGAGGCAGTGAAGCAGAATAAGCAGATTATGCAGGTGGTAGTGGAAACCTGCTGGATGGTCCTGGAGTTGGACATTTAGGCAGAAGAACCGGTGGAGACACGTGTTCGCAAGTTGGTTACAGGGGTGCACGATGCTCGAACAGAGATGGCTAGGGTTCAGTTCGAGTTGAACCTGCAAATTGAAGAACTGCAGTTGAAGACTCAACCTTCAACTCCGTCAAATATCAGGGAACAACATACCACCACTATTACAACAACAATAGCGGCGGTTGATAGTGCAGTGGTAGACTGCATGCATCTTTTCAAACAGTCATTCGAGGTCCTAACCACCTTGTAGGAGGACCCGAATGTAGAGCGCCTAGAGATAGAGGTGCGCGAGCTCCAATGGAGGTATGATGAGGTAAAAGGGACTGCGCAGATAGTTTACCTTATAGAGAGGCTTGCACGGATGTAGGAGGAAAAGGTGCTCAAGGAACAGGTGGATGTTGCTCGGCATAAAGAAGCAGTCCTAAAAGCGTGCCTACAACCATGGATAGATGAGGCTTACGCGACCACAACCTCCATTGAAGGAAAGTTCACAAAACTATAGGAAACTCAGCAGAATATTCATAGCAGCAGTAGTTACTGAACAGCGCATGGAAGAAGTCCAGTAGGTGACCGCTCAGTGCGCTGCCAAAGTTGCAGTGATCCAAACAGAGCTGGGAGGTCTTCGCGCTAAGATCTACGCACCTGTAGAGTGACTCGAGGGTGAGTCACGATGTTTGTGTTGGGGGTCTGTTGGGCGCGGGATCCCCCAGGCATAGTTTTGGGGCTTATAGCCCATATTTTGGTCCAATTTTGTAATCCAAGTGTAAAGACTCCGCATTTTGTGGTCGCCGAGCACGTAGTTGTTAAAGAGTCATAGGGTTGTCTGCCCTTATTTTGAAAATGTAATGTCAGATGTAGAAGATCTACCCATGGTCCGCAGACCATGGATTGTATAAATAGAGCTAAGCTCTAAGTAGTTAAAGGCAATTAGAATGGAATCAATGATCGAACATGTATGAGAGATAACTCTGAAGTAGAAGTCTAAGTTTGGGTCATAGTGTAGATAGAGGATCTGCAGCTAAGTGTGCAGAGGCCTAGAAGTTCGCAGCTAAGTGTGTGGACCCCTACAGCCGAGTGTGCAGGGCGAGTCAAGTCCATAATCACCTGGAATTATCAATAAAGAGAAGTATTCTAAAATTTGTGTGTCTTTATTTCCTGTTTATGCATCTATTATATTGGGTATGAATTTCACTTCTAATGCTTATATGATGCGCGAATATATGTAAATGTGTTGGTTTATTGAATGCAAGTAAGAACATCTATTTAGAAAAAGCTAACTAAGATCTGTTAATAAGATAAGTAAGATACCTGGCCCCTGGTTAGGGCTGTGCGGAAGCCGATTATAACATTTTGCAAAAGGTACTAAAGGATAGAGTAGAGGGATAAGAAACCTGCACGAAGGTAGGTACAGTTGGAAAAAACCGACATCACAACCATCTGAAGGGTGCAGAAACTTGGATGCAGCATCCCCCCATACTGCTTCGAGTGAGAGTTCAGTCTGCACTCTGTGGGCTGATGCTGAAAGGGCCAGTAGTGTAGGGATTTTTTTGGCTAACTAACGCTGAACCTGGGTCAGGCCCCCTCAAGCCAACACTTGGAACAACTTGGGTTGAGTTACTTGTCCTGGAGTCTTGGTTGGATAAATTCTCTAGAGCCTTTAGTGGGTTGATTTACTAGTTTTGGAGCCTTGGTTGGAAAAACGCTCTAGAGCCCTTGGTGGGTTGATTTACTAGTTCTGGAGCCTTGGTTGGAAAAATGCTCTAGAGCCCAATAAAATTTATGGGTTGAGCTACTAGTCCTGAAGCCTTGGCTGGAAAAACACTTTGGAGCCCGGCGACGGCTATGGGTTGAGTTACTAGTCCTAGGAGTCAGGTTGGAACAAATGCTCTAGAGCCCTGGAAGGCTTGGATAAAGACCAATTTGATGATGGTTTTGTGATGTCCGACCATGAGGTGGAATCATTGTTTGCTGAGTTGAGGGGTATGGCCTCTGGAATCCCTAGATGAGTTTTGATTGATGTGTTCTATCAGATCCCACATTAATGCTAAGAACATGGCATAAGGGTGAATGGTTGAAGAAATATTTGGCTTAGCCATTCTATGGTCTGGTGGAAAGTGGAAGTCCCATCTCGGGTTTGGATTTTGCATCAATAATGAAAGGTTATTTCTCTTTTTATCTCTATGAGAATTATGATGGATTATATGTGGTTTATATGGGTGTGATTTTAGTGGTATTTCTGTCCCTACTATGCTGATTATGTATATATTTTATGGCAGCAGTTATGTATGGCTCTCATCATGTTATTACTTATTATTGAATGATAAATGTATCTATTAATTAATGGATGAAATGGAAGCTAATGTAATAAGGAGAAAATGATTCATAGTGAATCTCATATAAGTATGAGACCCCTATGCTCAGATCTATTATTTACACCTGTAGGTTGCATATTTACTAAGTGTTTGACAAAATGTCTGTCATGGTTAGGCTTGGTTAGGTTAATACCTTGATCAATTTTTGTGTTAGAGGATTTTACTTGGTGTCATTTAATTTCTTTGAGAGTCTCATCAAGTTCTAGGCATTGGTTTGGAGGTTAGCCCTAAAAAATTGGCTTAAATCTCTCAGTCTCTGGCATAGAACTGGTTGATAGAGACTGTAGTCTCTCCCTTGCAGGCACTATGGGAGTGACTATAGGTTTACGTGGTACTCATGACTTGTCATGGCTCTTTGGGTCTAATTCATTGAAATTCTAGGTTAACTCAAGTTTGGGCACCTAGAATGGTGGATTAGCTCTTGGGGGTCCTGAAGCACCTGAGGGAGGTTTGTGTTTTGTGTTTCTGTCGATTCCATTTCCTTAAGGTTACCTAGGAGGTTGAATCATATCATAGTAGCCTCTCGTCAGAGGAGTTGTAACCTCCTCCATGATGTCATTGTTAATAGAGTCGGGCCTCTACTAAATGCATGACCCATCACCCCACAATCGCTTATTATCACTGTCAAGCCCTTCACATTCCCATTTCATTTAAATCCACCCATTACATCAAATCCCATTTCCATCCCGTCAACCCCCTAATTTGAAAATCCATCACAACAAACTATCTCACCTCATAGGCACTTAGACAAGTTCGTCGCTAGTGGGAAGCCCTTGCAGAGCCGATTCCCCTATCCATCCAGCATGTAGTAGAATGATATTCAAAGTTGTTCCTCGACCCATTTTTTAAGTTTTATTCAGCAAGCCACATAGAGGGACACACAACTACACAATGACCTCATTGTTGATCATGAGAAGCATGAGAAACATATTGATTCACTCACATTTGAGTGGGACCATCTACGCCAAGACAAGAAACAACTCTAGGAGAAAATCAACTAGATCACCTCGCTATTCTAGGCATTATGGCCTGCCATTTCTGACGTAATAACCAACGCACTAGAATATTTCTCCACCTGCACCCTGATCAAATGCTGTGGCCATATCCAGACTGCGTGCAATGGTCTAATCTTGACCAATTGAGAGCTCAAGAAAAACCTTGAGGCTACGACAAGTGCATTGCTAGACCCTTCCACAATGTATGCCAGTGAGATTGAGCAAAAGGTTGTTGTTGTAACTACTCTAAAGGACTCCATATTCAAGGCCTTGAATGATGGGTACACCCTACTGCAAGAGGTTCATGACTGGTCCAATAGCCTGGTAAAGAAAAATTAGTGTGTCTATCCACTCTGAAAACGAATAAATTAGCTCCTCACAACTATTAACATGACTAAGGACAAGGAGAAGAGGAAGAAGTTCGACACAGAAGTCGCCACTCTAGAAAGTCATGTCTAACAAATCGAAGATGGGTTGGCCAAGACAAAGTAAATACTTCGCGATCTTCAGCCCCCGGTCCAACTTCATGTGGATACCCTTCCAGAACTCAGTGAGGATATGGAAGAATAATGGGTTTCCTTACTAATGACACTACCAGCTCAACCAACATCCAACACCATGACCGAGTTCCTCAAGAAAGCCGTTGTAATCACAGGACCCTGGCAAGAAGCATTAGACAACTATGATTAATTCCGCCAAGTTTCTATTACATTTTTGCTAGAGTTGGGGCCTTTTTATAAATAAGACGACTAAGAAGAAGAAACAACACCAAGGGAAGCATGAACAACAGTATTGGAAGAAGCAGTAGAAGCATCAATAGCACCATCGACACCAAGGGAAGATTGACTTGGGGATGAGTTAATGAAATGTGGCGGGGGCCTGTTCAAGCCTTCATTATTTCTATTTTTTGGAGAAATGGGCTAATGAAAAATGGCAGAAGTGGTCGTTGGAAGGTTGCGAATTTGACAGCTAAGGGAAGACAAGCTACTAAAGGAAGACTGGAAGTCACATAGGAGTGGCGGGAAGAAGCACTGATAGCCAAGTGAGGAAAGAGAAGAAGAAATCGAGGATGAGGACAACCGAGAAAAGGGAAAAGGAACTGGAAGCTTGGGTTAATAGAAGAAGATAAAAAGAAGAAGGGAGAGTGGAGGAAGGGTTGGTGAGTCACATAATGCTTGTAGTGTTTTGCAATCCTCTTGTGTTGTGGAGCTCTGAGAGTAGCTCCATGCTTATATTTGCATGAGTTTGTATTTTGGTTGTTTTTGGTTGTATAAATTCTATTGTTGAGGAACAAGCCACAAACTGTATGTGCAATTTTTATGTTATGGTAATGGTGAGTATTGTTCTGGAGCTACACTATGTTCATTGTGTATTAGGTTGGCTATTCAAAAATTTTATATATGCATATACTTAGGTAGTCTTCTATTGTAGCATGAATAAATTGTTGCGATCTGGCTATTTTGCATGTTAAGCTACATTCTGTTGTTCCCTTTTGATTTATGTGATTAGCTTGATATATGATTCCAATCCTCATCTAACTTCAGTTGCAGCACGCCTCGGGTGAGAATCCTTACCCTTCCCAGGTAAGGTGAAAATGTTAGTGTTGTGCTAGACTATAATGGAACCTTGTTGGCCCCTTGTGCTCAAACCTAGGGTCTTAACCTTGCTATCATTTTTATGCGAACACTTGGGTAGGCCTAGTGGATATCATATGAGAGATATTGGTACTATAACATAACTCCCCCAAATCAAGTTTCCATTTTACTATGCCTCCTACACTCCTAGTCTATAAGAAACCCTTGTTTCGTTGTAGATATTTTCAATTCCCTTATTTAGCATCTCATTGCACCTTTTAGAGGGGAATTCTATGTTGGCTTAGGTTTCATGGATCTAGAGGAAGGTTTCATCAATACCTTTGGCTTGTATCAGGTTGTAGCTTTCCTGTACTTGGTTCTTTTCACTAATAAAGAGGCTCATGTCTTGTTCCTGAAATATGTTGTAATGTTATCAATGTTAACTTATGGTGTCATTTATGATGATATAACATATATAGATTCATGTAGGTTGAACTATTTTATCTATCTATGCTTATGTAATTGACTTATAGGTTTGCACATCTCGGAGAAAGCAGAGGGTTTGGACCCTACGAGATCTACTTCAAACGTAGGAACCTCGAGTACATCTCTTATCCAAATTTTTCCATTTCGAATGTTTGATTGTCTTGCATGAGTGTTCGTTGTTGTTTTCATATTCCGCTCTATTAGGGATTTCAACCTTAGCTCTCAGAAATATTTCCCACCAACAACGGACCCCAATTCTAGGTCAACATTTAGAATCTCCCTCTGTGAAACCAACTCCTCCACATGAAGATGTTCCATACACAATCAAATATGGATGATGCTATAAGCATAGTTGAGAAGTTGAAAATTGATGTCACCACACCCTTGGAGGAGCATGGACCCTCCATATGCAACCAAAAAAATTGGTTGCAAGTGGGTCTTCAAAAACAAGTAAAATGTAGATGACTCACCTGATAAGCACAAATCAAGGCTCTTGGAAAAAGGATTTTCACAAAAAGAAGGCGTTGACTATGAGGAAACTTTCACTTCCACCACAAAACGACAAACCATCTGGGCCATATTAAGGCATATTTCTTAAATGGGGATTTGAAAGGTATTTTTATGTCTTAGCCTAAGTGATTTGTTGTGAAGGGTTAAGATAAAAGTCATTAAAGATCATCGCACAAAAAAAATTAGGCCATTAGCACCGGAAAAAACATCATAGTCTAGTGTTTTTGAGTGGGGAATTGGCTTCAATCGGTGTCAAGAAATCCAATGCAAACTGAAATCTTCACCTAGGCATCATTATTAGTACTAGGAATTGCACCAAGAAAAATGTAATAAACTATTTCTTCCATTCTTGCTTCCATTTTTCATCCATTTGTACTTCTAGTTTTTCTCCCAATTATGCTTCCTATTTTTCTTATGGTATGGCATCGAAAATAACTTTCTAATTAATGCCAAGTTATGCTTCCTTATAATGTCATTTTGTTGCATTCAATTGTGTAAGGATCTATTTCTCCGCGATCTCATGCCCGATTGAGATCACCAGACAACAAAATAGAGTGGCTAATACAATCTAATAATGATCCCTAATCCAGATGACCATGCATGCAGTTTCGATGCAATTTATGATGCTAGAAAGTATGAGGAAGTATCTTGCCTCCTTGTAGGTTGGTGAAGGGTTTTAGGCCTGATGCAAAATCTTTGTGCTCCAATCAAGTGATATCTTTCATCCACTCCCAATCCAAATCATATAAACAAACACAACCAAACAGAGACAACAAGTGATCTTCTGCAAAATATCATCAGCTCAAAACATCTAGAAATCAGACATATAAATTAGTGCAAAATTGATATAAGGGGAAAAAACATAGATTTGTATTAACCATATAAATGAAAGTACATAAAATTTATACCTTATAACAAAGGAGGTCCTCTCCTAAAGCTTGTAGTATGCTTTCCTCTCCCAATACAGCAGAGATCTCGCTTTATAGTTTGGATAATTCCTCTTTGCTCCCTTTCCTCTTGGTGAGATTATATAGGCTCATTCTATCCTCTACGAGAATGTATCTAGAAACCTAGGGGATTGAGAAGTTAGGAAAATTCTACAATAAAGGACCCCTAGCCAACTCATACACAAATGGGTCAAGTTGATATCCTTGGGAATGAAAACTATAGAAACATTTTTCACAATTATGATTTTTTTCTCAATTATCCCAATTATGAAATAAATATTATCTCATAATTATAATATTTTGGAAAATAATTATGAGAAATTGCTCAATTATGTAATTTCACGCTTTTAACATGGGATAAATCCTACATAAGTAAAATAAAAGGTGAAAAGGGATGCATTTTAGCCAAACAACTAAGGTAAATTGATGTTGGGTTTCTCTCACTATAATGGAATGGAAAAAAGGGTTATAAAATATGGACCCTAATGCATGAGGTCAGAAGAGAAAATGATGGCTGAAATGCATTACAATAATACTCAATGCTCAAAATGGGAGGAAGGAACCAAGACTACGAAGTTGGACGTAGGAACTCAAGTGCTAACGTCTCAATTATGTTGATAACATCCCCCAGGTGAGAATACCCATGTTCGATCATAAGAATATGTTGAACATGGATGCCATAAAATACACAGTGGATCCATGATATGGAATTCTAGAACATGGCCACAAAGACATACACCATGGACCCATGTAGCTCAATAGATAAAGCATAGCCACCAACAAATACGATGTGGATCTATGTCACAGTGTACATCGATAGGAATATGGACACATGAGAGACAAAGAAGTGTCTGAAGAGAGTCCTCAGAGTATATAAATGATACATAACTCCCATGTAGCCTGGGTAGGATGCCATATAATATTGAGATGTCCCTAACCTAGGGTCTTCGACATAACCCCGATGGTACAAATCTACATCATGCGAATATATGAGTTGAAGTTAAACATGGTAGAAACCACCTGATTACCAGCCAATGAGGTAAACCAATAATAAACACAAGGGAATCCACCAATGAGGAAAATGAAGCCGAAGTTACCAAGTACAGTCCACTAAGTGTGAATAGTTGAGCTTATGTCGAACACTAGTGAACTCGATCAATCAAGAGCCAATGATGTAAACCCATTGTTGATTGTGAGGAAGCCTGCCATTAAGGTTTGAAAGCTCCAAGGTACTACCAGTTCCTAGATCAATCTCCTGGATAACGAGCTGAAGTTGACTGCAGAAGATCTGTCGAAGGAGGGCCTTAATGTATCCCCCATCAATCGACACGAAACCAACTAGGATGATGTGATGAATGGATGAAGTAATGAAGCGATGAAGTACAACTAAGATAGGGATGGCCAACTCAAAAAGGTCAATAGGCTACTGCAGATGGTCGACACAGACTAAGACTTCCCTTGAACACATAACAACACGACACAAGGGTGACTTGGCAGCATGACTAATGAGTACCATGTGATATCATGCAACAACGCAGGAGGCATTGAAGCACGCTCCATATGACTGTAAAAATAACCAACCAAAGGAGTTAAGAGACTCATATAGATGGTACAACTCCTAGGCAAGCTAAAACCCAAATGTAAGACAATGAAACATAAACATTTCATGTTCAAGGGTGAGATAAAGGATGTTTCCATTTGATGACTAATGGAAATAAATGTTCCCTCCCTTCTCTTTTTATAAGTTTCTTTTTCATAAAGTTGTCCCCCAAGCCCTAAAAAGAGATAAAATTTTACAAGGTGGAACCTCCTAGCCAGAGTAGACTAGGGTATTCCTTTTTTGTAACTAGTCTATCCCAATCCAGAAAAGGGTTAAATTTATACTGGGTAGATGACACTTCAGGTACTTTAACGAGCATGAAGTAGACAAGTTCACTTGGCAATCTTTTGTAAATTAAGGAGTCTGAAAAGAGCTTAAAAAAAACTCCTCTTGGAGGAATGAGTGGTATAGAGGGTAGCAACTAGTTCTACTAGTGTTGGAACTGCTCATGATGTAATGAGGACAAGATGTTGGCTAATAGGACCACTCATCGTAATCATTCCTCCAAGAAAGGGTAAAACACCAACTGAAACTGGATGGTAGGCCAAGAAGATGATAACGATGGAAGAAAGAAACCAAGGCTAAAACTGCAAAAATAGGCTGCTAAAAAGTGGCAATCACAAGTGATAAAGTGGTGGAGTCCTCCTGGGGTATAGCCAAAAATATGATGAAGAAGAGGGCATGTGGCTCAATTTCTAGGTTATGGCAGGTCAAAAGGAGGGATTCTGAGAAGAGAATAAAAATGATTATGTTGGGATAAATTCCCAACCCCCCTCTTTTATTTTTTTTTTCCTAAGTATTTCCTTTTCTCGGATTTAAATAGAGAGATAAAAGGCCCTTCATAAAGAGCTATTAGGTGTGTGGAACGGATCTCAGCCGAATGAATATCAATGACCAACAATTTCCCATCGCATCCTGAATAAGACAATTTTTTTTCCTCCCAAAGACCCCCAATGTGCTTAATACTATTTTATTTTCCCTACTAATAATCGAAGAGGATTAGATCCTATAGCTCATGAGCATGCTCACAATAGGAGTAGCACACATCTTAAACATGGTCATACTACCCGATCATTTTTAGTCGTTCGATCCTACATGATCTGACGGTTATTCAAACCCATCACATTTCAAAATTCTCACTCATTAACGCTCTCTCAGAGAAATTACAATGTGATAATCGTCGATCGATTCCAGATCAATGGTTGTTGCATTCTAACTTTCATGATGTTTAAACATCAACTCTCATCCGATGAGCGAGCCCCACCTCTTGTGGTTGGTGGCTCGACCAATGAAAATCAAGCACTTGTACATTACATTAATTAACTAATAATTTCCCTTTTAAACCTCCTGGAAGCCATCTTTTGTCATTCTCCCTATTAGCTTACCTTCCTACATGCTCTTCTGCAGAGCACAACCTTTGTTGTTTTGAAGTTGCAGGGAAATTATCTAGCCGATAAACTTGCCATTATTTGCCAATAAGTCTACTCTATTGTTTATTTATTTTGCACCTACAATTTAGCTTACTGTGTATCGATGGCTAAGCCAACAAGCAAGGAAGCCTTAGTAAATGAACTAATTGGCATTGAGGACAATAAGGTGTGCTTGACCGATATCCTTATGTTGAAAAGAAATCTTCTTCTTCAACAGCCGTAATGATTGATGACTTGTGCTTGCTCAGGACCATGATTTTTCATGCAGCCCTCCCTCTTGTCCATTTCGACCTTGACTTGGTTCTCTTGTTGGCTCGAGTCAGAGAAGCAAGTGATTTATTTTAAAAATATTCGGCCAATGTTCCTCAAATTAGACGAGCATATACTCACCAAGATGCTAGGTATCCCAACCCAAGGTGTTGATTTAACAGAGAAAGGATTAGACAAGGAATTTATCACTTGGGCTGAAGAGGATAAGCTTGAATTCCTGAATACCCTCTTTGAGACCTCAAATCCTGAGCTAAAATGATCATTTCCCATATCCACTCGGTCACTTAAACCTTTCTTTCAAACCCTCACTTCCCTCTTTTCCATCATTTTTAGACTTGCCAATGATTCCCATGTGGACGAGAGATTGTTCTTAGAAATTCACCTTATCACCCTTCAACCAAACCAACAGAATATAGATTTTCTGAAGTATTTGGCCCGTGCACTAAAAAAAGATTTTTCTACTGCCCTTCCATCTAGTTTCTCCCACAATTGTTCTTACCTAATACACTTGGTTCTTTACAATTACCTTGCATATTTTATGAGTCTTAAACTCGTCCTTACTACAACTGACTTCGATGGTAAAGAGAAGGAGGTATTCCGCTGGACTAATGCCATCTACCTTCAACGCATTCCTTTGTCTTATTCTCAGTATATCAATTGTTTTGCTTACCTCATGAGGGCTAAAATAATAGAAATGAATGTAGGTATAATTTCTAAGGAGCATACCAAATTCATTACACTAACTAAACAGGAAAGTAATGGGAGCCGGTTCTTATTTCCTAATTATACAGTAATACATTTGTATGGCTTCGACAAGCCACTTTACGGCTACCTAAGTATGTAACTCCTTTATTGTTTTCATATGAGGTTTGAAGGAAGAAACTTGCAGTAAATGAATGTTATTTTGTTTCTAAAAAGAAAGGATCACTATTTAGTTATCCTTATGATATCTCTCCTCTAATTGCTAAGAATAAAAGTGCTATTGATACTTCGGAAAAAAAATCGCTTCTTTTGGATTCGTGCAGGATGATTTCTAGCGCTATGATCCCTTGGGTGTCATTTTATGACATAAGAAGTAGGGTTGGTTATCAAAATATATTCACGAAAGCAAGCTCGAGTTGGAGAAGTGACGAACTTTCCAGTACTGACTTAAAGAGAATTTGCAATTAGCATCGTCTACAGGTATGACAAGGGCAATCGTGAAAATTGATTCAAGTTAGCCTCAAATTCAAATAGGTGCTGAAGAAATTGAATCTGCCACGTCATTTTTTGCCTCTTCTTCCATAAAACGGAAACTGGAGGGAATGAATCAGCTTGATATGATTCGGAGGGTAAAGCCCAAGAAAAGTGACATGGATGCAGATGTTTTTGACCAACATATCGAGCAGTTGTATGCAGAAATTAAACAAAGTTTGAGAGTTGTTGAGCCAAAAGACTCAGAGGCAGAAGCCTTGGACATCCAACACTTGTTCACAGAGCAGAGACAAATGATGGTTTCTGGAGAAGAATTGAATGAATTCCCTGAAAAATCTCCATCCACAAAGACCGCAACACTTAAAGAGGTCCTGCTAGGTAGCGGGCCCCGTTTTGTCTCAACTACCTACTTTGAGGCAAATGTCTTGAATCTTACAATGGTTCATCTTGAGATAGGGGAGAACCAACAAACGGTTGGAGCCAGGACTTCTAACCTAACTATAAACCTCGGTAAGGTATGATATATCGAGATGATAAATTTACATCGACAAGTGGGTGAAATTGTGGCACAAAGATTTTTTGATTCTTGAGAAGGAAACAAGAAAATGTAGGCCATGCTTGAAAAGGTCTCTAAGCAATTGCATATAGGTAGAGTAGCCCTACGTTCTAAGACCAATTAAATAAGATAATTAGAAGAGATCATTGTGTGTCAATTAGGACATCCACAAGATACAACTCCTATAAAGAAATTATTGGATGAAAGGGACAAGGAGATCAAAACATTACAAATGATCCTCAATATCGCCGACCATGATCCTCATGTCTTAATACAAGATTTTAAGAGAAGAGAAGAGGTTGAAACTCACCTCCATGACATGGAGTTTGATTTGCAAGTTAAGGAAGGATAGTGACATGAAGCTTTCAAACAATTGGAGATGCTCAGGATAGAATATCGGAAAAAAGAGGAGTGACACATAAAGCTCTTAACAGAGTATAAAGTTGCAGTAAATGAATCCCTTGCTTTGGCCCCAATTGCCAAGTCTATCGATCCAAAGATATTGCAGGTCAAGGTCACTAAATTAGATTAGGAGTTGTGAACACTCGTAGAATAAAAGGCACAAATGGACCATAGGGCCGAAGTTGCAACGAGGTCAAAGAATATTGAAATCAAACATATTTAGTCTACTCTCCAAGACAAAAATAATGAGATCAAATCTTACGAGGAAGCCCTTTATGTCGCTCTAACAGGAAAAATTGTACTAATACAAGCCAAATAAGAGATCTCGAGAGAAATTTGGTAGGACATCACTGCGGTTGAAGCATATGTGAAGATTCTAGGGGATTACGAAAAATATCTAATACAAAGCACTAGATTGGAGGATAAATATACAAGTGAAGCTCTAGATAAAAGACAGACAGACCTTGATTCCGTCATAGATATGGCCAACACCTTGGAAGACACTACCTTAGATCAGCTGACATTATCCAGTAGGGATGATTGCATCTATTCCCTGTGCATGTTAAGAGAAAAACAGATCACTATTCAGGTTATGCGAGATGAATTTGATAAGGTCATCAATGAAATAAATGACTTCAAAAACAAGTGGAATTATCTAGGGATATTCGGAGTTCCTTCATTCTAAAATAAAAAAAATTGGGTAATATCCCGGCAAACTTTATCGGATCAGCTGAAATCAACAGAACATGACTTGGGCTGCTTAAACATACTAGCAGAAGAAGCAGTTGGTCCTTCTATAGTCATCAACTATCTTTGCCGAGACTATACTAACCTAGCTGGGATAAGAAAGATCATACAAAACCTGCCCACCTCTAGGTATCAAATAAGATCGCAATTAGTATTAGTGATCCCAAAGTACAAAACGTGCCTTGGTTACCTACTGCTAAGTGGTATAAGCTAGTGAAGCTTGAGAATAGTTTCAAACGCAGCACCACAATCAAACAACTTGCTACTACATCATAGTCTACTAAGCCTATTCCACCAATGCAGTCTGCTACAAACCAGCCTGAGGATTGGGATGAAATCTCTTTGATTACGACACACGCTCCAACAGTTAGAATGCACGGGGCACACAAACTTACTTCTATGGGACTCATTAAAAATATCAAAACTCCAAAGTTGCAGTGACAACATGACACTTGATTATTTCATTCTTAGATTTTATTTTATTTCATTTAGTTACTTAATTTGAAAGTTAGTTGTTTACATAAAGATAGTTACAAAAGACAATTATATTTTGAAAACTATTATTTAAGTCCCTGTGTCCCATCATGGGGGTGTTTCTGGCAGAAGCGAGAAACTTATTTTATACATAAGCTAACTGTACATGTAACACAGTTTTTATTTTCAAATCTGAAGTTCTATTCAAGTGATCTTGTGTTCTTTCTGTTCTTGTCATTTCGATTTACAATCACAACAAAGTTAAATTTGAGGCTTTCCCTCATTTAGGAATTAGATTGTCTGGCTTTCATGTTTCGACATTTATACTATCAGCATAATACTAGATGATTAGCTATGGATTATTAATAATTGAAGGTACAACTTTCGTATTACAATAGTCCTTGTCTTAAGTATGATTTCATCGATATTATCTACTCATCACTGTTGTGAATGTGTTTTATTTATAGGTTTTCCTTGTTCCCCAAATCATAAATTTTTACTTGCGTTTCAACAATTTTGGTCACAATTTTTACTATTAATTATTGTTGTTAATAGAGAAAAGTAATATTTTGATGTGCCTGCACTTGATGCACATGTTGTAGCTTAAGCTTGGTTAACATTCCCACACTTGTGTTCTCTTTTTTTTAGTTTTTTCTTTCTTTTTCTTTACAGAAATCATTATTATTGTTCCTATTCAAATCTATTGTTATATTTCCTGATCGCCTGAAATAGAACCTCAGAGTTGAGACTTATTAAGTTAAGCTCCTTTCTTCTATTAAAGCCATTACTTATTACATGATCAATTATCTCCATTTGGCCTAAATCTGTTTGCTCATTGAAAATAAGATATTTTAGATTCCAGGGTTACCCCCTGTGGTGTGCTAGAGGTCAATAGTGACACCTAGAGAAGGAGGATTGTTTAGTCCTTAGTGAATGCATACTTAAATTGTTTATATGTGGGAACAATTTGAGAACCAATTGAATTCATGGACACCAAGATGGAAAAGAGGTGATAGCTAGGGTATCCATGATCAAGTAATATCTATTGCCCAGCTATGACATGCATAAAGGAAGTGGTGAAATTCACAACTTGACGGGGTCTGACTTAAGGCAAAAATACGACACTGACGGTCAATAATTCATTAGTGATTGTGATAGATGACCTACTCCTCTATGCCAAGTTCATGCAAACACACCTAAGGTCTAATGGATGTCACAATAGAAACACCACCCTATCTTGTAAACACCATCCAAAAATACTAGACCCATGGTTAAATCACATAATAAAAGAAATGAACATCGATGAGGTAAAAACATGACCATATATATATATATATATATATATATATATATATATATATATATATATATATATATATATATATATATTTAGTTTTATATTTTTGGCATAAATAAGGCATGGAAAATACTCGCATCACACACCAAACCAAAAAAAGGATAAAAAATCACACTCCTATGTACAATATGTATAAGGAAAACACAGTCTAGTAGGTCACGCTAATGTGTGCCCACAGTCGGGCACAGGCCAAGGATTTCTATATGTGAACTTATGGAGGATGAGGGAACCATAGGGCTTGCCAATGTGGAGCCATACCAAAGGAAATCAAACTAACCAACCTGGAAAGGTTGACCATGCCAGGGAAATTCTAACATAGTCACACTCTCAAAATTAACCTGAAGACATAAAGGAGGATCAAGACATAAAGCATGTATAATATGCTCGTCAACAGGTGGTAAGGGGTTGGACAATTCATTAGAAAGTTTCGTAGTAGAATCCATAGAATTGACTCAGTCCATGGGTGGCACTTCTAAGGAGGGTCGAGGAAATGCCCCCTCGATCAATTCAAGATTTAGATTTCCAAGCTCTACTTGTTCCAAATCGGGAAGACTAGAGGCAAAAAGAGGCATAATCTCCCTAAGATTATCAATGGGTAGATCCATGTCCTCCAAGTTGACCAGACAGGGAGGCTCATCATCAAGGGAGTCATCTGGAACAAGTAAAGTGATGACTTGTGTGGGAAAAGGAACCTGATTATATTACATATTGGGATGGAGTTTCTGACCAGCGTCAGGAGATACTGACGGGATTATCGGAGAGGAACTAACTTCCAGAACAGGTGGCAGAGGGTTCTCACTAGCTGGATCAACTTCCATAATAACAGGTGACACCACCCAAGGATCAGGAGGTTTATGGGGTCCACAGGTGTCGGAAGATATCATATGCATAGGAGAAGTGGTAGGAGTGTTGGAATTATGACACAGGTTTTGTCCTTGATGGCAACTCACTCATATGACAGATCACAATGCAGCAGGTTAACAACACAGAGTTACAGATCAGACTTCACAAAATGAAGAAAGAGAGGTATACGCAGGTTCACCATTGGCCAAGCCACGTGTACACGCGGGTTCACTGTATTCAAGTCACGTATATGTACACACACACTTTCACAGAAGGAAAGGCGCGTATACCTTGGAAAACTAAATTTTTGGTCCGAAGTATTTGGTCCATGGTATTGGTCCAAGGTATCTGGTCCAAGGTATTGACCCTAGGTATTTGGTCCAAGGTATTGGTTCTAAATGGTTTTGGTCCATGGTATTGGGAAAGGCCTAAAACTATAAAACGAGGAGAAGATCATTAGGCCAGGCAACTCAAGCATTGAATATTTGATGAAGGATGAGATCTAGTATGCAGGTTATTGGGTTATGGTGCATTGCTAGATCTGAACCAAGGACGAACCTTAGCACTTGATGAAGGATAAGATCTATTGTTATATCAAGATATTAATGCTTGAAGAGAATTATCTTTATGTGGTTTGATCATTTATCTGAATAACTGGTGCATGTTGTAGTCTGTAAATGTGATGATCTGGGTATGACTGAAGTTTGGAATTGTTGTAATATTTAAATCATCATTCACAGATCTATACGCAGTTGACTTTAGAAAAGGCACATACACACACTGGTTCTGCATATCGAAATAGCGTATACATCATAAATTTGATTTGCAGATCTGTACGTAGGTTCGCCTTGAGGAAAGCGTGTATTCACGCAGGTTCAACACATGGAAGTAGCGTATACCTTATAAAATATGTTTTAGTTGATTCTGTTTGTTGTTGCAATGCTCCAGGTTCTGGTTACTGTATTCTGGTGACAATATCCTGAATGATCAGATTGATGGGCTGTCAAAATGATTGATTGATTCGGTTAGGGTTGGTTCAATAGGAGATTGGTTGATGTACATATAATTGATGATTGAATGATGTTGTTGATGGATCCAGTCTAAAAATTTATGAAACGTGGTCCGTGGAAGAAAGAAGAAGGTTGTATCCCTCTATAGGCCGGCATGTATGTACTAGTAAACATATCATCTAGTACAAGAGCTAGGGTGTCACGCCCCTACACCTGCTGTGATCTTCCAACTGCTTGTAGCGAGGTGCGGCACCACCGAGCGCTTTCTTTTTAACAATACTAACACCCGTGGACTACGCCTACTTCAACATGAACATACTTAGCTTATGTTTTTGCAACTGAATAAAGCATTATCCTTTATACTTTAGTGAAGACCATTCTCAATTATTAACCATGAACAATAAACTGAGAACATCAACAATAAGCAAGTACAAAGGGAGGGGCAACTCCCGAATAGTCTGCCCAACAATATATTATAACAGCTTATTCAATAATACAATACAAGTAATGCTTGGCAAGCTCCAAGCCAATACTTAGAATAATTTTACAATCAAGGCATAGAACAGCCTTTTACAATCATGTGCACCCTTGCACAAAGAGGAGTGCTCACCCGAGCCACCTATCCCTCTTTATCAAGTCCTGCACACAATATCTGCATAATCAACCTTCACATCTCAACCCGGATCAAAACTCCATTTCTGCACAAAGGGAGAACTACGCATAACCCATGCGTACTCCACTTTACCCCTGCGCAGATGTTTTACCCCTATGCGTTGTTAAGAAGTGCGAAGATATGATGTCTCAAATGAATTGCAGTCCCCTTTATATATACGCATATCACCTTGCATATAATCTTTGGGCCGACCTCTAACTTTTATTATGAACGCCCCCAAGTTATGTTTTATGGTGTCGGCTTGGGTACGTTTCATGTCCAACGTTTCAACGCATATAAACCTTCTTTACACGCCCTCATAACATATACGTTCAAGTGTGATGATACTTAGCCATTTTTCCGCGTGCTCCATATCGTCGCAAGTTTTGTCGCAATGGTGTCGCTCTCCTACCGCAGCTCGTCGCAAATGCGGTTGTCGCGCGCCCATCGTGCGCCCGTCGTGCGTTCCTGCCCGACGCCCGTCGCACCATCACCCGGAGGCCTTACATTCTCCTCCACCTGAAATCGTTGTCGTCCTCGACAACATACCATCATCCATGATGTTGACTCCTCCACATAAGGCAAACATCACTGCAACATATGTAGAACCAATGTCTCCACCATGTCTCGGCCTAGTGACCAACTGCCACCAAGCTCACCATACCAAAGTATGTATCTCCACGATCCATGCCCAGGTCCATGGAAACTCCATCCATCTCATCTGCAACATGCCATCATCAATCATACCTGCTCCATATGCATGAGGACTCACTGCCATGAGCAGCTAACAATGAGCCCATATTCTTACTCATCTAAGAAGATGTAGAGGGAGTAGAGTCTGAAGGCTCTCCCTCACTAATCAACTCGATCCATCTATCAGGATCCTCAATCTCCATCCTTTGTAGATAAGCAACCCGGTCTTCTTTCTGGACATCCGGCCTCACATATACCTCATCATCATCATCATCATCTTCCACCAGCTCTAGCCTTCTTGTTAAGTCCAAGATGCTATATGAAAGTGTCTTGATGACCACTCACTGCTCCACAAGCTTTGCCTCAATAGTGGACAACCGCTTGTTCACTTTTTCCTTATCCTCCATTTGCATTTCTCCCACTTTACAATAAGGTCTTGTTGCACCAACGGTAGGCACACCGATGGGCACATCTTCCCTTCCATCATAAATGTAGAGCTTCTTCAAATGTGGTACAATCATAGCATCGAATTGTTTCATAAACTCCATCCCCAATACAGCTTCGTAGTCATCAATCTGCACTATAGTGAAGTCCACCTTTCCGGTCCATTCACCAAGTGTAGTGTCCACTTTCTCAGCTATACCAAGAATGTCCATAGGAGGAGAATTCACTGTCTTCATTTGTGCCTTTGTCGGTACAAACTTCAGCCCAATTCTTCTTGCAGTTTCCTCGTTCATGAAGTTGTGAGAAGCTCCACTATCCACCATAGTGAGCACATTAGTACCTCCAACCTTCATTTGAACATACTCTAACTTGTTTCTTTCTGGGTCTCTCTTAGAGGCTACTTCTGTAGTAGTAGAAGCACCAAGTATCTGCATCATCCCCACAGAAGCATCATTACTCTCATCATCAGACTGTGAAACCATATCCACCTTTGGTTTAGAGGGACAATTCTTCACCGTGTGTGGTCCTGCACATAACCAACACTTCAAAGGGTTCTTCATTTTCGGGCCATCCTCCGATTTTGAAGCACCATCATCCTTCTTCTCTTTTGGCTTTTCGGTCTTCTTCTTCTTGTCATCAGAAGATTCCTCAAAGTGATCCACCAACCTATCAACTGCAGCAAAAGCTTCTTCAAGTGTTCTAATCTTCTATCTTCTCACCTCGTTGCGTGCCCAAGGTTTCAATCCCATAATGAAGTTGAACACCTTGTCTTTTTCTGCCATGTCATGAAGTTCCAAAGCTGCACTTGAATACTCTTGCTGGTATGCTTGTAGGCTTCCTGTTTGCTTTATATACTTGAGTTTGGTCCTTGCTTCCCATGTGTCATCCTGAGGACTGAAGTGGGTCTGCAAAGCCTTCTTCAAGTCTTTCCATGAAGTGATGTCATCAGCACTGCCATTGGCAATCTGGTCCACCCTCCTTCGCCACCACATCTTAGCATCCTTTGTCAAGAACTGAGTAGCCACCTTGACTTGTGTCTCACCATCAACCAGGTTCAACCGCTCCAAGTACTGCTCCACGTCCCACAAGAAGTTGCCAAGAATTGCTGCCTTCCTTGATCCATCATAAGATTCCGGTTCCTTGACCTTCATATGAGGCATTCCCCCAAATGAATTATGCCCCACGGCCCTCTTCACAATCGTAAGCTCATTCTTTGTATCTTCAAGAGTCTTCTTCAAGTTCACGATCTCTGCAAGACCTTGATTTCTTGATTCCTCAACCTCTTTGATTCTTTGTTCAAGTTGTGCACACCTAAGATCAGTGTACTCATTTTGTGTCTTAAGCTCATCATTCTGTGTTCGGATTTCATCGAGTTCTTCTTTAAAAGAAATCTCCATACTCTCTATCTTTTCCACCACCTTTTCAATGAACCCAATAGTAGTATCCTTCTCATCATGACTAGACTTGGCTTGAGACCCAGCTGCCATTTCGACCAGCTTCTTCTTCCTTTGTGATCTAGTCTCGACCATTCAACAATTCCACCGAGTATCCTGCAACTTGAACCAACCCTTGTTCCACTTCGTGTGAAACGGCTTCCTTCACCTGCAAGTACCCTTATCACTGCCACAAGCAACCTTTGCTCACCAGCGCTGACCGAGCTCTGATACCAACTGTCACACCCCTACACCTGCGGTGATCTTCCAACCGCTTGTAGTGAGGTGCGGCACCACCGAGCGCTTTCTTTTTAACAATACTAACACTCGTGGACTACGCCTACTTCAACATGAACATACTTAGCTTATGTTTTTGCAACTGAATAAAGAATTATCCTTTATACTTTAGTGAAGACCATTCTCAATTATTAACCATGAACAATAAACTGAGAACATCAACAATAAGCAAGTACAAAGGGAGGGGCAACTCCCGAACAGTCTGCCCAACAATATATTATAACAACTTATTCAATAATACAATACAAGTAATGCTTGGCAAGCTCCAAGCCAATACTTAGAATAATTTTACAATCAAGGCATAGAACAGCCTTTTAAAATCATGTGCACCCTTGCACAAAGAGGAGTGCTCATCCGAGCCACCTATCACTCTTTATCAAGTCCTGCACACAATATCTGCATAATCAACCTTCACATCTCAACCCGGATCAAAACTCCATTTCTGCACAAAGGGAGATTTACGCATAACCCATGCGTACTCCACTTTACCCCTGCGCAGATGTTTTACCCCTATGCGTTGATAAGAAGTGCGAAGATATGATGTCTCAAATGAATTGCAGTCCCCTTTACATATACGCATATCACCTTGCATATAATCTTTGGGCCGACCTCTAACTTTTATTATGAACACCCCCAAGTTATGTTTTATGGTGTTGGCTTGGGTACGTTTCATGTCCAACGTTTCAATGCATATAAACCTTCTTTACATGCCCTCATAACATATACGTTCAAGTGTGATGATACTTAGCCATTTTTCTGCGTGCTCCATATCGTCGCAAGTTTTGTCGCAATGGTGTCGCTCTCCTACCGCAGCTCGTCGCAAACGGGGTTGTCGCGCACCCATCGTGCGCCTGTCGTGCGTTCGTGCCCGGTGCCCGTCGCACCATCACCCGGAGGCCTTACATAGGGGGTTGTAGCTCCCTTCCAGTAGAAGCTAGAGAATGAGAGAAGGTTGTAGCCTGCATACTGGTATAAGGCTGCACCAGTACAAAAATTGTAAACAGAATTATCTTATTATTAAAAGAAGACATAGATGATTGCAATAGGTGGTTTTCACCCACATTGGGTTTCCACCTTATATCTTGGTGTTTATGTGTGTTGCTTATGTGTGATGCTTTATTCTGCTTTTACTACACTGTTTAATGAATTGCTGATATACTGATCAAAGTTCACTACATGATAATTTGGGTAAATCAAAAGATCTCTGCATATACGCTGGTTTCAGTAAGTATGGTTGCGTATACATGCTAGTTCACTGCGCTGAAGTAGCGTATGCAAATTAGTTTTGAAAATTAAATTATTGATATGATAATACTGATTCACCCCCCCTCTCAGTATTAGTTCCAACAATTGGTATCAGAGCAGGTCCTTCAAAAGAAGCTTGATTTCTTGAAGGTAGATCCATCATCATGAGTAATCAAGAAAGCGGGGAATCCATCAGACCGCCAATATTTGATGGGAGCAACTTCGTTTATTGGAAGGTAAGAACCACAACCTATCTTCAATCTCTTGGAACAAATGTTTGGGAAATTGTGGAAGGAGGATATACATTTCCATCAGCAATTCCTACGGATACGGCAGGTAAAAAGAAATATGAAACCAATGCCAAGGCTGTCAATACATTATTGGGAAGTCTATCACAATCAGAGTTTGTCAAAGTTATGTAGCTCAAATTCGCCAAAGAAATATGGGACAAAATCGTTATAAGCTACGAAGGAGACTCTTACTTAAAACGTGCTAAACTGCAAACTCTTAGAATTCAATATGAAACTCTCAAGATGCACAATGATGAAAGTATAGCTAGTTACTTCTTACGTATAGATGAGATTGTTAATATGAATGAATAATTTGGGTGAAGAGATAAAGGAAGTTACTTTAGTTGAAAAAGTTTTAAGATCCTTGTCTGCTAAGTTTCAATCAAAAGTGTCTGCCATAGAAGAAAAGTAGGATCTACAGACTACTACTATGACACAGTTGCAAGGAATCTTAACTACCTTTGAGATGAGAAAAGGAGGTCCATCAGATATGAGAGAAGCCGCATTTAAAGCTTCAACAAAAGGAAAAGAAGAACTCAATGAATCAGGACATGTTTTAGAAGGAGAAGAAGAAACAAACTTTGTCAAGAACCTTCAATGGGATTCCAGAAGATTCAGAGGTAAACTACCTTTCAAATGTTTTGCCTGTGGTAGAGTCGGTCATTATGCTGCCAAATGTCCTCATAAAGATAAATATGATAATGGGAAGGAATCTACAAAATGGAATAGAAAATAAAGTGTAAGTAAAAAGAGCTACTATACTCATGAAGATAGCGATGGTTTATCAAATAGTGATGAAGATGAAAACAGTAATGACTATAGACTTCTGATGGCATATGAAGATGATGACTTTTTGGATGCTTTAGATCACGATGACCTTTATGAAGAAATCTCTAAACACAAAATCTATTTAGAAGAAAAGAATATGATTATAGATACCTTGACATACCAACTTGCTGAAAGAGAAAAACACAATGAAAAACTAGAATTTTAAATTTTGGGTCTAAGAAAGGATCTTTAGAAAACAAAAGCTCTCAATCTTAGATTTGCTAAAGGATCAGAAACCTTAAATGAAATTATCGAATTGCAGCATTCTACTCTGATAAAGATAGGTCTTGGATATACTGAAGAAGCATCTCAAGCACAGAAGCTGTCAACCTCCACTAAAAGCTATCTTGATGCAGCAAAGAGCAGTGAACAGTTTGACAATCGTTAGCAAAGGCATAAAGCAGACCACCAGGTAAAACAGGCTCAATTTACTTCAAGGATGAACATAAGCCACAACCAACCTTAGGTAAATCTTGATCAATTTTCTTCAAAGATGAATATCAATAGAAACTACAATAACCAGGTCAGTAGATTCAATAATCGCAGGAACTTCTTGTTGAAAATGCAACAAGATGATGGAGCTTAGTGAAAAGAAGTCGCCTTCACTAAGTGGGCCCGCAGGCTATTTTTGGCGCAAAGTCTATTTTTAGACTATGTCTATTTTTAGACATATGGATCATGGTCTATGAGTTGCAGGATGCTATTTATGGATGATTGGTCATGTTGGTAAAAATAGATGGACCTCTATTTTTAGACATATGGGCGGAGTCTATTTTTAGACTGCCAGTCAAAAAATAGAACAGTCGAATATTATTAGCTCTTAATAATATTTGAACTATAAACATTATCTTATCCTCTTGCAGCACTTCAGTTCAAGCTACGGATGTGGCACATGCAACTTCCAGAAGGAAATACGCTTTTATTATGGGTTAGTTGAGCTATAGCATGATGGACTTCAGTTAGAACTCAAGTGATCGATTTTGGTGGAGTTGATTGAGGAGTTGATGGAGTTGTGTTCAGTTTAACTTAGTTGATCTAGTTGTATTTAGTCTAACTGCCAAATACACTAGTGATGAGTGATGTGAATTAATTATTAATTAATTCACTAATTATTAACTCAATGCATGGATAGTTCAGTGGAGACAGGTGTTAGAGGTGGAGACTACTATCAGTTGTGACTATAGCTGTGCATGAGATTTGCACAATCATTCATTGAGATTGCCAATGAGGATTGCGTAGTACAAGCAAAGGGAATTTGAACTTGGATCTGATCTATTCTCATCTTGGATTGCGCAGTAGAGGCAGGCAAACAGTGGAGGAGATTTGAACCTGTGACTTGATTCAGATCTGAGCTAGTTTGTGTGTAGCAGGTGGAGATAGTACTGAGTACTTGTGAGGAGTATTGTACTATGTATTTTTAGATGTTCTCTATCATTATAATATACAGATAGTTGGGGGTTTTCAGCTGTATGATTTCCCTAGTACATACTGTGTTGATATGTGTGATTGATGTTTCAATGTGCGCATGCAATTGTTTCTTAATTCTGCAAAATTGATGATCATCATAGAGGAGGTTATGTCTTATGCATGCATTCCGCAAATAGTGTATAATCAGGATAATCACTGTGAATAAGTGTTATATTATTCAAAATTTCTACATGGTATCGGAGTGAAGTTGATCATCAGATCTATTATTCAGAAAGTGATTACGTTTTATTTCTTCAGGCAGAGTCTGTAATCGGGCCAGGTAGCTTCTGGATTCATCCTTCTTTTGGAAGGTGAGATATCTGGTAAATTCCCATACAGTAAATCTCTGTATGAGAAATACTTTGTTCTCACGAATTTTAGACCAGAAGCGGTTGAGTTTTGAGCTGGTGGAATTCGAATTTGCAGCAATGTTTTCTTGGTGTTGAAGTTGAAATGTCTTTCAACGAATTGCGATTGGAGTATGCCCTTGAAGGCAGCTCAAATTATATTGCATGGAAAGACAGGATGGAGGCTATGTTAGATGACAATAGGTTGAAGGAGTTCATAGATGCTGAGGTCCCAAAGCCTACTGATTTTGCTCACATTGAGGCTTGGAAAAAGAAGACAACAAAGTGTCGAAGGATTCTGTTGGAGGGCGTGAAGGATCACATTGTATCCAGCCTGCATGGAAAGGCTTATCCATACTTGATGTGGAAAGTGTTGACAGAATTATTCCAAAGCAAGAGCGACTAGAGGAAGTTGGCACTCAAGGATAAACTCAGAAACATTAAGTGTGAGAAAGGAGACAGTATGCCCAAGTATCTCACGAAGTTCATCCAATGTCGGGATGAGCCGGGAAGTGTGGGGGTGACTGTCGATGATGAGGACTTGGTGAGCTTGGCTCTCCTTGGTCTTCCGAAGAGTTGGCATTCCTATCAAGATTTTGTCAATGGACGGGAGAAATTGCCAGGATGGGAGAGACTTTGGTCTGATCTTGAGCAAGAGGAGATCAGGTGGAATACCAGGGACGGATCTTCATCAAAGGCATCTGATGAAGAAAATTGCGCTTTGGCTACCAAAGCAAAGAAGGGGAAGAACAAGAAAGATTCTCATTCTGGTGAGAAAGGCAAGAAGAAGGACATGTCCAAGGTTAAGTGCTTTCACTGTCACCAGCACGGGCATTATGCCACAAATTGTCCGCAGAAGAAGAAAAATAAGCAAGCTGCTGGATCTGCAGTGAGAGAGGCCTTAGCCTCGCAGTTTGAGCTAGATTTTTCGCTGATCTCATGCTTGGTATCAAGTGTGATGGGATCGGTATGGTTCTTGGACAATGGTGTGTCTTTTCACATGACAGGAGATCGAGATTTGTTTTCTGATCTGGATGAGAAAGATCTTGGAGTGCACATCAAGATGGGCGATGATGGTAGATACAGTGCAACCGGTATCGATACCATTTCCTTTGAGAGGGATTCTGGTAAACCCTTCGTATTGAAGGAAGTGATGCATGTTCCACGATTGAAGAAGAATCTTATCTCTGTGGCGATGTTAGAAGACAGGGTATATGATGTTGTCTTCAGCGAGGGAAAGGTTTTCCTACGCAGTAAGACAACTGGAGAAACCCGGAAGATAGGGGTTCGAGTCAAGAAACTTTATCAATTGCATTTAGATGGCTGCGCAGTAATGGCATGCAAGGCAAAAGGATTGGTGAGCCGGGATGATGGCGAGTTGTGGCACGGGAGATTGGGCCACCTTCACCATGGAGCCTTGAAGATACTGCAGTAGATTTCTACTGGGCTTCCTAAAGGCACTCTTGCGCAGTCAGATTAGTGCAAGGGGTGTACTTTGGGAAAAGTTGTGAAAGCAACCTTTCACGAGAAGGATAGTCGCGCCATGACGATCCTTGAGAGAATTCACACAGACATGTGTGGACCTTTCTCAGTAGCTTCGACAGCAAAGCACAAGTACTATGTGATCTTTGTTGATGATTTCTGTCGAAAGTGCTGGATCTTCTTCATGCAGAAGAAGAGCGAGAAATACTCAAAGTTCTGTGAGTTCAAAGCACTGGTCGAGAAGGAATCGGGGAAGAAGGTGAAGGCTCTTAGGAGTGACAATGGTGGTGAATTCATCTCTGGCAAGTTCAAGGACTTCTGCAGCGCAGAAGGGATTCGAAGAGAGCTCATAGCTCCCCATAACCCACAGTAAAACGGGGTTGCTGAGTGGAAGAATAGAACGATCGTGGGTGTTGCACGGGTGATGTTGCATGATCAGAGCCTACCCCTTCACTTGTGGGCAGAGGCATGCAATACTGCAGTATATGTGCAGAACCGTTGTCCTCACAAGTTACTTGGCATGAGTACAACCGAGGAGGCTTATTCTGGTAAGAGGCCTGATATTTCCCATTTGAGGATTTTTGGTTCTCCTGTTTACATGCATGTGACGAAGGATGCCAGGAAGAAGCTAGAGCTGACCGCAGAGGTTGGGATATTTGTGGGGTACACTGATACGCCCCACAACTATCGTGTGTATTTTCCAGACAGTCGCAAGACTGTTGTGCGACGGGATATCAAATTTCAGGAGGAGAAAGCCATGAAGTGTTCGCTTGAGAGGGAGCCACACTTGCATGCAGATGAGGAGCTATTAGTTCCTAAGGATGAGCTTCAGGACATGGATCAGCCATAAGATGAAGTTCATGGAGTGGAAGAGACCACTCATGCAGCGCCAACCATCAGAGGGCGAAAGCGCACTACAGAAGCTGAGCGACTGGCTCAAGATGCAGAGAAGGTTGTAGGACCACCTACAACATAGCGCAGACAGAGACAGTCACCTGATCGGTACACTGGATACATGGCTCTTGTGAGCAAATGTATTGTGACTGAGCCATCCTCTTTCGAGGAAGCTGTGGAGGATCCCGCATGGGTAGATGCCATGGTGGAAGAGTATGATTCGATTGTCAGAAACAGTGCATGGGAGATTGTCCCAAGACCGGAGGGGAAATTAGTGGTGGGTTCGAGATGGATCTAAAAAGTGAAGCAGGCAGCTGACGGGAGTGTGGAGAAGTACAAGGCAAGATTTGTTTCCCGCGGCTTCTCACAGATAGAGGGGATCGATTATGAGGAGACCTTTGCACCTGTTGCAAGGTATTCTTCCATACGGACGATTCTTGCTCTCTCAGCGCAGATGGGGTGGCACATTCATCAGATGGATGTGAAGACTACGTTCCTCAATAGAGTCATTGAGGAGGAGGTGTACATAGAGCAGCCCGAAGGTTTCGAGATCTTTAGTAGCGAGTCGCATGTGTGCAGGCTCAAGAGAGCGCTGTATGGGTTGAAACAAGCACCTTGTGCTTGGTACACATGGATAGACAGTTACTTCACCAGACTTGGATTCTCCAAGAGTGAGGCGGATCCTAACCTATACCAGATTGTGGTGGAGGGTAAGTTGCTTATCATTTTACTTTATGTAGATGATTTGATTTTGACAGGAGATGAGCTATTGATAGTTTCATGCAAGGAGGATCTTGCTAGAGAGTTTGAGATGAAGGACTTGGGCCTCCTTCATTATTTCCTGGGATTGGAAATTTGGCAGCGCAGTGATGGACTATTTATTTCTCAGGGTAAGTATTCCTGGGAGATACTGGAGAAGTTCAACATGCATGGCTGCAAGCCTGTTGATACTCCTCTTCCTGGAGGTTGGAGGAAGGAGGATGCTACTTCAACGGAGGTAGTGGATGCCACTATTTATCGACAGTTGGTGGGGTCGCTTATGTATCTGGTCAATACACGACCCGATATATGCTATGTTGTTAACTAGCTTTCACAAGCTATGGTTAAGCCAACTAAGCTCTTCTGGAATGTAGGCAAGCATGTATTGCATTATCTCATACGCACATCGAGATATGGATTGTGGTACAGACAGGAGGATCAGGTGAAGATATGTGGCTTCACGGATGCAGATTGGGCAGGGAGCCCAACGGACAGAAAGAGCACATCTGGAGGGATCTTCAGTATCGGGTCGACAACAGTTTCTTGGTACAGTAGGAAGCAGAGATCCGTGGCACTCAGTTCAACAGAGGCCGAGTATATGGCAGCAAGTTTGGATGCATGCGAGGCTATATGGATGAGGAAGATCTTGGTCAGGTTGTTCGGGTCACACTTGGAGCCTACTGTGATTTATTGTGATAACCAGATTTGCATTAAACTCTCAACTAATCCAGTATTTCATGATAGATCCAAGCACATCGACATTAGGTACCATCATATCAGAGATTGTGTGCAGCGGAGAATCATGTTACTTTCATACATTCCAACGGAGGATCAGGATGCTGATATCTTGACGAAGGTGCTCACCAGGAGAAAATTCGAATACCACAGAGGCAGGATAGGGGTTGCAGATAATCCATATCTTGTTGAGAGGGAGTGTTGAAAATGCACAAGGTGATGGAGCTTAGTGAAAAGAAGTTGCCTTCACTAAGTGGGCCCGCAGGCTATTTTTGGCGCAAAGTCTATTTTTAGACATATGGATCATGGTCTATGAGTTGCAGGATGCTATTTATGGATGATTGGTCATGTTGGTAAAAATATATGGACCTCTATTTTTAGACATATGGGCGAAGTCTATTTTTAGACTGCCAGTCAAAAAATAGAAAAGTCGAATATTATTAGCTCTTAATAATATTTGGACTATAAACATTATCTTATCCTCTTGCAGCACTTCAGTTCAAGCTACGAATGTGGCACATGCAACTGCCAGAAGGAAATATGCTTTTCTTATGGGATAGTTGAGCTATTGCATGATGGACTTCAGTTAGAACTCAAGTGATTGAGTTTGGTGGAGTTGATTGAGGAGTTGATGGAGTTGTGTTTAGTTTGACTTAGTTGATCTAGTTGTATTTAGTCTAACTGCCAAATACACTAGTGATGAGTGATGTGAATTAATTATTAATTAATTCACTAATTATTAACTCATAAATCAACTAAAGAATACATCAGTTAACTCAGTGCATGGACAGTTCAGTGGAGACAAGTGTTAGAGGTGGAGACTACTATCAGTTGTGACTATAGCTGTGCATGAGATTTGCACAATCATTGATTGAGATTGCCAATGAGGATTGCGCAGTACAAGCAAAGGGAATTCAAACTTGGATCTGATCTATTCTCATCTTGGATTGCGCAGTAGAGGCAGGCAAACAGTGGAGGAGATTTGAACCTGTGACTTGATTCAGATTTGAGCTAGTTTGTGTGTAGCAGGTGGAGATAGTACTGAGTACTTGTGAGGAGTATTGTACTATGTATTATTACATGTTCTCTATCATTATAATATACAGATAGTTGGGGGTTTTCAGCTGTATGCTTTCCCCAGTACATACTGTGTTGATATGTGTGATTGATGCTTCAATGTGCGCATGCGATTGTTTCTTAATTCTGAAAATTTGATGATCAACGTAGAGGAGGTTATGTGTTATGCATGCATTCCACAAATAGTGTATAATCAAGATAATCTCTGTGAGTAAGTATTATATTATTCAAAATTTCTACACTTCTTTAATGGTCAATGTTTCTCATGTCATAATTTTGGACACAAAGCTGCTCAATGTGTTGCTTACAAAATCATCATGACTAGAGAAGCACGAAATCAAAGGAATGTGACAGGGATCAAGAAAAGTTCCTATAATAACTTTTCTCTTCTTGAAAATGAAATAGAATGCTCAATCTATAATAATTTTGGCCATGAAGAATCTGAATGCAGGAGAAAATTTCGGCAAATATCTCAAAACGAGAAAAACCCCAAAATATGGAGAAACAAAGAAACACAAGCAGAAAGATGTGGTATAGCCTTGCATGCAAAAGGACAAGAAAACTAGTGGTACATCAACAATGGATGCTCAAAACACATGACAGGTGACAAAGAAAAACTACACTCATATAATGCCTTAGAAAAGGAAAAGAGTGTCTCATTTGGAAACGACACTCCTGTTGTCATAAAAGGTAAAGGCTATGTTTTCTTGGAAGAAAAAGTTAAAGCTGGAAATGTTATGTATGTTGATGGCTTAAAGCATAACCTATTGAGTGTGATTCAAATGTGTGATCAAGGAAATGAAGTAGTGTTTCGATCAAATGGATGTGTTGTTCATGAGTTTGATACAGGAGAAACCCTGATCAAATGTACAAGAACTCCAAACAACCTCTACATACTCAAGGGAGTACAACAACAGTGCTATCTAAGAAAAAATGATGAACACTGGCTATGGCACAGAATATTGGGGCATCTAATATTTTCTCAAATAAGAAAAGCATGCAGATTCCAAGCTGTCCATGATCTCCCTGATATTAGCATTCTTGAAAATACAATATGAAAATCATGTCAATTCGGTAAGCAAACTAGATCGCACTTCCCTGAAAAAGAAGGATCAACTTGTAAGCCTCTCGAAATTGTTCATCAGATTTGTGTGGACCATCAAGGAAAAATTCACCTCGTGGAGAAGAATACTTTATATTATTCATTGATGATTTTTCCAAAATGTGTTGGATAGGTCTTCTAAAGCATAAAGATGAAGCATTTGAAAAATTCAAAGCCTTCAAAGCTTTGGTTGAAAATGAATCAGATTGCAAAATCAAATGCCTCAGATCTGATCGAGGAGGGGAATTTACCTCAGATGAGTTCTTTGACTTTTGTGAACAACATGGAATAAAAAGACAATTCTCCACTGCAAGGACTCCTCAGAAAAATGGAGTGGTAGAAAGAATGAACAGAACTGTTCAACAAATGGCTTGAGCTATGCTAGATGAATCTAGAACTCCTACAACCTTCTAGGGTGAAGCTGCATTTGCCGTCATCACTATTCTCAACCAAGAAAATTTTCGGGTAAACAGCACTGAAATTCCACATGAACTTTGGTATGGTAAAACTCCTACTGTAAAGTACTTCAAATTTTTTGGAAGAAAATGTTACATCAAAAGGACTGAAGAAAAACTTGGTAAGTTTGAACTGAGAGCAGATGAAGGTATTCTTCTTGGCTACTCTTCCCGAAGTAAAGGATATAAATTTTATAATAAAAGACTTGGGAAAATTATTGAAAGTATTGATGTTGTAGTTGATGAAGCATGCAAAAATCCAAAATAGAGAAAAACCGAAGATCATGACAATGAAGAAGATGAGGATCATTTTCCCACATCAAATCACACTGATTTTGAAGGAGAAACCAATGAAGCACCAGAAGAAGAGATAACGATAGAAGAAAAGACTCTGTCAAGGTATGTTCAGAAAAATCATCCAGAAACTCAAATTTTGGGGGAAAAAGGGGCAGGTGTGCAAACGAGAAGAACTATTGCCAAAGCCTCAAGCTATCTAGCATTACTATCTTCCACCGAACCTCAAAATGTAAATGAAGCATGCAAAGATGAATGTTGGGTTAAGGCCATGAATGAAGAACTTGAGCAAATTGAGAAGAATAATATTGGGAATTAGTTCCTAGACCTCATGATAAGAATATCATAGGAACTAAATGGATATTCAAAAACAAGCTGAACGAGAATGGAGAAGTTATTAGAGTCAAGGCCAGACTTGTTTGTAAAGGATATGCTCAACAAGAAGGTATATATTTTGAAGAAACTTTTGCACCTGTTGCTAGACTTGAAGCCATAAGAATGTTTCTTGCTCTTTCTAGTTTTCAGAAATTCAAAGTATATCAAATGAATGTAAAATCTGCCTTTCTTAATGGAGAATTAGAAGAAGAAGTCTATATTGAACAGCCAGAAGGATTCATTAATGATGCAAAACTTGTATGTAAACTTAAAAAGGCTCTCTATGGTCTAAAACAGGCTCCAAGGGCATGGTATTACCATCTTGACAAATATCTCCACCAACAGGGTTTTTCAAAGGGATCAGTAGATAGCAATCTATATACAAAGATTGACAATGGTAAATTGCTAATAATTGTTGTTTATGTTGATGATATCATTTTTGGTAGCATTGAAGAATCCATGAGTCAGAATTTTGCTTTAATAATGCAGCAAGAATTTGAAATGTCCTTTCTTGGTGAGCTCACCTACTTTCTTGGTCTACAAGTTCAGCAAAATAAAGATGGTATTTTCTCTCACAAACCAAATACCTCAAACAAATCCTGAAAAAGTATGGCATGGAAGATTCTAAACCAGTTTGTACCCCAATGGTAACAAGATGTAGTCTCAGCTCAAATGATGAATCAGCAGAAGTACATCAACCAACTTACAGATCCATGATTGGCAGTTTTCTTTATCTAATTGGTACCCGACCGGACATCATGCATGCAGTGGGAATAGTTGGAAGATTCCAAGTGAATCCAAAGGAATCACACCTTCAGGCAGTCAAAAGGATATTCAAATATCCTAAAGGAACACAAAACTTTGGTTTATGGTATCCTAGAGATACAGATCTTACACTTCATGCATATACAAATGTAGATTGGGCAAGAAGTGTTGATGACAGAAAAAGCACTAGTGGTGGTGCATTTTATATGGGTTCAAGGTTAGTGTCTTGGTTTAGCAAGAAACAAAGTTCAATTTCATTATCTACAGCTGAAGCAGAATATGTGGCTGCTGCATCTTGCCTCACACAACTACTTTGGATGATGCAAACCTTGCAAGACATTCAGATCACATGTACTCCACCCATCTCCATTTTATGTGATAATACAAGTGCCATTAGTATTTCAAAGAATCCAGTCATGCACTCCAAAACCAAGCAGATACCCATCAAATATCATTTTCTACGTGAACAAGTGCTTGAAGAAAAGGTCAAATTGGAGTATGTTCCCTCCAAATAACAGGTTGCTAATATATTCACTAAACCACTGCCCAGAGAGACATTTGAATATCTCAGAAAAAATCTAGGAGTAGTTGCTGCATCATCCTACTGTTAAATCCTATCTTCTTCAAAGGAAGCTAGTTATACGCGAGTTGCATGAAAAGTAGTCGTGTATATACGCTGGTTTCTGTGGGTACAGTCGCGTATATGATGGTTTGAGAAAAAGCAGTGGGTCGGACTCAGGAGAAAGGGGTTTGATATGGTTCAGTGAATTATCTCCTCTGCTTGATGATGGTTACAGTATGTTGATGACATGTGGAAATATGTTGGCTTTCATAAGTTGTTGATAACTTGATATATATCTGATTGATGACGATTCCTTGATAACTCTTCTGATATATGAAATGATCAAATCTAACAGTGAACATCTGACACAGGTTCAGGGGGAGCATATGCTTCTAATAATGCATTGTTGGCATTATCTTAGAAGATCTTAGTGCAAATTTCATTTCAGGTGGAACAGGTTCAGGGGGAGAACATGGTTGCTGATCTGGATGCTGATTGACAGATGCTGCTAATGATAGTTGCTGATGACTATCATGGTATTGTTTAAGATATTTGGTCTCTGTTATATAAGTCATGTACATCTTTTAATGTAAAGGTCATGAAAAGACCTAATTTGTAACCCCACTATCCGTGGGATGGATGATGTAATGTTTGTGTTTTGACATGTATAAACAATTGTATATCCCCACTTGGTTGGGTGGATGAGTCAAATTTGGTATATCCCCATTTGATTGGGAGATGGATGTATGTATGAGTCTTTGGTGATAGGAAGGTCATTGATGATGTATTTAGAGAGTGATGTTATCTTTTTGCAGACCTTGCTTGTGCTCAGGGGGAGCATGGACTCGATCATAGGAGCTCAATCAGCACTTTAGCATATCAGAGAATTCAGCAGGTACTAAGGGGGAGCATGACCCTTTTCCCTTGATGACAAAGGAGGAGAGTGACTTGGTGTTGCCATCAAGTCCAAAGGGGGAGATTGTTGGCATTATGACACATCTGTTGTCCTTGATGGCAACTCACTCAGATGACAAATCACAATGCAACAGGTTAACAGCACAGAGTTACAGATCAGACTTCACAGAATGAAGAAAGAGGTATACACAGGTTCACCTTTGGCCAATCCATGTGTACACTGTATTCAAGTCGCGTATACGTCCACACGCACTTTCTCAGAAGGAAAGGCGCGTATACCTTGGAAAACTAAATTTTTGGTCTGAAGTATTTGGTCCATGGTATTTTGATCCATGGTATTGATCCAAGGTATCTGGTCCAAGGTATTGACCCTAGGTATTTGGTCCAAGGTATTGGTTCTAAATGGTTTTGGTCCATGGTATTAGGAAAGGCCTAAAACTATAAAAGGAGGAGAAGATCATTAGGCCACACAACTCAAGCATTGAATATCTGATGAAGGGTGAGATCTAGTATGCAGGTTATTGGGTTATGGTGCATTGTTGGATTTGAACCAAGGATGAACCTTAGCGCTTGATGAAGGATAAGATCTAATGATGTATCAGGATCTTAAGGCTTGAAGAGAATTATCTTTGTGTGGTTTGATCATTTATCTAAATAACTGGCACATGTTGTAGTCTGTAAATGTGATGATCTGGGTATGACTGAAGTCTAGAATTGTTGTAATATTTAAATCATCATTTAAAGATCTGTACGTAGGTTCAGTTTAGAAAAGGCACATACACACACTGGTTTTACATATTGAAACAGCGTATACATCATAAATTTGATTTTCAGATTTGTACGCAGGGGTTCGCCTTGAGGAAAGTGCGTATGCACATAGGTTCGACACATGGAAGTAGCGTATACCTTGTAAAATTTGTTTTAGTTGCTTCTGTTTGTTGTTGCAGTGTTTTGGGTTCTGGCTTGGGTTCTGGTTACTGTATTCTGGTGACAATATCCTGAATGATCAGATTGATGGGCTGTCAAAATGATTGATTGATTTGGTTGTGGTTGGTTCAATAGGAGATTGGTTGATGTAGATATACTTGATGATTGAATGATGTTGTTGATGGATCCAATCTGAAAATTTATGAAACGTGGTCCTTGGAAGAAAGAAGAAGGTTGTAGCCTTCTGTAGGCCAGCACCTACATACTAGTAAACATATCAGCTAGTACAAGAGCTAGGGGGTTGTAGCTCCCTTCCAGTAGAAGCTAGAGAATGAGAGAAGGTTGTAGCCTTCTGCAGGTAGAAGCCTGCGTACTGGTATAAGGCTGCACAAGTACAAAAATTGTAAACATAATTATCTTATTATTAAAAGAAGACAGAGACGATTGCAACAGGTGGTTTTCACCCACATTCAGTTTCCACCTTATATCTTGGTGTTTATGTGTGATGATTTATTCTGCTTTTACTGCACTCTCTAATGAATTGTTGATATACTGAATAAAGTTCACCACATGATAATTTGGGTAAATCAAAATATCTCTGCATAGATGCTGGTTTCATTAAGTATAGTTGCATATACACGCTAGTTCACTGTGCTGAAGTAGCATATACAAATCAGTTTTGAAAATTAAATTATTAATCTGATAATACTGATTCACCCCCCCTCTCAGTATTAGTTTCAACAAGGAGTAGAAAGAGTGTTGGGTGGAAGGAGTTGATGGAAAGCTCCCATAAGAGCAAAACTTTTAAAGAGTCGAGCTCCAACACTATGAAATTGACTAGGGTGATCTCCGACAAGTGGGATTGAGGTTCTTGTAGTGGAAATTTGGGATGATGGCACGCAACAGTCAATTTGGTCAATGGTCACAAATTTTCCTTCATGAGGAAATAAAAGTAAATGAAAGACAGATAAGATGACTGCATTCATCACATAAAACCAACTACGACCAAGGAGGAGGTTATAGTCCAATGGAGCATCGAGGACTTCAACATCGACATAAACAATTTTCCCTCCTAAATCACTGGAAAAATTTGGAAGAACCCCTTTAGGTACGAAGTTATGACCGTTAAAGGCTTGGAGAGTGGAAATGGACATGGCGAGCGCGGAAGAGCCAAGAGCCTTCCAATATGATATTGACATAACACACATGGAAGAACCTTCATCCATAAAAGTGCGATGAATATTCCAATGGAAAATACACACAATGATTTGAAAAGAAATATGATGGGAAAGGCGAGGAGCGAATTTTTTAGCATTGAAGGAAATGAGACTAGATTCATACAGGTCGACTCCACCAATGGCAAACAATAAGGCCTTGTGCTGCTAAAGAAAACTTTGCGAGACCTCCAAAAAAGACATGGCACAAGGAACTTAGGAAAGATCTCTAACAATACTGTAATGTTGAGTGGCCATGGAAGAAGGATTGTGTGTCGTCTTACAAAGCGTATCCTTTGGGGGGGGTGATAGACAAGTTCCACAGGCTTATCCAAAGTGAGAGGTCCAGTGGAGGTAGGTAGATTTGGTGAGTTCTTAGAGGGAGAAATTGATTGCACCACCTCCACCACCACCATAGTTCAGTATGGCGAGTGTGATAAAATTGCCAGTATTCAGGGGAGTAGGGAACGAAGATCCAAACCAATTTTGGTTCGTGGTAAGGGCCATATGGGAAGCACAAGGAGTCATGGATGACAATATAAAGAAGGCAACGTTGGTGAGCGCTTTGCAGGATTGCACACTGACATAGTGCATTAGGCATTCTAATGACCATTCGAATGTGGGGATTGCAGATATCCAGGCCGCGCTGAACAGGGAATTTAGCAGGCCAAAGTCAGAGACATAATTGATTATCGGGTTTAAGGAGATCCCAATGCTTCCAGGTGAGATCCCATGGGATTTGGATCAAAGACTAAAGAGTATGATTCATGAAGCCAACATGATCTTGACAGATGGGCAGCACTGTGCATGGTTTGTAGCGTCCCTAACACCGCATCTAAGGACGGTGCTGTCACAACAGAAGCTATCCACCTAGGCCAAAGCTTTGGAGATTGCAATGAGACTACACGAGACCCCAATACAAGATCCTAGCCTAGAAGTCCAACAAATCCACGTGCAACTACAAAATTTGTGTCTAGAAATGCAGAGTTTGAAATAAGACAGGACAACTCGGCCAGAGGTGCGCGAGGAGGTATGGTGCATAAAATGCAAAGGCCAGGGGCATGACAAGGACCATTGTCTAGTATTTTTGAATTACTTGGTGGGAGGAGGGCCGATGCCATTAAGACCAAAAGCACAAGCAGGACCGAGTACGGCACCTACATTATGGTGCGCGATTTGTCAAATAGGAGGAAAACACACTATGGATAATTGTCATCTATTGCAGAAGTATACACAGACGTCCCAACAATTGTTCTGTAATTTCTGCAGGTCGAGAGGCCAGGATGAGTGCACCTGGAGAAGTTACGAGCTGATGATGGATCAGACTCCTACCTACAGAGTGCAAACTGAAATGTGAGCCCTCGACCCAAATTCAAGAATGGCACGCGCTGGATTTCAGGGTTGTGGACAAGGTCGAGGTGGGATGGGACCAAGAAGGGGCCGCGGACAACTAATTTGTTACAATTGCGGAGGGCCAGGACTATTACATAGTAATTGATCACCGCCTTCACTCCCAGTCTTTTCACTGTGTTGTGTGTCAAAGTCAAACATGCTCATAATAGACAAATGCTCTCCTAAACTGCCAATTGACCCACTTTTCCTATGTTATCTGCCTCATTGCAGTTATGGGCTTAATAAACGCACTGAAAGGCGCTCATGCACAGTCCATCCACGCTGCCAGCGTGGAAGTACATCTAATTCCCACTATGGCCCAATTTTATGCACCGACGTGGGGGCTATGTGTTAACTTCAGCGATGATCTGACTGGCTACACTGATCACTAGCGATGTTAGCACTAAATCTCAGTTTTTTGCCCGCGATGATCCAGATTGGGTGAATTTATTCCAACAGTCAGCATTCCAGATGACTCCAGACCTGGTTGTTGGCCTAGTTTATGTCACCCTTCCTTCCCTAGTGTGGCAGTTCCATCAATTGTGCTACCTTCCTTGATGATAAGCTCTCCCTTCCCCCTTTCATGGAGGCTCCTTCTCCTATTTAAACACTCATCTTTGATATGATCAGTTAGTTGATAGTTAGCTAGTTGGTGGTTGAAATATTGGTTTGTACAGTGCTGTTAGTGCTTTGATAGATAGCAGGTGTGAGTGTGATAAGTGTGAGAGTGTTGCTAGTGTGAGGAAGGTTGTGAAGTGCCCTTGATTCCATGTCAAGTTTGTGAATGAGAGAGAGAGACTTGTATGTTGGGAGATTCATCATCATAGAGTGAATACTTGAAGAACATGCTGGTTGGATCCCTCTGAGAAGGCTTGTGACGTCAAGACTTTGGTTGTATGCTAACTCTTATTTCATTATTAATGCAATCAATGATGTTTTCCTATGTCTTGTATGTAATGTACTTGATAGCTCATGACTTCTTGACTTTGTGAGTAAATAGTTCATTGTTGTTTCCGGTTACATGCTTTGTTGTATTCCTTTGCTTTTTTCAGGTTGATCACTCGTTGAGGAGAAGGAAGCGGAAGCTGGAGCAGTGCAATGGAACTCCATCGACCACCGGTTGAGGTAGGACTCCAACTTTAACTGTTTAAGGAAAGCTATTGTTGATCTATCCTTATTTGTGACTAGACCCACTCTAGGGCTAGAGGGGTTGCCTCTGTCCGCAAAGGGAACACTTTCCTGCATCACAAATTGGAAACTCCACTGGGGAGTCTATCCTATGTTTTTCTCTTTGCTCTTGTTTTGATTTTGAATTTGGTCTCTCTTGGATTTTGGGAATTGGTTATCAGTTTTTAGATCACCTGGGTTGATCTGGGAGGTCTCTCTATTGCCTAGTTTCTTGGCTGGGTTTTGTTTGGGAGTCTTTGGCTCGATTGCCTTTGTTTTTGCATCATCGTGGATATTAGTCTAACAGTCGTGCTGACATCGCGACCACCCTTTTGTAAAATCCTGTGCATCACAGATTAACGCTACACAGTCGCGACGATCCTGGAAATCAGATCATCGCGGGAAAGACGTGTACTCCCGCGCTGACAACGCTCTGTTGCTACAGCTAGCTCTCTATCAGTGCTAGTTGCTAATGTTCTACCCACGCTGACATCTATAGAATTGATTTTTTCAGTTCTGTCTCCTGAATTTGCCAGTCATTGTCATCCCTTTGCCTTTTTGCTTGCTCAGTCACTTGTGTTTCATTGATTATAGTCAAGACACTCTTGCTTGGGTTTTGTTAGATGAATCTTGCTTTTTGTCTGTGTAACCTTGTTCATTGTTTCAAGCTCCTTGAATCGATTGTCATTGGTTGCTAGTTTGTCTGAGATTCGTTTGCAGCTCCCTTATTTGTTTGATCGAGCCTTCCTCTTTCTTTGTTACTGTTTGATTTTTGCTGATAGTTATTGAACCAGTCTTCGATTGATTCGATATCTTTTCGCTACTGAGCATAAATCACAATTGTTTGGGTCAACTGGTCCTTTCACACTTGTTTGTTTGCTCCTCTGAATTTAAAGCATAATAAATAAATAAAATCAAAAGAATGCATTTGTTTTTGTGTGTGAAAGTGAAATTGGAATTTGCATTTCAAGATTGCATTTTGAAAAGCGAATGTTTAGATCTCTCATTAGTAGTTTTCATGCACTGTAGAAGTTGATGCTTGTGTGCATTTTGTGATTTCATTCGGCTTGGTCTTCCTGGTTTGGAAATGTTCTCTCTACCCTCTCGTAGGTAGGTGTTCATTGAATAAAAGGATATTTTATTCATTTTTGCTGCATCCTAAGATTTGTTGAATACACATAGTAGGGCCTGAAACCGAAACTTAATTCAAGATCAACTTTAAAATGAACTGAAAAAATCTAACAACGCATTAGAACATAACTCTCATTATTTAGAGGTCTAGGCTAGAGACGTGCTCCGGCGTCGTTAAGCCTAGTCACTATTGTTCTCAGTCAAGGTTGGGTGATTCCTTCTTCTGTGACTCAATAGCGGTCTAGTACAGAATTGTGCTCCCACGTACCATCGAGTATATGGGGAGACCCCACTAGGTTATCATCCTTTATCCTTAGGAAGCCATGTCTGCCGCCTTACAAACCGTAACGCACCAAACACAGCATTCAGGAAGATTGACTGTCGTACGGGAATTCCTTGGTTTTCATATGGCTGTTGTTAACACTCAGGTTGTTCCCTTTGACTCCCAAGGGAATACAGCCGAGGTAACCACTAACCAATCTTTGGGTCACAAGTTCTAGCCTACCTATTACCAGAGAGGGCTCTCTCTTTATGATTTAACTTTGTTTGTATAATATTTTAGGCTAGTTATGATGCTCAAGGTTTTGTTTTAAATTTTTGCTGGGTGATGATTTCAGTCAAAACAGATGTATGTTTACAGGGTGTTCTAGGCCATTGGGCATGGAGTCAGTGATGTTTAATTTCTTGATATGTCTGCGTTGATACAACAGTGATGCTACAGAGCCAGATAAGTGTCCAAGGAACAATTTTTTAAAATCTGTAATTGGGTGTGATGTAATCAGGGCATGAAAGGCAATTAAGGGTCTTTCAGTAAGCTGATATGGAGAACAGTGGGAATATTACTTAGGAGCACTGAAGAATTCCTACATAACATTCGTATTTGTAGAATTGATGTAAACATGAGCAATTAAGAATTCATGTTCATGATTAATTCTGAAGAAAACATTTTCAGCAACAGAGATTGAGCACAAGGTGTAATCAAACATTTCCTGTACTATTCTTTTTCTCTATTGTTAGATTGGTGAAGCATGTGTATGATTCAAACAAACATAAGAAGATAAAACATAGATTGAGAAAACTTATTGTTCCATTTGGACAGCACAGGAATTCTGCAACAGCACGCAGAGCATCATTGAGACATCAAGCATTCAGGAAACACTGAGCTTTTTCCAGCCTTTTTCATTAGATCATCTGAAAATATACAATATATTTGCCTCAGAGTGAAAATCACCAACCCCAAATACGCTGCCAGGGGAGGTATATATACAAAATTTACATCAGAAAATATCTGGCTGGTGAGTTAATGGCTCATTAATATTGTGCCAACTCCTGGAGCGTTGTAGCTAAGAAAATAAATGCTGTAGTAACTTCCTAGTGTATTAGCTGTCCAAAATGGTCAGAGAATGTTGACTTTGTGACCGATGGAGTCGGCTGAAGCCGTGCTGCCCAAAATTTGCGCATTTCCTATATTTGGCTTGTTGTCGCTGTCTTCATGCTGAGTCACCCTTTTCGGCTGCCTTGTATGCTGTCTAGATTCTGTTTTTTGCTTTTGGCTGAGTGGAAGCTGACTAGGATTGATCAACTGAGATTACTGAGGCAAAATTTGCAGCATTGCCTGCCACCAGTCCTCTTTGGGCAGTTGGTGTCTTCGAATTTTTACCAAGGTTTCATCTGCCTCTGTATATCTATAAAAATTTGGAGGAACCTCAAATAGGTGATTGATCTCATGTTCAATAAAAAATAGATTTTCAAGCTTGTCATAGAGGCCCTGCCCTGTTGGAGGCCCTGTTTCCTCAGAAGTACTGGCGGATGCAGTGATTTGATTTTCAATAAAATTTGTCATCCTGGTAGCATATTGCTCACGAGGGAGCAGTCTTCCTGTGCTAGTTAATAGGCTGGGCAATCCCTTTTCTTGCAGTGCTCCCATTTTGAGCTTGTACTCATCCACCTCAGCCTGCATTTCATGACATTTTCTTTCTACAGTTTGTGCAAAATTTCTGAGGGTGAGCACTTTTTTAGCTGTAAGGACAGCATCTGTTCTGTTAATGATGTTCAGGGCTGCCAGCTCCTCCTTAGTCTGATTGTTGAGAAAATTTATCATTCTGTTGGCCTGCTCAGGCCTGTTCCCTAGTACTGTTCTGGCTTTCTGGATCTCAATTTGTGCTTGGCCAATCAATTCCATTTGTTCATGCACTGTCTTGATTGACTTCCATTGTCTAGTAAGGGAGAGGTCAATCCGGGCCCACAAAATCCTCTTTATTTCTGCCAGAGTATTTTCAAGTTTGAGCTCCTTTTCTAAGGCCTTTATTTTGTCTTTGAGGGCCTTAATTTCTCTAGACTGCTCTGCTACAGTCATCTTTGATTTGTCATATTTGGCCTCTAGTTCTGCCAATTTTTCCTTGGCCTGCTTGATCTCGGTTGCCTGAAGTTCCAGCTCCTTGACAGCCTTTGTCAATTCATCCATGTTTAAGCTGGACTCAGGAGCTGTTGTTGTTGCTGCTGCTTCTGTTGTTGCTGTAGTTGTTACAGGGGCTACTGCTGCCTCTGTGGTGGTGGCAGTGGTTGAGGTAGTTTGAGGAGGTTGGGAGGTTGATTCTCCCTGTTTGTCTTGTAGTGCCTCTTCTAGCTCCTTCTCTAGATCAATGACTTTTTGATTCAGCTGCATTATTAGATCAAGCTGATCTTCAGACTCTTTTTCCTTTTGCAGTTCTGTGGTTTGAGGGTGCTCAGTGGGCAGCAGTTTCAGCCTTTTCTTCAATGCAGCTATATCATCTTCTTTCTTTTTCATGAGGGCCCTCACGCCCTTTGGGTCCTTAGGATCATGTCCTAGGTCCACAATAATATCCTCAAGTGTTTTAATCATGTTGTCCTTGGCCGTGGAGGACATTCTCTCGAAATCCAGCTGAATGTTGGTGTTCTTCAGCGATTCTTTCAATTCATGGGCCATTGTGGCCCTGTCTACCAAGGTGGCATAGACCATTTCCCCCGTTTGCTTGTGCAGCTCTATCTGGTCCATGGGGTGAATGTCCTTTGCCATGACTTCCACCTTTGTTTTTATAAAATCTGCAGCTGAGTGAGGCTGTGGCACCTTGGGTTTGAAGTGGCTGAGGATCATCTTCTCCTCTTGTATGTCATACACTGACATCAACCTCTCTTGCTTGGTTGGTGTTGCTTTGAGGAATTGTTTGTATACTTCTATTCTCAACAGCTCATTCTGTGCTTTTATCTCTTTGAAGGAAGCCTTGGTACTTGAAGGCTTCTTGCTCTGTTGAGTGGAGGAGGACACCTCCATACCAAGCTGTAATCCCCGCTCTTGTTGAAAAGAGCTTGTAGCCGTTTGCTGACTGTCTCCTCCTTCCTTCCTTGGACTCTCAATAATTCTTCGCTTATTTCTTCTATGACTGGGGAGTCAACCTTTTGCCTCTTGGCTTCAGGTAGCTGGGAGGATCCACTAGCAGGTGTGGACTCTTCTATGTCTCGTTTCTTGCCCCTTTCCTCATGTGCAGGGGTCTGCAATATAGGCGCTGTTGGTGGTTCTGTTTGTGGCGGAGGGGTTTGCTCTTGTTGCTGCCCAATTGAGGAGGCAGGCTTTTCTTTCACTATCTCTTCTTCAGCACCCATTATTCCTTTGCCCTTATCTGTGCCTGATGCTGCTGTAGATGGCGCCTGGGTGGCTGGTGCAGTTGTAGTAGTTGAGGTCCCTTCTCCAACCGGATGTGGCTGCTTGAAAATTACCTGCTGCACAGAATCTAAGTCAAGAGTTTTTTCCAAATCCTTGACATTTCTTTGCATTATTTCTTCTTCAGTTAGTTTCTCAATTAATGTGTCTTGCAACCATTCTTGCTGATTGGCATACTGCTCAATATGTGGAAATTTACAGTGCTCATAGCCTAGCAGCCTGTACTTGACCCTTCTAGCACAGATGAAGCCTTCAGGGTCATAAGGGACCCACCGGAAGCTTTTTGATAGCTTGTATTTATCTTTGAGGATTTGCTCAGCCTCTTGCCATCCCTATTTTTTGTTCATGATGAAGGGGCCCAGGTGGTGCTTGAACTTGAGGTGGGCTTTCTTCTTGGCACTATGAAAGTGGGTGAGGTCAGAATGAATAAGCTGCCTATAGTACTCCAAGGCAAACAGTCTCATTGGTACATATTTTGGGAGCCTATATGGACAGAGCTCACAACCATAAATTCTGATGACTGTATGATCTTGGTATAGGTACCAATCACCTATTTTATAATTTTTGGACAGCTGCAGAGTTTTCTGGATTTCAAATGACACTCTGGGAGGAGGGGACCTCATCAATAAGCAAGAGACTGGGTAGACAAATTGATCAATAAATTCACAGTATGAATATGGTGAATCCTGGACTTGGTGGAAAACTGATGACCAGAAGATGACAGACCTTCTTTCTCCCTTAGAATCCAGCTTCTTGATAGGGCATTGAAAGGCCTCGGACTGATAATACATGAACAAGTGGTAGATGTATGATGAATATTTGAATATACCCTCCCTGTCTACTTTAAAGAGCTGGTCATGTATCTTGTTGGCTATGAATTTAGCAAAGTTATACTTGTAAGCAGGAGGTTGGCCTAGGCTGTAAGCAGCTAATAACACCAGCACTGTCTCATCAATGTGCTCACTAGTTTTATAGCCCAACACATAAGAAATCATGTCAACCAGAAGTTGGCCTACATTGGTAAAATGGACATGCAAGAAAGGAGGTGGCCCTGTGGGCTGGCGGTCAGCTCTCATAAATGTCTTGGTGATCTTCTGAATGTCAGCAGTGGAAAGCTTGGCACCTGTATCCAGTAGATAGTTCATGGAGAAGGGAAACAGCAGCTGAGTTTGTTTGAAGTTGAGCATCTGGTTGATGGATTCAGCATTGATGTGGAAGAGTATGCTCCCAGACAGAGACTTGACAGCTCTGTGATTTGGATGATAATTCTCAGCACATAAACGGATGATTTCTGGAAAAATGTTAACAGATGGGAGAAAGTAATGAGGAAAATTGGATTCCCATATCCCATATGTGTCATTGTTGCTCAAATAGTTATCCCTCAATTCCCGGAAGGTCTGTAAATGGTTCCTGTCACCCACAAGGTCTTGGATGAGGTAATCTCTGTCAGCAAGAGGCAGGGCCTCAAGCTCTTTGTTAGGTGGATTCATGGGGGCAACACTGAGAGCTGTGGGTGCAGGTGCAGCCATTGTATAGTCCTCAAGTGTTATCTTTGAAATGCAGTTTCTGAATGTAACAATGTGAATGCAATAGCTTGCAAATCTTTCTAGAAGTCAGGTGGCAGATTGAATGCAGGTGATGCCAGATATGTTCTTCAAAGAGGAGTAGGTGGATTGAGCAGGCTTGCCTCTGTTCTGCTCTGGTAAATTCACAAGGATTGTGAACAATGAGGATGAATTGTAGAGGGGGGGCAGGACTATAGGCTGGTGAAATGCAGTTCTTCAAGTATGTACTCGGCAAAAGGGAACAATGCCGGGCAGTTTGAGGACCAATTGCAAATTAAGGCCGTGAATGATTGTTTCAACAACGAATTTTGGAGCAGGGGGCAATGTGGATTATTTTGGGCCAGCAACTATTGAATGAAAGCAATTAATTTAGGATTTACCAGGTATTTAGTGGAGAATTTTGCAGAGAAATGGCATGAACACGGGCAAAATAGGTAAATTTCGGCAAATACCTAGATAAATAACACCGAGAGCTGCCGGTTTGAGCAGTGGATGAAGAATGCAGCTGAATTGGTGAGCGACAGTGTTCCAAACTTCGAATTCGTGGTATGGAGGTAGTTTTTGGAGTAAACGAACAAAACGACTCCCTCTCTTTTCAAATGAAAATGACAAAAACGGCTCAATTGCGCATTTATAACGACAAATTCGGCAAATATGGGCTTTTGGCGCTTTCCCGCCGATGACGTCAGTATGACGTCATCGGCGGGCCCAGGTACAGGTGATGACGTGGGTGCTGAGTTGGAGACCAGCGTGGCAGGACATGGTGGAGGGATGCGGGGGCTGCAAGATGGCGTGGAGGCGACATGGCGTGGGGGCGGGGGCCTTGGGCCTGACGTCATGATGACGCGGGAGTGATGCGACAGGGGAGGCGGATTACGGGAGAGCGGTTTCCAGTCTCCCCGCACCGCTGTTGGGGAAAGGCGGTAATGGGGAGAGGGGCTCCGAACAACCCCGGGGGCCGCCACGCGTCCAGCGTACGGGAGCAAAACCACCCGCTCCCCGGACGCTAAAGCGCGGCAAGTTGAAAACTGAAAATGACCGCCCACCTTTGGATCGGGGGCAGCAGGAGATCGGCGGCTGGCGGGCGCCCCGACCCAACGTGCAAGTTTGGGTGGGGACCGCCAGACAATTAAATAATATTTAATATGGTGGGGTCAAAAACTTTGGTTAGGGGGTTTTAATGGGTTTTAAACATATGTGGGTTAATATGTCGGGGTTCAACCAAATATTTATCATTAGGTTTGAGCGCGGGGGGGGTTTCATGGGTTTTTTCAGAAAAAGGGTAGATGAGGGTTTAGTGTAGGTTATTAATCTAACCAGAGGTTAGAGTAATCCCAAAGCAAGGGTTGACTATAGTCCCTGGTGGACTAATGTCTCCCATAGAAGTGCTAGTTAGCTATAATTCTAAAGGGGGGGATATTTATACATTTTTTGGGTTGTTTTCATACAATGCTATAATAGTAGGGGGAGGGGTAGCACTTAGGGATTTATATAGTAAAATTAGAAATTAATATGAATTGGGGATGTGAGAGAGGGCTAAAGAGCTAAGTTTAATGAGTAAACTTAGTTTTAGAAGCAGATGGGAGTGAAGAAAGATTTTACACAAGAAATGTGGCTTCTTTTCAAAGAGAGAAGTCACTTCTGACATGAAATTTTTACAAATGAGAAATGTAAGGAGGACTGATCAGGCAGATCCTGCAGTGCTCAAGGGGATGTTAGTAAGAAACTTTTGAAGGGGATGAGGGAAGTTAGTGATGGTTTGGTAGTTTTTCCAAATAGGCCATTGCTCTTGCCTTTCTCCTCTTTGTGAGATCAGGTGTGATTTTTCCCATGTCATATGCTTAGATCTTGCTTTCTGCAACCTTCAAATGCCTACCCTGCCTAGTATGCCTAACATTTTTTCTTCCTTTGGATGGGTGCACTTAGCCTTGCAAACCCTGACAATTCTCTTTTCTTTTTGCTGCCCTCCTATCTAAGTCTACCCTTATGACTTCCAAGGGCCCAGATTAAGCAGTTGGGCTCCTTCCTTTCTCTATCCACCTAGTCATCTGTCAAGCTTGAACTGTTTGAGCAGGTACTTCCTTTCTAGTCTACAACATGCAATTTAAAACATGGTGAGGCCCAGCTTGAGCTGTTGGACCACCCATCAGAGTAGCAGTGGCATTTTGGATTAGCCACTTTCATGGTCTTTATTTGGGGTTCATTTGCTTTATTTTTTCTTTGACCAATTCATTTTCTTGCCTTTTGATTATTCTTTTAAGGCATACCCTCTTTACATTTTTTAACTGTCTGTTTCTTTCACAAAAATGGAACCTTAGTACCACAGAAGATGAACATTTTTTGGCACTTCCACTGTCAATCATGAGAAATGAATACCTATTGGTATAGGAGGCTAATAGCTGCCAAGGTGTATATGCAGTTTTACGGATTGTCTGGTAAACCTTTTGCCTAGTTCTCCAGAGTAGTCACTTTTTCTCCTTTTCGAACTCCTTAAAAGAAAAGGTTCTTCTGAGCACTTGTCACTTCAGGCTCATTAAACATTTGAAGGCGACTAGAGTCATCTTTTGGTCCTTTTCTCGACTCTTTAAAGATGAAAAGGTAAAGTTGTGTTCTTGTGTCTTAAAATTTATTCAGCCATGATTACATTTACCCGGTTAGATCTTGTTTACGTTTAGTTTGAGTAGGGTCCTTTTCTCGTTAGTTTTCCTAGGATCTTTGAATTGAATCATCCTGACGGAATCACCGATCCCGTCTCCCGTCCCAAGTGACCAAGGGTCTCCATCCTCTGTCACTCCCAAGGTACTGGTTGTCAGTGACACTCTTCCTGTTATTCTGAGTGTCCAACCGCTTAACTCTCACACCCTAGAGGACGAGTCTTACGATATTCAGTGGAACCTTGTCTGGGAGCCTTCTGAGGAAGACTTTCCTGCTACTCCTCCTAGTGCTATGATCCCGATGTCTTCCTCCGATATGGATGAGACAGCTCCCGTCTCTGGTGAAGAATCCTTTGTATCAGAAAGTGAAGTACCTATTCCAGAAGTGGGAACTTCACCTTTCCGTGAAACGGGAACTTTACCTTTCCGTATTACTTCCCTTGGTGTTACATTGCCGTTAAGGTATAATGCTTTGGCGGACATCATTGGATCCAGGGCTCCCGTTTCGAGTTCCATATGGTCTCATACCGTCCCTCCGACTTCGGAGTCATTTACCCCTCAAATTCACAATGTCACATCTGTTTCGACCATGCCAACTGTCTGTGTGGCTTCTTCGACCCCTGTTGTCAGTGCCGCCACTACTTCTTCAGTGGTTACTACTATTGTTGGACCTTCTGCTGGTCCTACTCATCATGGTGGCCCGACGGCAGGAGTTGTTAATCCCACACTAAGTGCCCCACCTTCTTCTAGTTCCATTCCAGCAGGGGAGGCATATGATCAATATCTGCAAGCTCTTCGGAATCTGGATCCGCAAAATCTGTTTAGTTATTATGATTCTCGCGGAGCTCACATCTATTATCCCAGACCGATAGCAACTCAACCCGTGGTTGAGGTCACGGTTCCATTGTCAGTTGCTTGGGGCACCACTGGTTATCATGGTGGCCAAGCATCGCCCACACATCTTCAAGGGCCACCATATCAAGGTCAACCATCTCATGGACAACCTTATCCAGGGCAACCTGGGGACCCACAAGGACAACCCTTATAGGGACAACCTTCGGCCTTTAGTGGTCCTTCTTTTACCTATATCGGGCAACCTTCTGGAAACCCGGGACAACCTTATATGCAACAAGGTCAACCCGACATCCAGCAAGGCTACCCTTCTAGGTAGGTTGGTCAGCCTTACGTTCAGCAAGGCCAACCCACTGTCCAGCCAAATCAAACGTCTGGACAAGGTGGTCCGCCTCCAAATCAACCAGGCCAACCAACTGTCCAGTCTGCTCAGCCATCTGGCCCGTCAGGACAACCCTCAGTTGTACAAGGACAACCTGCTACCCAGCAAGCTCAACCTTCTGGGCAAGTGGGACAACCTCAATCTCAGCTGGGTCAACCTTCCGGCCAGATGGCTCAGCCTCAATTTACTCAAGGACATCCGTCTGGGCCTGCTCAACCGGGAACTCAAATGATGGTTTCTTCTCTAACGCCACCCAGTTTTCAGCCCCAGTCTGGGCTCCAGACCCAATTCGGTCCTTAAACATAGGTTGGATCCCAATCCCAACCTGCCTATCAGGCCCAGCCTGGCTACCAGGCCCAATTTGGAGCCCAGCCACCTTATGGTACTCAGCAATCCCAGGGGCAAGTCCAATTTGTTCCGTATCAAAATTATCAACAACCGCAGGTAAATCCTTATCAAAATTTCCAGCAACCCTATGTTGCTCCTGCTGGTCAAGTTTGTAGTCAATGGAATGCTAAGGGACAAGTCCAGGGCCAACCGTCCAGCTATAGCTATAACCCCTATGGGCAGAATTCCTACGGACAAAACCCTTACGGGCCTAGTCCGTTTGGACAGAACCAATGGGGGCAACAAACAACTAGATGGAACTCTAGTACTACCTCCTACCCGTGGCCCCAAATGTCCTTTAATCCTCAGCTACCCTTTTTAGCAACGTTGGAATTACTGAATGTGTCCAAACTGACTAATGATCCCATTCTTCATAATCCGTATTTGCCATCGATCCCAACTAAAATACCAGGTGATTGTCCCAAATTTGATGGCAAAGCTAGAGAGGATCCCCAGGCTCATGTTATGACGTATCATCTGTGGTGCTCGTCAAACTCATGGTTCAAGGATTTGATCCGCCTTCGCTTTTTCCAACTGACTCTCACTGGTTCTGCTGCTAAGTGGTATATTGAGTTAGCTCACGAATCTTTTCAGGACTTTAACTCGTTAGCTATGGCATTCCTAACTCATTTTCAGTTACCGATTCGCTATGAAATGGGCACACATCTCCTCACATTCTTAAAACAGACTACGGCTACACATATCTCTGATCATATCCATGAATGGAGACGATGTCACCGTTTGATCAAGTTTTGGATTACCAACCAGCTATTGACTGACTGGTTTACAACTTCATTTGTCGGTCCAATAGCATGGGACATTGCTATGGGGGCATGTGTTATTGAAGAGCAAGCTATCGCGCACGCTCAGTACCTTGACTTGGTCTACTCCCAGTCTAGTATGTTATATGATTATTTGCTTGATGCTCTGAGACCCGGGACTTCCAAAGCTCCACCGACACCCTCCGTTGATGGTGTCATTGGTTCTGTTAATCTGCCTTCTAAGAAATCTTCTGCAAACCCTGGGAAGCAAAAGTCGAATACCTCTAGTGAAAATACTTCCTAGGCTGCATCCAATGCTGGTAATACTTCCAAGGTGGATGTCGTCCAGTCCACCACGGAAGACAAAGCCTCGAAAGGGAAAAAGAAGGGAAAAGGAAAAAATAAAGCTGAATAGCTGAAATAGGATTCCCCTAAACCTCCTGTGATGTAGGAAAGTGTTCCCTCTGCGGACAGAGGCAACCCCTCTAGCCCTAGAGTGGGTCTAGTCACAAACAAGGACAGATCAACAATAGCTTTCCTTAAACAGTTTAGAGTTGGAGTCCTACCTCAACCGGTGGTCGATGGAGTTTCGTTGCGCTGCTCCAGCTTCCACTTCTCCTCAAAGAGTGATCAACAACATGAAACAAAGCAGGGGAAATACAACAAAGCACGTAATCCAGCAACAACATAAAGCATTTACTCATAAAGTCAAGAAGTCATGAGCTATCAAGTACATTGCATACGAGACATAGGAAAACATCATTGATTGCATTAATGTAAAATGAGAGTCAGCTTACAACCAGAGTCTTGACGTCACAAGCCTCCTCAGAAGGGTCCAGCCAGCATGTTCTTCAAGCATTCACTCTATGATGATGGATCTCCCAAAATACAAGAGCTCTCTCTCACAAGTTTGACATGAAATCAAGGGCACTCCACAACCTTCCTCAAACTAGAAACACTCTCACACTTATCACACTCACACCAGCTATCTATCAAAGCACTAACAACACTCTCGCACTAAAGGTTTGCCAACCATTAACCATTCCAACTAGCTGATCATAGCAATGGTGAGAATTTAAATAAGGGGAGGAGCCTCCATGAAAAGGGGAAAGGAGAGTTTATCATCAAGGGAGGTAGCTCAATTGACGCAACTGCCATACCAGGTAAGGAAGGGCGACATAAACAAGGGCAACAACCAGGTCTAGAGTCATCTGGAAGGCTGACTGTTGGAACAATTCGCCCAATCTGGATCATCGCGGGCATAAGACTGTCCTTTAGCGCTGACATCACAAGTGATCAGTGCAGATGGTCAGATCATTGCCGAAGATGTCACATTTCCTTGCGCTAGTGCATCATCGCGGGAAACATGTGTACTTCCACGCTGGCAGCGCTATCAGTCCGTTCATGCACGCCTTTCAGCGCGTTTATTAAACCAATAACTGCGATGAGGCAGATAACTTTGGAAAAGTGGGTCAATTGGTAGCTTAGGAGAACATTTGTCTGTCATGAGCATGTTGACTTAGACACAGGACACAGCGGAAATAACCGGGAGTAAAGACGGTGATAAATTACTGTGTAACAGATGCCCCCTAAAGTATGAAGCCCGAGAGAGTGGGACGGGTGAAATGCTTTACAAAATAGCCGAGCTAGAACACCGTCTGGAAGAACCTGCACGGAAATACAATATCCCTGATAGTGAAATACATGTCGTCTAGGCATGGATGCAGCCATCCAAAAGATGTATAAGTAGGTCTGTGGTATGGACGCAGCCATCCAGCTAATGAGACCATGAAAATAACAAAGGTATGGTCGCAACCATCCATAAAGACTCAGGTATGGTCGCAGCCATCCATCAATGAGTCATGTAATCACAAACCAATCCACGCAGCCCGAGCGTGTGTAATCTGTGCCCGGGGTCTTGAACCCAACCGGCCAAGGTACAATTTCTAACATGCGAATGGAGGTGCTGAAGTCGAGCATGAGAGAAAGTCACTTGATTACTAGTCGATGATGTAAACCGTTAACAAGCGCGAGAGAAACCACCAATGATGACAATGGTTCTCAAGGTACCATCAAGTACAATCCACGAGGCGTGAAGAAGGAGCTGGAGTCAAACACTCGCGGAATCACCTAATCGACGACCAATGATGCAAGTCGACCATCAAGTGTGAAGAACTTGCCATTGAGGCATGCAAGCTCCAAGGTACCACAATGGGGTCTCTCGATTAGTCTCCTGGATGACGGGCTAAAGTCGACAGGAGAAGATCCGTCACAGGAGGGCCATAATGTTTCCCCCATCAACGACATGAGATGAGGAACAAGAGGTAGATGGTGAAATAGAGTATTAGAGGAAGAGACAGAGGTGTAAACTACAGAAGGATTATACTCTTGAACATGTCGGCGACAGGACTCCAGAGGGTGGCAGAATTTAGGTACCATGGGATCAGAGGTTTAATGATGACGGCGTGAAACAGATGGAATGAGGCTAAATGATAACCCAACTGGTGGAAGGCCAAGTGATGATGTGTGGATGTCCCAACCCGACAAGAAGCAAAAGTGTCAATGTTCAAGAGTGACTCGCTGCCATAGACAATCAATGATAAACTTGTTATTTAATCCAACCTGGTAATAGTTTAATGAGCCCTAGGGAGGAGAAGCTCGTGTCCCATCATGGTGACGAGTCCAATGTCGTTAGAGTTTAATGAGCCCGACATAGGTAAAACTCGAAGTCTTTTTCATATTTAGGGAGTTTGAAAAAGACACAGAAAAGAAAACTCTAGGGGGGTCCTTTTTCGTAGATTTGTGTCTCTCGAGCCTGAAAAAGTATAAAATGATACTCGAAAGAACCGCTCGACCATTACGATCGAGGAGTACTTTTCGTGACTAGTGACTTCGACCTGAAAAAGTAGAAAAGCGACCAAAATCACGTCGTTTCGTAGCCATTAACGAGCCTGAAACGACAAAGGCCCGGCAATCTTTTCATCTTTAAACGGTCAGAAAAGAGCTTAAAGGTGACCGCCTCTTTAATTATATTTAACGATTTAAAAAGGAAAACTCGGCAATATTTTCATCTTTAAATGGTCGGAAAAGAGCTGAAAGTAGACCTCCATTCTTATTCTCTTTTAACGAGTCAAAAAGGGAAAAATACTCGACAATCTTTTCATAATTTACAAGGAAATTTAACCTTCCGTGGAGGAGCAGAAGGTGTTCCAACCTGAGACGTACTTGGAGCAGTAGATGGACAGGTGGCCTCATGCTTATCAAACTTTTTCGACTTCTTCACCTTCTTCTTCTTCTTCTTAGTCTCCTGGTTACTAGGTGTGAAACTTTAACCAGGCGAAGGAGGAGAGGAGGAGGAAGAAATAGGGGAAGAAGGCATAGGCTCAACCTTGGAATCAACATGTCGTGGTTCAGATGAAGGAGATGGTGGAACAGAAGTCATGACGCTCGGGACCACCGAGGTCGAAAGCAACCATATGGGCAAACCGATGGTTAACCCAAGCAAAGACAATGCTGCCATATACGGAGCACCGACATTTCCAAATGAAGGAAACGGACCAGGATTTCCATCTGGGGGAAAACCTTGGCCGATAGACTCGAGGAATGTTGCCATCGAGAATGAGCCTGAAAAACACTCTTATAACAACCAATAACTTGAACTTTTACCAGGAATATTTCGTGGGCAGTAAATTTTATGACGCGGGAATAAAACTTGAGCTTTTCATCTTTAAAGAGTCGAGAAAAGGACGAAAAGGTGACTCTATCTCTTTCGAGGTTTAATGAGCTTGAAAGGACAAGTGCTCAGATGAACCTTTTCTTTTAGGGAGTCCTAAAAGGAGCGAAAGTGTCTCTGGAGAACTAGGCAAAAGGTTCACCAAACAATCCGTAAAACTGCATATACACCTTGGCAGTCGTATGAAAACCAATGACTTTCCGTACGGCAGTCAATCTTCCCAAATGCTATGTTCGGTGCATTACGGGACGTAAGGCGGCAGACACGGCTTCCTATGGATAAAGGATGATAACCTAGTGGGGTCTCCCCATATACTCGATAGTACGTGGGAGCACAAGTACGTACTAGACCACTATTGAGTCACAGAAGGAGGAATCACCCAACCTTGAGTGGAAACAAAAGTGACTAGGTTTAACGACGCCGGAGCACATCTCTAGCCTAGATCTCTAAAAAGTGTGCATTATGTTCCAATGCATTTTTAGATCCATTCAGTTCATTTTAAAGTTGATCTTGAATTAAGTTCTGATTTCAGGCCCTACTATGTGTATATCAAAGAACCTAAAATGCAGCTAGAATGAGTGAAATATCTTTTTACTTCAATGAACACCTACCTACAGGAGGGTAGAGAGATCATTCCCAAACAAAGAAAACCAAAACAAGCGAATGCAAACAATAAGAAACACAATGCATCAATACACTAATCTCACGATACATTGATACTACTAATGAAAGATTTAAAATTCGCTTTCCATTTTTTCAAACAATAAAATTCGTAATGCAAATGTACTTTCACTTTCATATGATAAATGAATGCAAACTTTTGATTTTCTTTTCGTTTTAAATTCAAAGAAGCAAACAAGCAAGTGTGAACTGATCAATCCAAACAATTGTGATCTATGCTTGGTAGTGAAGAAATCGAATCAACATAAAAAAATAAAAAAAATTGGTTCAATAATCGACACTAAAAATCAACCAGCAAGAAAACAAGCAGCGAAAGAGTCTCAAGAAAATCACAAGAAGGTTGTGGATGAACCTTGAACAGACAAATAACCCAAGCAAATGGTTTCTCGATGAAACTTCTAAAGGGCTAGGTCACATAGTCTAAAAACACAAGACTCACTCAATGAAATCAAAGAGACAGTACCCCGACCAAAAGTAATTAAAACAAGCTAATGAGAGACAAGAAACAACAGGGGATAAGCAAGATTGATGAATTCAGGAGGCAAACTTATAAAAACAACTTTACAGGAATCATCGCAAGTGTTACACAGACAACTAGAGATGCCAATGCAAGTGTTACACTGACAACCCGAGATGATCAGCGCAAGTATTACACTGACAACCTGAGATGATCAGCGCAAGTTTTACACTGACAACCCGAGATGATCGCGGAAATACACCTATTTTCTGTGATGATTCGATTTCGAGAGTCGTCGCAGGAATTAAACTAGCAACTCGAGATCATCGCGGGTTTAAAGAAGTGGTGATGACATCGCGACTGTACACGTCTTTTCCACAATGATCCGATTTCCAAGATCGTCGCGGCTGTTAGGTGTAATTACGCGATGCACAGGATGTTACAAAAGGGTGAGCACGATGACAGCGCGACTGTTAAAATTAAATCCGTGATGATGCTCAAAACAATGACAGGAGAACCAAAACTCCCAAATCAAAAACAATCAATCCTTCAATCAAACAGGGGTATTTCCCAGATCAACCCAGGAAACTCAAAGGACTGATGACTAATCCCCAAAACTTCAAAAGAGACCAAAACAAAAATCAAGGCAAGAGCAAACAAGAAAAACACAAAGGCCTTCCTCAGCAGAGTCGCCAATTTGTGATGCAGGAAAGTGTTCCCTCTACGGACAGAGGCAACCCCTCTAGCCCTAGAGTGGGTCTAGTCACAAACAAGGATAGATCAACAATAGCTTTCCTTAAACAGTTTAGAGTTGGAGGCCTACCTCAACCGGTGGTCGATGGAGTTCCGTTGCGCTGCTCCAGCTTCTGCTTCCTTCTCCTCAAAGAGTGATCAACAACCTGAAACAAAGCAAGGGAAATACAACAAAGCACGTAATCCGGCAACAATGATAAACGATTTACTCATAAAGTCAAGAAGTCATGAGCTATCAAGTACATTGCATACGAGACATAGGAAAACATCATTGATTGCATTAATGTAAAATGAGAGTCAGCTTACAACTAGATTCTTGACGTCACAAGCCTCCTCAAAAGGGTCCAGCCAGCATGTTCTTCAAGCATTCACTCTATGAGAGCTCTCTCTCACAAGTTTGACATGAAATGAAGGGCACTCAACAACCTTCCTCAAACTAGCAACACTCTCACACTTATCACACTCACACCAGCTATCTATCAAAGCACTAACAACACTCTCGCACTAAAGATTTGCCAACCATTAACCATTCCAACTAGCTGATCATAGCAATGGTGAGAGTTTAAATAAGGGGAGGAGCCTCCATGAAAAGGGGAAAGGAGAGTTTATCATCAAGGGAGGTGGCTCAATTGACGCAACTGCCATACTAGGTAAGGAAGGGCGACATAAACAAGGGCAACAACCAGGTCTGGAGTCATATGGAAGAACAACTGTTGGAACAATTCGCCCAATCTGAATCATTGTGGGCATAAGACTGTCCTTCAGCACTGACATCACAAGTGATCAGTGCAGATGGTCAGATCATCGCCGAAGATATCATATTGCCCTGCGCTAGTGCATCATCGCGGGAAACACGTGTACTTCCATGCTGGCAGTGCAGTCAGTCCGTTCATGCGCGCCTTTCAGCGCGTTTATTAAACCAATAACCACGATGAGGCAGATAACTTTGGAAAAGTGGGTCAATTGGCAGCTTAGGAGAACATTTGTCTATCATGAGAATGCTGAATTAGACACAGGACACAGTGGAAATAACCGGGAGTAAAGACGGTGATAAATTACTGTGTAACACCTCCCCCCAAGGAAGGTACCAAATGCAAGCCCAAGTATCCTTGCCTTATTTGTGATGAGGATCACTATACCAAAGACTGCCCAAGGCAGTCCAAAGTTAGTCGTTTGCTGAAGGGTTCCCCTGGGACTCCTGCCATGCTTAAAGAATCCTTTCCCTAGCAACAAACTCAAATGGTGGCTAACCCGTCTCAATCCTCTTCTCCCTTTGGTTCTCAGGTGTTTATGGCTGGGATCATTCCCGTCCACATTAGTACTCAGGCAAAAGAGAATCTGTCACCTGCCGGGAAGGAGCCTGAGGTCCCCTCTAGTGCTCCTCCATCTACTTCTGGTCCTCTTCATATTGAGCGACCTAGCACTGAAATGGTCATCCACCCTCCTCAGAAGGGCATACTCCAGAAATCTTTGTACAACCCCAACGCTCGTGCTGCTTAGCACTATAGCATTGTGGAAGACTTAGCCCAGGCTCCGTCAGCTATGTCTGCGTTGGAAGTTCTCCAGAGTTGTCCCCTCATAGGAAGTCTTTGCTATCGGCCATTAGTGGCATTGACTCGACCGACTCAGATTTGATTACTTTTGACCTCGAAATCCATATACCGAGACTGCCTCACCAAATTGCCTTCCTTATTCAGGTCATCATCAATTCCAAAATGATTCATCGTACCGTCATTGATGAAGGCGCCTCTACTTGCATAATTTTTGTTTCTTGCTGGAAGGCTATTGGTTCTCTGACTCTGATCCAGACTCCTATGACCTTGGAGGCCTTTGATGGGAGAGAGTCTCGTCCTTATGGTATACTCCAACGATTGCCCATTACATTGGAAGGGAAGACGGTCGAAGAGGAAGTTGAAGTCGTTGATGCAAATTTAACTTACAACCTCCTTTTAGGACGAAGCTGAACATACGCCATGCGAGCCGTGGCCTCTGCTCTATTTCGTATCATTTGTTTCCCTCATCAAGGGAAGATTGTCACTGTGGACCAACTGTCTTTTGTCACCTCTTCCTCCAATGGCAATGTGCCTTTCGTGGAGCATACCTCTATTCCTCTTGAGAGTGTGGGTGCTGGAATCTTTAAAGATCCCACCCTTATGGGTGTTTTTTCACTCCCACCTCCCAACGTCACCCTTATTAATATGATTTCTATTCGTTCTGATCCATGGGTTCTTCCTCCTCCTGATCAAGTAGAATCCTAGGGCGATGAGATGCCGTTAAGTCCTACCAAGCTCAACTACGTCGAAATTGTTGCTGCATCGGCTCCATCCTCTGATTCTGCTCCTTCGAGTAGAGCTCTTGACTCGTATGTCCACTCCCCTTGGCTTAGAGACAACGCTTCTTCAGATCCATTACAGGAAATTTTTCCTACTGACGAAGCCATTATTGATACCATGTCTTTCGAGGAACCCCCTTGGTTTGATCATCACCATCGTTCCTCATTTCTCCCTACCCATCGAGAAATTCTTACTTGTCTTCAGTGGTTTGCTTCTTGTTTTCCCTTTCAACCTCTTCAAACACCCATTCAAATCTATCAAGTGTCCTCTGAAGGGAATATGGGAAACATCACGCAAACTCAGCCAATCGACATCTCTGTTAAACTAAGGATTGTCGAGCATATCCATGTTGGGTTAACTTGTACTCCAGAGGAGATTCGGCTCTATACAGGTCTTTTTCGTGAATTTCGTGATGTGTTTGCATGGTCTTACAAAGAGATGCCCGGCATCGATCCTAGCATCGTGGTGCATGAGATACCCACCTATCCGGGGGCTAAACCTGTTCGACAACATCTTCGCCCCGTGCACCCCCGAAAGGCTGCAGCTATTAAAGCAGAAGTTGGAAAGCTTCTCAAGGCTAGTTTTATTTACCCCATCCCACTCACAAATTGGGTTTCCAATATTGTCCCTGTTGCTAAAAAACAGGGCACTATTAGGGTCTGTGTTGATTACCATGATATTAATCGAGCCTGTCCCAAAGACAACTTCCCCACACCCTTCATTGACCAGCTCATTGATGAGTGTGCCAGAAGCGAGATATATTCGTTCATGGACGGCTTTTCTGGTTATAACCAGATTAATATTGCCCCTGCCGATCAACACAAGACCGCCTTTATCTATCCATGGGGCACTTTCGCTTATAAGAAACTCCCTTTCGGCTTAAAAAATGCCGGTGCCACCTTCCAACGCGCAATGTCATACGCATTTCATGATATTCGACACATTGTGCAGCCTTACCTGGATGACCTTCCAGCTCATTCAGCGAAACGCTAGGACCATCCGACCCACCTTCGCGAAATTTTTCTCCATTGTAGACACTACCGTATCCGGCTCAATCCGCATAAGTGTGTCTTCTGTGTCGAGTCTGGCAGACTTCTCGAGTTCATCATCTCCCGAGAGGGTATCCATTTGGATCCTCTTAAATTCAAAGCCATTCTGAATCTTCCTCCCCCTGCTTCTTTGCAGCAATTGCAGAGTCTGTAGGGAAAAGCAAATTTTCTACGACGATTCATTCTGAATTATGCCGAAGTGGCTAAAGGTTATACGCGGTTACTGAAATGCGACACCCCTTTTCATTGGGATGCCACTGCGCAAGAGTCGTTCGAGCACCTCAAGGCTCTCCTTGTGTCTGCTCCCTTGTTACATCCCCCTGATTATCACTAGGACTACACTCTTTACTTAGCCACTGCTGATACCACTATTGGCATGGTTCTAGTTCAAGACGATGATGATGGTACTGAGCATGTCATTTATTATCTCAGCCGCAATTTACTAGATACGGAAACTCGTTATGCTCATGTTGAGAAGTTGGCTTTGGCCACTGTTTGTGTCATCCAACGTTTCTGCCATTATATTCTATTGCGTACCACGACGGTGATTTCTGATTGCAACCCGATGATGTACATTTTGTCACGTCAGTTACTGGGGGGCAAGTACTCGAAGTGGATTGTCATCCTCCAAGAGTTAGACCTGGAGTTCACTACTGCCAAGTCCAAGAAGTCCCTCGTCTTCACTGAGTTGCTTTGCTCTTTGACATCTGCTACCACACCCTCTCGGTTAGAGGACCATATCCTGGATGAAACTCTGTTCTTGATTAGTACCCTTGACCCTTGGTACGGGGACATTATTGTCTATTTACAGACGTCCTCTTTTTGTCTTGATTTGTCTAGAGACACTCGGCAACAGATTCTCCATCAGTCTCAACCTTATCGCATTATTGGGGACACTCTGTACCGACTCGGCGCCAATTCTATCCTCTGCCGATGTTTAACACTCGAGGAAGCCGAACGAGTTCTAAATGACTGCCATTCTGGCACCTATGGTGGTCACAAGTCCGAATATGCCACTGCTCAAAAGATTCTCCATGCTGGATACTTTTGGCCTTCTATCTTTAAGGATTTCATTCTTGCCGTCCTCTCTTGCCATGACTGCCAGATATACCAACGGAAAATGTGTGCACCTCCTGCTCCATTGCACCCTGTTGTTACCGTCGGCCCTTTTGCCAAATGGGACATTGATTATATGACCTGTAACCCTCGCCTCGTCAGGGAGCATGGGTACATCATCATTGTCGTTGATTACTTCACAAAATGGGCCGAGGCGATGCCTACACTATCTAAAGACGGTAACATAGCGGCGCAATTTTTGTTCAATCTTGTTATTTCATGATTCGGAGTCCCTCAGGCTATCGTCACTGATCACGGCAAGCATTTCCGTAATCACATGATGACTGAGTTAACAACACAGTTGGGTCTACGGCATGATAGCTTGACACCATACTATCCTCAGGCCAATGGCCAAGTGGAAGCTGTCAACAAGGTTCTAGTTGCAATGCTTCAGCACATCATTGGCATGCACAAGTCCAACTGGCATTTGATGTTGTTCTCTGCCTTGTGGGCCTACCGAACATTAGTGAAGGATGCCACCGGGTTCACCTCGTTCCAATTGGTTTACGGTCTGGAGGCTACCCTTTCGATTGAATGCGAGATCCCTTCGTTGAAATTAGTTGTTGAATTACTCCCCAACACTACTCCGGTAGAAGAACGCCTTCTCTATCTAGAGCGACTAGACGAGACTCGTCGACTGGCCTCTCTAGCTATTGAAGCACAGAAGAAGAGAGTGAAAACTCACTTTGATCATACTATTCATCCCTGTTCTTTTGTTGAAGGAGATTTAGTCCTGCTTTATGATCAAGCGAATGACAAGCTGGGGGTAGGAAAATTCGAGCCCATGTGGCACGGGCCTTATATTGTAAAGCAAGTTTTGAAAAAAGTGGCCTATGAGCTGATTGATTATGAAGGGAATCCTCTAGATAAGCCCCGGAATGGGCTATATCTGAAAAAATATTATGCATGAACCCCATGCACTCTGATTTGTACATACGTGTGTTCTTAGCAGGTGTGTTGTGTGTGTGTGTGTTTTCATGTTTAGGCTTGGTATGTAGGCATAATTGCCGCTTATTGTGTCTTCTTGCTTTGTGTTCAGATGTCTGGTGCACCTTACGTTGGTTTCACTGATGGTGCCTACCGTAGTACACGCAACTTGTCTTCTGCGGCATGGGTGATCTACGATCCTCACGGTGAGTTAGTAGACCTTCAAGGTGTTTGTCTGGGTTGTACCACAAACAATGTCATTGAATATAGTGATGTTATTGAATTATTGACTGAAGCCATTAACCTCAGCATTCATGCATTGGTTGTGAATCTAGACTCCCAGCTTGTTGTCCACCAGCTTAATGGGCATTATTCCGTCAGAGATCATCGGATTTTAAGGTTGTATTTACGTGTTAAATTGTTAGAGAGGAGTTTTGATTTCATCACATATCAACACATTCCAAGATGATTAAACACGTTAACTGATGCATTGGCCAATTATGTATTAGACAGACATTTGCATAACATGTAATCAAAGCAGCATATAGAAGCATTCAAAACACAATAAACCATAGAAATATATATATATATATATATATATATATATATATATATATATATATATATATACATATATATATATATATATATATATATATATATATACATACATATATATATATATATATATCTCGTGTTGTGCACCAAGGCGCTCAAAAAATAAATGTACATGTCCAACAGAGTCTGTGCTCTCCATACATCCGAGACAAATGCCTCTCAAAAAATCAGCAGGATAAAACCTAGGTGTCTACTATGGTGGGTTATGCTCCCTATAGCATACCACCGCCCGTGCGACCTGTCTCAAAAGTCGGTGCAACCTAGGGATCACTCCTACTGTGTGAATCTGAAACTCTATGGGGACCTCCTCGATCCCCATATAATCCGGGATCCCCACTGTCAGACCCTCAAGGTTCTGTGCCACTGTCTCTATCGAATCACCGGCCGGAGGAGCCAAGGCTAACTCCCTGATACCCTCTGGATCTCTCCGCGCCTCTGGAGCCAGTCCTATGGGTCTCACACGTCTTGCATCTACAAAATACCATAGAGTACTTCATTAGGAAATGTACATGAAAAATCCAAAAAAATAGTGTGATCAAGTGCCTTACCGCCATCATCCCACTGATCACCAGGGGGCAGCTGCATGTTGGGATTGTCACGAAAATCCATCCCAGCATATGGCCAGTCCTCTATAAAGATAGTCTGGCACTCCAACCACTCACGGAAAAATATCCCCCATGCCACTGGGCATCCGCCACCTCCTCGTGGCATCACATGAGCCCATCGGGTAATCCTGGTCTCCCATGGCCTAGGTGCATCCAAGGCCATATCCTGCAATTGCAGTGCTGGCACCCGCTCTAGCATGAGCGGGATCAAGATGGATCCATATCCAAACTATTTCATCTCCCCGCGATGACAGTTGGTAAGTTGCCTCTTTATGTTTGCTGTCACAGTCTCTGCCTAGTTGAACATGGTAGGATTAAGGCATTCGAGAGCCAACTGCAGTTGAGTCTTCGATGCCTTGTGTTGGGCTTGGGAGCCCACCACCCTGGTCACCATAAATAGCACTGCATGAAGAACCACGTCGTCTACTGTTGGGATTGTCACCTTTCCACTCTTTGTTTTTCGTGTCCCGGGACACACTCGTGCCATTATCATATCCAGTGATTCGCCCTCAGGACATTGGCCCTCTAGGATTGGCCTCTCACCCCGTCAGGACAATCCAGTCAAAAAATACATGTCTATGGAATCAAACTCGATATCTTGGCCGCGAATTATGAATTTCCCATCCGTCGGGTTCCATGCATGGGTTATCAACTCTAGTAAATCCGGTTGGGACCGGAGGTTAGGAGTGAGAAAGAACTTGAGCAATCTGCATGCTCGTAAGGCATTTAGGCATCCGATGTTATCGGGAAATCTAGTGTCTATGCAGAGCTGCTAGTCCCACTAAGGCTGGTAGCTACCTTAGAAACAAGCAAACTAAAACCACTTTCGTTTTCCTTTATGAGAAGTAGATAAGAGGGGAAAGAAGGAGACCAACCTCTGTCTTGCGCTTGGTTCCTTGCTTGATTCCTCTCCCTTCTGATAGATCTTTGCCACTCGCTTCCTCGTCTACCCAGCTTCAAAGAGCACCTGTAGGATCAAAGTTGTGGGGTCGTTAATATGCCATGATTATTGTCACGTGTGAACGTTTATTCCACCCATTTCCACCATTCTTCATCATGACATTTATTATAATTTATCATTTAAATCCATTTTATAAATAATTTATGCTCTCATGGATGAATATTATTTATTCTCTTTTATTTTTAATAAATTGATTATTATGCATTATTTTATCAATGATAGTTCTAATAAGTTGGTTGTAACATCATTCGCCATTCTTAGCCTCCAAAGTAACTTCCAGATTGAAGATTTGATTTTTAAATCAGCCAACTCAGAAATTCGCTGGTTTAAGGAGTGACAGTTTTGCGGTTAAGATTCTGAGCAAATGAAGACGAATTTGGAAAATCCGGAACATGGGTTTTGTCCAGAACGGGCCCAATTATCTTCATGAAGAACAGTTTGCCCAAATTTGGCTTGTACAGGGATAAACGCAGGGTTCTTTGAACACGATTTTCTGGGATTTGCTGTTGCGGCCGCCCTCCAAATCTTAGCTGCAAACCCAAATCCGCCTTGTTCTTGTTGATCAATGGGTTGGAATCAACCTAAATTTGTAAGAGAAATCATGATTGTAATTATCTATACTCTGATCTTTCTCTATTTAATGAAACCCAAGATCAGAGACGGGGGAGATTGGAGAGAGACGTGATGATGGAAGAATGATAGAGAAATGATGGACAACGGTGGTGGATTATTCATGCTGTAGCTTTTGCTGTTGTAATGATTCCAATTGGCTGATTAATAAATGAATTGGGAATTGCTGTTCATTCTTCTTATTCTGAAGTGATCCCGCAGCATCCGCTGGCGGCTAAGGGCCCAGCCTATGGCGGAATACGCTGCTACTACTGTATAGTATCTTCTTTTGTTTTATGCGTGGTTTGCTATCTTTATTGTTCAGTAATCTGATGCACGAATGCTATGTGATCATTAATTCATTAATGTTCTTTCCGAATTCCTTGTGGTGATTCTGCGTTATATTATTAAGTCTTTTCCAGAATTGATTGCATGGTATCAATCTGAATCGGGTATTTCTATTACAGAGCTTTTGTATTAAACGTTACCATCACAAGATTTATTTGAAGTTATGATTATCAGAATCTGGAAGTAATGTTGTATTTGGAAACATAGTTCTCATCTCAGATTACTATCTTAGTGTGTTGAATGTATATATGATTGTTGTTCTATTAGTGTGTTTTGTATATATGATAACTGCTATTCCATAATTCATTTGTGAATATCGCCTCATAAAGTAAATTGCTTTTGAAGATTGTTATTTCATTGCAAAATGTGAGTTTGGTTCAAGTTTACTTTTGACTCGCGAGATTTAGTTCTTTTGATTGCTGTTTCATTTGCTGCTGTTCTATTTCCATTTCGCTGTTCCGTTTTACTTTCTGCTGATTTATTTACTTGCCTTTATTGCCTTGGTGTGAGAGAAGGTCTAAAGTTGTAGTGAGTCAGCAAGCCGCTGCTTAACTCCCAGATCTTTGGTCCATGCTCTAATTTCCATTCCATTTACTTGCATTTACTGTTTTGGTGTGGGAGGAGGATCAAGGCTGTCGTGAGACACAGCAGACGCTATTATGCTCCCAGAACCATGATCCATACTCTAATTCCTTTTCCTTCATCGGTTTCTAGAGGAATGAGTTATTGCTACTATATCCTCGATTGATGGTTGTTTGAATGAATGATTTAGTTCAGAACATTTTCAGTTTCTTGTTGTTTCAATTAGATTTCTTTTTCAAGCATTCATTTACTTTTGGGTTTTAAGCACTATACTGCGAAACATTACTCTTAAGAAAATAGCCGCCTCAGACAGAGTACACTCTTGAAATAAAAAGTCGTCCCTGGGTTGATAATTAATGTGAGGTAATTAGGAGTTCACAAGACACCTTTTTATCGCTCCACATTTTGGCGCCGTTGCCGGGGAGAGTGTAGCCATTTCTAAAGAGTAGTGTGAATCTGACGAGTGCCTGCTAGGGAAGAGTTGGATCTTAAAAACGGAAGGTAAGAACCTGCGTACGGAGCATGTAAAAGCCCTGCTCCACCGTCCGCTTTCCAGCAGGACTCTAAAGAACCTAGAGTAGAAATAGATGTTTGAATTTTTGTGTGAATGATTAGGAAAAAGATAGAAATTTTTAAAAAATGAATCACATGATCTCACGCAAGTGGTGATGTAAGCACCACCCATTTCACTAACCGATTGACAGGAACATTTGAAGAAGGAGCCTCGAAGAAACACATGAAGAACATCTTAAACTATGGTAAGAAATGGCTCACGTTTCTACTTTTGAATTTCCTATCAAAGATCTAGGAGGAGTGACACAAATGCACATAATTCCCCCATCTTTACCGAATTTTCATGGTTTAGCAAATGAAGATTCACATACATTTATGTTTGAGTTTGAAATACTTTGTAGAGGATATGATTATTGTACTGACGATCAAAGATTGAAAGTGTTTCCTCTTACTCTAAAAGGAGCAGCTCTCCGATGGTTCATGAGCCTAGGTGGGAATTGCATCCAATCATGGGAGGACATGAAGAACATATTCTTGAAGAAGTACCAAGACTATTGCAAATCCAATGAAGATATTTTCTATATGATACAAGGGGAAGAAGAAAGTTTGGAGGACTATGTAGATCGATTTCATTATAACCTTCAAAAATCAAAGCATAAGCATTTGGAAAAAGAGATCTTAAAAACACTCCTTCTTAAAGGAATCAAAGATGAATTTTTAGAACTTTTAAATCTGATAGGAAAAGGTGATGTTTTTCAGTTATCATATGATGATGTTTGCGAGTTGTGCATAAGGTATTCAAGAGGAATCTCCAAGGCTGGTAAGAATCCTAGAGATGTTTTTTCTTTGTTTTCCAGATCTGCTACAAGAACAGGAGACATAAGAGCTGAAATCAATGTGTTATTTGAACATTTTAAAGTTGATTTTATTAGCTCTCTAAATGAAAAATTGGATGTTTTGCAGGTTCATAAAAATGAAGAATTTGATGAAATGTTTTGTTCTCATGACCGAAAGGAGCATCTCATAGATACTCACTCTTCCTTATCTAGGATGGAAGTAGCATATCAAAGAGGTAAGGAAGCTGCAACAAGGTCAAAACCACGGAAATCATGGCCTACAGGTATGGTTCAAAACACTCCCTCTCCACTTTCTTACTTGCATAATCCATTATGGAATGCTGATGTGTTAGGGCAGCCATGTCAATCTCAATTTAACCACCTATCTTGTTTACAAGTTGGGCATGGTTCATCTTATGATGGCATGACTACTCTCCCTCATCTTGTAGCACAAGCACATTCTCCATATTCTCCACCAGCTCTTTCACAACACCTTGCTTGCCTACCAAATTCATTCACTCAACCCAACCAACCACATCATCACAATGCTCCATTCTTTACACATTTTCCTGCTCAACTAATTCCACACCCTCACCATAATAAACCAGTACAACATGCTTACAATGTTGAGCTGGAAAATTTACCCACCCTTCCCACCCATTCTATCTCACATGTGTTATTAGAAAAAACCTACAATGAGATTCAGAATGTTTCAAATGCAAAAATTGTAGAAGCTATGGAAGAAAATGAGGTTTCTTTTACTATGCATCAACAAGCTATTTTAAAAGCTCAAGAACTTCATGATATGATGGCTATGCAAGATCAAAAAAGTAAAGGATACATTGAAGATTGGTTTCACTCCATCATTTGTTTGCAACATCACTCTATGCTTCAACAATTTTTGATATCATTTTTTCAAGGGAAGCCACCTTCTCATACCCTAATATCCATTAACATGCATTTTTCAAATTTGGGTATGTGCATACGTGAAGCCGTATTTCGAAAATGGCTTCACTGGAAGTACTCATACACGTAGTCATATTCATTTTTCAAATCAAAATAGGTTAGTGTAGAAAATAAAATAAAACAAAATAAGGACATAAATAAGTGCATTTTGCTCTTTTGTAAAACTAGGGTTTTTGTTGCAACATGCTATGCAAATCAACATCGGTGATAATTTTTTTTAATAATTTGTGTATGTAGATGAATCATAATCAAAATAATAAGTTCTACAAACACTCATTTTCATTTTTATCACCAATTTAAAAAAAAAATGCTTGAATTTCATTTTTTTGGCTTGCGGGCTTGATGAACTTTCTGGAAAAACAGTCGGGACAGTCATGTTTTGAGGGACCAAAAATGAATATTTTTAAAACCTGTTTCTATCCTAGGTATCCCTTGATGTCTACTTTCCAATCCAATTTGAATCACTCAATTTGGATTTGAAACGAAAAAGTTAGAGCCAAAACATTGACCGGATGTCTAGCGGGCAGCTCAGGAACAGAGTTGGGACAGTCAGTTTTTGGAGGCCTAAATGAATGAATTTTTAAAACCTGTTTCTATGGTAGATTCCCCTATGAATCTAGTTTACAATGCAATTGGAATCACTCATTTTCAATATCGTATGGGGAAGTTATGATCAAAATACGGACTGTCTATCGTAAATCAGCACTCTTAAAACTCTGTCTTTTCGGCTGTTCCTTACAATATTTGACCTATCAATTCTTCTTGTCTTCAAAACCTGTTTTTATTGGAGATCAATAAATGAATCTATTTTCATTTCCAATTTGAATCATTTGAATCTGACATCAAACGAAAACGTTATGCTTGAAATATCAACTGTTGGTCTAAGCCGGGTAATTGAAAATGACTCTATTATGCAGGTTGTTCTAAACAAATTTGACATATCATATCATTGATTTTTTAAAACCTGTTTCTATTGGAGATAAACCTTTGAATTAGCTCTCATTTGGCTTTGGAATCACTCAATTTGGACGAAAAACAAAGAAGTTGTGATTAAAACACTGCTGGTTAGTATGGTCGACCACTGCTCTCCCGCAGGTAACAAATAAATTTTACTTTGTTATTTTCTCTATGGATTTGTTATACAGAGTAACTACTTGTTTTTTTTTGCATAATTCTTGGATTAGGGGAGCCCGCGCACCTCTCTTTCTCCATGATTGAATATTTTATTGCAGGTAGACACTCGTTTTTTTGCAGGTCCTGGGAAAATAAAGAAGGTCAACTTATGGACAAGTGATTTTTCAAAGAAATTTTTATAGAACAAAGGAATTTTATCCAAATCATTACCCAACGGATTCATAATAGAACAAATGAAGAATTGATTTCAATTTCAAGATTCATATCTTGTCACTACTGCCAAAACATTTTTCAAATAGATCATTTTTTTGACATAACATTATAGTTGTTGCAACTCAATTTATTTATTTACATACTGCTTTTTGTTGTTTCTTTTCTAATTTCTTTTATATTTTGTGTTTCAGGTGTTGCTTCATTCAATCTGTGACCCATCCTCAGCTTTAATACAGTGAACAGCTAATTCATTCTTTGCGTGCTTGCATTTTATGGTTGTATATTTTGCTGTTCCTTTTCTAAAGGAACAACATTTGTGTGCATTTTTGTCGTTCCTGCTGTTCCTTTTTCAAAGGGACATCATTTTTGTTTTGCTATTTATTTTCTAAAGGAATAGCACTTTTTGGTTCAGCCATTCATTTTGCTGTTCCTTTTTCACAGTTCATTTTGCTGTTCCTTTTTGAAATGGAACAACACTTTTTGCACTTTCACATTTTGCTGTTCCTTTTCGAAATGGAACAACACTTTTTGCACTTTCACATTTTGCTGTTCCTTTTCGAAATGAACAGCATTTTTTGCACTTTCATATTTTGCTGTTCCTTTTCGAAATGGAACAACACTTTTTGTACTTTCACATTTTGCTGTGCCTTTTCGAAATGGAACAACACTTTTTGCACTTTCACATTTTGTTGTTCCTTTTTCAAAAGGAACAGTAGTTTGAGTTTTTGTTGTTCCTTTTTCAAAAGGAACAGCAGTTTGAGTTTTTGCTGTTCCTTTTTCAAAAGGAACAGCAGTGCGTGTTTTTGCTGTTCCTTTTTCAAAAGGAACAGCAGTTTGAGTTTTTTGCTGTTCCTTTTTCAAAAGGAACAGCAGTTTGAGTTTTTGTTGTTCCTTTTTCAAAAGGAACAACAGTTTGAGTTTTTGCTATTCCTTTTTCAAAAGGAACAGCAGTGCGTGTTTTTGCTGTTCCCTTTTCAAAAGGAACAGCGGTTTGAGTTTTTTGCTGTTCCTTTTTCAAAAGGAACAGCAGTTTGAGTTTTTTGCTGTTCTTTTTTCAAAAGGAACAGTAGTTTGAGTTTTTGTTGTTCCTTTTTCAAAAGGAACAGCAGTTCGAGTTTTTGCTTGCATGGATTCTTCTCTTTCAAAAGGAACGACATTTGCATTTTCGCGTTTTCTGTGTGTATTTTTGTTTTTTGGTGTGCATTTTCTTTGATGTTCCCTACACGGAACACCACTTTTTGAGTATTTTTGCTGTTCATTCAAAAGAGCAACACTTTGAGAATATTTTTGAGGGCAACCCTTTCCTTTCTCTGGTGGGATTATTCATAGTTCAGCTCAACCACATTCTCCTGATTCTCTTTCACGGCATGAAGTACACTACTTTTACGAGGACAGGAATTATGGATTCTTTTGAAGCAAAGTTAATATTATTCACGTTATGATCTTTAACAGGACAGCTCCTTGATGATAGATTCTTTTTAAAAAAAGGGGACACAATTATTTATATATTCCTTTACTGCATTGTTTTCTGCTGCATATAATACTGATTGATCATCTTAATACCATGCTGGTTCCACCCTTCCTGGTTATAATATTCTCTGTCTGTAATAAATGAGATTATGGGTATATTTTTTTATATTGACATGTTCAACTTCTTCCGCCATCCCTGCTCTTAAGGAGTACTGAGCCTCCCTCTTTTTATCATAAAAATGTGTAATAACAACAAAATTTTGTTCGCAGATGGAGGATAGGGGGTCTCATTACGAGCCAGCCTACCATGTTCATAAGGCTGTAACAAAGTGACATTCCCATTATGGCCACCACACCAGGGTTATGATCCATTGGATAGCCAAATTATCCTTGGAACAGGAGGTCTCATCACGAGCCGGCCTGATCACTTTTGCTACCTCCTAGTGAATGGCAGTGTGGTTGTCTGGTTACCACGCCAGCACACTGATCTCTTCTGTAGAACACCACTAAAACTCTCCATTTATAAATTGAGGATCCTGGCTCATATGGGTTAAAAAGCAACCCTGCCGAGGCTATGGATGCCTGCTGGCAGCAGAGGCTCTGCTTATGGTATTGAAGTTATATCTTTTCGTCAATTATTATTATAATACCCTTTTCTTATTTTCTTTTTATCAGAGAAGTTATTTCCTTAACTTTTTCCCTGTTTTGAACCTTTATGCATGAGCAATTGTTTTATAATCAACCGCATCATTTTCAGCTAGAATACTATCAGCAAAGCATCTTTTTAGCATATTGTTGTCCTTTTTCGTTTTGTATAAACTATCATCAATCCAAAGCGTCCTATCTCTTATTCATAACTATCTTTACACACTTTGCTCTCAATATAACCATAATTTCACCGTCCTATCATTAATACGTGTACTCTACTTCCCTTACTGATATATTGTTCATTCCATTGCCTTGCCATCTGCACCACCCCTCTCATATGCTTTATGGTTATGGAACCCTTTTTTTAATTGGAGGGGGGAATGTATGCATTATGGGGTTGCATGTGATATGATTACTACACTTTGCCATACCTTGTTGATTTGACAACATAGTAGTATTGCATGTATACATAAGTTTTTCTAATTGAAATTTTGCATGCATTTTATCTGTTGCTATTCAAAGCTAACACTATGGATTCAAGAACATTGTATGCAAAATAGTGCTTTGTTTACAGGAGAACAACAAGTATGGGCAAAATTCTATTCACAGCATGACCGCACTATTGCAACTAACAGACGCGGCTCGAGCAACTTGCGAACATGAACAACTCTTCAGACATTATGTGCTTACCTGGATTCCACCTTTTGCATCACTTTTAGCACCAACTCTGCCTACATCAGCTTCAACAACTGCCAGTATTTATATGTCATTCCACATTTTTGGAGGTAAAACTTGAGGTAAAATTGCATAGTTTTCTAATTTATTATAAATTTAGGAGAATCTAATGAAAATCCATTTTGAGCATTATTTGTCATCTTTCATTCCACATCTTTACCACTTTCCCTTTTTCAGCAGCATATCATTTTCGAGTATGGGGGAGTGTTCCTTTCATTCATTTCTTTCTTATCACCACGCCATTCATATTCTTTATCCTCCATTGCTATTCTTATTCACTCTCACCACCTCCCTTATTCCATGTTGTTTTACACCAAGCATAGAATTCAACAGTCGGTAGCTACCACCTCTATTTGTTTTCTAGCATCGCATGAGGGCATGCTAATTTTTCAAAGAGGGGGAGGAATTGCTACGCATGATGGATGTTTTCTATTTTCTCTCCTTTAAGGCATACAATTTCAGTGTAGAAATTGATTTCCCTAATATTTTAAAAAAAAACTATGAACTCAATCCTTGTAATTTTTGGAAAACACATACGTATCATTAATACAAATCCACACAATTTCAAGAAATATTGGTTCATAAAATTTCGGAAATCATGCACTCTCACCTACAACCATTTTGTTTATATCTCATGATCCATGCATCAAAACGATCTGATTTTTGGATCATAGAAGCCTTCATATATTACAAATCTACTTGCAACATTTCAACAAAATCTGGTTTGTAGTTTTTGGGAAAATGGTTAATGAAGTTTGTTGTTATCTATGTCATATTTTGCTGCAACTTCATACATATAGTTGAATGTCAATGTAAAAATTGTTATGCCTTCATCGAGATTGCTAAACTTGAATATTCATTAATTAAGGAAGCATTCATTTATTCTCAAATTTTTATTGCTTGATTAACACATGGTTTTTGTCTTTGGGTTGCATGAGGACATGCAATATATTCAGTTTTCGTTGCATGAGGACATGCAACATATTGAGTGTGGGGGTGTGTGGGGTCGTTAATATGCCATGATTATTGTCACGTGTGAACGTTTATTCCACCCATTTCCACCATTCTTCATCATGACATTTATTATAATTTATCATTTAAATCCATTTTATAAATAATTTATGCTCTCATGGATGAATATTATTTATTCTCTTTTATTTTTAATAAATTGATTATTATGCATTATTTTATCAATGATAGTTCTAATAAGTTGGTTGTAACATCATTCGCCATTCTTAGCCTCCAAAGTAACTTCCAGATTGAAGATTTGATTTTTAAATCAGCCAACTCAGAAATTCGCTGGTTTAAGGAGTGACAGTTTTGCGGTTAAGATTCTGAGCAAATGAAGACGAATTTGGAAAATCTGGAACATGGGTTTTGTCCAGAACGGGCCCAATTATCCTCATGAAGAACATTTTGCCCAAATTCGGCTTGTACAGGGAGAAACGCAGGGTTCTTTGAACACGATTTTCTGGGATTTGCTGTTGCGGCCGCCCTCCAAATCTTAGCTGCAAACCCAAATCCGCCTTGTTCTTGTTGATCAATGGGTTGGAATCAACCTAAATTTGTAAGAGAAATCATGATTGTAATTATTTATACTCTGATCTTTCTCTATTTAATGAAACCCAAGATCAGAGACGGGGGAGATTGGAGAGAGACGTGATGATGGAAGAATGATAGAGAAATGATGGACAACGGTGGTGGATTATTCATGTTGTAGCTTTTGCTGTTGTAATGATTCCAATTGGCTGATTAATAAATGAATTGGGAATTGCTGTTCATTCTTCTTATTCTGAAGTGATCCCGCAGCATCCGCTGGCGGCTAAGGGCCCAGCCTATGGCGGAATACGCTGCTACTACTGTATAGTATCTTCTTTTGTTTTATGCGTGGTTTGCTATCTTTATTGTTCAGTAATCTGATGCACGAATGCTATGTGATCATTAATTCATTAATGTTCTTTCCGAATTCCTTGTGGCGATTCTGCGTTATATTATTAAGTCTTTTCCAGAATTGATTGCATGGTATCAATCTGAATCGGGTATTTCTATTACAGAGCTTTTGTATTAAACGTTACCATCACAAGATTTATTTGAAGTTATGATTATCAGAATCCGGAAGTAATGTTGTATTTGGAAACATAGTTCTCATCTCAGATTACTATCTTAGTGTGTTGAATGTATATATGATTGTTGTTCTATTAGTGTGTTTTGTATATATGATAACTGTTGTTCCATAATTCATTTGTGAATATCGCCTCATAAAGTAAATTGCTTTTGAAGATTGTTATTTCATTGCAAAATGTGAGTTTGGTTCAAGTTTACTTTTGACTCGCGAGATTTAGTTCTTTTGATTGCTGTTTCATTTGCTGCTGTTCTATTTCCATTTCGCTGTTCTGTTTTACTTTCTGCTGATTTATTTACTTGCCTTTATTGCCTTGGTGTGAGAGAAGGTCTAAAGCTGTAGTGAGTCAGCAAGCCGCTGCTTAACTCCCAGATCTTTGGTCCATGCTCTAATTTCCATTCCATTTACTTGCATTTACTGTTTGGTGTGGGAGGAGGATCAAGGCTGTCGTGAGACACAGCAGACGCTATTATGCTCCCAGAACCATGATCCATACTCTAATTCCTTTTCCTTCATCGGTTTCTAGAGGAATGAGTTATTGCTACTATATCCTCGATTGATGGTTGTTTGAATGAATGATTTAGTTCAGAACATTTTCAGTTTCTTGTTGTTTCAATTAGATTTCTTTTTCAAGCATTCATTTACTTTTGGGTTTTAAGCACTATACTGCGAAACATTACTCTTAAGAAAATAGCCGCCTCAGACAGAGTACACTCTTGAAATAAAAAGTCGTCCCTGGGTTGATAATTAATGTGAGGTAATTAGGAGTTCACAAGACACCTTTTTATCGCTCCACAAAAGTAACATAACACTATCCAAGAACATAGATCTACTATCATAAACAATATAGGACCAGATATATATTGACCACACAAATGCATATATCATCAATCATACAAGAATGTGGAGGAAAACTTGAATAGATTTATTAATAATCAAGAATAGGAAAGAGGATTACAACCAATTGTTCTAACCCAGCATCATCCTCTCAGCAAGAAAGCCCTTCTTCACCTCATGAAAAGCTTAGATCACCCAACACTATGATTTTACACCAAGAAACTAGCAGCACTTCCTTACCAGATACAAAATTCTAGCCTCTGGATCTCTGGGATGAGGGATCCATATATAGATGTTTGCAAGGGGGGTGAGTCAGCTTTTGAGATTTGATTAGTGTCTTCTCTCTGATAGTTCTTGATTCCACTTGGCGATTGATGATCTCTTACTCATCCCTGGGCGAATGCAGAGAGGCAAGTGTCACAGGAGAAGTTTCTGGAAGATTCCATGATCCTCCACCTTGCAGATTGACCCTGCCATTTGTCCACTCTCGCCCATCGCACCCCATAGAAGGGCTTTTCAGTATGCATTGCACCTCCCGTGTGTATTTAGGTGGGATGCAGTGCACTTTGACCATGGAGCAGGTGAGATGGTCCAGTTTTGACCAATTCTGAGTAGTTTTTCATGGAGAACTTTTGGGAGAAGATGTAATCAGTTGACCTTGTTCTTTTAGAGGTTGGAACAACACTTTTAGGGACTTAAGAGCCCTTGGTTTATGGACATTTATGATTGGGGTTGCAGTGCCCAAAAATGTCTATAACAGTTGCCCCCTAAAGCATGAGGTCGTTAATTTGTTGATGTCGGGTGAAATGCTTTATCATGAGGATCTGAAGTTTTTTCGAGTTGGAAGGCGACCTGTAATAAGATACAATACAATACATTATCTTCATAATATTTTCATGATCTAGTTGAGGCGGGCATTCCCATGCTCAGCTTTATAAATTCATTTTCATGTACATAAGACAGACAATCGTCTGAGTGTAGACTGATGATTCTGGTAGAGCCATCATCCCTTGGATTGGATGATTATCTGTGCAGTAATGATGTACATTTGATTTCTTTATTTTCCTGAATATATATCGCAGCCCAGATGGATGAAACTAGATCCGGGGTCTTCAATCGCATTCGATCTTCACTCAAAGTACAAGTCGATCCACGTGAGAGATGTTCTGGAGTCGAACATGGAAAGACATCGCCTGATTACCAGCCATTGATGTAAGCTATTAACAGGCGCGAGAGGAATCACCGATAATGATGAGGACCCTCAAGGTACTACAGTACAATTCATGTGGTGTGAATAAGGGACTTGGCGTCGAACACCACGCAAAATCTTTTGGTCGAAGGCCATTGATGTAAACCTGTCGCCGGAAGTGAGAAACTTGCCATTGAGGCATGCAAGCTTCAAAGTACTGAAAGGGTTGTTCCTAGATCGACTTCTTGGATAATGAGCTGATGTCGACAAGAAGCGATCCGTCATAGGATGGCCTTAGTGAATCCAACATCAATGACACGGAACGGAGCAAATGATTTTAATGGAGGTGAAAACGATCTGATGATATAAGGTTCAGGGTGGCGGTCATGAAAGGATAAAGCGTAAATGTATTGTAGTGGATGAGACACAGGTGAATTCTCTGAGCGACTTCTCTTGAAAATATCGGCGACACTGGCATGATGGATTGGTAGCGTTAACCCCAAATGTGGATGGTGTGATGGACCCATGGTGATATGACCAATGAACGGAACAACCCAACCTGGCTCGGATCCGGAGTGAAAGTGTCATGTTCAAGAGCAACATGCTACCAATAAAGTTTCTTCAAGTTTTCTTCCCAATTTTTCCCCAGTCATTGCTAACCAGTACCTCTTTATTTTTGTCAAGCTTGAGGAGGATAACATATGCTTGTTCTATAATTTTCCCTTCGGGCAAACCCGTCGCTATGTTTTAACGAGCCTAGCAATAGTGAAACTCGTTCTTGTCTGTATGGACAAGTTTGTCGCTATTCGGTTTTAACGAGTTTAACGACAAGGATAACTCGGTCCTTTTCAATTTTAGAGAGTCTGAAAAAGGGATGTAAAGAAAAGTCCAATAATCCTTTTTCGTCATATAATCCCTTGAGTCCGAAAAAGTATAAAACAATACAAAAGGTATGAATTTTCGGTACTTTTAACAAGCCGAACAAAACAAGCGCTCGATATTTTTGTGTAATAATCCCTCAATTCCAAAAATATTAAAATCTAAAGGAGGGATAGCACTTCCGGTCACTTTAACGAGCTGGAGAGGCCAATTGCTCGGAAATATTTTCATATTTTACGATTCAGTTGAAAAGAGCTTAAAGGAGACTCGCTTTTCAAGGAACGAGTGATAAATTCGGGTAGCAGCTGATTCCAGGTAAGGTTTGGAATTTTCCAATCATGACAGTGTCACAAGGATGGCTAACAGGATCACCTTCGCAGTTGTTCCTCAAAAAGGGTAAACAATCAAATGGAGGTGAATGATCGGCCAATACAGAGTGGAGGTGATGATGAGAACACGACCAAGGCTTCAAAGGCTAATGATAATACATTCACGATGGTATTTACTGGAAATTGGTTCATTTTTTAATGAGCTTAAACTCTGGGGGAACATTTGCTCATTGCTTATGTTTATTTTTTAACGAGCTTGAATTTCACGTTAAAACTGCTCGATATAATGGTCACTGATTATCTTGATTTTACCATTGACAACTTTGTTCCTTCAAAGGTTGTACTGCCTGCTCAATTGCTTCATCAAACTAGTTAGAAATGAACAATACATGTTTGAAAAATGAGTTAAAACACTAATATTTTACTTGAATTACGTGAAAAGTAATTTAAAAGTGCTTTTTACCTCTCATTTTCCCATTTCGTTTGAACTTTGGTTTGTTGGAGCTTTGGAGGTGCTTCCCCCCTTGATTTTCACCAACTAATTCCGAGAGATTCTGTGGATGATTCTTGGCACTGTCTGGACCAGGTAGGAGCTAAACCTGAGCTCTTTAGTTTCATCCTTTCCTTTTTGAATTCTGAGCATGTTTTTTGGTTTTTCTGAGCCCCTGGGGTTTGAAAAACTCGACCTAGCTCCATCGCACCTCTTCTATATCGAAAGGTGTGATGCATGTTGGCTTGGCAATTGGCCAGTCAGCATGCATCCCACCTAGAACACTGCTGGGGGTGCGATGGGCGCAAAGAGGGAAATTTATGCACAGTTTTTCATGGAAATTTTTGCCTGTTTTTCACCAAATCAGGATCCTGACTCTTCTCTTGTTTGTTTCAGAGATTCATTGGAGCAAAATGCCTATTACATGGCGAGAATGTGAGCATGAAGAAGAGGACATGCTTGCTTTACATGATCCGGTTACGGTAAATGCACTGCGGAACTGTGGCCTGTTCAAGTTTTTCCGCATCTCTTGCATGAGGCAACAAATCAACCTGTTGCAATATTTTCTCGATGCATGGGATCCTACCACCCAGGTGTTCCAGATTAGGGGAAATTCCATCCCCTTGACTGTCGTGGACATCTATTTTTTGACCGGCTTATCGAGGCGGGGTGCCCCTATCTCATTATCAGGTTCGGCCCGTGGGGGTGAATCTGTGAGAGATTACATTCGCAGGTATTGCAGAGAGGGATCTCAGCCGAGTAAGGATGGCAAGATCAATATCCGAGATGTCACTGACAGGTCCTTGAGGACCATTCTATTCACTTTTTCTAGACTGGCTGGTAGTGCGGCACTTCACGTGGCTAACAGGTCTTATATGCAGTACGCCTTGGAATGCCTTGAACCAAAGGTGTTCAACTGGTGTGACGCAGTACTCTCTATGATGAAAGAACAAATAACCAAGGTGAAAAAAGGAAGATTGAATAAATTTGGATACGGTTCTATTTTGACCGCTTTTGCCTTGGAAAAGATCCCACTGATGCAGCCGCAGTATGTTTCACTTGGTTTACCTCCACCGACTGAGCCACGGATGCAGAGATGGGTCGACCTTATGTCCAGACATGCTGGTCAGTCCCAGGTTTCCTTTTCTAATACCTTTTTTGAGTGGTTCAATCGTCAAGAGATGGTTTTTTCTGAGTATCCATATGCTGGTATGGATTTCCAGGGTGATCCGGATTTGGTACTGCCTGCTGGCGAGCAGTGGGGTGTTATCGGTAAATTCTTTGACCATATCTCCGCTTATCGTTTCTTTTATAATGTTCTTGTGCTTTCTTCTATCAAGACTAATCAAAACTCATGTGCTCATGTAGATGTTGGACCAATCCGGCCAGTAGTATGCCTGAGAGTGCCAGTTGCCGCTCCAGCAGGAGAGGTTGTGGGAAGGGCTATCCTTCGCGACCTTGATGTGGTCGAGACTCTTTCAGCATTGCAGGATCAGGTCGAAGGCCTCACTCTTGGTATTCCGGATGTGAGGACTGACGAGCTGCCTCTGAGGTTGCAGCGACATACTACCGGCATGCCGAGTCGATGGACTAGGCTTTTACGCATGATTGCACAGGTGGTGACTTGTTATCACCAACATCATTAGACTAGGGTGCCCCTAGCATTTTGAGTTTTGGGTCATTTGACCAATTTTGTCTTGGTTACAGAACATTATGTGTAAACCATAAACAGTTATATATATATATATATTTTTTTTTTTATTTTCGGAGTTTTATTTTGGTTAAGTTACATGATCCTGATGCAAATACTGATGAAATGCTTCTTTTTATAAATGTTGCAAATGTCTATCTAACACATAATTTGCCAATGAATCTGTTAATGTGTTTAAGTTTCTGGAAATATGCTGATATTGAATAAAATCAAATTGCCTTTCCAAAATCTTGACCCTTAGGAACATGCGATAGATAGCTGGATTTCGGACAGAGTAGATACCAGTGAGTTGTAATATGACGAGCTGTGAGTCTAGCCTGACGACAAGTCGGCTTATGCCATGTGTGATGGCATCAGAGAGAAGTTCTATCAATGCACTATATTCAGTGATATTATTCGTTGACCGACCAATACATACCCATTTGAAATTTACTAACTCGCCGCTTGGACAGAAAATGGCCCAGGCCGCAGAAGATAGGTTCCGCGAACTACGACTCGCTCCGTCGGCATATCCAATAAACGATTCCAATAGGTTTGACATCTGCCACAAATATAAAAAGTGGATTACTTGACCAAAACGATTAACCTTAGCGAAAAAAAAAACATAACAAAAGCATATGGCTTACCACACTGAATCATGCATAGTAACACTTAAGGTACAACCCGTTACGGGGTTGCGCCAGTGGAATCCCATCATAATCCATCAACTCGTAGGCTCCTTTTGCTAATACACGCTTAACAATATAGGGGCCCATCCACAAAGACTTGAACTTTCCTGCTCCTAATTTATCAGATTCCTGGTCGTAAAGTAAGACCAAGTCACCTTCTGAGAAGACACGGGGTTTGACATTGTTGTCGAACTGCGCCTTGACTCATTTCTTATGGGCTTCGTTAGCCAAAGTGGCATCACGACAGGTTTCATCCAATTGGATTAGTTCCAAGAAACGAGCCTCCTCTTCTGAAGTTCCGGGGAGAAGGTCGATTGCGAGTTTGAGGGACAAGATTTCACACTGAACTGGTAAGATTGCTTCTAGGCCATACACCAGTTGAAAAAGTGTAAACCCGGTTGCATTCCTTACCGATGTCTGGTATGCCCACAAGGTTGAGTACAGGATTAGGTGCCAACTCCTTTTGTGGACTACAATCATCCTTTGCATCATCCGCTTCAGGACTTTGTTGATTGCTTCAACTTGTCCATTGGCCTGCGGGTAATATGGAGTGGAGATATCGTGGGACAACCCCAATTTAGCAGCCAATTTGACCATCATGTGATTGCGAAAATGCGATCCATGATCTATGACTATAGCCTGTGGAACGCCGAATCTAGCGACTACATGATTGAAAAAGAAAAGGGCAGCTGTTTCACCAGTGTTATCTAATCTAGGCATCGCCTCGGCCCATTTGGTAAAATAGTCTACTGCGACTATGATATACCCATGCCCCCAGGTCGAGGTGGGGTTACATGTCATGAAATCAATGCCCCATTTGGTGAATGGCCCAACAACAACTATCGGTTGTAGAGGTGCGGGTGGTTTTCTAGTTTTGCTATCGAAAATTTGACATGCATGGCAAATTCTAACTACGGTTATGCAATCTTTGAACATTGTTGGCCAGAAGTATCCTGGTCATAAAATTTTTTGCGCCGTAGTGTAACTAGATTGATGCCCCCCACACGTGCCTGAATGGCAATCATTCAGGACTTTTTCGGCCTCCTCATGGGTGAGGCACCTCCTCAGAACTGTATCGACACCATGACAGTAAAGTGTATCACCGACGATCATGTAGTCTTTTGATTGGTATCGAATACATTTTTGTTATGAGCGAGAGGTATTAGACCTATATTTTTGGGTTTGGAGATAGATGATTATATCTCCATACCACAGATTGCTTGAATATATCAGAAACAAAGATTCATCCATGATGGTTTCTTCGGATGTTTCATCGTTGGACGATGATGGGAGATCGCATAGTAATTCCGCGAAAACCAGGGATTTCTTTGATTTGGATTTCACGAATTCTAGATCAAACTCTTGAAGAATTGCTATCCATTTTGAATATTTGCCCCCCAGCAACTATCGCGACAATATATAAGTCATGGGGTTGTAATCTGACAGAATGGTAGTTTTTCGAAAGAGGACATAGTGTCGAAATCTCTGTATCGCTTGAACAGCTGCGAGAGCCAGCTTTTCAACATAGGAATACTTTCTTTCTGTATCATTTAAGTTCCTACTCAAATAATATATAGGATGTTCAATTCCGTTGTCTTCCTGAACTAAAACCATTGCGATGGTTGTATCCGCTGAAGCCAGATACAGGTTAAAGTCTTTTTGATAATCAAGAGCGTACATTAATGATGCTTTCGTTAGGGATTCTTTTAAAGCATCAAAGGAAGCTTGCGCGACCTGATCCCAGACGAAGGGTACTTCTCAAGGATAATTTTAGGGGCGAATGTTCGCCCTTTGGCGAAATTAAGGGGTTTTAAATTTTTAGTGGGCGAATATTTTGTATCATAGTACATTTTTACAAATCACCTCAAATAGCCCACCTTATTTTAAGGGAGAGGGTAAAAAAGGTAAATTTAGCCCTTGAAATTAGGACTTACAACCTTCCATTCGCCCATTTCAAGAATAGGTTTTATTTAAGTGAATCCATTCGCCCATTTTCAAGAATAGGTTTTATTTAAGTGAATCCTATGGGCCAAATACCATATTTATAAAAGAGGTATGGTAAATTAATAAAAATATAAATAAATGAGAGGTATGGTAAATAAATAAAACATTTTTTATATTTACTCCATAAGTCACCTTATATACATGTAAGGGTGTAAACAAATAAAAATATAAGTAAAGTGGAGGTATGGTAAATAAATAAAACGTCTTTTTATACTTACTCAAAAGGTATGGTAAATAAATAAAAATATAAATAAACTAGACGTATCGTAAATAAATAAAACCTCTTTTTATATTTAGTCCATAACCCTCGTTCTATTTATAAAGGCTCAAGAAAGAGGTTTTCTTTAAGTGAATCCTATGGGCCAAATACCATATTTGTAAAAGAGGTATGGTAAATTAATAAAAATATAAATAAATGAGAGGTATGGTAAACAAATAAAACATTTTTTTATATTTACTCCATAAGTCACCTTATATTTACGAACACTCAAAAAATGGGTTATATTTAGGTGAAACCTATGGCCAAAATACTATGGGACAAATACCATGGACTAGATTGTTATTAATACCATGCAAAAAACCATTATTAACCCTAATATTAGAATTAATAAAAATAAAAATGGCACATGGTATTGACCCATGGTATTCACCAAAATGGCACATGGTATTGACCCATGGTATTCACCTAGAATGTAGCCTATTTAAATGGGGGAATTAAACCAGCATGTAGCCTATGCTAAGATTCACTAGGACTTTACAAAGTTTTATTATTTAGTGAAAGACTCGCCAAGATATTACAAGATTTTATAATTGAGTAAAATATTCGCCATGCCTGGTGAGAGATTCGCCAAAAAATTATATATACATATTATATTATTGATAAAATCGCCTTTCATTTTTCCTATATACCATGGAGATTCGCCCATTTATTATATTTATAAATTTAGGGGGGGTTCTTAAAATTTTCCCTGGTACTTCTTTTTTCAATAGACGTGTATAATCTTTAGCAAGTTCGGCGTAATTTGGAATGAACCTCCTTAGAAAGTTTGCTTTCCCTTGGAGTTTCTGAATCTGAAGCAAATTTGAAGGTGGAGGCAAATTTATGATTGCCTGAACCTTACATGGGTCGAGATGAATCCCATCCTTTGAGACTAAAAAGCCAAGCAAATGACTAGAACTGACACAGAACACACATTTGTGTGGATTGAGTCATATCTTGTAGTGTCGGCAACGTAGAAATATCGCTCTTAAATGCTGCGGATGATCGGTCCGCTTTTGCGAATGAGCTGGAAGGTCATCGAGATATGGTTGAACGATGTTTTTGATGTCATGGAAGGCATAATTCATTTCCCTCTGAAATGTTGCCCCTGCGTTCTTTAAACCAAAGGGTAATTTACGATATGCAAATGTGCCCCACGGACAAATAAATGCAGTGTTTGACTAGTCCTGTGGGTGGATATTTATTTGATTATACCCAAAGAATCCATCCATAAATGAAAAGATTTCACATCCACCGCATTCATCAATTATCTGGTCAATAAAGGGTGTAGGGTAGTTGTCTTTTGGACAAGCTTGATTTACATCCCTATAATCGACGCACACTCTAATCGTTCCTTGTTTTTTCATCACAGGAACAATGTTTAATACCCAATCGGTTAGAGGAACCGGGTAAATAAAACCAGCATGGAGAAGTTTTTCAACTTCTGCCTTGATGGCAGCGGCTTTCTTGGGGTGCACCTGCCGTAGTCATTGTCGTACTAGTTTGACATCTGGGTACATCTTTATTTTGTGTTCAACTATATTCGAGTCAATGCCTGGCATTTCATCATATGACCAAGCAAAGACATCTCTGAATTTGCGAAAAAGAGCGTTATATATTTCCAGTTTTGAAGGAGAACAACATTTGTCAACATAAATATTCTCTACAACATCTGTTTTGGTCGAGATATTTATGGCGATAGTCTCTTCAATATTGGACAAGTTTCACTCGGAATCCACCGTGTTTACAGTATTTGATAGGAAATCAAAAACTGAAGGATGATGAAGTTCATCAGGAGTATCTTCTTGACAATCCAGAAGATGGGAACGATGGTGGTAATCTTCCCATGGCGCCCCTTCAATTATCATTGACTGAACAATTCCTTCGTCGGTGTGATGGACTTGCGACCAAGGATCTGAAGGGGTGCCATATTCCTTAGACCTATCTATCCAAATGCTTGATGAGAGTTGATTCGGGTCTGCCTCCCATGCCAAAAACATTGATTGCTACAATATTTCTATTAGGCTTGGAGGCAATACCTGCAGATGATCCATGTTAATATCGTTTTCTGAGATCTTTTGAATGGAAGATATCATATTGCAGGTTCCTGCCGTCACCACTTCCGCCAGATTGATTGGAGGTGGGAGGGAAAAAATACCCATTAATATAGGGTCTTTTAGTAGGCCTACTCCGATATTTTGAAGCGAATGGGGGCTTCCATGGATCATCGGAATGCTTCTCGTAACTTGGGAACTATTGGGGAGAAATGTTTGTTGGTCGACGATTGTAATTCCTCCTTGAAAAGGAAATGCAATCTTCCTAAAGTAGGTCGACACAACCGCAGCCATAGCATATATCCAGGGCCTTCCCAGTAGGATGTTGTAATCAAGGTTTCCTTCGATTACTTCGACATCTATTTCTACTATTTTCCCCCCCAGTTCAACTCACAAGTTACTTAGTATCCCATATGGGGTATATGTTCATCCATCAAATGCTTTTAATGTCGTCGAAGATCGTGACAAGGTTGGAGATCCTAAATTTTTCCAGCAACTCATCAACATAATACATGTAGATGCCCCCTCGTCAATAATTGTTCGATGAATAGTTTTTTTGAGGGCTTTCACTTGAATGAGGAAAGCTAGTTGAGCTGGTAACTGAGGATCATATCCTTTGTGATTAAAGGACACAAGATTAGAATCCTTTGGGTCTATCCCACCTATTGCTGATAATAAAGCCTGCTTTTGGGATGGGCAATTTTGCAATACCTCAAGTGTCGACATAGCGGATGGCGATTGAGCCAGATCTTCCACTATATTATAATGCTGTGCTGCTCTGGCACGAGGATTAAATGTCGATTTGTGTACTACTCCCTTTGGCGGTTTTATCGTTAGCTCTGGAATGATGGGCGACACAACTTCTGTCGAAGTTGTTGTCGAACTACTAGGTTGATCTTTATCCTTGTTGTTCGACAGCTGTGGATTCCCGTAATATTTATTTCTTGTCGATATCAAAGCATCATTTTGTTGTTTCGAAACCAAAAACATCAACACTTGGGATGGGGAAGCATTATCACTGGCAACCAGATTTGTTCCTGGATTTGGAAACGGATCGGTTAATATCGCCGAGGTTTTTGAATTCTTGAAGAATTTTCTAAGCTCAACTTTATATGGACAATATCTTGTCCAATGATCCTCATCGCATATAAGACATGGACGATTTGGTTTCTTATCTCCAGGAGGGTTTGCAGAAGATTTTTCAGGTGATGATTTTGCCTGTTTCTTCTTCTTCCCTTTGTTTTTCTTCTTGCCTCCTGGTTGCTTGGTTTCTTTGCCTTTATCAGTTGAGACAGCATTTACTTCCAAGGTGAGAAGTTCTTCTTTTGCATTTTGACTAGAAATCTTATGGGCATTTTTAGATGGAGCCTTTGTTGATTTCGTGTCTATCGTACCAATCACGCCATCGCTGGCATGAGAGTCATTGTTCGATTTAGGAGCAGGAGGAACAGAAAATTATGGTCTAGGAGCGTCAGGGATTTTATCGTAGAGCATGCCAGACTGAGTATAAATCAAGTCTAAATATTGCGCACGAGCAATAACTTGCTCTTCAGTGACGACTCCTCCCTTTGCCACATCTTCTGTAATGGAAGGTAATAATGACTTAATAAACCATTTAGCTAAGAGCTGACCAGGAACATACGTTTTTACCATTCTACGACGACGTCGCCACTCATGCATATGATCAGATATGTGAGTGGCCGTCGTTTGCTTGAAATTGGTAAGAAGTTCTGTTCCCGTTTCGTACCTTATGGGTAACTGAAAATGGGTTAAAAAGGTTGTGGCTAGGGCACTGAAGTTGTCAAATGAAGCTCTAGGTAATTTGATATACCATTTTGCTGCCAGACCAGTTAACGTCCTCTGAAAAAAGGCGAAGCCTAATCGAATCATCGTTTAGGGTGTTTGATGAACACCACAGATGAAAGGTCATCACATGATTCGACGAGTCTTCACCCAGATTTCCATTAAATTTAGGATTATCTGACGGAAGTTTATGCGGAATCGCTGGCCACCAAGGGGCATAAGCAATTGGATCGTTCGTTAGCCGATTTAGATCCGGTAACTCTAAAGTTTCCACGAAGGGTAACTGTTGATTCAGGTTTGGCAAAGCATACCCAGGATAAGATGGGATTGCCTGAGCAGTTGGTCTTTACATACCAGCATAATGCATTTGATGCTGGTAACCTTGGTAAGGTTGATGGGAATAACCATTATAGAATGGTTGATTTTGACCGTTTTGAATATACGGCTGCCCATTATTTGCAAATATTTGTTGCTCAGCTCCTTGGTATACTTGTTGGAATTGCAGTTGTTGATATTGCACCAGCCATGGTTGTGAAGCCATCTGTTGTTGTCCAATACTGGCTGTTTGACTAAGATGAGGGGTAATTGTACCCGTTCGGGCCTGTGTCATTCCACTAGTTGGCGATTGTGGTTGAGTCGCAGGGACAAGAGGCTGTTGCATTACAACCTGAGAAACCTGAGGTTGGCATTAAACAGGCAACGCTTGTACTTGCGACACCGTCACAATAGCCGGCGTAGTTGGTATATTTGACATAGGTAAACATTGTTGCATCGAATATACAACTCTTGGTTGTTGATGTAGTATTGGCACCCAACCGCTAGATGTAATTCCAGCATAACCTGAATTTTGTTGTGAACTCTCGTATGGTTGTCCTCCCGGAGGAGACAATGAAAGGGTATATTGCCCCCCATACAACGGTAATCCGGTACTCAAAGGAATGGTTTGTCCTTGGGGACCAGACTGCCCAAATTGACACCGTGAAGGATCAATTTGCTGAGACTCAACATAAGAGTTCCCGGATATTATTCTGGATGAACAAACGGGAATGGACCATACTATCGAAATAGCCCCTGAGTGGGCCCCTTCTAGCGATTGAGAGCTAGTTGGGACAGATGGTATGTCGGCGAACATCGTTGGAGTGACAGAAGGAAGTTCTACCGTTGTTGTGTCGGATGACATAGTCCTAGATGTCGACGGTTGTTCAGAAATTTCTAGTCTATCCAAAAGATTGCCTAGAAATCCTACAGGAGCTTCCGATAACGGTAGACTAATTTCTAATGAAGAAGGATTTAGGGTGATCCCAACTCCAAATTTCGATGGAGTACTAGATGGAGGATCCTCCACAATCTCTTCTATAGCAATCAGACTAGGTGGAAGAGGTAAACCATCAGGTCCGTAAAATATTTCTAGTGCCGAAGAAGGTATAGAATCTGCAGTGACAGATGTTTGGGGAATAACACCTTCTGAATCAGCTGTAGATGGAGCTGGTTCAGTAATATAAGTGTTTACCTTCACACTAGGATCAGCCCTGTTGTCCCTTGGTGGCTGCGGAACTTCTTCTGTAAAGGCAGGGATACTAGAAATGTTTGGAGTAACCGGAGTCTCCGATGGTGTTGGAACACTCGTTCTAACCTTACCACGGGATTTGGAACTGGTTAAACAAGTTCGCTTTGTCCGTAACAGTTTTGATTCTGGAGACAAAGACAGTTGACTCATAAGTCTTCGCGAACGACGGGTTTTCAATTGACTTTCTTCCATGATTGCGCATTACTCAATCAACTAAAAATCAAGGGGAAGTATGTTTCCAAATTAAATGAATTTTAGATGCTTTTGACACAACTTGTTTTTTCAATTTTAAGAGTCGAGAAAAAACAAAAGATGACTCTAGTCGCCTTCGATTTTTAATGAGCCTGAAGTGACAAGTGCTCAGATGGACCTTTTCCTTTAAGGAGTCTGAAAAGGAATGAAAGAGACTACTATGGAAATCTAGACAGAGGGATTACCAAACCAATTGCAAAACTGCAGAATACTTTTTACGGTACGGCAGTCAATCTTCCCAAATGCTGTGTTTAGTGCATTGTGATCGATAGGGCGACAGACACGGCTTCCTATGGATAAAGGATAAAGCCTATTGTGGTCTCCCAATATATACTCGACAGTACGTGGGAGCACAAGTCCATACTGGCACTTACCATCTCAAAGTGGAGGAATCACCCAACCAGCGATGAAAACAAACCAGGCTTTACGACGCCGGAATAAGTCTCTAGCCTAGACTTCTAAATGTTGTGCGTTAGATTCCAAAGCATTTTTAGATTCATTAAATTTATTTTACAGTTGATCTTGCTTAAGAAATTTTCCTTTCAGGTTCACCGCGTGATGTAGATATACAATTCCTAAAATGCAATCTAAGATGATAAACAGTCGTTTAATCTTCTTTTTGCAATGAAAATCCTAGCTACTAAGGAAAGAGAGATGATACTCTTTCAACATAGAGCAGAGAGCACACACTATATGAACTATCCTAAATCAAACCAAAAAATAGTATAAATGCCAATGCACATGCATGTATTTGTTTCAGCCTTCTTAATGTGTGAATGATAAAAAGAAAGCTAAGCGCAAATCTGAATTATTTTTCAAAGCAACATTACTAACAAGTTTCTTTGCAAGACAAAATGAAGACAATGACGACACTTTGCGACTTGGAATTGAAAACTTGCTTTCGACACTTGAAAAACTACTAATTCAAATCAAATACAAGAGTAACAGTGTAATCGACTATCAAGAACAATCGGATTCTCTTCTATGACTGAAAACGACACTTGCAACACTTTCAAATCAAGAAGCGACAGTTCAATTATGCTACTTCTTTGTAAAAGAGAACTGAAAATGGCTCAAAATACATAAAAACATTTACAGTTCTTTGCACAATGGAGGCGAAATAATGGTAAGGAAGGGGGTTTCAACAGAGGTATACTGACTACAGACAACAAAACTCCTAAATAGAACTGAAAAGAGTGAACACAGAAACCAAAATCTAGGAGGAGAAGAGGTCCCCAGTGGAGTCACCATTTTGTTATCGGGAAATCTAGTGTCTATGCAGAGCTGCTAGTCCCACTAAGGCTGGTAGCTACCTTAGAAACAAACAAACTAAAACCACTTTCGTTTTCCTTTATGAGAAGTAGATAAGAGGGGAAAGAAGGAGACCAACGTCTGTCTTGCGCTTGGTTCCTTGCTTGATTCCTCTCCCTTCTAATAGATCTTTGCCACTCGCTTCCTCATATACCTAGCTTCAAAGAGCACCTGTAGGATCAAAGCATAATAACACTGTACAAGAACATAGATCTACTATCATAAACAATATAGGACCAGATATATATTGACCACACAAATGCATATATCATCAATCATACAAGAATGTGGAGGAAAACTTGAATAGCTTTATTAATAATCAAGAATAGCAAAGAGGATTACAACCAATTGTTCTGACCCAACATCATCCTCTCAGCAAGAAATCCCTTCTTCACCTCATGAAAAGCTTAGATCACCCAACACTATGATGTTACACCAAGAAACCAGCAACACTTCCTTACCAGATACAAAATTCTAGCCTCTGGATCTCTGGGATGAGGGATCCATATATAGATGTTTGCAAGGGGGGTGAGTTATCTTTTGAGATTTGATTAGTGTCCTCTCTCTGATAGTTGTTGATTCCACTTGGAGATTGATGATCTCTTACTCATCCCTGGGCGAATGCAGAGAGGCAAGTGTCACAGGAGAAGTTTCTGGAAGATTCCATGATCCTCCACCTTGCATATTGACCCTGCCATTTGTCCACTCTCACCCATCGCACCCCATAGAAGGGATTTTTAGTATGCATCACACCTCTCGTGTGTATTTAGGTGGGATGCAGCGCACTTTGACCATGGAGCAGGTGAGATGGTCCAATTTTGACCAGTTCTGAGTAGTTTTTCATGGAGAACTTCTGGGAGAAGATGTAATCAGTTGACCTTGTTCTTTTAGAGGTTGGAACAACACTTTTAGGGACTTAAGAGCCCTTGGTTTATGGACATTTATGATTGGGGTTGCAGTGCCCAAAAATTTCTATAACATCTGGCATCAACAAAAGCCTCTTCATTGTTAACATCATGTGTTTTCTCCTGCCAAACAAAGGACATGGTGCCCTGCATAACAAGAAAAAATGAATTAGAACCTTGGTTATCAAATTCAATCCTTAATTCACATAAAAAGTTGTTTTGCGTCACCATCGCAGCTTTTTTTAAAACAGCCGCGATGACGCGAGGTTGGTAGTTCAAATTTTTCATGGTCATCGCGGAAGTACATTACTTTCCCATGATGATCTTGGAGCGTTCTATGTAGCTCGTGCTCAGTCATCGCGGAACCAAGCGGTAAACCCGCGATGACCGAGCTGCGAACCCATGTTAAAAAATTCACTCAAACTCCCATGTCCAATGACCAAATTCAAAAAACAACCACTCAAATGAAGCGCAGGAGAATTTCTACTCACGTGGCGAAAGTTTCACGTCAAACCATCAATGAACGAGGCCGCAATCAGCTCGAGAAGTTGGTGCTCCAAAACTCTCCAATGGTAAATGAACAGTACAATGGTAAAAATGAAATGGATTACCCCATTTTTATAGTAATTTTTCAAAATATTTAAAATTGCACTTTGGAATGTAGCTTTTTCTTTGCCATTTCCACATAATTAATTGGATTCTTTTGGTTTCTGATTATCTATTTATCCTCTATGTCGAATGGGTCTTATGTTTTGACGTGTCTTGTGCAGAGCTATAGGTTGTGAAGCTACATATACTTCATGAGCACTTGGTCCGAGAGTCATCTTTAATGCTCTTTTCCAACTTAAAACATGAAAAGATAGCCTAGTTATCCCTTTCAACTCGCTAAACACAATGAAAGGCAGTCTACTATAAGCTCTTTTCTGACTGTTTAAATGAGAAAAGATTGTCGGGCTTTTGTCTTATCAGGCACGTTATTGGTTACAAAACGATGTGGTTTCGATCACTTTTCTACTATTTCGGGTCGACGCCACTAATCACGAAAAGTACTCCTTGGTCGTAATGGCCAAGCGGTTCTTTCAAGTATTGTTTTATACTTTTTCAGGCTCGAGAGACACAAATTTATGAAAAAGGACACCCCTGGAGTTTTCTTTTCTGTGTCTTTTTCAAACTCCCTAAACATGAAAAAGACTCTGAGTTTTACCTATGTCAGACTCGTTAAACCCTGACGACATTGGACTCATCGCCATGACGAGACTCGAGCTTCTCCTCCCTAGGGCTCGTTAAAACATTACTAGGTTGGATTCAATAGCGAGTTTATCATTGATTGCCTATGGCAGCTAGTCACTCTTGAACATCGACACTTTTGCTTCTTGTCAGGTTGGGATATCCATACATCGTCATTTGGTCTTCTGTGGGTTTGGGTTGTCATTTAGCCTTATTCCATCTGATCCATGTCATCTTCATCAAGCCTCAGATCCCTTGGTACCTAAATGCTGCCACCCTCTGGAGTCATGTCGCCGACATGTTCAAGAGTATAATCCTTCTGCAGTTTACACCTCTGTATTCTTCTCTGATATATGTTTCACCATCTACCTCTTGTTCCTTGTCTCGTGTTGTTGATGGGGGAAACATTATGGCCCTCCTGCAACGGATCATCTCTTGTCGACTTCAGCGCATTATCCAGGAGATTGATCTAGAGACCCCCTTTTGGTACCTTGGAGCTTGCATGCCTCAATGGCAAGTTCTTCACACCTGACGGTCGACTTTCATCATTGGTCATCGATTGGGTGATTCCACGAGTGTTCAACTTCAGCTCCCTTTTCACACTTCGTGGATTGTACTGGACAGTACCTTGAGAACCATTGGCATCATTGGTGGTTTCTCTCATGCTTGTTAATGGTTTACACCATCGACTGGTAATCAAATGATTTTCTCTCATGCTCGACTTCAGCACCTCTATTCACATGTTAGAACTTGTACTATACTTGGTTGGGTTCAAGACCCCAGGCTCAGATTACACATGCTTGGGCTACGTGGATTGGTTCGTGATTACATGACTCATTGATGGATGGCTGCGGCCATACCTGAGTCTTCATGGATGGCTGCGACCATACCTTTATCATTATTAAGGTCTCATTAGCTGGATGGATACGTCCATACCACATACCTTGTTTATATGTCTTTTGGATGGCTGCGTCCATGCCTAGACTACATGTACTTCACTATCAGAGATATCGTACTTGCGCCTACAGGTTCTTCTAGATGGTGTTCCAACTCAGTCGTTTTGTAAAGCATTTCACCCCTCCCACTCTCTCGGGCTTCATACTTTAGGGGGCATCTGTTACACAGTAATTTATCACCACCTTCACTCCCGGTCTTTTCACTGTGTCGTGTGTCAAAGTCAAACATGCTCATAACAGACAAATTCTCTCCTAAACTGCCAATTGACCCACTTTTCCTAATTTATCTGCCTCATCGCAGTTATGGGCTTAATAAATGTGCTGAAAGGCGCTCATGCATAGTCCATCCATGCTGCCAGCATGGAAGTACATCTGATTCCCACGATGGCCTGATTTTATGCCCCAGCGCGGGGGCTATGTGTTAACTTCAGTGGTGATATGACTGGCCACACTGATCACTAGTGATATCAGCGTTGAACCTCAGTTTTGTGCCCATGATGATCTAGATTGGACGAATTTGTTCCAACAGTCAGCCTTCCAGATGACTCCAGACCTGGTTGTTGGCCTAGTTCATGTTGCCCTTCCTTCCCTGGTGTGGCAGTTCTGTCAATTGTGCTACCTTCCTTGATGATAAGCTCTCCCTTCCCCCTTTCATGGAGGCTCCTTCTCTTATTTAAACACTCATCTTTGATATGATCAGTTAGTTGATAGTTGGCTAGTTTGTGGTTGAAATCTTGGTTTGTACAGTGCTGTTAGTGCTTTGATAGATAGCTAGTGTGAGTGTGATAAGTGTGAGAGTGTTGCTAGTGTGAGGAAGGTTGTGAAGTGCCCTTGATTCCATGTCAATTTTGTGAATGAGAGAGAGAGACTTGTATGTTGGAAGATTCATCATCATAGAGTGAATGCTTGAAGAACATGCTGGCTGGATCCCTCTGAGAAGGCTTGTGACGTCAAGACTTTGGTTGTAAGTTGACTCTTATTTCATTATTAATGCAATAAATGATGTTTTCCTATGTCTTGTATGTAATGTACTTGATAGCTCATGACTTCTTGACTTTGTGAGTAAATAGTTCATTGTTGTTTCCAGTTATGTGCTTTGTTGTATTTCCTTTGCTTTGTTTCAGGTTGATCACTCATTGAGGAGAAGGAAGCAGAAGCTGGAGCAGTGCAACGGAACTCCATCGACCACCAGTTGAGGTAGGCCTCCAACTTTAACTGTTTAAGGAAAGCTATTGTTGATCTGTCCTTGTTTGTGACTAGACCCACTCTAGGGCTAGAAGGGTTGCCTCTGTCCATAGAGGGAACACTTTCCTGCATCACAAGGACACTATGCCTGTGATTGTACAAATCCGATAAGAGCATCATGTTTATACTATACTCAGTTTGATCATGAGGCAAAGGACTACCCTACACTAATAGCAAGGCTGCGCGAGAAATGGATACTCCAGCCTCCCCCGACTCAAAAATTTGCAAATGATGAGGTCTGAGCCACACGAAGAGGACCCAAATGTAAACATAGTGCTCAAAAGTGGTATCACAATAGGAGATGACAAAGGTAAGAAGCCTAAAGAAAGTGCATGGGTTCGCAAGGCTCCTACAAAAGAACCTGAATTTGATTTGGAGCGCGTGAAGGAGACATTCATGGAAGCTAAGAAGAGCTTCACAGAGGCCTCCACTTTAGGTAGTAAGGGTCAACTAGAACCAAGTATGGATCCTTGAATGCTCACTACCTTTCTGGAGACATGCATTAAACTAATACGTGACAGCAAGGCTATAAAAGGACTGCAGGAACTTATCACTAGGTGCGTGAGAACTGCGCTTAGTCTGAAAACTAGGAAAGCATGCATTACGAACAGGAAGGGAAATGAGATTGACTGCACAAATCAAAGAGTACAAAATGGATCAAGTAATCCTAGATCTAGGATTGGACATGAATGTGGTGCCAAAATAGACATGGGAGCACATGGGTAGGCCCGTGTTGCAATGGTCCCCTATTCAATTACAAATGGCAAACCAGCAGAAGATCCTACCAATGGGAATGTTGCAGGGGATAACAGTAGACATCGAAGGTGTGAGTGCGCTTGTAGTTTTTTAGGTGATAGAGATTGTCGATGATATCAATCCCTATCTCATGCTACTTGGAATAGATTGGGCCACTGATATGAATGGAGTGATAAATTTAAAGAAGCGGAAAATGATTTTTGAGAAAAAGTCACTACGTGTAGTGATGTCTTTAGAACCTGCGGAAGGAGCACGCTACATAGAGCTAGTGCGCGATGATGAGAGTGACGAAGATCTAGACTATATCTACAAGATAACCGCTCGAGAACAGGATTGGGTGAATCCTACAATGGATGGTTGGATTTCGTGGGAGCGTGAAAGCTCCTGCACATCAGATTCAGATGAGGAAACAGAACGATGGCAAAACCGGTTACACGAGGTAACCACACTCAATTGAAACATGATTGTAAGATCACTGTGCTACGTGACAACAAAGTTAAGCGATCTGCCTGTGTATGATGGGTTGACAGAGATGGATGAATTCCTAAACAATTTTGAAAGCGCAGTGCCAAAACAGCAGCAGTTCGATGCTCTGAAATAGGCACTGTCGTGCGATGCTTGCAAGGTGGTGGGGTACGCATCATAGAAGCTTTGAGGACTGGCGTAGATGTAGAAGGATGATGCACCTATGATTTGGGAAACTGCAGATGTAACTAGCAGACAAGTATGATGGATGGGATGATCCACGTATACACCTCGTGAAATGGACCAAGGTCTACAGGGAAGAGCCACAGCCTGAATGGGTACATTTGTTCTGTCATACCATGGATGTCATACCCATGAATTGGACTACTAAGATGGAGCTCCACCATGGTATGAGTGAATGGGATATCTTGTGCGAGGGATTTCTGTCAACTTTCATGTTTGAAGATCATTAGCGGGATATTGTTGATGATGCACTACAGGTAGTAAAAGCAGCTATTTTCAAAATACCCTAGGAGCCAATGGAATTACTTCAGCCAGAATGGGCGACACAGCTGCGCTGCACACTCGAGTGTTACAATGTAAATGTTGAGGAGGATGATGAGGACCCATGAAATATTAAGATTCTAGAAATGAAGGGTTGTTTCGAGGTTCGAGGACCATCGATTGAGGATCCTGACATCACCACACCGCTAAAAACAAAGCAAGTAAACATTGGAACGAAGGCGGAGCCAAAGTATGCAACGCTTGGGGACTATTGGGATGATGCCACGATGGATAAGGTCGCTGAGTTACTCTGCAAATACCAAGACTTGTTCCCGACCAAAATTACGGACTTAAAAGGGATCGTTGGTGACTTAGGGATGATGAAGATTACTCTGAAACCTGACACGAAGCTAGTTAAGTAGAGGCCTTACTGCTTGAATCCGAAGTATAAGGAAAAGGTCCACGAAGAATTAGCCAAAATGCTCGCAACCGGAATTATTGAGCCAATGGAAGAATCCGACTGGGTGAGTCCTATGGTAGTACAAGAGAAGAAGCAAAAGGGTGAAATAAGAATATATGTGGACCTCAAGACGCTGAATGATGCCTATGTACACGATCCATTCTCAACACCATTCATAGATGAATTACTGGAAAACATTGGTGGCCAGGAAGCATACTCGTTCATGGATGGGTTCTCAGGGTACCATTAGATCAAGATCGTGCCAGAAGACAGGAGAAAAATGACCTTCACAATGGAATGGGGCTGCTTTCAATACACCGTTATGCCATTTGGATTGAAGAACACACCAGCCATCTTTTCGTGCATCGTTGTTGCTGCGTTCAAATAATACATCCACAATTTCTTGGAGATCTATCTGGATGATTGGATTGTATTTGGATTAGTTAAGCACCATGTAGCAAGCTTATGCTTGATGCTGGATACTTGCTGACAACACCAGATTGTGTTGAACCTTAAGAAGTGCACATTCCTTGTTCCCTTTGGAAACCTACTAGGAAATGTGGTCTGCAAACAAGGACTGATGGTGGACCCTATGAAGATTGTCGTTATTCTAAATTTGGAAGCATCGCAAAGTGTTAAACAACTGCACGTTACCTTGGGACACACTGGATACTACATAAAGTTTATCAAAATCTATGCCCAAATCACCATGCTGATGGAAAAAAAATTGAAAAAGGATGTTACATTTTGCTGGAATGATGATTGTATGAAAATTTTGGATGTCCTGAAGGGGAAATTGGCCTCCGCTCCAATCCTGGTCTTCCAAAATGGGATGTGGAGTTTCATGTCCATGTTGATGCGTCGTGTGTCGCACTGGGAGTAGTTCTCACACAGGAGGGCGGGGAAGGCTTGGATCACCCTATTGCATTTGCAAGTCGAAGGCTGTCTAAAGCAGAGAAGAACTATTCCACCACCCAGTGCGATGGGTTAGCAATGGTGTACGCGCTCCAAAAATACCGACACTATTTACTCAGAGGACATTTCAAGATGTATACCAACCATTCCGCGCTGAAATACCTAGTCAATAAGCCTGTGTTGGGGGGGCGCGTATGCAGGTGGCTCTTATTGTTCCAGGAATATGATTTTGAGGTCATAGTCGAGTCATGATGCCTGAATGCAAGACTGGATCACTTGTCATGAATTGAGACGGGCGAGGAACCCACTAATTTGGAGGAGGGACTACCTGATGCATAACTCTTTTCGATGCGCATTGCGGATAGGCACTTTGAAGATATAATCTATTTTCTGACAATAGGGACTACACCGAAGGAATAATCCATCCAACAGAAGAAGGAATTGGTGGTGCACACGGTGGGTTTTTCTGTCATCGCGGGGCACCTATACAAAATGGGAAATGATGAGATATTGCGAAGATACATACCTAAATTCGAACAAAGTCAGATCCTTGCGGAAGCACATGGGGGTGTTGCGGGAGGACACTATGCAGGACATGCGACCGCACAAAATATTCTTTGTTCAGGTTTATGGTGGCCAACCCTACACCAGGATTCGAAAGCACACTATAAGGCCTGCGATATATGTCAAAGGAGTGGAAAACCATCGTAGAGGGATGAGATGCCGTTAAATCCACAAATGAAACTGTAGCCATTTGAGAAATGGACAATCGACTTTGTGGGACCGATCAAACCTCAAGGAAAGACGGGTGCATGCTACATCATCACCGCGACAGAGTACCTGACACGGTGGGCGAAAGTGCAGCTGGTCAAAGACTACACGACCCCTATGGCTGCGAAGTTTTTGTTCGAAAATGTGTTGACCTGATTTTGTTGTTTAAAAATCTTAATGAGTGATTGGGGAACACATTTCGTGAATGAAACCATCAGCATGCTCATAGAAGAGTTCCATATGTATCATCAGAAAAGTACACCGTACCACCCACCAGCTAATGGGACAATAGAGGTATTCAACAAAATATTGGAGACTGCGCTAACCAAAGTGTTCAACGCGTAGCAAAACGATTGGGACCTATGCATACCTACCATGCTATGGGCTTACATGACAATGTGCAAGAAACTTACGGGACAGGCACCTTTCCGGTTAGTTTATGGCATGGAAGCTATCATGCCGACGGAATATATCGTACCTAGTCTGAGAATAGTAGCGCTTACAGGCATGATTGACTGCGAAGCTCTAGAGGAAAGGCTTGCACAATTAGAATAACTCAAGGAAGAATGGTTTTTGGCTGGATTTCATCAGTAGGTACAAAAGCAGTGTGAAAAAGCCTGGCACAATCGCCACATCAAGTTGCGCACCTTCAAAGTAAATGACTTAGTGTTGCTGTATGATAGTAAGTTTGAAAAAATTCTGGGAAAATTCAGAATGCACTGGCTGGGACCATACGTGGTTAAGGAGGTCACATACAGAGGCATGGTCCAGCTAGTCAAACTAAATGGAGAACCCTTCCCAGGCAAAGTAAACGGCAGTCGCTTGAAGCCCTACACGGGTTGGCCGACTATCTGACTAACCAGCCAAAGCATAGTCTTCGCAACCCGAGGAGCTAGACAAGGGTGCGGGACTATAAACATACGTAGCCGATGCTGGTACAGATGTAAGGACACAATTCAGACATGGAGGAATGAATGCAGCAGGTTTAGCAAGCAGCAGCTCAGTGCACTACAGACATTAGCACCATACGGGAATAGTTGGAGGAACTCCATGGCAAGATCACCGCGCCGACAGAGTGACTCAAGGGTGAGTCACGATGTTTGTGTTGGGGGCCTGTTGGGCATGGAATCCCCCCGCAGCATGGTTTGGGGCTCAAAGCCCAATTTTTGAGTAATATTGTTGTAAAGACTCCGCGAATTGTGGGCGAGGAGCACGAATTGTACGTTAGAGTCATAGGGTTGTCCGCCCTAATTTTTGAATGTAGTGTCATCCTACTCGTGGTCTGTAGACCATGGGATTGTATAAATAGAGCGAGGCTCTAAGTTGTAAAAAAAGGAGAAAAGGGAGGAATGGAATTTGATAAATAGAATAAGATAGTGAGAATAGAGCAGGAGTCTAAGTATCTTGGGTTGTAGTAGTAGGAAGAGGCTCTGCAGCTGAGTGTGCAGAGGCCTAGTAGAGTCCGCAGCTAAGTGCACAGGGCGGAGTCGAGTCTGTAACCAAGGAAGAAGAATAATAAAGAGAAGTTTTATCTGAATTCTGTGTATCTATTCTTGTGTTATTACCTGTTTGATATCATTTTCAATTATACTGTTTATTTACTGTGCGCATTTGTATGAATGGTGAATATTGTTAAGTATAACTGAAAGCATATAGATAAGCTAAGTTAATCAACTAATATTAGGTTACTAGTAAGGATTTGGGTAATAACACTGTTCGGCCCCCGAGTAGGGTTGCGCGAAGGCAACATCCCAAGCTGCAAGGTACTGATAAGTACGCGTAGTGACGTGCTTGTAGGGCCAAAACGTAGACCACTTGGAACCCATTAGACATCCCTAGGGTGTGGAAATCTGGTTCTAGCACCCTCCCATACCACTTCGGGTGAGACCTCAGTTCGCGCTCTGCGGACTGTTGTAGAAGGGGCAAGTAGTACCGATATTTGTTTGGCTAAATCATCTCCGAACCTGGGTCAGGCCCCAACAAGCCAACATGCTCCTTCTTTCAATCCACTCAATCAAGTCCTACCTACGGACGAAGCTATTAGGGAAATCATGAGTTTAGAAGAGCGACCTTGGGAGGACTCACACCATCGTGTTTAGATATCTAATTCGGACGTGATGCCTCTTCAAATCCTGTCACCTGACATACCAAAAATCATGTCCTCACCCTATACAACTATCCAAACTTTGGATACGGAAGGAAACATGGGCAATATTTCAAAGACATTGCTCATCGATATTTCTATCAAGACAAGCATCGTGGAAAAAATCCAGATTGGAGCGGATTGCAATCCTAAGGAAATTGCAAGCTTCACCTTCATTTTTTAAGGAATTCCGCGATGTATTCACCTCGTCCTATGAGGAAATTCCCGACATAGATCTATCTATTGGCGAGCATGAGATCAAGATTTACAACAATGCTAAACCTATCCGTCAAAGGCTTCGATCGGTCCATCCCCACAAAACAGCAGCCATAAAAAATGAGGTGGAAAATTTGTTCCATGCTGGTATCGTCTATCCTGTTCCTTTAACGGAATTGGTTTCCAATTTGGTTCCTGTCGATAAAAAGGAACAATCTGTGTATGTGTCGACTATCGAGACTTGAATGCCGCATGTCCCAAGGATAATTATCCAACACTGTTCATCGATCAAATCATTGACGACTACACCGGTTGTGAATCATTTTCATTCATGGATAGATTCTCAGGGTACAACCAGATTGCTATAAAACCCAAAGACCGGCACAAAACTACCTTAATCACCCCTCCGAATTCATTTGCCTTGCCTTTTTCATAAAAATCATGCTCCGATGAGATAAGGATCTATTTGATCCCCCTCCGATGCGATATCGCTATCGGGAGGGGGCAGTGGCATATTACAAGCAAAAATGGCTAAGTCTCAAGGCATGTGCCCTTCCTCCGACGCGATATTGCTGTCGGAGCTCGGGCGATAAAATGTGTTACTCTATGGTGCATTGCCGAAAGCCCGGACCCGATTTCATATAATAAAGGGCCTATAAAGCATTTCGGGTCCGAGGGTGTTTCAGCGATTTTATGTGGCAACCCATGTTTCCACCGATAGCGAAGCGCCGATTGAATCACAGCCATCCATTTTGGGCCCCAGATCAGCGGCCCATGTTTGATCGGCAATCACCCCTTATGTTTGGCTCTGACCAGCGGAGCCGAAATATTATCAGGGCGAATCTTATAAATCATTTTCCGGTCCGAAAGCTTTTTGGTGATCGCACAAATGTTTTCCCCGGTACCTCCGACTACCGATATTGCGACTTAGCGCCAGCCGTCGGATCGGGCACCAGATCAACGGCCCTGATTTTATCGCTGCATTCCCCATGTATTGCCCCGATATCGTGGAGCCAAAATAACGTAAAGCGCAGCGCATAAAGAATATCGAGTCCGCTTATATGTTTTATTAAAATCCGCCGATTGACATCGCCGATGGGCCGGACCCAATACAAATAAAAAGTGGGCCTATAAGCATATCGGGTCCGCGCAGTTGTGCTCCCACCCCGGTCCGCCCCGATGCGATTTAGCGATAGCCGTTGGATCGGCCCACGCCAGATCCAACGGCCACGATTTAATTCAATGAACAGTGTTGCTATTTGGCCGTTTTTCAATGAAAATTCATGTTTTTATGGGATTCTGCCTGTTTATAATAAAAGGGCCATTTAAATGTTTTCTGTGTGGCGCCCGTGGCCGCCCAGGTATAAAGGGAAAATCATGCATTCCCAAGCCATTTTGGATCGCTCCAAAGCCCTGTTTTGCTCCAGAAAGCCAGTCTCGGCCTCAGCACAATCAGCAGCATTAAATCCTCCTCTGTTTGGTGGTTTTCTTCAGGTCTAGGATTATTTTGATCGGCCATGCACCGATAGCATTCCAAAGGCCGCAGAGGACACCAGCAGCAGTTATTTTTGCCTTGAAAGGACAGAAAGAGGTGATTTGACAGTTTCAAGTATATCAGGGAGGAGAAAAGTGGCCCGATTGAAGCGGCAGAGAGTATCAGAGGAAAGATAAAACCCAGATTCTTGTCAAAGAGTATCAGGAAGTGGCAAAGTGTATCAGTGAAGATATATCAACGACCCGAAGCAGGAAAACATTAAAGAACTCCCCAGCAAAGTCAACAAAATAGCTCTAAGACATTTAAGGCTCTCATATCAGTGATTAAAGCATTTAAAGCCACATAAGATCAGTGGATCAAAGCCCAAAGCACAGTTATGGCTAAATAAACAACACAGAGCCATAAGAACATGTTTCAACTCATTTTGAGGCAGCTGCCCAGCGCAGCACTTAGATAGATCATTATGCATTTATTTCAGGATAACTTAGATTAGAAAGCACTCATTTCCCTCAGATCTGTTTAAGATCTGCTGTAATAGGTATTTTGGGATATTTTCCCTATATATACCACCCTCTGCACTGTTTTAAGGGTCGGTTGGTTAATGTACTCCAAGAGAGACTCGCACTGTATACCTGTTATTTTCTATAATCGAAGACTGCTCAAAGCTTGGAGAATGGACTGTCTGATGTGTTGTTACTGGTTCTGAAGAAGTGAATGTGGAATTCATGTGTTGTGATATGAATCAATAAGTGTTCCTTATCTCTGTTATTTTCATTTCATATATGCTCAGGTCGCAGAACAAAAGATTAGTTTAAAATTTTCCTAAATGCACTCTGTGCTCAGTTTCTGTGGCTTCTAAATGTTTTCCTCTTGATTTAGGCATAAATATGATTTCCTTTTATGGCTCATGTTTGCTCTATTTCATATATGAATGAATGTTATCTAAGAATCCTTAGTTGCTCCTAGATAAGGTTTATTCATCTTCTTTCTACCAATCTGATTAAGAGACTCTTACTTGCCTCTCTTTTCCTTAGCTCTTATTCCATACCTTTAAGCTTAAATGTTGTTTCATGAGCAGCTACCTTGCTCCTCATTCCTCTTGTCACCAAGAAAACGCACCAGCAGTCTTACTCCATGACTCCATGCCCAATGGTTTGAAACTTACCACACTATGCTTTGCCTCTCTGCTTGAAAGTATTCTCCTTCCTACCAAACATAAACAAAACCCTTTGAACTCAATAGCTAGCCTAATATCATCTTCAACAAAGCTAAATCATAAAGAGAGAGCCCGCTCTGATTGCAGGTAGGCTAGGACCTGCAGTCCAAAGATTGGTTTGTGGTTACCTTGGTCGTATCCCTTTAAGGAGCTTTAGGGACAACCTGAGTGATAACATAATGGCGACTCCACAGATCAGTGACACCTTTTTGCAATCCCCATGGTATGCTGATATTTGCTTTGTATTGTTAAACCTGTGTGCTCCCCCAGGATTGTCCAGGACCAAGAAGAGATTTTTAAGAATGAAGGCTTTGAAATTTTGTGTCTTAGATGGTGCTTTATTTTGGAAGAATCATGAAGGCATATTGCTCAATTGTTTGACCATGAATGAAACTAATAATGTCATGAAAGAATTCCATACAGGGGACTGTGGAGGACATCTATATTGGAAGTCCACTGCTGATAAAATTTTAAGGGCTGGTTTCTATTGGCCCACTTTGTTTGCAGATGTAAAGAAGTTTGCCACCTCATGCCACAATTGCCAAATCTTTGAAGGCAAGAAAAAGCTGCTCCCTTTGCCTCTGAAACCCATCTCAACCGAGAAGCCTTTTCAACAATGGGGTCTTGACTTCATTGGAGAAATCCATCCCTCTTCCTCAGGCCAGCATAAGTGGATCTTAACAGCCACCGATTATTTCACTAAGTGGATTGAGGCCATCCCATGTAGGCAAGCCAATGACACCACCATTATCCAATTCCTTGAGTGCAATATCCTTTCTAGATTCAGCTGCCCTGAGAAGATCATCGCTGACAATGCCGCTGCTTTCAAATCCAAAAAGATGATCATTTTTTGCCATAAATTCCATATCACTTTAGGCCATTCCACAGCCTATTACCCTCAAGGTAATGGCCTAGCCGAGTCATCCAACAAAAGCCTGATCAGTATTATCAAGAAGACCTTAGAAGAAAATAAGAAGAACTGGCATAAAAAGCTCACCAATGTCCTATGGGCAGACAGACTTTCAACAAAGAGATCCATTGGGATGAGCCCTTATGAGCTGGTATATGGCATGGAGACCAGATTTCCATCTTCTTTAGGCATTCCTGTTATCAAGCTGTTGCAGGAGGTTCAAGCTGAACCAAATGATATTCAATGGAGGATCAATCAGACCATTCATCTTCAGCAAACCAGAGAGCAGGTGTATGACAGAGCTCAAATGTTACAAGAAAGGCTGAAGAAGGCGTTTGACAAGAGGACTAAGGCTGAGGATTTCTTTATTGGCGATAAAGTGTTAAGGTGGGACTCAAGACAAGAAGAAAAGGGAAAGCATGCCAAGTTTGACTTTCTGTGGAAAGGCCCATTTGTCATCAGCGCTAATCAAGGCAATAATACACATTTTCTCAAAACTCTAGATGCCTACGCAGTTGAAGAGGGCCCTGTGAATGGCCGCATGTTGAAGCATTACCTTGATCCAGTGATCTAAGGGATACAGGGTTCTGATGTATATATTTGTATATTAATGTGTGTACATATAAGCGCTTTCTTTTTATGTTTGTGTAAGCAATCCGATTGCTTGGAACCAAGCAACGAAGTTATGGAGGCAGAGCAGCGAAGGTCCTCCGTTTTAAAAATCTACCATAAGCATTTACCACAGCAGAGCAGCGCAACAAAGCTTGAAGGTGCAGCCCACGCAAATCCCCCATTTCAAAGCTCTGTCTTTGCATTGATTTTGGAAAGAGAGCGCAGTCCCATAAAAAAGAAGCCAAAGGAGCGCCACATTCGAAGCCTTTGTTCTTTTGAAGTGAAGTTCAATGAGAAGCGCATCAATTTTGCCCCTGGTCATAATCTTACCTCAAAGGGTGCACAAGGCAGGTTCTGATATAATTTAAAATGTTCTCAATGGTAAAGGGCAGCGCTGTTATTTAGAACAGCAAGTTCTATTAAAAATGCTGCATTCAGGCTTACAGCTCATTCAGTCAATAATATCAAAATTGAGGAGCAAGTTTCATTATATCAGCAACACTGTTCAAAGACACATTTATGAGAAAAGGCTCCAGTTTTGTTCTCATTTTTGTGGTTATTTTAAAAGGCAGTGATCAGGCAACATTGTATGTAATATCAAGCACGCAGAAGAAAGCAGGCAGTGCTTTACATTCATAGTGATTCTGTTGAGGGAAAGTGCTGTTCTTATTCCAAAAGTTTCAAATATCTAATAGTCAGCACAAAGAAGTTTTCAGTGTTGCAGCAACAACAGAGGATCAAGGCAGCCTGACCTGCTGTTCTTGGATTTTTCACAAGGAAAAGCCATCCCCAAGTGGAGCCACTGTTAGCTTCCTGCTGCAGCAGGTTAATCATCTTTCATGATCGACATTTTTACATGCCAAATATGTCATACTTTGCTTGCTGCAATGCTCTATATTTGTTACAGATGGCCAGAGAAGTATTCGTGAAAGTGAGCCAATCTAAATACCACTGCTTTGTTCCAGTTTTGATGAGTAATCCATTTTTGATCAGTTTTCAAGTATGGGAAGGCCAAACAGCTTAATCTTGGCTTCCTAGGTTTCAATTTTATGTTGTAGAATATAGAGAATGAACATCTGTCCAAACAGCTTAATCTTGGCAGATTTGTAGTTAGGTAAAGAAGAAAGGGTGCTCAACATCTTAATCTGAGCCCCTGGTTGAAATAAGTGTAGAAGTAGATAGGAGCACAGCAAGAAGAAAAGAGTGAAAAGCTGGGTATGCTAGTTCAAGTGCACCCAAACCAAAAAGAAGAGAAAATTCTAGGTGAGTAGGTCGGATAGGTAGCTTTGTGGTTGCAGAATCATGGCTTGTGATCCATTTCATATTGTCAAGTGTCATACCTATCTAGATCACAAGTTGAAGGCAGTTTTTTCAGTTGGAGGACTTCAAGAGAGGCACGTCTAACTTCCCTTTCTTCCTCTTCCCCAAATCACTCAATAACTTCCCTAAAAGAGGTCAAGATCTGCTTGGTATCTCTTAGTCTCATCATTCTCCATATCATTTACCTTGGTGAAGATCTGCTTCACTCAAGGAATGTCCATACCGCTTCTATGAATCATTTTCCCCCTTAATAGCCTAAGATCTGCATACTTAGCGCTCTCTGATCATTTGTCATGTTAACTATTAACTTTACTATGTAGCTCCCTATCTATTTCCCCTTCCCCTACTAAAAGTATGTATATAACTCCCCTATATACTTATCCCTCCCCCTGGTTGAAAAATAACCATATGCATCCTCGGGAATTGCTAAGTTTATCTGAAACTCAGCAAGAACCCTCATTGCCCCTTCAAACCATCTTCTCATGCATCTTGGACCCTTTCCAAGTGCATAGAAGCTTTAATTACCCCCCTAACTATCTTCCAAGTGCATAAGGACTCATTCCTATGGATAATTTCCCTTCATATGTATATAAAATCCACCTTTGGTCTTGTTTCACCTTTTTAAGGCATAAAACCCCTTTTGACCACTAAACCCCTCTCGAAACCACATCACTTTCCTCCTAAGTGCCTTAGGACTCCTTCCAGGGCAAAAGACTGCCCAAACCATGCAAAAACCATGTTAAAAACCCTCAAAAATTTGAAAAAATCCTCTTTTAGGGCCATCGGACCCCTTCCGATGCCCTAGGAATCCATTTTGAAGCACCTTAATCACTCCTCCGAATTCATTTGCCTTGCCTTTTTCATAAAAAGCATGCTCCGATGAGATAAGGATCTATTTGATCCCCCTCCGATGCGATATCGCTATTGGGAGGGGGCAGTGGCATATTACAAGAAAAAATGGCTAAGTCTCAAGGCATGTGTCCTTCCTCCGACACGATATCACTGTCGGAGGTCGGGTGATAAAATTTGTTGCTCTATGATGCATTGCCGAAAGCCCGGACCCGATTTCATATAATAAAGGGCCTATAAATCATTTCGGGTCCGAGGGTGTTTCGGCGATTTTATGTGGCAACCCATGTTTCCGCCAATAGCGAAGCGCCAATTGAATCACAGCCATCCATTTTGGGGCCCAGATCAACGGCCCATGTTTGATCGGCGATCACCCCTTATGTTTGGCTCCGACCAGCGTAGCCGAAATATTATCAGGGCGAACCTTATAAAGCATTTTCGGGTCCGAAAGCTTTTCGGCGATCGCACAAATGTTTTCCCCGGTACCTTCGACTGCCGATATTGCGACTTAGCGCCAGCCATCGGATCGGGCACCAGATCAACGACCCTGATTTTATCGCTGCATTCCCCATGTATTGCCCCAAATATCGCGGAGCCGAAATAACATAAAGCGCAGCGCATAAAGAATATCGGGTCCGCTTATATGTTTTATTAAAATCCGCCGATTGACATCGCCGATGGGCCGGACCCGATACAAATAAAAAGTGGGCCTATAAGCATATCGGGTCCGCGCAGTTCGGTGATTCCATATGTGCTCCCCCCCCAGTCCGCCCCGATGCGATTTAGCGATAGCCGTTGGATCGGCCCACACCGGATCCAATGGCCACGATTTAATTCAATGAACAGTGTTGCTATTTGGCCGTTTTTCAATGAAAATTCATGTTTTTATGGGATTCTGCTTGTTTATAATAAAAGGGCCATTTAAATGTTTTCTGTGCGGCGCCCGTGCCCGTCCAGGTATAAAGGGAAAATCATGCATTCCCAAGCCATTTTGGATCGCTCCAAAGCCCTGTTTTGCTCCAGAAAGCCAGTCTCGGCCTCAGCACAATCAGCAGGATTAAATCCTCCTCTGTTTGGCGGTTTTCTTCAGGTCTAGCATTATTTTGATCGTGCATGCACCGATAGCATTCCAAAGGCCGCAGAGGACATCAGCAGCAGTTATTTTTGCCTTGAAAGGATAGAAAGAGGTGATTTGACAGTTTCAATTATATCAGGGCGGAGAAAAGTGGCCCGATTGAAGCGGCAAAGAGTATCAGAGGAAAGATAAAGCCCAGATTCTTGTCAAAGAGTATCAGGAAGTGGCAAAGTGTATCAGTGAAGATATATCAGCGGCCCGAAGCAGGAAAACATTAAAGAACTCCCCAGCAAAGTCAACAAAATAGCTCTAAGCCATTTAAGGCTCTCAGATCAGTGATTAAAGCATTTAAAGCCACATAAGATCAGTGGATCAGAGCCCAAAGCACAGTTATGGCTAAATAAACAACACAGAGCCATAAGAACAGGTTTCAACTCATTTTGAGGCAGCTGCCCAGCGCAGCACTTAGATAGATCATTATGCATTTATTTCAGGATAACTTACATTAGAAAGCACTCATTTCCCTCAGATCTGTTTAAGATCTACTGTAATAGGTATTTTGGGATATTTTCCCTATATATACCACCCTCTGCACTGTTTTAAGGGTCGGTTGGTTAATGTACTCCAAGAGAGACTCGCACTGTATACCTGTTATTTTCTATAATCGAAGACTGCTCAAAGCTTGGAGAATGGACTGTCTGATGTGTTGTTACTGGTTCTGAAGAAGTGAATGTGGAATTCATGTGCTGTGATATGAATCAATAAGTGTTCCTTATCTCTGTTATTTTCATTTCATATATGCTCAGGTCGCAGAACAAAAGATTAGTTTACAATTTGCTTAAATGCACTCTGTGCTTAGTTTCTGTGGCTTCTAAATGTTTTCCTCTTGATATAGGCATAAATATGATTTCCTTTTATGGCTCATGTTTGCTCTATTTCACATATGAATGAATGTTATCTAAGAATCCTTAGTTGCTCCTAGATAAGGTTTATTCATCTTCTTTCTGCCAATCTGATTAAGAGACTCTTACTTGCCTCTCTTTTCCTTAGCTCTTATTCCATACCTTTAAGCTTAAATGTTGTTTCATGAGTAGCTACCTTGCTCCTCATTCCTCTTGTCACCAAGAAAACGCACCAGCAGTCTTACTCCATGACTCCATGCCCAATGGTTTGAAACTTACCACACTATGCTTTGCCTCTCTGCTTGAAAGTATTCTCCTTCCTACCAAACATAAACAAAACCCTTTGAACTCAATAGCTAGCCTAATATCATCTTCAACAAAGCTAAATCATAAAGAGAGAGCCCTCTCTGATTGCAGGTAGGCTAGGACCTGCAGTCCAAAGATTGGTTTGCGATTACCTTGGCCGTATCCCTTTAAGGAGCTTTGGGGACAACCTGAGTGATAACATAATGGCGACTCCACATATCAGTGACACCTTTTTGCAATCCCCATGGTATGCTGATATTTTCTTTGTATTGTTAAACCTGTGTGCTCCCCCAGGATTGTCCAGGACCAAGAAGAGATTTTTAAGAATGAAGGCTTTGAAATTTTGTGTCTTAGATGGTGCTTTATTTTGGAAGAATCATGAAGGCATATTGCTCAATTGTTTGACCATGAATGAAACTAATAATGTCATGAAAGAATTCCATGCAGGGGACTGTGGAGGACATCTATATTGGAAGTCCACTGCTGATAAAATTTTAAGGGCTGGTTTCTATTGGCCCACTTTGTTTGCAGATGTAAAGAAGTTTGCCACCTCATGCCACAATTGCCAAATCTTTGAAGGCAAGAAAACGCTACTCCCTTTGCCTCTGAAACCCATCTCAACCGAGAAGCCTTTTCAACAATGGGGTCTTGACTTCATTGGAGAAATCCATCCCTCTTCCTCAGGCCAGCATAAGTGGATCTTAACAGCCACCGATTATTTCACTAAGTGGATTGAGGCCATCCCATGTAGGCAAGCCAATGACACCACCATTATCCAATTCCTTGAGTGCAATATCCTTTCTAGATTCGGCTGCCCTGAGAAGATCATCACTGACAATGCCGCTGCTTTCAAATCCAAAAAGATGATCAATTTTTTCCATAAATTCCATATCACTTTAGGCCATTCCACAGCCTATTACCCTCAAGGTAATGGCCTAGCCGAGTCATCCAACAAAAGCCTGATCAGTATTACCAAGAAGACCTTAGAAGAAAATAAGAAGAACTGGCATAAAAATCTCACCAATGCCCTATGGGCAGGCAGACTTTCAACAAAGAGATCCATTGGGATGAGCCCTTATGAGCTGGTATATGGCATGGAGGCCAGATTTCCATCTTCTTTAGGCATTCCTGTTATCAAGCTGTTGCAGGAGGTTCAAGCTGAACCAAATGATATTCAACGGAGGATCAATCAGACCATTCATCTTCAGCAAACCAGAGAGCAGGTGTATGACAGAGCTCAAATGTTACAAGAAAGGTTGAAGAAGGCGTTTGACAAGAGGACTAAGGCTGAGGATTTCTTTATTGGTGATAAAGTGTTAAGGTGGGACTCAAGATGAGAAGAAAAGGGAAAGCATGCCAAGTTTGACTTTCTGTGGAAAGGCCCATTTGTCATCAGCGCTAATCAAGGCAATAATACATATTTTCTCAAAACTCTAGATGCCTACGCAGTTGAAGAGGGCCCTATGAATGGCCGCATGCTGAAGCTTTACCTTGATCCAGTGATCTAAGGGATACAGGGTTCTGATGTATATATTTGTATATTAATGCGTGTACATATAAGCGCTTTCTTTTTATGTTTGTGTAAGCAATCCGATTGCTTGGAACCAAGCAGCGAAGTTATGGAGGCAGAGCAGCGTAGGTCCTCCATTTTAAAAATCTACCATAAGCATTTACCACAGCAGAGCAGCGTAGCAAAGCTTGAAGGCGCAGCCCACGCAAATCCCCCATTTTAAAGCTCTGTCTTTGCATTGATTTTGGAAAAAGAGCGCAGTCCCGAAGAAAAGAAGCCAAAGGAGTGCCACATTCGAAGCCTCTGTTCTTTTGAAGTGAAGTTCAATGAGAAGCGCATCAATTTTGCCCCCGGTCATAATCTTACCTCAAAGGGTGCACAAGGCAGGTTCTGATATAATTTAAAATGTTCTCAATGGTAAAGGGCAGCACTGTTATTTAGAACAACAAGTTGTATTAAAAATGCTGCATTCAGGCTTACAGCTCATTCAGTCAATGATATCAAAATTGAGGAGCAAGTTTCATTATATCAGCAACACTGTTCAAAGACACATTTATGAGAAAAGGCTCCAGTTTTGTTCTCATTTTTGTGGTTATTTTAAAAGGCAGTGATCAGGCAACATTGTATGTAATATCAAGCACGCAGAAGAAAGCAGGCAGTGCTTTACATTCACAGTGATTCTGTTGAGGGAAAGTGTTGTTCTTATTCCAAAAGTTTCGATTATCTAACAGTCAGCACAAAGAAGTTTTCAGTGTTACAGCAACAACAGAGGATCAAGGCAGTCTGACCTACTGTTCTTGGCTTTTTCACAAGGAAAAGCCATCCCCAAGTGGAGCCACTGTTAGCTTCCTGCTGCAGCAGGTTAATCATCTTTCATGATCGACATTTTTACATGCCAAATATGTCATACTTTGCTTGCTGCAATGCTCCATATTTGTTACAGATGGCCAGAGAAGTATTCGTGAAAGTGAGCCAATCTAAATACCACTGCTTTGTTCCAGTTTTGATGAGTAATCCATTTTTGATCAGTTTTCAAGTATGGGAAGGCCAAACAGCTTAATCTTGGCTTCCCTAGGTTTCAATTTTATGTTGTAGAATATAGAGAATGAACATCTGTCCAAACAGCTTAATCTTGGCAGATTTGTAGTTAGGTAAAGAAGCAAGGGTGCTCAACAGCTTAATCTGAGCCCTTGCTTGAAATAAGTGTAGAAGTAGATAGGAGCACAGCAAGAAGAAAAGAGTGAAAAGCTGGGTATGCTAGTTCAAGTGCACCCAAACCAAAAAGAAGAGAAAATGCTAGGTGAGTAGGTCGGGTAGGTAGCTTTGTGGTTGCAGAATCATGGCTTGTCATCCATTTCATATTGTCAAGTGTCATACCTATCTAGATCACATGTTGAAGGCAGTTTTTTCAGTTGGAGGACTTCAAGAGAGGCATGTCTAACTTCCCTTTCTTCCTCTTTCCCCAAATCACTCACTAACTTCCCTAAAAGAGGTCAAGATCTGCTTGGTATCTCTTAGTCTCATCATTCTCCATATCATTTACCTTGGTGAAGATCTGCTTCACTCAAGGAATGTCCATACCGCTTCTATGAATCATTTTCCCCCTTAATAGCCTAAGATCTGCATACTTAGCGCTCTCTTATCATTTGTCATGTTAACTATTAACTTTACTATGTAGCTCCCTATCTCTTTCCCCTTCCCCTACTAAAACTATGTATATAACTCCCCTATATACTTATCCCTCCCCCTGGTTGAAAAATAACCATATGCATCCTCGGGAATTGCTAAGTTTATCTGAAACTCAGCAAGAACCCTCATTGCCCCTTCAAACCATCTTCTCATGCATCTTGGACCCTTTCCAAGTGCATAGAACCTTTAATCACCCCCCTAACTATCTTCCAAGTGCATAAGGACTCATTCCTATGCATAATTTCCCTTCATATGTATATAAAATCCACCTTTGGTCTTGTTTCACCTTTCTAAGGTATAAAACCCCTTTTGACCACTAAACCCCTCTCGAAACCACATCACTTTCCTCCTAAGTGCCTTTGGACTCCTTCCAAGGCAAAAGACTGCCCAAACCATGCAAAAACCATGTTAAAAACCTCCAAAACGTTGAAAAAATCCTCTTTTCGGGCCATCGGACCCCTTCCGATGCCCTAGGAATCCATTTTGAAGCACCTTAATCACCCCTCCGAATTCATTTGCCTTGCCTTTTTCATAAAAATCATGCTCCGATGAGATAAGGATCTATTTGATCCCCCTCGGATGCGATATCGCTATCGGGAGGGGGCAGTGGCATATTACAAGCAAAAATGGCTAAGTCACAAGGCATGTGCCCTTCCTCCGATGCGATATCGCTGTCGGAGCTTGCGCGATAAAATGTGTTACTCTATGGTGCATTTCCGAAAGCCCGGACCCGATTTCATATAATAAAGGGCCTATAAAGCATTTCAGGTCCGAGGGTGTTTCGACGATTTTATGTGGCAACCCATATTTCCGCCGATAGCGAAGCGCCGATTGAATCACAGCCATCCATTTTGGGCCCCAAATCAACGGCCCATGTTTGATCGGCGATCACCCCTTATGTTTGGCTCCGACCAGCGGAGCCGAAATATTATCAGGGCGAATCTTATAAAGCATTTTCGGGTCCGAAAGCTTTTCGGCGATCGCACAAATGTTTTCCCCGGTACCTCCGACTGCCGATATTGCGACTTAGCGCCAGCCGTCGGATCGGGCACCAGATCAACGGCCCTGATTTTATCGCTACATTCCCCATGTATTGCCCCGATATCGCGGAGCCGAAATGACGTAAAGCGCAGTGCATAAAGAATATCGGTTCCGCTTATATGTTTTATTAAAATCCTCCAATTGACATCGCCGATGGGCCGGACCCGATACAAATAAAAAGTGGGCCTATAAGCATATCGGGTCCGCGCAGTTCGGCGATTCCATATGTGCTCCCCCCCCCGGTCCGCCCCGATGCGATTTAAAGATAGTCATTGGATCGGCCCACGCCGGATCCAACGGCCATGATTTAATTCAATGAACAGTGTTGCTATTTGGCCGTTTTTCAATGAAAATTCATGTTTTTATGGGATTCCGCCTGTTTATAATAAAGGGCCATTTAAATGTTTTCTGTGCGGCGCCCGTGGCCGCCCAGGTATAAAGGGAAAATCATGCATTCCCAAGCCATTTTGGATCGCTCCAAAGCCCTGTTTTGCTCCAGAAAGCCAGTCTCGGCCTCAGCACAATCAGCAGCATTAAATCCTCCTCTGTTTGGCGGTTTTCTTCAGGTCTAGGATTATTTTGATCGGCCATGCACCGATAGCATTCCAAAGGCCGCAGAGGACATCAGCAGCAGTTATTTTTGCCTTGAAAGGACAGAAAGAGGTGATTTGACAGTTTCAAGTATATCAGGGCGGAGAAAAGTGGCCCGATTGAAGCAGCAGAGAGTATCAGAGGAAAGATAAAACCCAGATTCTTGTCAAAGAGTATCAGGAAGTGGCAAAGTGTATCAGTGAAGATATATCAGCGACCCGAAGCAGGAAAACATTAAAGAACTCCCCAGCAAAGTCAACAAAATAGCTCTAAGACATTTAAGGCTCTCATATCAGTGATTAAAGCATTTAAAGCCACATAAGATCAGTGGATCAGAGCCCAAAGCACAGTTATGGCTAAATAAACAACACAGAGCCATAAGAACATGTTTCAACTCATTTTGAGGCAGCTGCCCAGCGCAGCACTTAGATAGATCATTATGCATTTATTTCAGGATAACTTAGATTAGAAAGCACTCATTTCCCTTAGATCTGTTTAAGATCTGCTGTAATAGGTATTTTGGGATATTTTCCCTATATATACCACCCTCTGCACTGTTTTAAGGGTTGGTTGGTTAATGTACTCCAAGAGAGACTCGCACTGTATACCTGTTATTTTCTATAATCGAAGACTGCTCAAAGCTTGGAGAATGGACTGTCTGATGTGTTGTTACTGGTTCTGAAGAAGTGAATGTGGAATTCATGTGCTGTGATATGAATCAATAAGTGTTCCTTATCTCTGTTATTTTCATTTCATATATGCTCAGGTCGCAGAACAAAAGATTAGTTTACAATTTGCTTAAATGCACTCTGTGCTCAGTTTCTGTGGCTTCTAAATGTTTTCCTCTTGATTTAGGCATAAATATGATTTCCTTTTATGGCTCATGTTTGCTCTATTTCACATATGAATGAATGTTATCTAAGAATCCTTAGTTGCTCCTAGATAAGGTTCATTCATCTTCTTTCTGGCAATCTGATTAAGAGACTCTTACTTGCCTCTCTTTTCCTTAGCTCTTATTCCATACCTTTAAGCTTAAATGTTCTTTCATGAGCAGCTACCTTGCTCCTCATTCCTCTTGTCACCAAAAAAACGCACCAACAGTCTTACTCCATCACTCCTTGCCCAATGGTTTGAAACTTACCACATTATGCTTTGCCTCTCTGCTTGAAAGTATTCTCCTTCCTACCAAACATAAACAAAACCCTTTGAACTCAATAGCTAGCCTAATATCATCTTCAACAAAGCTAAATCATAAAGAGAGAGCCCGCTCTGATTCCAGGTAGGCTAGGACCTGCAGTCCAAAGATTGGTTTGTGGTTACCTTGGCCGTATCCCTTTAAGGAGCTTTAGGGACAACCTGAGTGATAAAATAATGGTGACTCCACATATCAGTGACACCTTTTTGCAATCCCCATGGTATGCTGATATTTTCTTTGTATTGTTAAACCTGTGTGCTCTCCCAGGATTGTCCAGGACCAAGAAGAGATTTTTAAGAATGAAGGCTTTGAAATTTTGTGTCTTAGATGGTGCTTTATTTTGGAAGAATCATGAAGGCATATTGCTCAATTGTTTGACCATGAATGAAACTAATAATGTCATGAAAGAATTCCATGCAGGGGACTGTGGAGGACATCTATATTGGAAGTCCACTGCTGATAAAATTTTAAGGGCTGGTTTCTATTGTCCCACTTTGTTTGCAGATGTAAAGAAGTTTGCCACCTCATGCCACAATTGCCAAATCTTTGAACACAAGAAAAAGCTGCTCCCTTTGCCTCTGAAACCCATCTCAACAGAGAAGCCTTTTCAACAATGGGGTCTTGACTTCATTGGAGAAATCCATCCCTCTTCCTCAGGCCAGCATAAGTGGATTGAGGCCATCCCATGTAGGCAAGCCAATGACACCACCATTATCCAATTCCTTGAGTGCAATATCCTTTCTAGATTCGGCTGCCCTGTGAAGATCATCACTGACAATGCCGCTGCTTTCAAATCCAAAAAGATGATCATTTTTTGCCATAAATTCCATATCACTTTAGGCCATTCCACAGCCTATTACCCTCAAGGTAATGGCCTAGCCGAGTCATCCAACAAAAGCCTGATCAGTATTATCAAGAAGACCTTAGAAGAAAATAAGAAGAACTGGCATAAAAAGCTCACCAATGCCCTATGGGCAGACAGACTTTCAACAAAGAGATCCATTGGGATGAGCCCTTATGAGCTGGTATATGGCATGGAGGCCAGATTTCCATCTTCTTTAGGCATTCCTGTTATCAAGCTGTTGCAGGAGGTTCAAGATGAACCAAATGATATTCAGCGGAGGATCAATCAGACCATTCATCTTCAGCAAACCAGAGAGCAGGTGTATGACAGAGCTCAAATGTTACAAGAAAGGCTGAAGAAGGCGTTTGACAAGAGGACTAAGGCTGAGGATTTCTTTATTGGCGATAAAGTGTTAAGGTGGGACTCAAGACGAGAAGACAAGGGAAAGCATTCCAAGTTTGACTTTCTATGGAAAGGCCCATTTGTCATCAGCGCTAATCAAGGCAATAATACATATTTTCTCTAAACTCTAGATGCCTGCGTAGTTGAAGAGGGCCCTGTGAATGGCCGCATGCTGAAGCATTACCTTGATCCAGTGATCTAAGGGATACAGGGTTCTTATGTATATATTTGTATATTAATGCGTGTACATATAAGCGCTTTCTTTTTATGTTTGTGTAAGCAATCCGATTGCTTGGAACCAAGCAGCGAAGTTATGGAGGCAGAGCAGCGAAGGTCCTCCGTTTTAAAAATCTACCATAAGCATTTACCACAACAGAGTAGCGCAGCAAAGCTTGAAGGCGCAGCCCACGTAGATCCCCCATTTCAAAGCTCTTTCTTTGCATTGATTTTGGAAAAAGAGCGCAGTCCCGAAGAAAAGAAGCCAAAGGAGCGCCACATTCGAAGCCTTTGTTCTTTTGAAGTGAAGTTCAATGAGAAGCGCATCAATTTTTCCCCCGGTCATAATCTTACCTCAAAGGGTGCACAAGGCAGGTTCTGATATAATTTAAAATGTTCTCAACGGTAAAGGGCAGTGCTGTTATTTAGAACAACAAGTTCTATTAAAAATGTTGCATTCAGGCTTACAGCTCATTCAGTCAATAATATCAAAATTGAGGAGCAAGTTTCATTATATCAGCAACACTGTTCAAAGACACATTTATGAGAAAAGGCTCCAGTTTTGTTCTCATTTTTGTGGTTATTTTAAAAGGAAGTGATCAGGCAACATTGTATGTAATATCAAGCACGCAGAAGAAAGTAGGCAGTGCTTTACATTCATAGTGATTCTGTTGAGGGAAAGTGCTATTCTTATTCCAAAAGTTTCGATTATCTAACAGTCAGCACAAAGAATTTTTCAGTGTTGCAGCAACAACAGAGGATCAAGGCAGTCTAACCTGCTGTTCTTGGCTTTTTCACAAGGAAAAGCCATCCCCAAGTGGAGCCACTGTTAGCTTCCTGTTGCAACAGGTTAATCATCTTTCATGATCGACATTTTTACATCCCAAATATGTCATACTTTGCTTGCTGCAATGCTCCATATTTGTTACAGATGGCCAGAGAAGTATTCGTGAAAGTGAGCCAATCTAAATACCACTGCTTTGTTCCAGTTTTGATGAGTAATCCATGTTGAGAAGGTAAATCCCCTCTACGGATAGAGGCGATCCCTACTAGCCCAATAGGGGTCTAGCAACAATCACACAATGCTGCCACGCATGTTCCTAGTTACAATTAAACAAGAAGTAAAGAGCACCTACTTGGATTCCTGCGCTGTCGTTTGACGAAGAGATGTTTCCTTCGCTCCTTCGCTTCAGCTGGTCACAGTCCCTCGCGATCCCCGCGAACGGACACCTGCACACACGAAGAGAAAGCAAACGCAAGCGTGAAATCTAGTAAAAGTAACTATATGCCAGTCAGAAAAGACATAATTCACATTTATCCATTGCACAAACAAACGAGAATGGAACAATAATAGCAGTCATCTATTATTAATCAGAATAGAGAAGAGTACAACCAAATGTTCTGACGTCGGTAAACTCCTCAGGAGGGATCAGTCAGCATGTATCTCAAGCATTCACCTTTGAGGATGATTCTCCCAAGACAAACAACTCTCTCTCTCTCACACAAATGTCACAAACAAACTTCCCAAAGCAATCAATCACTTCCACTCCTAACACGCCACACCTATAGCAGCAATCTGAGCACTACAAGTTCTGTACAATCCAAGCTAAGTCTAGCTAGTTCCCACTAGTTTCTAACTATCCAAAAAAAACTCCTTGCTCATGGTAATGGTGGAAGTTTATATAGGAGAAGGAGCCTCCTAAAAAGGTGGAAGGATGAGCTTATCTTTGAGGGAAGTAGTTGCAAAGGGTCGAACAGACATGCCATAGAAGGGAGTCGATATTCACAAAGCTAACAACCAAGCCTGGAGAGATCTGGAAGGCTGGTTGTTTGAACAAATTCGCCCAAACTGGATCAGCGCGGATTATATGGATACTGCCGCGCTGTCAGCGCATAACAATAACTGAACAAGTCATGTCAGCGCGGAAGGACACGCGAAAGCCGCGCTGTGCGTCATCGCGGAAAATTGATGTTCTTCCGCGATGGCAGCGCACGAAATACACTGTGAAGCGCTGGTCATCGCGGTTATTTCAGGGACAGACGCGCTGATGCACAAAACTTTGGAAAAATGGGTTTTTAAGCCAGTTCAGGGATCAAACACTTAGTGATTGTGACTTCTGGACACAGCAGGGTGACTGACAGGAAGGCAGTGATAAATTACTGTGTAACAGATGCCCCCTAAAGCATGAAGACCGAGAGAGTGGGAGGGGTGAAATGCTTTACAACACACGCCGAACTGGAACACCACCAGGAAGTACCGAAAAATCTCCGACAATCATATACATGCAGTCTAGGCATGGGCGCAGCCATCCAAAAGACATGCGAGACTGGTCTATGGTATGGACGCAGCCACCCAGCTAAAGAGACCATAATAATGACAAGGTATGGTCGCAGCCATCCATGAAGACTCAGGTATGGGCACAGCCATCCATCAATGAGTCATGTAATGATTATCCACAAAATCGCAACCTGGACCTCAAAGATAGGGATCCAGGGTCTTGCGCTCCGTCCCGATCCGAACAAAGTACAAGTTCAAGCATGTGAATATATGGGTTGGAGTCGAACATGCATGAACATCGTCTGATTACCGGCCAATGATGAGAACCGTTAACAGACGCGAGAGGTACCACCAATAATGACAATGGCCCTCAAGGTACTATAGGTACAATCCGTGGCGTGTGAATCAATGAGCTGGTGTCGAACACCCACGGAATCATTCGATCGTAGGTCAATGATGTAAACCTTGCGTCGAACACGAGGAACCTGCCATTGAGGCATGCAGGCTCCAAGGCACCTGGAAGGAGTCTCTAAGTCGCCTTCCCGGATAATGAGTTGAAGTCGACAGGAAGCGACCTTGATCGAAGGTGGGCCATAATGTCTCCCACATCATCGATGCGAGACAGAGGAAAAAATGATTTGTGTGAGATAGCAGACGAGGTTGTATTATTACAGAAGTCAACTTCTCTTGAACATATTGGCGGCACTGTGGCGGGCTTGGCAGTATTTGACATCAAATGAGTAAGGGTCATGGTGACAAGGCAATAAGCAGATGAGAGGTCAAATAGGATAACCCAAACCCACGGAGGCCAGTGAAAGATAAGATGAGATGGTCCCACCCAGACACGAAGCAAAAGAGTGCCATGTTCAAGAGCGACATACTGCCGACACGACTACGATTACAGTTCCATTTTCCCCACCATTTCTGGCAGGTACCCCGATTATTTTTGGGTGACAAGCTTGACGGGGATAGCATATGCTTGGAAAGCGTCATTTTGACGGTGTCCGATGTCATTAAGTTTTAACGAGTCTGACAAAGGAAGAACTCAGCGTCTTTTCCTATTTAGAGAGTCTGAAAAGACAGCGGAAAAGAAGACTCCAGGGGGGGTCCTTTTTCGTAAAGTTGTGTCTCTCGAGCCCGAAAAAGTATAAAACAATGCCCGAAAGAACCGCCCGACCATTTCGATCGAGGAGTACTTTTCGTAAATAGTAACTTCGACCCGAAAAAGTAAAAAAGCGGTCAGAAGCACGTCGTTTTGGAGCCAATAACGAGTGCGAAACGACAAACACCCGGCAATCTTTTTGGTTTAACGGTCGGAAAAAGAGCTTAAAAGGCGACCGCCTCTCATTTCTTTAACGAGTCGAGAGGGGGACTCGGCAATCTTTTCATCTTTAAACGGTCAGAAAAGAGCTTAAAGCAGACCTCCATTTTTATTCTCTTTAACGAGTCAAAAAGGGAAAAATACTCGGCAATCTTTTCACATTTTACGAGTCAGAAAAGAGCTTAAAGGTGACTCGTCCTAGAGGAACGAGTGGTATAAAGGATAGCAACTGGTTCCGGCAATGGTGGAACTGCTCGAAACATGTAATGGTTAAGAGGCTGGCTAATAAAACCACTCATCGCTGCGGTTCCTCAGGAAAGGATAAACAACCAAGTGAAAGCATATGATCGGCCAAAGAGATGGTGGTGATGGAATGAAACAACCAAGGCTCATCTAGCAGAATTCAGCGGATAAAAATGGCAATCACGAGATGTAAATCGGGTATGGGTTCATTTTTACACAAGCTTGAACCATGGAGAACTCTGCTTGGATTCGGTTTCATGTTTACACAAGCTTGAAACGAAAAACTATGCTTGTTATAAGTTCGCATGCCCCCAGCATAATAATGCAAATCGAGGTACATGCCCCCCAAGCTTCATTGCATTCGACAAAGTGGATGGAATGAAGGTTCACTTTCGAGATCTTGGAAAGACTCGACTGGGATTTTACGAGATCTTAATCAAAGACTCGATCTGAAAAGGGAGTTGTTTCATTTTTTTTTTTAATGAGGTTGACATAGTAAAAGAACTATCCTCATAACCCTTGTTGCATTTTTTAACGAGGTCGCCACAAGATCAAAACTATCCTCGGCCAAACCGAGTTTCATTTTTTAAGGAGCTTGACACCGGAAAGGAACTATGCTCCAACCAGATCTAGTTTCATTTTTTAAGGAGCTTGACACAGGAAAAGAACTATGCTCCACCAGACCTGGTTTCATTTTTTAAGGAGCTTGACACCGAAAAGGAACTATGCTCCAACCAGACTTCATCATAATGAACGGGAAGTCGGGGCTTCCAAGAGTGGCGCTCCCGGTGGGAGGTCAATATCTTGGAAGTCAGGACCCAATGCCCCCAGGACACTATGCACGACGGCGACATTGCTGGATATAGGCACGGGGGAGGTGGCCACGTAGTTGATTTGCGGCGAGGCAGATGCAACTTGTGGATGAAAGCCAGGAGGGAAGGACGAGTGCGCCGGAGGGGCTTGTGGACGAACGAACGATAATTGATCGAACATCACGATTCTTCCATCGTGTGGAAAACAAACCACACGGAAAAGTGAAGAAACAAGGGCTCCCATGGCATACACATAATCACGACCAAGGAGAAGACTGAAGTCTAAAGAACCTTGGGTAACTGAGATGTCTATATAGACAGTCTTGCCCCCCAAAGTAATAGGAAACTTTGGAAGAATCCCTAGTGGCTGACTCGTTCCTCCATCAAACGCGGTGAGATGCGGTGCGACAGGTACAAGCGATGGGGAACCCAAAGCTCGCCAAGTAGTAACGGGCATAAGACTAACCGATGCTCCTTCGTCTAACACAGTGCCAGGCAGCGCCTTGTTGCAAGCATAGGCAGTGACCCAGAAAGGCACGTGGGATGGAAGGGGAGGGGTAGTCAAACGACTCCAATCAAAGGAAACGACCGAACTACTTGGTGGGGGAACCAGATGGTTGCCCCCCTGCTCGGAAAGAACCGAATCTAAATTCTCCGGAGAGGTTTCAGGAGAACCTTCATCAAGCTCAGGAGAATCTGAGGAGACGAGAAGAACATGAGAATTTTGCTCTTCCGAAATAGAGTGCTCGAGAGGAGGCGAACTCGAGTCAACACCCTTTCCGACCAACGGCGGGTCTGGAACAGGCTGGGAACAGCCAGGTTCGGGAAGAGGGGCCTGGACAATAGGAGAATCTGGAGCGATCTCTTTGTGAACAGGGGTGCGATCTACAGCTGTAGAAAGACGCTGATAACGAGCGGGGAATGGATTCGGAGGGGAAGCAAGACTTTCCAACACAGCAGAGGCTTTATCCATGAGGGGACAAAGGTGAAGGGGATGTTTGCCTTCACAAAGTCGACAGGGGATTCGAAACTTCCCTTCCTTACCATTCCTAACTGATGAGGTAGCATCGCCATGATCATCAGTGGACGATGAAGGTCGGACCAGATCGTGAGACCATACTTCTAGTACCCTGGGAATGCCAGGACAATCACGAAGTAGATGGTCCTCCTTGCATAATCGACAAGGAAACTTAACCTTCCGCGGAGGAGCAGAAGGTGACCCGACTTCAGGTGCACTGGAGTGGATAGCTGGACTTGAGAGGGGGACTGTGTGTGTAGGCTCTCCCTTAGGGGACTTCTTCTTCTTGGTCTTCCTCTTCTTCTTCTTAGCCACCTGGTTACTCACATCAAGAATTTCACCAGGCGAAGTACAAGAGGACGACGTAGAAGTAGGCGTCGAAGGGGAGAGATCCACCTTTGGATCAACATGACGTTGTTCAGGTGGAGGGACTGATGGACTAACAGCCGATACGGTAGAGACCAAAGAGGTGGAAAACAACCACACAGGCAACCCGACAGTCAACCCTGGTAGGGACAACGTCGCCATATACGGAGCACCAACATTCCCAAGAGGAGGGAATTGTCCTGGATTCCCATCAGAGGGGGAACCTGGGTTAGTGAATCCCGGAAAAGTTGCCATAGCAAACGAAAACGAAACCTACTCAAGCTAACGCTTCACAAGATCTAACTGGGTAATGTTATCGTGGCCAAATTAATTTTAAGACGCAAGGACCAAACTTGACCTTTTCATATTTCAGGAGTCGAGAAAAGGACAAAGATGACTCCAGTCTCCTTCGAATGTTTAATGAGCACGAAGTGACAAGACGCTCACAGGCACCTTTTCGTTTAGGGAGTCCGAAAAGGATCAAAAGTGACTGCTCTGGAACTCTAGGTAGAGGGTGTGCCAAACTCTTCGCAAAACCACAGAATACTTTTTAGGGTACGGGTGGTCAATCTTCGTGAATGCTGTGTTCACTGCATTGCGAATTGTAGGGCGGCCGACTCGGCTTCCTATGGATAAAGGATAAAAGCCTAGTGGGGTCTCCCTATATACTCGACGGTACGTGGGAGCGCAGTCCGTATTAGACCACTATCGAGTCACAGAAGGAGGAATCACCCAACCTAATGTGAAACAACAGTGACTATGTTTTAAGACGCCGGAACACGTCTCTAACCTAGACTTCTAAATATTTGCGTTTAGTTCCAATGCGTTTTTAGATTCATTTGGTTCATTTTATAGTTGATCTTGAGATTAAGTTTCGATTTCAAGCTCTATCGTATGTCCGCTCACAATTACTTAGATGCAATCTATATGCAAAAGAATTTCGTTTCGTTCGATGAATTCTAGCTACGAGAGAGCAAAGAATTTTTTAAACAAAACGAATACGAACAAACAAGCAGCTAAATGCAACTAAAGCGAGGAAAGGAAACTTTTCTTTTGAAAATGGAAATCAATGAAATGTTCTTTTCCTTTTTGAATTTTAAAGTAAGCTACTAATTCGTTTTCTTTTAGTGACATAAAACACCTAAAGGAATTTGGAGGAACTTGAACACCAAGTAAACTACTTAATGAAAGCACACGAAGTTCCCGAAAACACTCAACCAAAGTCTCGAAATCAAAGGGAAAAGAGGCAATGCACGAGCTATGTGATCTAAGCTCTGCAAAACAAGCAAGGATCGCAAGCAAGGAGGAAGCGAAAAAGACCACTTGGAAGCACAAACCAATACACTCTAACAATCACTGAAAAAATGCGAAAAGCGAGTCTAGAACGAGCTGGTCAATCAAGCAAACAGGGATCCTCGCGGGAGGCTTGACACACACACGGCCGCTAGATGTCCTAGGGTTCAGAGCGTGAAATCAAATAGAGAAAAGCAAACATCCGACGGACCAGAGTCGCAACCAGTCAATTAGAGACCCAAACACAATCCAGTAATCGCAAAAGTAGGGATGAAAACATGAACCAAGCAGTTAGAAGGGAAGTTGTTATTCACAAAGCTAACAACCAAGCCTGGAGAGATCTGGAAGGCTGGTTGTTTGAACAAATTCGCCCAAACTGGATCAGCGCGGATTATATGGATACTGCCGCGCTGTCAGCGCATAACAATAACTGAACAAGTCATGTCAGCGCGGAAGGACACGCGAAAGCCGCGCTGTGCGTCATCGCGGAAAATTGATGTTCTTCCGCGATGGCAGCGCACGAAATACACTGTGAAGCGCTGGTCATCGCGGTTATTTCAGGGACAGACGCGCTGATGCACAAAACTTTGGAAAAATGGGTTTTTAAGCCAGTTCAGGGATCAAACACTTAGTGATTGTGACTTCTGGACACAGCAGGGTGACTGACAGGAAGGCAGTGATAAATTACTGTGTAACAATCCATTTTTGATCCGTTTTCAAGTATGGGAAGGCCAAACAGCTTAATCTTGGCTTCCTAGGTTTCAATTTTATGTTGTAGAATATAGAGAATGAACATCTGTCCAAACAGCTTAATCTTGGCAGATTTGTAGTTAGGTAAAGAAGAAAGGGTGCTCAACAGCTTAATCTGAGCCCCTGGTTGAAATAAGTGTAGAAGTAGATAGGAGCACAGCAAGAAGAAAAGAGTGAAAAGCTGGGTATGCTAGTTCAAGTGCACCCAAACCAAAAAGAAGAGAAAATGCTAGGTGATTAGGTCGGGTAGGTAGCTTTGTGGTTGCAGAATCATGGCTTGTGATCCATTTCATATTGTCAAGTGTCATACCTATCTAGATCACAAGTTGAAGGCAGTTTTCTTCAGTTGGAGGACTTCAAGAGAGGCATGTCTAACTTCCCTTTCTTCCTCTTCCCCAAATCACTCACTAACTTCCCTAAAAGAGGTCAAGATCTGCTTGGTATCTCTTAGTCTCATCATTCTCCATATCATTTACCTTGGTGAAGATCTGCTTCACTCAAGGAATGTCCATACCGCTTCTATGAATCATTTTCCCCCTTAATAGCCTAAGATCTGCATACTTAGCGCTCTCTGATCATTTGTCATGTTAACTATTAACTTCACTATGTAGCTCCCTATCTATTTCCCCTTCCCCTACTAAAACAATGTATATAACTCCCCTATATACTTATCCCTCCCCCTGGTTGAAAAATAACCATATGCATCCTCGGGAATTGCTAAGTTTATCTGAAACTCAGCAAGAACCCTCATTGCCCCTTCAAACCATCTTCTCATGCATCTTGGACCCTTTCCAAGTGCATAGAAGCTTTAATCACCCCCCTAACTATCTTCCAAGTGCATAAGGACTCATTCCTATGGATAATTTCCCTTCATATGTATATAAAATCCACCTTTGGTCTTGTTTCACCTTTCTAAGGCATAAAACCCCTTTTGACCACTAAACCCCTCTCGAAAGCACATCACTTTCCTCCTAAGTGCCTTTGGACTCCTTCCAAGGCAAAAGACTGCCCAAACCATTCAAAAACCATGTTAAAAACCTTCAAAATTTTGAAAAAATCCTCTTTTCGGGCCATCGGACCCCTTCCGATGCCCTAGGAATCCATTTTGAAGCACCTTAATCACCCCTCCGAATTCATTTGCCTTGCCTTTTTCATAAAAAGCATGCTCCGATGAGATAAGGATCTATTTGATCCCCCTCCGATGCGATATCGCTATCGGGAGGGGGCAGTGGCATATTACAAGAAAAAATGGCTAAGTCTCAAGGCATGTGTCCTTCCTCCGACGCAATATCGCTGTCAGAGGTCGGGCGATAAAATGTGTTACTCTATGGTGCATTGCCAAAAGCCCGGACACGATTTCATATAATAAAGGGCCTATAAAGCATTTCGGGTCCGAGGGTGTTTCGGCGATTTTATGTGGCAACCCATGTTTCCGCCGATAGCGAAGCGCCGATTGAATCACAGCCATCCATTTTGGGCCCCAGATCAACGGCCCATGTTTGATCGGCGATCACCCCTTATGTTTGGCTCCGACCAGCGGAGCCGAAATATTATCAGGGCGAATCTTATAAAGCATTTTCGGGTCCGAAAGCTTTTCGGCGATCGCACAAATGTTTTCCCCGGTACCTCCGACTGCCGATATTGCGACTTAGCGCCAGCCGTCGGATCGGGCACCAGGTCAACGGCCCTGATTTTATCGCTGCATTCCCCATGTATTGCCCTGATATCGCGGAGCCGAAATAACATAAAGCGCAGCACATAAAGAATATCGGGTCCGCTTATATGTTTTATTAAAATCCACCGATTGACATCGCCGATGGGCCGGACCTGATACAAATAAAAAGTGGGCCTATAATCATATCGGGTCCGCGCAGTTCGGCGATTCCATATGTGCTCCCCCCCCCCGGTCCGCCCCGATGCGATTTAGCGATAGCCGTTGGATCGGCCCACGCCGGATCCAACGACCACGATTTAATTCAATGAACAGTGTTGCTATTTGGCCGTTTTTCAATGAAAATTCATGTTTTTATGGGATTCCGCCTGTTTATAATAAAAGGGCCATTTAAATGTTTTCTGTGCGGCGCCCGTGCCCGCCCAGGTATAAAGGGAAAATCATGCATTCCCAAGCCATTTTGGATCGCTCCAAAGCCCTGTTTTGCTCCAGAAAGCCAGTCTCGGCCTCAGCACAATCAGCAGCATTAAATCCTCCTCTGTTTGGCGGTTTTCTTCAGGTCTAGCATTATTTTGATTGTCCATGCACCGATAGCATTCCAAAGGCCGTAGAGGACATCAGTAGGATTTATTTTTGCCTTGAAAGGACAGAAAGAGGCGATTTGACAATTTCAAGTATATCAGGGTGGAGAAAAATGGCCTGATTGAAGCGGCAGAGAGTATCAGAGGAAAGATAAAACCCAGATTCTTGTCAAAGAGTATCAGGAAGTGGAAAAGTGTATCAGTGAAGATATATCAGCGGCCCGAAGTAGGAAAACATTAAAGAACTCCCTAGCAAAGTCAACAAAACAGCTCTAAGCCATTTAAGGCTCTCAGATCAGTGATTAAAGCATTTAAAGCCACATAAGATCAGTGGATCAGAGCCCAAAGCACAGTTATGGCTAAATAAACAACACAGAGCCATAAGAACAGGTTTCAACTCATTTTGAGGCAGCTGCCCAACGCAGCACTTAGATATATCATTATGCATTTATTTCAGGATAACTTAGATTAGAAAGCACTCATTTCCCTCAGATCTATTTAAGATCTGCTGTAATAGGTGTTTTGGGATATTTTCCCTATATATACCACCCTCTGCACTGTTTTAAGGGTCGGTTGGTTAATGTACTTGTCAGACGGAAAGAGTTGATAGTGCAGACACAACCAACCTCCCTAGGAGCCTAAGACTCTCTAGTGACAAACAAGACAAATAAACACTACTTTTCTCTAAACATGCATTGCAAATACAAGTAATCAGGGGATCTTTAACATACCTTTAGTCCAACGCTTCGTAGTAGTCTAGTCTCGCCGATCCGGATGAGCTCCTCCTTATCTTCGAAACCTGCATTCACTAACAAGCCAAAAGATTAAATAGCACCTGATAAACTTATAAAACAATACATATCCATCATATTGACCAAGGAGTATATGAAACAAACCATGAATAACAATCTGTTGAGAAAAATAAGTTTATTTGCTTTAAGAGGTAACAAAAGGAACAATTACAACCTAAGCCTTGGTGTTGTGCAAGTCCCTCCCAGGGTCCTTCAAGAGTTCTCCTTTACTTTGACAAAGCTCACCCACTTCCAAATAGAACAAGTAAAGATGGGAATCTCTCCTCACAAGCTTCTAAACGAGAGTCCTAATTCCAGCAGCATCTACCCTTAGAAATGTTTAGCTTTCAACCTCCCCTCCTTCTGGCCCAATGCCTGTATTTATAGTGCTCAAGAGGAAGTTATTCAGGTCCACCATCAATGGGATAAGTCCCTCTTTGGATGGGATAGTTCCCCTCTTGATGGGATAAGTTCCTCTTTCATAGGGGTACATGAACCATCTGGAGGCGCTCAATACACGTCGAACAACCTTCTAGAATGCTCTAGAAATGACCACAAGTAACTTTTTAAAGATGAAACTTGCGCATTTTGACCTTTACAGGGGTACGCACCTGCCCCTTTACATACAGAGCGTACAAGTACGCAGCTTTTGTGAACATTGGGTGCGTATCCGCAGGCAAGGCTGAGAGAACCTGCGTACCCAGAGATAAACACATTTACAAAGACTTTCTCTCTTTTTGGAGTTTGACATGGCAAGCAGAGGCACAAGACTTGCCCAGGAGGATAGCATGACTGTTGATAGAGTCATACTAACCGTATATAGCCATGGTGACATTTTTTAGTGTAACAGATTGCCCCCTAAAGTGCGAAGCCTGTAGTAGATTAGGGTTTTGTTTTATCTAGGAAGGGTGAAGCGCTTTATCATTTCAAGGATTATCTCGTGGAGAGCCTGGTCAGAACCTGCAATTTTCAACACAAAATACATGTATAAGATTATATCATCGCTGAGGTAGGCATTCCCATACTCAGATCAAAAACTTTAACTAACAGACTAACTACTCTGATACAGGAATGATTTTGCAGTACATCATAATCATAGACTTGCGTAGATACAGTATGGACGCAGCCATCTGTTTATAATTGGTCTAGTATATAATGAATACAAAACTCCTCGCAGCCTGGATTGTGGAAACTAGATCCAGGGTCTTCATTTCTACTTCCCGAATTGGTACGATTCTAGCCATGCGAATAAATGAGTTGACGTCGAACATGGTAGAAACCACTTGATTACCAATCAATGATGTAAACTGTTAACAAGTGTGAGAGAGACCACCAGTAATGTCAATGGTTCTCAAAGTACCCAGTACAATCCATGAGATGTGAATGGATGAGTTGATGTCGAACATTTCACGGAGTCCTTCGATCGAAAGTCAATGATGTAAACTGACGTCAAAGGTGAGAAACCTGCCATTGATGCATGCAGACTTCAAGGTACTGACGATTTCTAAGTCATCTCTCTAGATAATGTGCTGATGTCGATAGAAAGCGACTCGTTGCAGGCAAGCCCACAACACGAAATCATAGTTCAATGTTGGAGAAAATTTTACTGTAAGGACTGACTCAGGGATGGTCAAAATGGATGACAAGGTATTTTGCAGACGAAAGTTTTGTTTGCAGACCTCTTGAACACATAACGACACAACAGATGGTTTGGTGATGAATGACTCAAAGTTAATCCCCGAAACCTGGTTAAAGACTTTCAATGTGGCTTAATCAACTATGAGGCAAAGGATTTCCCAACCCAGGTGAATGAAAAGTGTCGTGTTCAAGAGTGGTTATAAGGTTTCTTCTGTGACAAAAGATAACAAATAGGCTTATTCTTCTCTCTCTTCCCCCACCATTTCTGGCAAGTACCTCTTTATTTTTTACAAGCTTGAGGAGGATAACATATGCTTGATTGTAAGCTCATCCTTCGGATGAGTCCAACCTAGTTTTGATTCGAACCCTAGGAAGGAGTGGTTCGTTCCCGTTTGTAATTGAACAGGTCCTTTACTGTGAAATTTTAACGAGTCCAGTATAGGAGAAACTCGGCGTTTTTCAATTTTAGAGAGTCTGAAAAACTTAAGAAGACTCCAGGTTGAACTTTTTCGTAAATTTGTGTCCCTCAAGCCCGAAAAAGTATAAAATAATATCTGGGGGAACCGCTTGATCTTGCGACCAAGGAGTACTTTCCTGATTAGTGCCACTGACCTAAAAAGTAAAAAGCGATCAAGGACACGTCGTTTTATTTCCAGTATCGAGTTTGAAATGACAAAAACCCGGCAATCTTTTCTGTTTTTACGGTCAGAAAAGGGCTATAAGGGGACCGTCTTTTAATTCCGTTTTAACGAGTGTAAAAGAAACGCTCGGCAATCTTTTCATGTTTTAGGAGTCAGAAAAGGGCTTAAAAGATGACTCTGATATTTTGGTTCGTGAAAAATGACAATTTTCCCTCTAAATCCCTTTTGTCCTGCACAAAAACAACACATTACTCATACCTGTTTAAGATAGGCAAAAATACATCGAAAAACATCTTTCCATGGTGAAAAATAAACAAACCTAGCATTCATTCATCCAAAAAACCTATAAAAAGACTTTTTACCATGTCATTTTTACCATTTTACTGTTGAGGTCGAGAAAAGAGCTTTTGGCAAGAAACTTCCCATGGACTTTGCAGAGAATCTGACCGTCAGAATCGAACGCCGTCTCTTCCAGGTATTTCACAACATCCTCCTCTTCAATTTCATCCGATTAAAATTTCATTTTAGGCTTTAGTTTGATTTTTTAGGGGGTTTTAGGTTTTAAAGGCCGCTTTTCGGGGTACGCAGGTGCCCCATGGGTGACCTGCGTACCCCGACCTTTTCCTACACAGGAAAATGGTCGGGGTACGCAGCCCACCTTCAGGCCAGCTGCGTACCGCCGCTCTGTACTCTAAACGCGGGGTGCGTACCCCGCGAAAGGCGGATTTTGAAAACCCAAACCCCAAATTCAACCATTCAAATTTTGCTAAATGAATTCTAATCATTGTTTCTTGGTGTGTAGGGTACTCACCATGCTGGATTGGAGAGAAAGAGAACACGAGGACGTTGATTTAGCCGCAATAAGTCACCAACCTTCCATTGATGCCCTAAAAGCATGCGGACTATACAAATACTGGGCCATACCTGGCATGAGGGCTCAGGTGAGATTCTTGGAGTGGCTGGTTGAGAGATGGAACATTCAGGAGCAATGCTTTTACATCGGAGGGCACCAGCTCGAGATAGAGCCCTCTGACATATACTTTCTCACTGGCTTGCCAAATAGGGGCGAGCAACTCTCTCTATCCGGGACCAGGCCGGGTGGCCAATCCCTTGCTAGTCTCCGGGCAGAGTGGTGCAACAATCAAAACCATGAGAAAGGCATAGAAATCAAATACATCTCTCGGCGTGAACTCATGGTGATAGCTTTCACGGTTACCAGACTCTGCGGCGCAGCCGCTTTACATATCGCCACCGGGTCCCAAATGCGGATGGCGATTGACTGTTTCCGAGGCACCATCTTCAACTGGTGCGATGCTGTGTCGGCCAATATGAAGGGCCAACTGACTAGGGCAAAGAACGGACAACTGAAGACCTTTGGATATGGGCCTCTAGTTGTGAGCTTTGCCCTAGAGAGAGTTCCGATGCTGATCCCTCAGCATCTCATTGTTGATATTTTGGGTCCTCGGGAGCCAAAGCTGATATGATGGGTTACGGTGATGGCCCGGCATCTTGACGAGGGAGCGGCAGTAGTTCGATTCCCTGCTGGTTATTTTCACTGGTTAGAGGACCAGGTTTTTACGATCCAGGACTTTCCATATGCCGGAGTAGATTTTCGAGGTGATCCAGACATGGTTCTTCCACAGGGAGAACAATGGGACGACAGAGGTACTTCATTTTTCACAAGTTTTTAATTTATCTATTTTTTTTGTTTTTTATATATCGTCTCAAAACTAATAGTAAAAATTTTCAAAATGCAGATGTTGGTCCACAGCGCCCAGCCAACCTCCGGCCTTTTGAGAGGAGACATCCAGTTGCACTAGTACCGGCTCCACAGGACACGGCTGCAGAGACACTAGCTGAGTTGGAGCAGGATCTAGAGCGTCTGACGGCGGATATACCTGAGGCTACCATAGATGATATTCCTATCAGACTTCAACGCTATGTAGTCGCAGTCCCTGGACCTTTTAGGAGGCTTTTATGTAGGGTAGCCCGTGCAGTGCTGTCGTATAGGGAGCACCACCAGTGATTGGATGGTCACTTTGTAGACACATGTGACATTTTTGGTTTTTTGTACTTATCATTTTTGCCGATCATAAGGTGTTTTTCAACCTATGATCGAAGACGATGTATATTTTTTGACACACTCCTATCTATATATATATCATTATTACCGGCTTATCTTGTTAAACATGTGTGATGAAATGTTTTTAAATTTACTTGTATGATTATCGTAACTCTCTATCCAACATTCGAGAAGCAATTGCATCTGATAATGTATTTAGAGACCTTGGAATATGCTGATATTCAATGTAATCAAATTCACGTTCCAAGAGACGCACCCTCAAAAACAATCTTAATAACACAGGATTTCTAATGGCATATACTCTATTAAGCTGTAATACAACGAGTTCAGAATCTAACCTCACTATCAAACGTCGAATTCCAAATGAAATAGATTCAGACAATAATTTAACCACTACACTGTATTCTGCAATGTTGTTCGTTGTTTGACCGAGGCTCACCCCATGCATAGAAACTAACTCGTCAGAGGGCTAATAAATAACCCAAGCTGCGGAAGAGATATTCCGTGTACTACGACAAGCACCATCAGCGAATCCAATGTATGTTTGGAGAGGCGTCGACATCTGCAATATCAAGAGTAAAACCAAGATAAGCCAGAATAACGACGAGAAACACACTTTCTAAGCTAAGCACACTGTCTAAACTAACAAACACACTAGCTAGAAAGAAAACCTAACCTAACTAAAAATTCTCCATACCCATCATTTAAGCGTAATACCTCTTTAGGTAAAGTCCATTTCTGGGTTTACCCAAAGAGTCCCCGTCAAAATCAACTAGCTCATAGGCCCCTTTTGCTAGCTTTCGCTTGACAATATAGGGCCCATGCCACATGGGAACGAATTTTCCAGCACCTAGCTTATCGTTAGCTTGATCATATAATAGCACTAGGTCTCCCTCTGAAAAACTTCGAGGGGTCACATTTCTATCATACTGAGCTTTCATTCGCTTCGCGTGAGTCTCGATTGCCAAAGCAGCGTCACGTCGAGTCTCATCTAATTGAGCTAAGTATAATAAACGCTTCTCCTCTTCGGAAGTAGCTGGAAGTAGTTCGACAGCCATTTGAAGTGATGGGATTTCGCATTCAATGGGCAACACAGCTTCCAAGCCATAAACTAGCTGGAAAGGAGTGAACCCTGTTGAAGTTTTCACTGAAGTTCAGTATGCCCATAGCGCTGAAAATAACATGTTGTGCCAATTCGACTGATGAATGCCGATGATTCGTCGGATCATGATAACAAGAACTTTGTTGATAGACTCAACCAAACCGTTGGCTTGCGAATAATAAGGAGTAGAGCTATCGTGGCACAAACCAAGCTGGCTTGTAAGCTTAGTCATCATGATGTTTCGAAAATGGCTCCCATGGTCTGTGATGATCGCTTGCGGGACACCAAACCTAGTTATAATGTGATTGAATACGAAAACTGCAGCTGTTTTGCCGCTTGCGTCGAATGTAGGCATCGCCTCGGCCCATTTAGTAAAATAATCAACCGCGAGGATGATATACGCATGCCCCCCGGCCGAGTGAGGGTTACAAGTAATAAAATCGATACCCCATCTTGCGATCAAACACTTGACAGTTGTGGCATTTTCGGACCGCAATGATACAATCTTTAAACATGGACGGCCAGAAATAGCCAGCACGCAACACCTTCTGAGCTGTGGCATACCCAGACATATGACCGCCACATGCTCCAGAGTGGCAGTCATTCAAAACCCTCTCAGCCTCCTCGTGAGTTAAACACCGTCGAAAAACTAAGTCTGACCCCCGGCGATAAAGAGTATCTCCAATAATTTTGTATTGCTGGGATTGAAACCGAATTTTTCGACGTTCTGACTTTGAAGCTTCAGGCCGAAAGGTTTGGGTTTGGAGATAGATGATTATATCCCCATACCACGGATCTAAAGTACTGATAAGAAACAAAGATTCATCCGCAATGGATTCCTCTGCCACAGTCTCTGTGTCAGCACGCGGGAAATCACACATTAATTCCGCAAAAACTAAGGATTTCTTAGACTTGGACTTCTCGAACTCCAAATCGAACTCTTGCAAGATCACGATCCATTTAGAGTACTTGCCCCCTAGCAGTTGTCTCGTCAAAATATAAATCATAGGGTTGCAATCCGAAATAACTGTAGTCTTATGGAGAAGAATGTAGTGACGAAAACGCTGGACAGCTTGAACGGCTGCCAGGGCCAATTTCTCCACATGCGAATATTTTAGCTCAGTGGGATTTAACGTCCTACTAAGATAATATATTACATGTTCTGCTCTGAATTCGTCTTCCTGGACTAACACCATTCCAATAGTGGAATGCGAAGCTGCGAGGTATAAGAAGTAGTCCTGGTTGTAGTTGGGAGGATGCAGCAATGGTGCATGGGTCAACGCGTGCTTGAGCGCATCAAAAGATTGTTGAGCAATCTCGTCCCAAAGGAATTGAGCGTTCTGTTTCAACAACCGGGTAAAACCCTTAGTGACCTCGGCGTAGTTCGGAATGAATCAGAGTAAAAAGTTTGCTTTCCCCTGCAAACTTTGGAGTTGGCGCAAACTCGAAGGAGGAGGCAATTTGATGATAGCTTCGACCTTCGAGGGATCGACGTGAATGCCGGCTTTTGAAACAACAAATCCCAGCAATCGACCCGCTTCTATACAGAATACACACTTGTGCGGATTCAACCAAATACGATAATGCCTACACCTCATAAAGATCGCTCGTAAGTGGACAAGGTGATCAGCTCGATGTAAAGAATGAGCAGGCAAATCATCGAGGTACGGTTGCACAATGTGCTTGATGTCATGAAAGGCGTAAGACATGGCCCGTTGAAAAGTGGCTCCGGCATTCTTAAGCCCAAAAGGTAATTTGAAATAAGCAAATATCCCCCATGGACAAATGAATGCCGTTTTTGGTTGATCGGCAGGTAGAATATTGATTTGATTATAGCCCGAAAAACCATCCATAAAGGAAAACATTTCACTTCCGGCACAATCACCAATTATTTGATCGATATAGGGCGTAGGATAGTTGTCTTTTGGACAAGCTCGATTTATATCCCTATAGTCGATACAGATTCTTATTGTTCCTTGTTTCTTGTTAACCGGAACAATATTCGATACCCAATCCGTTAACGGGATCAGATAAATGAAACCTGCTTTCAACAGCTTCTCGACTTCTACTTTAATCGCAGCCGCTTTCCGAGGGTGAATCTGATGCAACCGTTGCCGGACGGGTTTAGCGTCCGGGTAGGTCTTGATTTCATGAACAACAATGGCGGGATCGATTCCTGGCATTTCTTCGTAAGACCAGGCAAACACATCGCGGAATTCTTGGAATAGGGCCGTGTAAGTTTGAATTTCTTCTTCTATACACGAGGCACCTATATGAATGTTCTCAACAATTCTGGGCTTCACTGAAATGTCAATGGGAACAGTTCGAGAAATATTCCCTAAATTCAACTCTGAGTCAGGATGTTTTGTTGGACTCTGAGCGTCTTTGACATATTCAGTGGTAAAGATAGATGAAAAATCATTTTCAAAAGCATCGCCCTCAGGTAAAAACGAAGATCTATGATGGAGATCTTCCCATGGTAGATCATCTACACTTAGGACTTCGCGAAGTTGCTCGTCAGATGACACGACTTCGGGAAACGCTACCCGTTCTGAGGTTGATGTGAAAAGTGATTCCTCACTGACCACATTCATTTGGTCGATTTGGGTTGAACACGGGCCGGTAAAAGACACGACGGCTTCATAAGCAATTTCATATGGACTCAAAGGCATAGAATCACCAAATGAGTCTATCTCAGATTCAGATGGGACAATCCAAGGATCGTCGTAAATAATGGTGTCTGATGTTATCATATGAATAGATGCGAATGAAGGGTCTGCGTTGACTGGAGGAAAAGGAAAAGTTCCCAGTAAACCGGAATCCTTAACTAAACCTACGCCAACGTCCCTATAAGGGATTGTCGTTTTACCGACATGCTGGATACTCTCTGAAGAGGCTAGGTCGGATGAAAAGTATGTCAGCTGATCAATTGTCACAATCTTGCCATTATATGGAAATTTTATTACTCTGAAGACCGATGAAACGACCGCTGTCATAGCATATGACCAGCTTCGACCCAAAAGAAGGTTGTAGTCTAGAGGGGCATCAACCACCTCCACATCCAGACTAACGGTTTTGCCTTCTACCCCTATAGGCAATTCCTGCAGAATACCAAACGGACGGAACCCACGGCCATCAAAGGCCTTAAGGATGGTCGGGGATTGGTTCAACGAAGGAGAGCCAAGCGATCTCCAACACTGAATCGACATAATACATGTGGAAGCTCCCTCATCAATTACAGTCCGATGAATAGGCCTGCCTTTGACTATCACTGGGATCTGGAAAGCCATTTGATGGGGTAAGCGTGGTGTACTATTTTCTAGATTGAAGATTATCAGATTCGGGTCCTGAACATCAACAGCTCCGATAGCCGACAAAAGTAATTTTCGTTGTGCTGGACATGATTGCAGCACTTCTAAAGCCGACATTGCTGAGGGTGAAACAGCTAAGTCCTCAACAATGTTGTAATTCTGGGCCGCTCTCGTATGTGGATTGAAAGAAGACCTTCGAAGTACACCCTTGGCGGGCGGTTTGATTACTAGATCCGGGTTAGGTTTCTCAATCTGTAGTGGATCGGAACCGGGAGCTGAGGTTGATGGAATAGAATGAGAAGATTCTGCTTCCCTACCATCAACAGGAGCCTTACTACCATAATCTTGTGATCGAGTCGCAATCCTCACATGAGACATCATCAAAATGGGTTCTTCACTGGCATTTGAGGAAGAACCTATCATCTTACTCTCCTGCTTTGGAAATGGATCTTGCAATACAGCAGGAGTGGGAGAACCTTTGACTATTTTCACAACCGCGGCCCGATGAGGGCAATCCCTTGTAAAATGATCTTCTTCACAAATAAGACAAGGATATCGAGGTTTGCGCTTTTCGTCATTGGTTTCCGACTTTTCTGTTTTCTCCTTCGGAGCCTTGTCTGCTTTAGCCTTCTTCTTACCCTTCTTCTTTCCACCGTTTTTTGATTTGGCCGTAGATGACTCTACAGCGTGAATATCGGCAGAAATTTCAGGAGAAGACTCTCCTGTCGGGGAATCAGGTAGGGTGATTATAGGAGTAGTAGAATTCTTGGAAGATTTCTTCTTGCTCTTTGTATTCACTGTACCAATCATACCATCAGCGGCATGAGATCCCGAAGGAGCAGCAGCGATTTGATTCGATTTTGGAAGATCTGGGATCTTCTCGTGTAACGTACCTGACTGAGAGTAAACTAAATCAAGGTACTGTGCTTGAGCAATGACTTGCTCCTCAGTAACTACTCTGGCCTTAGCTACATCTTCAGTAATCTTCGGTAATAATGATTTGACAAACCATTCAGCTAAGATTTGGTCCGGAATAAAAACTTTCACTAACCTTCTTCGACGTCTCTACTCATGAATGTGATCAGAAATATACGTGGACGTTGATTGTTTTAGTGAAGTTAATAATTCCGTGCCGTTATCGTATCTGACTGGCAACTGAAAGTGAGTTAAGAACAAGGTAGCTAACTGGCTAAAACTGTAAAAAGTGGCCCGTGGCAACTCAATGTACCACTTGGCCGCGAGACCAATGAGTGTACACTGGAAAAGACGTAAGCGGATCGAATCATCCGAGATAGAATTTGAAGCACACTTGAGGTGGTAAGTCATCACATGATTCGACGGATCCTCTCCAGGCTTACCTTCAAACTTGGGTATATCGTTGGGCAACTTATTCGGCATTGTCGGCCAAAACGGTTGATAGTTGATTGGATCATTCGTTAGGCGCGACAAGTCTGGTAAATCCAAAGTTGCGATAAACGGCAATTGCCGGTTCGGATCCCTAAAACTCTGAGTCATTACACAGCCCCAGGAGGAGGATATCCAGGATAACTTGGAATAGGCATTGCATTCGGGATATTATATCCTCCTGGAAAACCAGGATTAACCGGACCGTACTGGGGTTGTTGGGGTTGTTGATAAGTGTACCCAGGATACGGTTGATACTGGTAAGCCAGCTGCTGGACAGCTTGCCCATATTGGTACTGTCCCTGGTATGGTTGATAACCGAATTGAGGATGAGTAGTGACAACCGTACTTATACCAGGCTGACCTATAGGCATCTGAACCGTAGTTTGAATCGTAGATCCAGACGGAGGTAAAGATGTCTGAGGAGTGGTAGCAGAGACAGTAGAAATAGGAGCTGTCGATACTCCAGAAGTGAGTGCGGTAGACAAAATAGATGTTGCAGTAGTTGCAACAGTCGTTTGAGATGGAGTGCTAGGCGCAATGGGCCCTGACTGAGTAACTACTGGAGGTACAAAAGTTTGAACATTTGACTGGACTGGTTGCTGGGGTGAACCAGAAACTAAAGGTTGTCCAGCTTGGGATGACAACTGTACATTCGGTTGCAACACTTGTTGACCTTGCGAAGGATCCCACACTACAGGCATTCCGGGGTATTGACCCATTTGACCCATAACAGGTTGAGGATATTGAGATCCATAACCGTATTGAGGATAGGATTGATAATTGAAAGGCACATTTCCCGTACCTTGAACGTAAGATTGACCTTGGGGTGGTTGATAACCTTGACTCGAGTATTGACCTTGAGGGAGATAGCCTTGAGGTAAATACTGATACTGGGGTTGGCCTTGCACAAATTGATACTGAGGTTGACCCTGAGGTACATATTGAGGTTGGGGTTGACCTTGAGGAACGTATTGTACCATGGGCACATACTGTCCTTGAGGCTGCCCCCCAGCCACAACTGGAGTACCTTGAGGTTGCCCCCCAGGCATTACTTGAGGCTGCCCCCCAGGCGGTAATTGACCACCTTGAGGTTGAGAACCGGGATTTGAACCTGACATCATATAAATGTCTCCTACACCCAATGGTTGATTACCATTGTTTCCAGCAAATAACCCATGTTCAATGGGTTGAGGAGATGCCCCTGCAAAAGTACCAGACAAAGACTGATACCCAGCAGGAACAGAAGGACCACCGTGCAAGAATGATTCAGGCGATTGAGTAAACATTGACGACTGACCAGACATATTTACAGGAGTAGTGAAACCTCCGGGTGGAAAAGGAGTACGAGGTGGAGAAAAACCTAACCCTGAGTTGTCTAAATAATTAGTTAACGAAAGGTACCAAGTAGTACTTCTAGGAGGACTGTAAAATATGGATTCACGCTCCCTTAGATCAATAGTAAGTTGACCTTCAAGATTAGAGACACTGATATCTTCCTCTGGAGAAAGTTCTTCAATAGCAATCAAACCAGTAGGGAGATTTTCAGTGATAATTCGTTCTACTCTTGGTGAATCTGGAACACTAGAAGTTGGAGTAACAGGTTCAGATATTTCAGGTTCCTCACCTAAATCACTAGTAGATGAAAAACTACCAACAAGTTCGGAAACTGTAACAGCTTCAGGATTATAACCTGTTTCTAGACTTTGGTAATCTGGATGGACTACCAACGAAGATTCTCCTTCTTCAGGTGAACCTACTCTACTACCACTAGGGAGAGTTACAAGGACTTTCAAACCTTCGTAATGACCCGGGACGTCTTCAGGAGGTTCACCCCGCAATCTACGGGATTTCCTCAACAAATCTGCCACGGTAACAATCTTAGGTGACTGGCCCCGAAGTCTACGGGACTGTCCCGGTAATTACGCCACAGTTAAAACTTTTAACTACTACACACGAAAACAAAGTAAAAATTTCAAATCAAACCACCTAAAGTCGCTAAAGAACCAATCAAATTTTGAAGCACACGCCCAAAGAATCTAGGGCGTCAAACCATACACAAACAGTAGCCTTCCGGACCGAAAACACTAGTTGGTGATGAAGCCCAACATCGCCGAATTCAGTACAGAAGTGGAGGGTGGAACAGTTACCCCGGCAACCTGCTTAATGAATAGACCGGCACAAGTTCCTCCACTTTAACCGTCTCGAGTGAAGTGAACCCCCCGGAAAATCCAAGTGAGTATAACCGACGTCTGCTCCAGGTACAGTGGGATCTTCCCTCCACCGTCACCTTGGGTAGAATCCTAAAGATAATGGTCACTAAGGTTACCAACGGCAACAAGTACACCTGGGGGAACAGTCTAAACTCCGACAGCACGCAAGGGCAGAGTATCAAGCTCAATCCCCTTACTGGCTCCTTGACAATAATCCAAGGTTTACCGATAAGTGACCCCTGGCTCCTCGACAATGGTTAATCTGAGGTTTACCGTTTGTAATACGTGCGTGTCTGGCATCGTTCCCAACGAGGGAGGATTGATCCCCTCACTGGTTCAGACACGAGCTCATGCTTCTCCTTTAAGAGGAGCTTTCCCAGAGTGTAAATGTAACAATTGGATTTATCCTACCACAAGATAAGCTACTTGTTTAGTTTTACTGTCTTGGAGAGTTAATTACTCTCCTACTCCAAGACACTAGCCTAAGCTATGTTGGTGCTTCAGAGCCCTAGTAAAAGAAAAGTTACTATGTTAATTTTACTTTAAGCGTTAATTTTTTATGGTTTTTCTTTAACACAAAGGGTGGCGGAGATGAAACTAGTGGTGTGTAGACTCGACTCAAACCACTACAAAGATGCACTTAGGATGATTTACTCTACTTTCTCTTTTTTCAATGAAATTCTTAGCTAAGAAAGTTTAGAGAGTGCAAATTTATATAAAACAACTCTTTTGGCAATGAAAATCAAAGAAATAAAACTCTTAATCTTTCCAAGCATACAAACATGACCACTTAATACATGCACGAAAAATTCCTTTCTCTTTCAAAAATTCCAAAAGCTACTTGAAACAAGACTTTTCAAAGGAGATGTTTTTGTATTTTTTTTATTTAACAAAACAAATAACTCTATTTTACCAAAAATCGATCTTAAAACTATAAAGCCTACGAAAATTTACTCACAAGCAAACCAAAAAGGAAATTTACTCTAAAGTAAACCCAACGAGGCAAAAGCCTACAAGGATGATTCTAGGTTGTTTTACTTGGCCACAACAAGCCAAGGACCAGCTAATGCAGAATCAAGAAACCAGTCTAAACAAAACTCAAATCTTTTTGTTCTTTTTGTAAAATGGAAATCAACACTCAATCAACAAGCACTTCGAAATTTGACCAAAGAGACAACTCAACGGGTAGGTTGCTCACATGGGTAGACTTACGACAGGTCCGACTCCTAAGAAGGTTGACAAAACCAGAGAGATCTAAGGCTTGACAACTTCTACCGTTAAAGTCACTACAGGACCTACTCAAAAATCAAACCCTAGGGCTTAAATTTCAATGAAATCCACTAAAACACTCAATGCTATCGAAACAAGTTCAGGTGAAGATCTTTGACAGGATACTAATGGATCTGGGCAGTAAAAACTAAGAAAAAGCAAAATCTAAGAGAAAAAATGTAAAAAATGGAATTTTCTTAATTTTTAGCAGGGTACGCAGGCAACCCGTTAGGATAGGTGCGGGCCCACTCTGTGCACACAGCGACAGTGCGTACGGGTACGCACTATGCAATACTCAGAGGGTGCGTACTACTGGAAAAACCAAGAAAAACTAAATCTAATTTAATCCTAAGCTAATCCACCCAAATACAAATTCACACAGCCAAAAACCAGAAAAATAAACCAATTTTCTCAGAGCAAAGTTCATACAAAGGAAAAGTCATTCTCATTCATGGAGTCCCCAGTGGAGTCGCCATTTTGTCAGACGGAAAGAGTTGATAGTGCAGACACAACCAACCTCCCTAGGAGCCTAAGACTCTCTAGTGACAAACAAGACAAATAAACACTACTTTTCTCTAAACATGCATTGCAAATACAAGTAATCAGGGGATCTTTAACATACCTTTAGTCCAACGCTTCGTAGTAGTCTAGTCTCGCCGATCCGGATGAGCTCCTCCTTATCTTCGAAACCTGCATTCACTAACAAGCCAAAAGATTAAATAGCACCTGATAAACTTATAAAACAATACATATCCATCATATTGACCAAGGAGTATATGAAACAAACCATGAATAACAATCTGTTGAGAAAAATAAGTTTATTTGCATTAAGAGGTAACAAAAGGAACAATTACAACCTGAGCCTTGGTGTTGTGCAAGTCCCTCCCAGGGTCCTTCAAGAGTTCTCCTTTACTTTGACAAAGCTCACCCACTTCCAAATAGAACAAGTAAAGATGGGAATCTCTCCTCACAAGCTTCTAAATGGGAGTCCTAATTCCAGCAGCATCTACCCTTAGAAATGTTTAGCTTTCAACCTCCCCTCCTTCTGGCCCAATGCCTGTATTTATAGTGCTCAAGAGGAAGTTATTCAGGTCCACCATCAATGGGATAAGTCCCTCTTTGGATGGGATAGTTCCCCTCTTGATCGGATAAGTTCCTCTTTCATAGGGGTACATGAACCATCTGGAGGCGCTCAATACATGTCGAAAAACCTTCTAGAATGCGCTAGAAATGACCACAAGTAACTTTTTAAAGATGAAACTTGCGCATTTTGACCTTTACAGGGGTACGCACCTGCCCCTTTACATACAGAGCGTACAAGTACGCAGCTTTTGTGAACATTGGGTGCGTATCCGCAGGAAAGGCTGAGAGAACCTGCGTACCCAGAGATAAACACATTTACAAAGACTTTCTCTCTTTTTGGAGTTTGACATGGCAAGCAGAGGCACAAGACTTGCCCAGGAGGATAGCATGACTATTGATAGAGTCATACTAACTGTATATAGCCATGGTGACATTTTTTAGTGTAACAGTACTCCAAGAGAGACTCGCACTGTATACCTGTTATTTTCTATAATCGAAGACTGCTCAAAGCTTGGAGAATGGATTGTCTGATGTGTTGTTACTGGTTCTGAAGAAGTGAATGTGGAATTCATGTGCTGTGATATGAATCAATAAGTGTTCCTTATCTCTGTTATTTTCATTTCATAGATGCTCAGGTCGCAGAACAAAAGATTAGTTTACAATTTTCTTAAATGCACTCTGTGCTCAGTTTCTGTGGCTTCTAGATGTTTTCCTCTTGATTTAGGCATAAATATGATTTCCTTTTATGGCTCATGTTTGCTCTATTTCACATATGAATGAATGTTATCTAAGAATCCTTAGTTGCTCCTAGATAAGGTTTATTCATCTTCTTTCTGCCAATCTGATTAAGAGACTCTTACTTGCCTCTCTTTTCCTTAGCTCTTATTCCATACCTTTAAGCTTAAATGTTATTTCATGAGCAGCTACCTTGCTCCTCATTCCTCTTGTCACCAAGAAAACGCACCAGCAGTCTTACTCCATGACTCCATGCCTAATGGTTTGAAACTTACCACACTATGCTTTGCCTCTCTGCTTGAAAGTATTCTCCTTCCTACCAAACATAAACAAAACCCTTTGAACTCAATAGCTAGCCTAATATCATCTTCAACAAAGCTAAATCATAAAGAGAGAGCCCTCTCTGATTGCAGGTAGGCTAGGACCTGCAGTCCAAATATTGGTTTGTGGTTACCTCGGCCGTATCCCTTTAAGGAGCTTTAGGGACAACCTGAGTGATAACATAATGGCGACTCCACATATCAGTGACACCTTTTTGCAATCCCCATGGTATGCTGATATTTGCTTTGTATTGTTAAACTTGTGTGCTCCCCCAGGATTGTCCAGGACCAAGAAGAGATTTTTAAGAATGAAGGCTTTGAAATTTTGTGTCTTAGATGGTGCTTTATTTTGGAAGAATCATGAAGGCATATTGCTCAATTGTTTGACCATGAATGAAACTAATAATGTCATGAAAGAATTCCATGCAGGGGACTGTGGAGGACATCTATATTGGAAGTCCACTGCTGATAAAATTTGAAGTGCTAGTTTCTATTGGCCCACTTTGTTTGCAGATGTAAAGAAGTTTGCCACCTCATGCCACAATTGCCAAATCTTTGAAGGCAAGAAAAAGCTGCTCCCTTTGCCTCTGAAACCCATCTCAACCGAGAAGCCTTTTCAACAATGGGGTCTTGACTTCATTGGAGAAATCCATCCCTCTTCCTCAGGCCAGCATAAGTGGATCTTAACAGCCACCGATTATTTCACTAAGTGGATTGAGGCCATCCCATGTAGGCAAGCCAATGACACCACCATTATCTAATTCCTTGAGTGCAATATCCTTTCTAGATTCGGCTGCCCTGAGAAGATCATCACTGATAATGCCGCTGCTTTCAAATCCAAAAAGATGATCAATTTTTGCCATAAATTCCATATCACTTTAGGCCATTCAACAACCTATTACCCTCAAGGTAATGGCCTAGCTGAGTCATCCAACAAAAGCCTGATCAGTATTATCAAGAAGACCTTAGAAGAAAATAAGAAGAACTGGCATAAAAAGCTCACCAATGCCCTATGGGCAGACAGACTTTCAACAAAGAGATCCATTGGGATGAGCCCTTATGAGCTGGTATATGGCATGGAGGCCAGATTTCCATCTTCTTTAGGCATTCCTGTTATCAAGCTGTTGCAGGAGGTTCAAGCTGAACCAAATGATATTCAACGGAGGATCAATCAGACCATTCATCTTCAGCAAACCAGAGAGCAGGTGTATGACAAAGCTCAAATGTTACAAGAAAGGCTGAAGAAGGCGTTTGACAAGAGGACTAAGGCTGAGGATTTCTTTATTGGTGATAAAGTGTTAAGGTGGGACTCAAGACGAGAAGACAAGGGAAAGCATGCCAAGTTTGACTTTCTGTGGAAAGGCCCATTTGTCATCAGCACTAATCAAGGCAATAATACATATTTTCTCAAAACTCTAGATGCCTGTGCAGTTGAAGAGGGCCTTGTGAATGGCCGCATGCTGAAGCATTACCTTGATCCAGTGATCTAAGGGATACAGGGTTCTTATGTATATATTTGTATATTAATGCGTGTACATATAAGCACTTTCTTTTTATGTTTGTGTAAGCAATCCGATTGCTTGGAACCAAGCAGCGAAGTTATGGAGGCAGAGCAGCGCAGGTCCTCCGTTTTAAAAATCTACCATAAGCATTTACCACAGCAAAGCAGCGCAGCAAAGCTTGAAGGCCCAGCCCACGCAAATCCCCCATTTCAAAGCTCTGTCTTTGCATTGATTTTGGAAAAAGAGTGCAGTCCCGAAGAAACGAAGCCAAAGGAGCGCCACATTCGAAGCCTCTATTTTTTTGAAGCGAAGTTCAATGAGAAGCGCATCAATTTTTCCCCCAGTCATAATCTTACCTCAAAGGGTGCACAAGGCAGGTTCTGATATAATTTAAAATGTTCTCAATGGTAAAGGGTAGCGCTGTTATTTAGAACAGCAAGTTCTATTAAAAATGCTGCATTCAAGCTTACAGCTCATTCAGTCAATAATATCAAAATTGAGGAGCAAGTTTCATTATATCAGCAACACTGTTCAAAGACACATTTATGAGAAAAGGCTCCAGTTTTGTTCTCATTTTTGTGGTTATTTTAAAAGGCAGTGATCAAGCAACATTGTATGTAATATCAAGCACGCAGAAGAAAGCAGGCAGTGCTTTACATTCACAGTGATTCTGTTGAGGGAAAGTTCTGTTCTTATTCCAAAAGTTTCGATTATCTAACAGTCAGCACAAAGAATTTTTCAGTGTTGCAGCAACAACAGAGGATCAAGGCAGTCTGACCTGCTGTTCTTGGCTTTTTCACAAGGAAAAGCCATCCCCAAGTGGAGCCACTGTTAGCTTCCTACTCCAGCAGGTTAATCATCTTTCATGATCGACATTTTTACATGCCAAATATGTCATACTTTGCTTGCTGCAATGCTCCATATTTGTTACAGATGGCCAGAGAAGTATTCGTGAAAGTGAGCCAATCTAAATACCACTGCTTTGTTCCAGTTTTGATGAGTAATCTATTTTTGATCAGTTTTCAAGTATGGGAAGGCCAAACAGCTTAATCTTGGCTTCCCTAGGTTTCAATTTTATGTTGTAGAATATAGAGAATGAACATCTGTCCAAACAGCTTAATCTTGGCAGATTTGTAGTTAGGTAAAGAAGCAAGGGTGCTCAACAGCTTAATCTGAGCCCCTGCTTGAAATAAGTGTAGAAGTAGATAGGAGCACAACAAGAAGAAAGGAGTGAAAAGCTGGGTATGCTAGTTCAAGTGCACCCAAACCAAAAAGAAGAGAAAATGCTAGGTGAGTAGGTCGGGTAGGTAGCTTTGGGATTGCAGAATCATGGCTTGTCATCCATTTCATATTGTCAAGTGTCATACCTATCTAGATCACATGTTGAAGGCAGTTTTTTCAGTTGGAGGACTTCAAGAGAGGCATGTCTAACTTCCCTTTGTTTCTCTTTCCCCAAATCACTCACTAACTTCCCTAAAAGAGGTCAAGATCTGCTTGGTATCTCTTAGTCTCATCATTCTCCATATCATTTACCTTGGTGAAGATCTGCTTCACTCAAGGAATGTCCATACCGCTTCTATGAATCATTTTCCCCCTTAATACCCTAGGATCTGCATACTTAGCGCTCTCTGATCATTTTTCATGTTAACTATTAACTTTACTATGTAGCTCCCTATCTATTTCCCCTTCCCCTACTAAAACTATGTATATAACTCCCCTATATACTTATCCCTCCCCCTAGTTGAAAAATAACCATATGCATCCTCGGGAATTGCTAAGTTTATCTGAAACTCAGCAAGAACCCTCATTGCCCCTTCAAACCATCTTCTCATGCATCTTGGACCCTTTCCAAGTGCATAGAACCTTTAATCACCCCCCTAACTATCTTTCAAGTGCATAAGGACTCATTCCTATGCATAATTTCCCTTCATATGTATATAAAATCCACCTTTGGTCTTGTTTCACCTTTCTAAGGCATAAAACCCCTTTTGACCACTAAACCCCTCTCGAAACCACATCACTTTCCTCCTAAGTGCCTTTGGACTCCTTCCAAGGCAAAAGACTGCCCAAACCATGCAAAAACCATGTTAAAAACCTTCAAAATTTTGAAAAAATCCTCTTTTCGGGCCATCGGACCCCTTCCGATGCCCTAGGAATCCATTTTGAAGCACCTTAATCACCCCTCCGAATTCATTTGCCTTGCCTTTTTCATAAAAAGCATGCTCCGATGAGATAAGGATCTATTTGATCCCCCTCCGATGCGATATCGCTATCGGGAGGGGGCAGTGGCATATTACAAGCAAAAATGGCTAAGTCTCAAGGCATGTGCCCTTCCTCCGACGCGATATCGCTGTCGGAGCTCGGGCAATAAAATGTGTTACTCTATGGTGCATTGCCGAAAGCCCGGACCCGATTTCATATAAGAAAGGGCCTATAAAGAATTTCGGGTCCGAGGGTGTTTCGGCGATTTTATGTGGCAACCCATGTTTTCCCCGATAGCGAATCGCCGATTGAATCACAGCCATCCATTTTGGGCCCCAGATCAACGGCCCATGTTTGATCGGCGATCACCCCTTATGTTTGGCTCTGACTAGCGGAGCCGAAATATTATCAGGGCGAATCTTATAAAGCATTTTCGGGTCCGAAAGATTTTCGGTGATCGCACAAATGTTTTCCCCGGTACCTCCGACTGCCGATATTGCGACTTAGCGCCAGCCGTCGGATCGGGCACCAGATCAACGGCCCTGATTTTATCGCTACATTCCCCATGTATTGCCCCGATATCGCGGAGCCGAAATAACGTAAAGCGCAGTGCATAAAGAATATCGGTTCCGCTTATATGTTTTATTAAAATCCGCCGATTGACATCGCCGATGGGCCGGACCCGATACAAATAAAAAGTGGGCCTATAAGCATATCGGGTCCGCACAGTTCAGCGATTCCATATGTGCTCCCCCCCCGGTCCACCCCGATGCGATTTAAAGATAGTCGTTGGATCGGCCCACGCCGGATCCAACGGCCACAATTTAATTCAATGAACAGTGTTGCTATTTGGCCGTTTTTCAATGAAAATTCGTGTTTTTATGGGATTCCGCCTGTTTATAATGAAAGGGCCATTTAAATGTTTTCTGTGCGGGGCCCGTGGCCGCCCAGGTATAAAGGGAAAATCATGCATTCCCAAGCCATTTTGGATCGCTCCAAAGCCCTGTTTTGCTCCAGTAAGCCAGTCTCGGCCTCAGCACAATCAGCAGCATTAAATCCTCCTCTGTTTGGCGGTTTTCTTCAGGTCTAGCATTATTTTGATCGGCCATGCACCGATAGCATTCCAAAGGCCGCAGAGGACATCAGCAGCAGTTATTTTTGCCTTGAAAGGACAGAAAGAGGCGATTTGATAGTTTCAAGTATATCAGGGCAGAGAAAAGTGGCCCGATTGAAGAGGCAGAGTATCAGAGGAAAGATAAAACCCAGATTCTTGTCAAAGAGTATCAGGAAGTGGCAAAGTGTATCAGTGAAGATATATCAGCGGCCCGAAGTAGGAAAACATTAAAGAACTCCCCAGCAAAGTCAACAAAACAGCTCTAAGCCATTTAAGGCTCTCAGATTAGTGATTAAAGCATTTAAAGCCACATAAGATCAGTGGATCAGAGCCCAAAGCACAGTTATGGCTAAATAAACAGCACAGAGCCATAAGAACAGGTTTCAACTCATTTTGAGGCAGCTGCCCAGCGCAGCACTTAGATAGATCATTATGCATTTATTTCAGGATAACTTAGATTAGAAAGCACTCATTTCCCTCAGATCTGTTTAAGATCTGCTGTAATAGGTATTTTGGGATATTTTCCCTATATATACCACCCTCTGCACTATTTTAAGGGTCGGTTGGTTAATGTACTCCAAGAGAGACTCGCACTGTATACCTGTTATTTTCTATAATCGAAGACTGCTCAAAGCTTGGAGAATGGACTGTCTGATGTGTTGTTACTGGTTCTGAAGAAGTGAATGTGGAATTCATGTGCTGTGATATGAATCAATAAGTGTTCCTTATCTCTGTTATTTTCATTTCATATATGCTCAGGTCGCAGAACAAAAGATTAGTTTACAATTTGCTTAAATGCACTCTGTGCTCAGTTTCTGTGGCTTCTAAATGTTTTCCTCTTGATTTAGGCATAAATATGATTTCCTTTTATGGCTCATGTTTGCTCTATTTCACATATGAATGAATGTTATCTAAGAATTCTTAGTTTCTCCTAGATAAGGTTTATTCATCTTCTTTCTGCTAATCTGATTAAGAGACTCTTACTTGCCTCTCTTTTCCTTAGCTCTTATTCCATACCTTTAAGCTTAAATGTTGTTTCATGAGCAGCTACCTTGCTCCTCATTCCTCTTGTCACCAAGAAAACGCACCAGCAGTCTTACTCCATGACTCCATGCCCAATGGTTTGAAACTTACCACACTATGCTTTGCCTCTCTGCTTGAAAGTATTCTCCTTCCTACCAAACATAAACAAAACCATTTGAACTCAATAGCTAGCCTAATATCATCTTCAACAAAGCTAAATCATAAAGAGAGAGCCCTCTCTGATTGCAGGTAGGCTAGGACCTGCAGTCCAAAGATTGGTTTGTGGTTACCTCGGCCATATCCCTTTAAGGAGCTTTAGGGACAACCTGAGTGATTACACCACAATCTGTTCTACAACTCCAACGTTTGCAAGGGAAAGCAAACTTTTTACGACAGTTCATCGTAAACTATGCTGAGTTGACGAAAGGCTTTATGCACCTACATATGAAGGGAGTTTCATATATGTGGGATGATCAAGCTCAATGATCATTTGATGCCTTGAAAAAGGTGCTTATATCAGCTCCACTCCTTAGCGCTCCCAACTATGGTTGTGGCTTTCTTCTATACCTGGCAGCCTCGCCATCATCTCTGGAATGGTCTTGGTTCAAACTCATGATGACCGGAGTGAACATGTGATATATTATCTATCAAAAGGCCTGGCTGGACCCAAACTTAGATATTCACATGTGGAAAAGCTGTCATTAGCAGTCGTCTTTGCTATCAACTGATTCCGACACTACATACTACTGCGACAGACTACTGTCATCACCTTGGAGAATCCCATGAGACACATTTTGTCTCGTCAAGTAATTGGAGGAAAATATTCGAAATGGATCGTGATCCTCCAACAATTTGACTTGGTTTTCACTGCTGCCAAGGCAAAGAACTCCTTAGTCTTCACCGAACTTTTGTCAGACCTTCCCATTATCGATCCTAACAAGATATCCCACGATCCTCTTCCAGATGAAGTTGTCTATCTTATCGACACTACTGACCCTTGGTACGGTGACATTCTTGTCTACCTCCAAGCACAACGGTTTTGCCCCGAACTATCATCATGTGACCGTCGTCACATCCGCCACCATGTACGACACTATCTAGTGATTAATGATACGTTATATCGTCATGGTGCAGACACAGCGTTTTGACATTGCCTCACTCATGAAGAGGCAGAACATGTTTTAAATGGCTTCCATGCTGGGGCATGTGGCGGTCATCTTTCTGGCATATCTACTGCACAGAAAATATTGCGCATAGGCTATTACTAGCCGACCTTGTTCAAAGATTATGTCAAGGCCATCTAGAAATGCCATCCTTGTCAAGTGTTCACAAAGAAAATGTGCACTCCTCAATCCTTACTGCACCCGGTTATCTCTGTCGGCCCCTTTACCAAATGGGGGATAGACTACGTAACTTGCAATCCTGTTTCCTCTACTAGACACAACTATATCATTATAGTTGTGGACTATTTCATGAAATGGGTCGAAGCCCTTCCCACCTACCAAGCCGATGGGGAAACTGTGGCGCTATTCCTATTTAACCAGGTTATCTGTTGCTTTGGTGTACCTCACACGATTATTACAGACAATGGGTCTCATTTCTAGAATCACATGATGTCTGACTTAACATCGCTACTAGGTTTTTGTCAGGATCAATCATCCTATTACTAACCCCAAGCTAATGGTCCACTAGAGGCCATCAATGGCATCTTAAAGACCATGACCGTAGGTTTGTAGGAAATCATAAAACCAACTGACATCGAATGTTATATTTGGTGCTATGGGCATACTGAACTTCAGTAAAAACTGCCACGGGCTTTACACCTTTTCAACTAGCTTACGACCTGGAAGCAGTTTTACCAATAGAGTGTCAAATCCCTTCCCTACAAATAGCTATTGAACTCCTGCCTGGCACTACTACCGAAGAAGAGCACCTGTTATACCTCAATCAACTAGACAAAACCTATCGAGATGCTAAATTGGCACTCGCGGCCCACAAGCACCAGGTAAAACCCCAGTATGACAAAAAGGTCAAGCCTCTGTCTTACCAAGAGGGAGATCTTGTTTTGCTCTATGATAAGAAACATGACCTCTTGGGGGCAAGAACTCTTCAACCCTTATGGCTAGGTCCCTATGTCATCAAGAAAGCCCTCTCAATAGTGGCAGATGAACTTCAGGCCTGGGAAGGAGTCCCACTTGCTGAGCCCAGAAATGGGCTCTATCTGAAAAGGTATTATGCCTAGTATTGCGCTGGGCATGTGCTTTGTAATTTTATATATTTATAAGTTTTTCTTCCCTTTTTGATGTGATTGGATTGTTTTGGTATTTATTGGAGTATTTGTCTCACACATCCTTCTCGCAATGCATATGCCTTCATTACCCTTAGCATACATAGGATACATGGATGGTGCCAGTCGTCACACACGGCACATTGCATCAGCTGCTTGGGTCATCTACACACCTGAGTCGGAACTGTTTTGTTCCAGAGGAGTCTTTTTGGGTACTGCCACCAACAATATTGCTGAGTACATGTCCGTAATTTCACTTCTCATTGAAGCGTCATCAAGGGACATCTCCAATCTGGTGGTCAGGTTAGACTCTTAGCTAGTTGTTATGAAATTGACAAATCGTTATCACATTCGTAATCCAACCTTGTTACGTCATTATTTAAGAGTACGAATCTTGGAATGTCGATTTAAAGTTATCACATATGAACACATTCCTAGAGAATTTAATACAGTTGCTGATTCACTAGCAAACTATGTGTTATATTGGCATATGTCTCATTCACTATAGAAGCATGCATGAAAAGTAAAAATTTACAGAGTTAAAAATTTTACAAAAACATTTACGCCATCAAAATACCAAAATGTCTGTATATATATATATATATCTATATATATATATATATATATATATATATATATATATATATATATATATATATATATATATATATATATAAAATCCAGTCTTTTACATCGAAACATTCCAAAAATTGGATGTTTTAAGTACAAAATGGCTACTAAGCCAAGCTACAAACACCCATTGGCTATGCCAAAACACCTGTTGTAAATAATACTGAGAGGGGGGGTGAATCAGTATTATCAAATTATTTTCAATATATCTTCCCGATTTATACTTTAATTTATTCTTTAGATATTGATCATTAATTTGTATGTCAGTACCATATAATAATGAGCATTGTTACAGGGAAAAGTGTCTATATAGAACTGCTCTATCCCACTAAGGTGTGGTAGCTACCTTAGAAACAAACAAAGTAAAGTCTACTTTCGTTTTCTTTTATGAAAGATAGATGAGAGAAGAATAGGAGACCAACCTCTGTCTTGCGCTTGGCTCCTTGTTCGGTTCCTCTCTCTTCTGATAGTCTTTTGTTACTCGCCTTCTCGTATACCCAGCTTCACAGAGTACCTGTAGGATCACAGCAACATAAAACTATACAAGAACATGGATCTACTATCATAAACAATCTAGGGTCAGATGTAAATTGACCATACAAATGCACAAAACATAGATTACACAAGAGTATGGAAGAAAACTAGAATAGCTTTATTGATAATCAAGAAAAAGCCAAGAGAGTTACAACCAGCTGTTCTGACCCAGCATCATCCTCTCAGCAAGTAAGCCCTTCTTCACCTCATACAAAGCTTAGATCACCCAACACTCTGATGTTGTCTCAAGAAACCAACAGCAATTCCTTACAAGATGCAAAATTCCAGCCTCTGGATCTCTGGGATGAGGGATCCATATATAGATATCTGTAAGGGAGATGAGTCAGCTTGTGATTTGATTAGTGTCTTCCCTCTGATAGTTCTTGCTTCCACTTGGAGATTGATGATCTCTTACTCATCCTTGGTCGAATTCAGAGAGGCAAGTGTCACAGGAGAAGCTTCTGGAAGATTCCATGCTTCTCCACCTCGCGGATTGACACTGCCATTTGTCTCTTCTCGCCCATCGCACCCCATAGAAGGGCTTTTTGAAATGCAACACACCCACTGAGTGTACTTAGGTGCAATGCAACTCACTTTGCCTATGGAGTAGGTGAAATGATCCTGTTTTGACCAGTTCTGAGTAGTTTTTTATGGAGAACTTATGGGAGAAGTTGTAATCAGTTGACCTTGTTCCTTTAGGGGTTGGAACAACACTTTTAGGGACTTAGGAGCCCTTGGTTTATGGACATTTTATGCTTGGAGTTGTAGTGCCCAAAAATGTCTATAACAAGCATGAACAAGAAAAATAGATAGTCACACCAAAGAACACCAGATATAAGGTGGAAACCCAATGTGGATGAAAACCACCTGCTGCAATATGTCTCTATCATCTTTCAATTAGAAACTTCTTTTACAATGATTTTTTACTAGTGTAGTCCTTTACCAATATGCAGGCTGCAACCTGCAGAGAGCTACAACTCTCTCTCGTTTTCCAGTCTCTCCTGGAAGGGAGCTACAACCCCCTTTGCTCTTTTACTTCTTTGAGGACTACGTTTCATTAATTTTCAGACTGGATCCAACAAAATTAAATAATCATCAAGTACATGTGAATCAACTAATATCCTTATACAATCAATCCAATGAACCACCCAAACTTCTCAGAATGCTGTAAACAGAAAACCAATACCAGTAATCTAAACCAGAACATTGCAGCAATAGATAAAAGGCAGCCAACAAATATTTCAAAACAAGTCCGCAACTTCACCAATATAAACCTGCGGATATCCGCAGCCTTTCTATGCCTGAACTGTGCAGATCCGCACCTGATCCTTCTGTTGCTCTGCATACTGCCGCACTTACTCCTTCTGCTGAACTGTGTACCTCAGCTCAGATCCGCACCTGCACTATCTGTCTGACAGCGTACCTCCGCACTGGTCCTTCTGCGCCCCTGCGTACCTCCGCACTGTGCTTTCTTCTGCTCTGCGTACCTCGCACTGTCGCTTTCTGTTTCATGGCAGACCCCCGCACCTCCGTCTCTTACTGCGCTGCGTACCTCCGCACCTGCGCCGTGGATCGCCTGCGGACCTCAGAATAGATCCAAATTAACAGTCCTCCAATGTGCCATAGACAGTCAGATCCACAGATCTGATCATGCGCTCAAGAGATCACGACTTATCAATAGATTCGCCTTTAAACTTCACCTTGATTTAGATCTAGCTTTTAAAACTGATAACCCAAAATTTCAGATCTTAAGATATTCAAATTTCAAAAAGGTGTCTTGCTAAGTGATCTCCTTCCCTTTTTATAGTCAAGCCCTTATTCACACCATGGGACAAAACCATCAAAAGCCAGTAGAAGGGATCCAAACCGGGGTTCAATAATTTAGATCCTATACCACGGGCCAAAACCATAGGATCATGAACGACGGGCTAAATACCATGGGGCAAACATAAGAAACCCCACGTGAGCGCGCTTCTCTGCCTTGAAGTGAGTGAATTGGGGGACCGCACCTTCTGAACGGAGAACCTGCGGGTATGACTGCACTTCCTAGATAACGAACTTGCGGGTCCACACCTTTTGAATTATGCACCTGCGAACCTCTTATTTTCCATCATTTTGAGAGACTGAACAGAGTTTTTCCACTTGAGTGAGTTGCCATCAAGTACAACACCTGTACCATAGTGCCAAACCTGAATCATAATGCCAACAATCTCCCCCTTTGGACTTGATGGCAACCTCAAGATCCTCAATGTCATTCTCCCCCTTTGACATCAAGGGAAAAGGGTTATGCTCCCCCTAAGAACATGCTCTCCCTGAATATAAACCAGATCTACAAAGGAAGGAAATTTCTTCAAGAAGAACCATAATCCACCAAATACCATAAATGACCATGAAAGAGATAGAGACATATTGCAGCAATGTTCAGATCAGCTTCCATGATCTCCTTTTGTACTTCCTCCAAGATCTTCTACCATAATGCCAAAAATGCATTATATGTGTTATCACTAGAATCTATAGTTCATGTATATGTTAATTATCCATAAGTTTTTATAAAGTCTTGAGGTCTTGTAAATAAGTTTGTTAACTTATGTCAATTTCAAATTTTGAAATTCAAGAGTTATGAATGAAATTCGTGTAAAGGCAAGGGCATTAGTCATCTTCCATCATGGTTAGTTATGTCATGTCATGTCATTGGTACTTGCGCAGTTTCGCAGCACGGGTATGATCTCTTAGGTACTTGCGCAGTTTCGTAGCGCGAGTGTGATTGGTCAGTTCTGCTGCTAAATAATGTTTGCGTGTTTTCGTAGCGGCCCGTTTGCCAGCGATTTCGTAGCGCATTCCTTTAAATTTGAACTGCCCGCGCTACGAAATCGGGGTTTCGGGCTGTTGTCTAGTTTTTTTTTTTCCTGAAATGTCTAATCCAAGAAGTGGTGAGTCACGAGTCCGGTTATGATTGTTTCCTCACACCATTTACGTGTCATGATTAGCCATTACTTTGCCATCAGGTCTGATTTCATTGAGTTATGTGTCAGTTTGGAGGACGTTATAGGAAGTGGTCATTCCATAATGTGTTTTTCATAACATATGAATGTCTTCTATGCTATGAAAAGCGTGAGCTTTATTCTAATCAGACTACTGCAAGCGAGCCTGAGTTCTAAAGCCAAGGAGTGTTATCGTGCTGCAAACCACCGGCATTTCCTTGTGTAGAATTGTGCAAAGAAACATGGAGAGAAAGGAGCACCGTTCGGGTAGATGTGTGAGAACAGAGCCGGAGGGATTAGATGTAACCCTCAGTGATGAGGAAGTAGCAAAGGCATTCAGAGCTGCTGGTTGTTGGCAGTTCTGTGAAAAACTCAAAGGTGGACATGCAGAAGTGACCAAGGCATTTGCAGTGAACTTCACGGGATTAAATTCAAAGGTGGCCATGCTGGAGTTTCCGGTTTCCCCTGAGGTCATTTCTACAGTTACAGAAATCCCAAGAGGTGGCCAAGAATGGTTCAAGAATTTCAAGTTTGATATGGGTCCGTGTAAGGAGTTCTTAAAGGCACCATATGTAGACGAAGATCTTACTAAAGCTGTCCCAAGGAGCTATCTTAAGGAGAATTATGCTACATTATTGACATGCATCCAGAAGTACTTGACATGTGAAGGTCAGTACAACAAAGTCTATTCATATCATTTCAAGCTGCTACTACACTTCACTGGTAAGAGCTCAATAGACATCCCTTTTTACTTATTCAGGAGTATTTCTAAGATGTGTGACAAGATTCAGTTGAAAAAGGAAGCTTATGAAACATCTCTTTTTCATCATGGTCTGGTTAAATTATTGGTGTTGGATAGCCTACATAAAATTGGTAAAGACTGGGATTCGTTTGTATTCATGGCCGGTTTCCCTAGTAAAACGGGCCTCACTCCATTACCTGTAAGAGAAAGAGAAGATAGGAGTGAGGATACTACTTTGGCTGAGATTAGGAAAGAAATAACAGACCATAAGAAGCCCAAAGCTAAAACAAAGAAGCCAGAGAGGTCTGTAACAGTCAAAGAAACACCTGAAGCATCAACAAAGAAGACTCCTAAGTTAGCAGCCAAAGAAACTCCTGAGGCATCAATAGTCAAAACTTCGAAATCATCCAAAGTGTCTGAAAAAGAAGCCTCTAAGTTGCCGCTTAAGGAAACACCAGAATCATCTAAACAGAAGACTCACAAAAGAAAAGATGAAATTAAGTCTAGTGAAGTTGAAAGAGTTTCAAGAGCAAGAACTAGAGGCCAGCTGAACAAAGAAAAAGGAAAATCTACTCATGTGGAAGAGAGTCCTGTTTCTAAGGGTAATCTAAATGATTTGCTGGAAGCCATTGAATTAGAACAAGAACATCCAATCCAAGTTGAACCGCTTGAAATAGAACCAGATCAATTGGGGGCACCTATGCATATTGATCTAACAAAATCTTCACCTGAGAGTTCTAAGAAGTCAAAGGCTTCCAAAAGGTTAAAGTTTGAAGAACCAGGTAAAGAGTATGCCTTTAAACCTCGCAGACCAATGACTAGGAGGCAAATAAAGGAAGCAGAAAAGGCTCAAAAAGAGAAAGTCCCTTCAGACAAGCCTAGGACAGAGGCACTTGAAATCTTCTCTGGAATAGTCCAAGCAGTTAAAAACAAGAATAAGGACAATAAGGTGGTTATCAGTCAAAGTGGAAATGTGGTTGCCATTACAAAACAAGCTGGAGCAAGTAAGGAGATACCTCAGGTTCATAATATCTTTAAAGAGAAGGCAGTGAGATATACTAGTTATAAGAAAGCTGTGATGAAAGGTAAAACAAGTTTGATCAGTCAAGCTAGTTCGGTATCTGACGCCTATGTATGGACAATACCAGCTCTAAAACAGGCAAAAACTATGAAACAAATGAATGCAAGTCTAAGAGCACAGAACAGAAAGTTGAAGGAGGAAATCATCAGCCTAAAAGAAAAGCTAGACAAGCCAGCTAAATGATTCAAGGAGGAATGTGTTTTCTCAAATTTTGATATATGTTAGGCCATTGTCTTCTTAAAAGTTTTTGAGACTTTTTTGTGTCTTCACACCTGTATGGAAAGACTAAAGGAATCATAGATTTGAAATATTGCTGTTTTGAGGTTCATATATTTAATTTTGATGACCTACAGCAGTTTCGTAGCGCGCTACGAAACTGCTGTAGATGACTGGTTAGTTTTAAAGCTTGAGTTGGAATGCTGAGATCAGCATATATTCAAAGAGACAGTTTAATGTCAGCATGTAGACTATAGAAGATCAGTCAGAAATTTTGAAAAGGAGGTCAGGTGTAAATATTCAAAGAAAAAGTCGAAGTTTTGTCTTTTGCCTAAAAGTCACTTTATCTCCGAAATTTTAGGGTTTGGATAGAGCTGCTGAGGTGTTAAATGATACACTTGTCCAGTTGTGGGATGGCTGGGTTATGAGTTTTATTCAGTCACACGGGACTATCCAAGGTTTAAATGGCTTAAAGATGGATCATTAATATATGAACACCGAGGGGAGGCAGCAACCAAGAATATAGGCTTCATTTTCTTTTCGGTTGTTGAAGTCATCTATGCAACAAGTATCCGGAGCTGTATGTGCATTGAATCTGTTTTAAGCTTGGATATGGTTATTACTGCAGTACTACAGGTGGCAAGCTCAAAGGACACATCAGGGTATACAAGGAAGAAGACTTAAAGTGCCAATATGATGGAATCCTCTGTTTTCGTAGCATCATATCTCTTGTAATAAATTAGTTCGTTTATGTTATTGTTAAGGTCATTTATGTCAAAAGCCCGAGCTCCCTTCATGCTTGATGAGGAGTCTCGTACAGCAGTGTTTTGATAGGCTATATATAGGAATAACTTAGATGTAAAAAAGGTTGGATACTTAATAGAAAAAGTGTGTTGTTTTGGGCCACTGTAAGATCTTTTTTGACAGTAATAGTAAAACAGAGTTAGACTCTTCTCAAGATTCTCGAAGGATTGTCATGGTCAAATGAAGTGATGATGTGTTATACCTTATGTTATTTTATGGTTTTGTTGTATGCAATCACTCAGAATTCATACTTATATGATCTGACTTCCTGTGTATACAGCAAGCTATGTGTGGTGGAATATGTTTGACTTGTAATGCTAAGAGCCTTGATTTCTATGAGTTCACTGTGTTTTTCTTGTTTACTTGATGTTATAGACTCCATAGCCCAATGAGATATCTTTTGGTGTGTTTCCAACCAGTTATGCTTACATTAAATCCATTGTACAAGAGTTAGCCCTCTTATCAACATTCAAAATCAATAACCTTTTCTTGAGAGAGCCCTCTCAGGCTAGGGAGGCTAATCCTTAGTCAAAAGCTTGGTCTGAAATAGTTACACAGAGTCTGCCTGATCAGCAGCCCTTCAGTTGTGATTTTGTGATAACAATATGCTCCCCCTGAACCTGTGCCATTCGATCTTCGACCAATCTGCAGCCCAGCAAATGTACGAATATAGCCCATATGAAACTTGCGTACAACCAACAATCTCTGAAACAGATGAGATTCAACAACAAGATGATGCATCAACAACCCCCAGCTTTTGCCTGAGGTATTCAAAGGTCTCCCTGGGCAATGGTTTGGTGAGTATATCAGCAACTTGTTCCTTAGAAGGAACATACTCCAACTTGACCTTTTGTTCAAGCACTTGTTCCCGGAGAAAGTGATACTTGATCGGTATGTGCTTGGTCTTTGAATGCATGACTGGGTTCTTTGAAATGCTGATTGCACTTGTATTATCACATAAGATGGAGATAGGTGGTGTACAAGTGATTTGAAAATCCTGCAAGGTCTGCATCATCCAAAGGAGTTGAGTGCAGCAAGATGCAGCAGCCACATATTCTGCTTCAGCTGTAGATAAAGCAATCGAACTCTGTTTCTTGTTGAACCAAGATACTAATCTGGAACCCATAAAGAATGCACCACCACTTGTGCTCTTCCTGTCATCCACACTTCCGGCCCAATCTGCATTTGTATAAGCATGAAGTGTGAGATCTGTATCTCTAGGATACCATAAGCCATAGTTTTGAGTTCCTTGAAGGTACTTGAAAATTCTCTTTACTGCCTGAAGATGAGTTTCTTTTGGATTTGCCTGAAATCTTCCAACTATTCCCACTGCATGCATGATGTTTGGTCGGGTACCTGTCAAATAAAGTAGACTTCCAATCATAGATCTGTAGGTTGGTTGATGCACTGCTGCTGATTCATCATTTGCCCTGAGGCTACATCCTGTGACCATGGGGGTACATACTGGTTTTGCATCTCCCATGCCATATTTCTTCAAAATCTGCTTGAGATACTTGGTTTGAGACAAGAAGATCCCGCCTTCATTTTGTTGGATTTGCAATCCAAGAAAATATGTCAGTTCTCCAAGCAAAGACATTTCGAATTCTTTCTGCATCACCAAGGCAAAGCTTTGACTCATAGCTTCTTCATTGCTGCCAAAGATAATATCGTCTACATACACAACAAGTATTAGCAATTTGTCATTTTCAATTTTTATATAAAGATTTCTATCTGCTGATCCCTTTGAGAAACCTTGTTGATGAAGATATTTGTCCAAACGGTAGTACCAAGCCCTTGGAGCCTGTTTAAGACCATAGAGAGCCTTTTTTAGTCTGCATACAAGATTTGGATCATTCCCAAGGATGAAACCATCTGGTTGCTCAATGTACACTTCTTCTTCTAAGTCTCCATTCAGAAAAGTTGATTTTACGTCCATTTGAAATACTTTGAATTTCTGAAAGCTTGAGAGAGCAAGGAAAATTCAGATGGCCTCAAGTCTAGCAACGGGAGCAAATGTTTCTTCAAAATCTATTCCTTCTTGTTGAACATACCCTTTACACACAATTCTGGCCTTGTTTCTAATTACTTCCCCATTTTCATTCAACTTATTTTTGAAGATCCATTTTGTCCCTATGACATTCTTATCTTTCGGTCTAGGAACCAACTCCCAAGTGTTGTTCTTTTCGATCTGCTCAAGTTCTTCATCCATTTCCTTGACCCAGCATTCATCTTTGCATGCCTCTCTTACATTTTGTGGTTCAGTGGAGGAGAGCAATGCCAAATAGCTTGAGGCTTCTACAATTGTTCTTCTTGTTTGTACACCTGCTTCTTTCTGCCCCAAAATCTGAGATTCTGGATGATTCTTTTGAACATACCTGGATGGAGTCTTCTCTTCTATCCTTATCTGTTCCTCTGGTGCCTCTTGAGGTTCTTCTTCATCATCTGTTTGATTTGGAGAGTAGTCTTCATTATCTTCGATATTTTCATGATTTACTTGCCTAGGGATGTATCCTTTTTCATCAACCACTACATCAATGCTGTCAACAATTCTTCCAAGTATTTTATTGTAACACTTATATGCTTTGTTGTGGGGAGAATAACCAAGGAGAATGCCTTCATCTGCTCTAGGCTCAAGTTTGCCAAGTTGTTCATCAGTATTCTTAATATAGCATTTGCTCCCAAAAATTTTGAAATGCTTTACCGAAGGAGTCTCACCATACCAAAGCTCATGCGGAGTTTGAGTGCTGTTCACTTGGACATTTGTTTTGTTGAGAATAACAACCGCAGCAAATGCAGCTTCACCCCAGAAGGTTGCGGGAGTTCCAGACTCATCAAGCATAGCACGAGCCATTTGTTCAATTGTTCTATTCATCCTTTCCACCACTCCATTTTGCTGAGGAGTCCTAGCTGTAGAGAATTCCCTTCTTATTCCATGTTCTTCACAGAAATTGAAAAATTCATTTGAGGTGAACTCCCCACCTCTGTCAAACCTGAGGCACTTAATTTTGTGATTTGATTCATTTTCAGCCAAGGCTTTGAAAGATTTTAATTTTTCGAATGCTTCATCCTTGTGTTTCATAAGTCCCAACCAAACCATCCTGGAGAAGTCGTCAATGAATAATATAAAGTATTCTTCTCCTCGAGGTGACCTTGTCCTAAATGGACCACATACATCTGTATGGACTAGTTCAAGAGGCCTGTTGGCTGATCCTTCCTTCTCAGGAAAGTTAGTTCTGGTTTGCTTACCAAACTGACATGATTTGCATATGGTGTTGTCTAGAATTTTGATATCTGGAAGACCACGAACTGCCTGGTATTTGCATGCTTTCCTTATTTGTGAAAAGCTTAGATGCCCCAACCTTCAGTGCCATAACCAGTGTTCATCATCCTTGCTCAAATAGCATTGTTGTTGTCCTTCTTCAAATATGTATAGATTATTTGGAGTTCTTTTGCCTTTGATCACTATTTTTCCTATATCAAGATCACAAACACTACATCCATTTGATCGAAATATTACCTCGGTTCCTTGATCACACATCTGACTAACACTCAGGAGATTATGCTTCAAGCCATCAACATACAAAACATTTCTAGCTTTGACCTTTTCTTTCAACTGAGCACTACCTTTTCCTTTTATGGCTGCAAGGGTATCGTTTCCAAAAGAAACCTTCTTTCCCTTTTCTAAAGCAGTATATGATTCAAGTTTTTCTTTATCAACTGTCATATGCTTCGAACATCCGTTGTCGATATACCATAGATTTTCCTGTCCTTCTGCATAAAAAGCTATCCCACATCTTTCTGTTTGTGGTTCCTTTATTCTCCATGTTCTAGTACTTGAGGCTTGTTCCTTTGTCTTCCAAAACCTGCTCCTGCATTCAGAATCTTCATGACCAAAGTTATTACAAATAGAACATTCAACTTCATTTTCAAGGGCCGAAAAGTTGTTATAAGTCCTTTTCGTGATCCGAGTCATCTTCCTTTGTTTTTGAGCTTCTCTAGTCATGATTGTCTTATAGGCAACACATTGAGCTGCTTTGTGACCAAAGTTATGGCAAGAGAAACATTGGCCATTGAAGAAACTCCTGCGATTTTCAAATCTATCATCCAACCGATTGTAGTTTCTACTGATATCCATTCTCGAGGCAAATTGGGAAGATTTTACCTGTGGCTGGTTGTAGCTTCTGTTTGTCCTTAAGGTAGCTTTCCCCTGGTTTTCTTGATAGTCTTTGTTCGTTCTTGAGGTAAACTGTCCCTGATTTACCTGATGATTTCTATTAGGCCTTTGCTCGCTCCTCCTTGCTGCATCAAGATAACTTTTGGAGGTGGATGCTTGAGATGCTTCTCCATTATATCCCAGACCTGTCTTGATTAGTGGAGAACGCTGCACATTGATGATCTCATCCAGAGTTTCAAATCCTTTAACAAATTTAAGATTAAGAGCTTTTGTTTTCTCAATCTCTTTTCTAAGACCAACAATTTCACATTCCAATTTTTCAAGATGTTTTTCCCTTTCAACCAGTTGACATTGCAGAGAATCAATAATTACATTTTTCTCTTCTAAGCAAATTTTGAGATTAGACATCTCTTCATAAAAACCTTCTTCTTCTATAGCATCCATGTAGTCATCATCTTCAAAAGCCATTAAAATTTTATAATCATTACCTCGTTCATCTTCGTCACTATTTGAAAGTCCATCACTATCTTCATGAGTGTAATAGCTTTTCTTATTTGCATTTTGTTTCTTGTTCCATCTAACAGGTTCCTTCCCCTTGTCATTCTTATCCTTATGAGGACATTTGGCAGCATAGTGACCGACTCTTCCACAAGCAAATCATTTGAAAGGTAACTTACCTTGGAATCGTCCAGCACCCCGTTGAAGATTTTTGACAAAATTTGATTCTTCTTCTTCTTCTGATATGTGTCCTGACTCATAGTAGTCTCCTTTGCCAGAAGCTTTGAAGGCAGCTTCTCTCATGTCTGATGGTCCTCCTTTCCTCATTTCATAAGTAGTTAGAATTCCATGCAGCTGTGACATTTTAAGGTTTTGAAGATTCTCCTTTTCTTCTATTGCAGAAACTTTAGATTCAAACCTAGGGGACAAAGATCTTAGAACTTTTTCAACCACAACAGCCTCTTTTACTTCTTCACCCAAATTTTTCATACAATTAACAATCTCATCTACACGAAGAAAATAGTTAGCCACACTTTCATCATTGTACATTCTGAGATTTTCATACTGAATTCTGAGGGTTTGAAGTTTTGCTCGTTTTACCTGATCATCTCCTTCATAGCTCAGAACAATCTTGTCCCATATTTCTTTTGCGGATTTATACTGCATAACTTTGACAAATTCTGATTGCGATAGACATCCCAATAGAGTATTGACTGCCTTTGCATTTGTTTAATATTTCTTCTTCTCAGCCGGATCTGTAGGAGTTGCTGTTGGAAAAGTATATCCTGTATCTATGATATCCCAGACTTCTGTACCCAAAGATTGAAGATAGGCAGTAACTCTTACCTTCCAATATACGAAGTTTGTCCCATCAAAAACCGGTGGCCTGATTGATGCTTCCCTCTCGTAGTTGCTCATGATGAATGATCCTCCTTCAAGCGATCAAGCTTCTTCAGAAGGACCTGCTCTGATACCAATTGTTGTAAATAATACTGAGAGGGGGGGTGAATCAGTATTATCAAATTCTTTTCAATATATCTTCCTGATTTATACTTTAATTTATTCTTCAGATATTGATCATTAATTTGTATGTCAGTACCATATAATAATGAGCATGAACAAGAAAAACAGATAGTCACACCAAAGAACACCAGATATAAGGTGGAAACCCAATGTGGGTGAAAACCACCTGCTGCAATATGTCTCTATCTTCTTTCAATTAGAAACTTCTTTTACAATGATTTTGTACTGGTGCAGTCCTTTACCAGTACGCAGGCTGCAACCTGCAGAGAGCTACAACTCTCTCTCATTTTCCAGTCTCTCCTGGAAGGGAGCTACAACCCCCTTTGCTCTTTTACTTCTTTGAGGACCACGTTTCATTAATTTTCAGACTAGATCCAACAACATTAAATAATCGTCAAGTACATGTGAATCAACCAATCTCCTTATACAATCAATCCAATGAACCACCCAAACTTCTCAGAATGTTGTAAACAGAAAACCAATACCAGTAATCTAAACCCAGAACACTGCAGCAATAGATAAAAGGAAGCCAACAAATATTTCAAAACAAGTCTGCAACTTCACCAATATAAACCTGCGGATATCCGCAGCCTTTCTGTGCCTGAACTGCGCAGATCTACACTTGATCCTTCTGCTGCTCTGCGTACCGCCACACTTACTCCTTCTGCTAAACTGTGTACCTCAGCTCAGATCCGCACCTGCACTGTCTGTCTGACAGCGTACCTCTGAACTGGTCCTTCCGCGCCCCTGCGTACCTCCAAACTGTGCTTTCTTCTGCTCTGCGTACCTTGCACTATCGCTTTTTGTTTCACGGCGGACCCCCGCACCTGCGTCTCTTACTGCGCTGTGTACCTCCGCACCTGCACCGTGGATTGCCTGCGGACCTCAAAATAGATCCAAATTAATAGTCCTCCAATGTGTCACAGACAGTCAGATCCACAGATCTGATCATGCGCCCGAGAGATCACGACTTATCAATAGATTCGCCTTTAAACTTCACCTTGATTTAGATCTAGCTTTTAAAACCGATAACCCAAAATTTCAGATCTTAAGATATTCAAATTTCAAAAAGGTGTCTATCTAAGTGATCTCCTTCCCTTTTTATAGTCAAGCCCTTATTCACACCATGGGACAAAACCATCAAAAACCAATACAAGGGATCCAAACCGGGGTTCAATAATTTAGATCCTATACCACAGGCCAAAACCATAGGATCATGAACGATGGGCAAAATACCACGGGCCAAACATAAGAAACCCCACGTGAGCGCGCTTCTCTACCTTGAAGTGAGTGAACTGGGGGACCACACCTTCTGAACGGAGAACCTGCGGGTATGACCGCACTTCCTGGACAACGAACCTGCGGGTCCGCACCTTTTGAACGATGCACCCGCGAACCTCTTATTTTCCATCATTTTGAGAGCCTGAACAGAGTTTTGCCACTTGAGTGAGTTGCCATCAAGTACAACACCTGTACCCTAGCGCCAAACCTGAATCATAATGCCAACAACACCTACTAAAAAGAGCCTATTGCTCCTAAAATGCTAAAACCGCTCTAGCTATCCTCCGAAGAGGAACCAGAAACCGCTCAGGTACACCGATTGTGTGTCGTTGCATATGAGAGGGAATCTCCCTCATAGGAAGGGGGGCACACCCATGCTCAAGCCCTCCAGGTTCCTCAGAATCTCGCGAAGACTGTTGGCATCAACCCCCTAGTAGGTAGTTGGCCTCCTCGTCTCATATGGCAGGGTTCACCTACAAGTCGTAATGGCACCACATATGTGTTAAGCATAAAGCTTCATGTCAGTACTTGTTCACCCATAAAAACATCACATAAACATTCAAAAGCTAAAAAATACTTGAAGTACTTTCAAAAACCATTCTCACCTTGAGGACCCCATTTGGTCCCGAGCAGCAGCATCAAGTTAGGGTCGTCGATGAAGTCCATGCCCTCATAATCATAGTCGTCAATCATCACGATCTGGCCACGAAGCCACTAGAAGAAATATTCCTCGAAGAAGTGTCGGATCGGTCCTCCTCTTCTGCAAGGATCGAGTGATGACCATCGCCCCTGTCTGGGCTCCCTTGGATCAAAGGGACCTAATCTCATGCTTGGACGCATAACAGGTACCCTCTCAAGAATGAATGAGACTATGAGAGTACCATACCCAAAATTTTGTTGGGTTTGAGTCTTGCATGCAATTAACTCTGCCTTCAACTGGCGAAGCACTGCTTCACACTAATTGAACATCTGTGGCTAGACACAGTCAACTGCAAGCAAAAGTTGGGCCTTTTTCACAATGTGGGGACTCATTGACCCCGCCAACCACACAATGAACCATAAAATGGCCCTCATAGATCTGGACCTAATCCTCTCTATGAGGACTCTGTTTCTGACAAGTCCACTCTCAGGGATGCAGTAGGATTGCACCAGCTCTAGGGTAGATCGTGGATCAGTCCTACCCCCAGTGAAGTTTTCCTGTGCCCCATGGCACAACAGACCAGTTAAAAAGTATATGTCATCACAGTCAATAGCCAGCTCATGATCTACAATCCTGAACACATGCTCGTGTTCATCCTAGCGTTGGATAATCCATCTCAATAAATCCTCCTACCCTTTCATCAAATCCAACTTTGCATGCTTCAATAAACTATAGCGGTGCAAAGCAAGTATGCATGCTGGATCGTTTTGCATCAGCAATTCCTGGCTATCATGGGCCTGTTCTCTCCATAGGCTAGTCATTATGGCCTAAAACCTATGCAAAATAACCCAAAAATCAGTCAAAATGGGGCAATACAACTTCAAGAATCAATGCATGGGGTTTTAAATTTTTCCCTCAAGCTCTAACTCTCCCCCCAATGGTACAAAGGGAGGATTAACGCCCTCCAATAAGTCATATAGATTGTTTAACGCTCCCTACAGGCCAGCCAAAGGGTGTTAGTGCACAAACACTGCTTTAGGGCTCCTCAGATCTGCAAGAATCCACCCCAAAAACTAATAAGAAAAGTTAAGAAATGCATAGAGCAAGGTTTTAGCCTCTACCTAGGACTAACGGCACATCAAATGGTTGCCCGAATCTCCTGCAACGGTCTGCAAAAAACTGCTCCTCTTTGGCTCCAAAACGCTTTCACAGTTCTCAAATAGTGAAAATGGTGAATGTGAAAGCTCAAAGAACTTCCTTATATTTATTTTTGGAGACGTGATTTTTTGAAATCATTAAAGAGGAAGTAGTTGATTCCCTGTGAATTTTTATCATGCATGAACCCATATGTATAGGAATTGCTTCTTTTGTATACTTTTTTCCACTTTTGATGAAAGTACCCTCAGGAATGAAAAGCAATAAAGCACTGCATCCAATTCTCAATGAGTGCTTTCTTTTATGGGATATTTTCTCACTCTCAAAAACTGAAAAATCCCCGAGTTTGTCATCATTGGACTCGTTAAACACATATGAAAATAGTTCGAGCAACTCTTTTTCGCTCTTTTTCTAGCTCATTAAACTGAAAAAGATCATATGGCCTAAAACCTATGCAAAATAACCCAAAAATCAGTCAAAATGGGGCAATACAACTTCAAGAATCAATGCATGGGGTTTTAAATTTTTCCCTCAAGCTCTAACTCTCCCCCCAATGGTACAAAGGGAGGATTAACGCCCTCCAATAAGTCATATAGATTGTTTAACGCTCCCTACAGGCCAGCTAGAGGGTGTTAGTGCACAAACACTGCTTTAGGGCTCCTCAGATCTGCAAGAATCCACCCCAAAAACTAATAAGAAAAGTTAAGAAATGCATAGAGCAAGGTTTTAGCCTCTACCTAGGACTAACGGCACATCAAATGGTTGCCCGCAATGGTCTGCAAAAATCTGCTCCTCTTTGGCTCCAAAACGCTTTCACAGTTCTCAAATAGTGAAAATGGTGAATGTGAAAGCTCAAAGAACTTCCTTATATTTATTTTTGGAGACGTGATTTTTTGAAATCATTAAAGAGGAAGTAGTTGATTCCCTGTGAATTTTTATCATGCATGAACCCATATGTATAGGAATTGCTTCTTTTGTATACTTTTTTCCACTTTTGATGAAAGTACCCTCAGGAATGAAAAGCAATAAAGCACTGCATCCAATTCTCAATGAGTGCTTTCTTTTATGGGATATTTTCTCGCTCTCAAAAACTGAAAAATCCCCGAGCTTGTCATCATTGGACTCGTTAAACACATATGAAAACAGTCCGAGCAACTCTTTTTCGCTCTTTTTCTAGCTCATTAAACTGAAAAAGATCATTAGAGAATTCTTTTTAGGCGCTTTTTTCTCGCTCATAAAACTGAAAAAATCCCGAGTTTTTTCTTTATTCTCGTCAAAAAATTATAAATATAACCCAAGAATTCTTTTAGGTACTTTTCTCGCTCGTTAAACTGAAAAATCTCAAGTTTTTGTCACCGGGCTTGTTAAAAATCTACGGCAGCAACTAGAGAACTTGCTTTTTTGGGACCATTTCTCGCTCTTAAATAAAAAAAATCCCTGAGTTTTTCCCCTTCTTCGGGCTCGTTAAATCTACGAAGAAGGAATCAGAAGTTCTTTTACCTCTCTTTCCTTGCTCAATAAACTAAAAAAGATACCTTGATTTTTCTTCTTTTGACTCGTTAAAATTTGATGAAGGTATTGAGTTTGTCGTCGCGTGACTCATTAAAAATTCACGCCAAAAAACAAGTTTAGTCTGTCTCCTCGTACTCGTAACAAAATGAGGTCAACATCTATTAAGCATAGGTTTCTCTTTATCTGGATTCAATATATTAACTCACTGAAAAGTAACTGATCCAGTTATACTATTAACCTTTTGCTGCACCTGGTTAACAACTATGACAAAGGGACCACCCTGGAGTCGTTCTTTACGATCTTTTCAAACTCTCTAAATATGAAAAGACCACCGAGTTGTCTTGTCTAGACTCATTAAATTAAACAGACAAGGTATAAAGTCGCTCTTTTTACAATCCTTTTCAAACTCTCAAAACATGAAAAGATCGATGAGTTTGCTTGTCTGGACTCATTAAACTAATCAGATAGGGCATAGAGTCACTCTTTTCACGGTCCTTTTCATAATCTTAAAATATGAAAATATCAACGAGTTTACTCATCTGGAATGACTAAACTAATCAGATGGGGAAAGTAGACAATACAACTAAATTCAGTATTAGAAAGTGTGGTTTGGCAGTAGTCGTTCCCTTGAACATGGAACTCCCTCAGATAAACCTTCCTTGTGACGGCCTCTCAATATGAATCCTACCATCCTATGAGTTTAGCCTAAATACCCCAATGTTCTTTCATCTCTGTATCCTAACACTCTTTGGTGTTCATGAGTCTAGTGTTGCATGGCTAAAACCGTTGTCATTCCTTCTATTGTTCAAGGGTTAACCTTTTGTTTCCTCCATCAACCCATCAAGCATATCCTTTCATCATGCCCTCTGTCGTTTAGACCCAATGCTCAAATATTCCTCAAAAAACAAGTCATTCTTGCCTCGTTTCGTGTCGATTGATGTAGGACACATTATTTCCTACCTTTTGACAGGTATCTTCCTATCGACTTCAACACTCTATCTAGGAAGACAACCCAAAAACACATTCAGTACCTTGGTACTTGCAGACATTAGTGGCAGGTCACCTTCTGTTTAATCAGGATTTCTCATTATTGGCTCCTGGTTAAGCGATTCTACGAGTGTTCAATGACAATAAAATTTTTCACACTCATTAGATTGTACTGTGCATCTTGGAGACCATCACCATTATTGGTGGACTTCCTCGCGTCTGTTAACGGTCTCAATTATTGACTAGTAATTAGACGATTTCATGCATGTTCGACATCAACACATATATTCACATGTATCGGTCTATGATATTCAGTGAAGCGGAAATCAAGACCTTGGGTAAAGGCTTGCATCACTCAACCTTGTTTCCTCTCCCAAGTTGCGTATATTGTTTTTTGGAGACAGCTCATCAAAATGATCCTATTATGACACCGGATCCGCATTGTGCTTATCGGCGGCCAGCATCATCATATCTCTTTTATGAGAAAATCACTCTGACATAGCTACTAAGCATGGGAATTCCTGACTCATGACATGATTTTACTTGTTTTATACATATGTGTTGTATTAGGTTTCCAGTGCCACCCGAAACTCCAATCCTCTCTCTCTTTTTGTCAAAGAAGGAAAATTTAGTTAAGTAAAGTATTTCAGCCATCATCACAGCCTCTAATCTCACACTTTAGGGGGCATATGTTATACAGCAAAATGATCCCCTCATCAGCTCAAAGGGGAAAGACATGATAGCTGAAGAAAAGACCAAGATCACAAGCCTTGTTTCCACACTAACACTGGCTAAACACTGACAACATGATTTATAAAGCTTCTCTGTAAGCCTAAGGGAGTGTTAGTGACCCTACTAACTCTACTTGTTGGTTCGAGGACAACGTTAGTGGATCCTAATGAGAATCTAGAGGTCAAAGGAGTGAATTGACTCATAAATATCTCTATATTCCCTCCTAAATATACTCATAAAAGCAAGGAAACATCTAAAGTTTGACCTATTTGTGGGATTTCTAATCCTAATGAAGGAGGCAAATGGGAAAGAGCTCAAAAGCATGGCAACATCATTGCTTTTACCTTAAGAGACTCATGGAGGAACTTGGAAACCCTAACTCAATTGCTACATAAGCAAAGCTAGGGCTATGGTGATAGAGGTCAAATCATTTGAAAGGATAGCTTACTTGATTGTCAAGCATAGTCTCAAATCTAAGCATAAGAAGTTGGTAAGAAGGGAGAGAGAGAGATGAGCTGGAGGGTTAAGGGAAGGCTAATGCAATAGATGGTTGTAATCTCTCTTCTAACATTAATATAGAACTACAATTGTATTGTCTACTCCATGGTGTTGGTACTATCATTCATTTAGTTGTTTGTCCAATACCTTTTAGCATGAGTAGCTTAGTTATGTGTAACTAGATGTATTTTATATATTCATGTATTAGTTATCAAGTTTGTATGCTATTATTATGCTTATCTCTTCTATGTGCAGGACTTGATCTGGAGTTGGCTCAGGGGACTTCCACGTAGCTGCATTATGCTCTCCAGCAAATCTACACAGAGGCTTGAGGTAATGAATCTGTCTTGCTTTGATAGTTAGTTATTGTTTATGGACATGCATGTAACTTTGTGACAACTGCAGATAATCTTACAGTCTGCCAAGGGTCTTGGGAAGACCCTTGAGGGTATCTCCATTCTCCATACACCATGCATTTTATCCTATAGTAGCTTGTGTGCATTATCCTTTCCCAACCACGTTCACTGATGAGGTCCTATATAATGTAGGTGGCCAAGAAGCATACTCTTTCACTGATGGGTTCTTTGGGTACCATCACATCAAAATCGTGCCTGAGGATAGAAGCAAGACGACCTTCACGACTGAATGGGGATGTTTCAATACACCATAATGCCTTTTGGGCTGAAGAATGCGCCAGCGATCTTTTCGCGCGTAGTCATTGTGGCATTCAAAGACTTCATTCATAAATTTCTGGAGGTATATTTTGACGATTGGATAATTTTTGGATTGGTCAAGCGTCATGTGGCAAGTCTGTGCTCGATGATAGATACATGTAGGAGATACCAGATTGCGCTCAATCTGAAGAAGTGTTTGTTTTGTGTCCCTTTTGGGATATTTCTGGGTCATGTGGTATGCAGACAAGGATTGATGGTAGACCCCACAAATATCGTGGTGATAATCAACTTGGAGGTGCCAAGGAGTGTGAAACAGCTGCGTGCAACTCTAGGGCATACTGGATACTATAGGAAGTTCATCAAGAGCTATGCCTAAATCACTGCGCCTATGGAGAAATTGTTGAAAAAGGATGCTACGTTTTGTTGGAATGATGAATGTCAGAAGAGCTTGGATGCGCTGAAAGAGAAAATGGTCACTGTGTCGATCCTAGTCTTCCTAGATTGGAAGAAGTAATTTCATGTCCACGTGGACACGTCATGTATTGCACTAGGAGTCGTACTTACACAAGGTGGTGAGGGAGAACTGGATCATCCTATAGCGTTCGCAAGTAGGAAATTGTCTAAAGTGGAGAAAAATTATTCCATGACAGAGTGCGAAGGATTAGCTATGGTGTACACACTCCGGGATTTCAAGCACTATTTATTGGGCAAACACTTTAAGATGTATACGGATCATTCCACGTTGAAGTACCTAGTCAAAAAGTTTGTGTTGGGGGGGGGGGGGGGGGGAAGATGTAAGTGGCTATTGTTGTTCCAGGAGTATGACTTAAAAGTTATTATGAAGCCAAGACGACTGAATGCGAGACCTGATCATCTGTCGTGCATTGAAACTGGAGAGGAACCTAATAATTTAGAGGAAGGACTGCTTGAAGCACAACTCTTTGCAGTGGACATCACAGACAGTCACTTTGAAGATATTATCCACATCCTGATGATAGGAACAACTCCGGAAGGTTATATAAGTCAACAAAAGAAGGAGCTCGTAGTGCACACGACAAATGTTTCTATCATTGCAGGGCACTTGTACAAAATGGGATCAGACAAAATTTTGCGACGTTATGTGCCTGACTTTGAATGAATCAGAATCCTCATTGAGGCTCATGGGGGAGTCGTGGGAGGACATTATGCAGGGAAAGAAACAGCACAAAATATTCTACGCGATGGGTTGTGGTGGTCGACCCTACATAAGGATTCAAAAGCATATTGTAGGGAATGTGATGCATGTCAAAGGACTAGCAGGCTATCGCAAAGGGATGAGCTACCTATGATGCCGCAGGTGATGTTACAACCATTCAAAAAATGGAAATTGACTTTGTGGGACCAATTCATCCTCCAGGAAAGAAGACGGGTGCGCGGTACATCATCACCGCGACTAAGTATTTGACTAGATGGGCAAAGGCATAGCCTGTGAAGGACTACATAGGCATGACAATAGCAAAATTTATTTTTGAGTATGTCTTGACAAGATTCAATTGTCCAAATATTTTGATGAGTGATCGCAATATGCACTTTCTTAACAAAACAATCAGCACGTTGACAGAGTAATTTCAGGTGTATCATTAGAAAAGTATGCCTTATCATCCACAGGCTAATGGGATGGTGGAAGCATTTAATAAGATACTAGAGAGGACACTGATGAAGGTTTTCAATGCTTAGAGAAATGACTAGGATGTGTGCGTAGCCGCGGTGCTATGGGCCTACAGAACGACTTGCAAAAAGATGATTGGACAAAATCCTTTCAGACTCGTGTATGGCATAAAATCTGTTATGCCAATGGAATAAATTGTACCTAGTCTGTGCATAGCGGCATTGATAGGAATGGCGGATCACGGAGCCTTGGAAGAGAGGCTCGTGTAGCTATTGGGGCTTGAGGAGGACCAATTTCTAGCTGGATTTCACCAACAAGCTCAAAAGGTGTGTGAAAAGGCATGGCACGATCGACACATCAAACTACGCACCTTCAAGGTAAATGATTTGGTCTTGTTATATGACAACAAGTTTGATAAATTTCTAGGGAAATTTAGGATGCACTGGCTAGGGCCATATGTCATCAAGGAGATTATCGATGGTGGATCAGTTCAGCTGGTCAAACTGAATGGAGAACCCTTCCCAAGGAAGGTGAATGGCAGCCAATTGAAGCCATACACCGGTGATCCATCTAGGTGACTATATGAGGGAAGCACAGTCTTGGCGCTCCAGGCAGCTGAAAGGAAGCATAGGACTATAAACTACACTACCTAGGATGGAGAGCTGCGTAGAACGAAGAAATGTCACAAAGCCCGCAGAAGCATGTAGGAAGTTGTGCTACAAAAGGAAAAACAACGCTGGAAAGCCAGAAAGTGACCGTTAAAGTCATTGTTCATGATTTGACGATGAAAAAAATGGCCAAATGGAGTGGGGCAGCGGCATTTAAGTCGGAATTTATGGACCATATCTTTGAAAATCTACCTCCAATCTAGCATTAATGAACCAATTGTGTGGGGAATGGTAGGATTTGAATTCGAAAATGTCTATAAATTACAAAGGGTTGCCTAGGAGAAAAGACTTGGCATTTTGAGAATTGAGGTGTTGAGCTCTCAGGTGTGCATGGACCATGAATACTTTGAATCTTTGATAGTGAGTTCAGCATTTGAGAAGTTTCCAAAGGAGGCACAGGAGTTGTTGAATAGCGTTATGTCGACACTGGTTGAGACTGTAAATGTTGGGGAAGAAATGACAGCTAAAGGAGCTATTCCAGAGGTAGCCATGGCATCCGGGGGAGCTACCCCAGAGGTCACAACTACGGAGGTACCAGCTGAAGTACCTAAGTCACCACAATCTCCCAGGCCGAGGTCTACCCCAACCAAGGAGGGTTCGAAGAACAAGAAAGGAAAGCATGTTGTGACACTGAAGTCGATGCGCGCATCACCTAGAAAGCAACCACAAAAGGATAATCCCACCACATAGGAAAAGGGCAAGGTGGTTGACCTGGAGCCGAAAGAAGAGGTCAAAGAAATCCCCATGGATGATGAGGATATTGTGATGGAAATGGAGGATGTTGAGGTTGAATGGTCTAACCCCATTTCTAAGCTACCTGAGTACATTCCTCCATGCAAGGGAAAAACGAAGGTGCCGAAGGATATTGATGAGATTAAGGTCACCCCTGCACACACCCCTACTGCCAGAGAAAATTGTCCTTGAGGGACTGCGCTTGGGGTGTGCCCCCCTTCTAAAATTGGAAGACTGGGATTTAGCTAACATGGAGTATTTCCCTCATTTAGCGATAGACCAACTTATGTTAGGATATTCCGACACATAGGATATAGTTAAGATCAACTTGGTCTAGTATAGAGTTAGGTATAGAGTTAGGTAAAGTGTCTTTCTTTACCGTTGTACATTTTGTAACTTACAATCCGACGGTCACGATATGTAGTGATCCGACGGTTCACTCTCACTTCGGTATTACCGACACTTGATCCGTGGCTTGACACCCGATTGGTCCATGAGTTCTATTTAAAGCGCATGGAGGGTCATTGTTCGGGTAATCCGTGCATGAGAGAAGCTTATGTAAATTTTCATTCTTTGATTAATAAATTACCTGTAGTACCCACGTTGGGACAGGCCGTGGACTGTTTCCCTCCTTGCACTTTGAGGGTTTTAACCACGTCAAAAATACTGGTGTATTGATTTGAGATCTGGTTGTGAGCGGTGTCCTTTTGGTGTTCTTTCTGAGGAACTTACCCTGTAAATTCCTACATGGTATCAGAGCTATTTGAGGGCCGCGTCCGTTGGTGATCCAAATCTGAAGCCGGTAGAACTGCATGCGGCTGTCGTTTCCTAGATTTGCTATTTCTGACTGCTTTCGGGCCGAGAGGACTGCTCTGTTGCATTCGGAGCATCTGTTCCAGTGAGGAACCCCTTTCGTTTCACGCGAAAAGGTTTCCGGTAGCCCTAGCTGCGTCATTTTTCAGATCGGGAGGTATACAGTGTTTTTTGCAGTTTACTGTTATTTTCTCTCTGCTTATTTCGGTTTCGGTTTATTTAGTCTTTTTTTTTAAACCGGATCTATACCTTTCATTTCTGCGTATGCTCTTTGCCCTGCGACTCTGTGCGATCTGGGCAAATCAGAAACAGAAAGGAAGGATTTTTCTCATGCGTATGCTCTTTTCCCTGCACCTTAGTGTGATCTCGGAAAATCAGAAACATTGAGAAAAATATTTAGTTTTTCGGCTAAAGCTAACTTTGAGATTTTTTTTTTTAAATTTCTAGTTTTTTGGCTAAAGCTAACTTCGAGCCGCAAGGTTCGTTTTTCTTTGCATATTCGTGTTGGGTTTTGTGTTTTGTGTTTTGTAGGGAAAAAGAGCTTTCTCAAGGCAAGCACGCAAACCAAGCCCCCCCCCCCCCCCCTCTCTCTCTCTCTCTCAAATTTATTGGTTCAAAGCTATTTTAAGAGAGTAGAGGTCTTGGGTTCAAGTCTCCATTTTGTGGGGGCGGATTTTTTTCATTCCCGCACATTCGCGCACTTTGCCGGCAACGTCAACAATTTTTTTTCAAAAAGCCATAACTTCTTCATCCGGAAGCCTTTTTCAGAGCCGTTTTTTTTAAAACCGCCTATTTTTTCGAGATCTATCCATTGGAACACTTACTTTCAGCATCTTCAGCTTCAGTTTTTTTAAAAAATGGAAAGTCCATGCCAAGTCATTCTTGACAGCACTAACTACTTCCAATGGGTAGCCTACATGGAAGATTTACTTAGAAGTAAAGGTCTCTTCAGAATAGCCACAGACCAAGAGAAGAAACCAAAAGATGAAGACAAGGCTGCAAAATGGGAAAATAGACAAGATCAAGCACGTGGTTTGATAGGGATGTCTATTTCTCCTGATCTTAGATTCCACATTGCAGAACTTGAGACTCCTCATGAAGCATTAGAAAAACTCGCTAAAGTTTTTGGGATTAAAAATGAAATTAGAGCCCATCAACTTGAAAATGAGTTGCTTACTTTGGATCCTAATAATTTTTCTTGCATTGAAGATTTCTTGTCCAAATTCAAGACCCTTAGATATCTCTTGGAAGGTGTTAAAGTTAAGAAAGAAGATGGTAACCTTATTTATTCCATCCTTACTAAGTTGGGACCAGCCTACTCTGTATTTGTTTCCACTTTCCATTCTACAAGGGAAGCTTTCATTTGTCAAGGAAAAGACTACAAGGCCCCTTCCTTTGACTCCTTTTGTGATTCCTTAATAAGAGAACAAGAAAAACTCTTACACCTTGGTCTTCTTAATCTTGGAAACTCTTCCACGAAAGCGTTAGCCGCCCAGCAGCAACCAAATTCAAAGAATCCTAAGAAGTCATATCCTCAAAAGAATGGTCCTAAACCAACTCAGCCTCAAAATGAAAGATCATTTCAGCAAAATGATAAGACCAATAAAAACAAATGGAAGAAGACTGATAGACATTGTAACTTTTGTAATCGAGATGGCCACTTAGAATCTAAATGCTTTAAGAAGATGGAAGCCTTGGAAGCCGCAATGAAGAAACATAACATCCATGTGGAGCCTACTTCAACTTCAACTTTCGGAATGGCACTTTCTGCATGTCGTTGTCAATCATCTCAGTCTGGTTATGCATTAAATGTATCTTCTTCTTCTTCTCATTCTCATGAGTGGCTCATTGATTCTGGAGCCTCTTATCACATGGCCAAAAACCAAGCCATGTTTTCTTCTTTAAATGATTGTAACACCAAAAATATATATGTTGGTGATGATAGATCTCTTAATGTTGTAGGGACTGGAACTGTTCATCTAGACAATGGTCAGTTTAATGATGTATTATGTGTTCCAACCTTATCCTGCAACCTTCTATCTGTCTATCAGATAACTCATTCAGGTGAAGGTAAAATTGTTGAATTTTCACCTCATGATGTTGTAATCAAGGATCTAAAAGATCCTAAACAGATTCTAGCTACTGGTCTTGCTGATGATTCCACAAGGTTGTATAAGTTTCACAACTTTGGGTCATCAAATCTTCCCTCAGTATTTGTTGCTCATAATGATGAAGTGAGCAAACTTTGGCATGAGCGATTTGGTCACTTAAACTATCGCTCCCTTCAGCATCTATGTAAAGAAAATATGGTGACAGGTCTTCCTATGGTATCTTGCAGAGATGGTGTTTGTTCCGGATGTGTACTCGGAAAACATCATCGGGACAGTTTTGACAAACGTGCCTCTTGGCACGCCTCAGCCCCTTTACAGCTTGTGCACAGTGATTTATGTGGTCCTCTTCCTGTTGCTTCATTCTCTGGCTGCAAGTACTTCTTAACTTTCATTGATGATTTCTCCAGACGCACTTGGGTATACTTCTTAAAACTCAAGAGCGAAGTATTTAACACATTTTTGGCCTTCAAAGCCTTTGTTGAAAAACAATCTGGACATCAAATTCTTAAGCTAAGAACTGATAATGGTGGAGAATATGTTAAAAACACATTCATCAACTTTTGCACCGAAAATGGAATTCAAATGCAACATACTGTTCCATACACTCCACAACAAAATGGTGTAGCTGAAAGGAAAAATCGCACCTTAAAGGAAATGGCTAATTGTATGCTGCAATCTAAAGGACTCAGTCTTAGTTTTTGGGCCGAAGCAATTAATTGTGCAAATTATATAATCAATCGCACTCCTACTAAGGTTCTAGAGAATATCACTCCAGAAGAAGCTTGGAGTTCCATTAAACCAGATGTAAGTCACTTTCGTGTGTTTGGAAGTGAAGCATGGGCCCATATTCCAGATGAAAAGCATAAAGCTTTAGAACCTAAGAGTGAGAAATGTACTTTTGTTGGATATTCTGAAGATGTAAAAGGTTATAGACTTATTCCATTTAAGTCCAAAAATGTTATCATTAGAAGAGATGTAAAATTTGATGAAAATAAATCGGCCTGCGAGCCTAGTCCGGCGGATGTGCCACCTCTTCCTATCTCTTCTACTTTTGAAAACATTTCTTCTTCAGATGATGAAAGCGAGGATGATAATCCTCCCCCACCTTCTCAGGATCCTCAACTTCCAAGATGGGTCCGTGCTACTCGGGATGCAGCAGGTGATCTTGCCGGTGATCCTACAGATCAGCGACGTACACGTTCTCAGTTTGAAAGAGCCTCTTCTTTACTGGCTCAAGCTCCAGTAAATCATGATCCTGACACTTTTGCAGAAGCTTCAGGCCATCCACATTGGGAAGCAGCTATGAATGAAGAATATCATTCATTGATGACAAATGATACATGGGATCTTGTTCCTCTACCAAAGGGACGCAAACTTGTTAGATGTAAATGGGTTTACAGAACCAAGTATGGACCAGATGGGAAAGTTGATAAACATAAAGCTCGTCTCGTTGCTAAGGGCTTTTCACAGGTTGAAGGCATTGACTACACTGAAACCTTCTCCCCTGTTGCCAAAATGAACTCTATCCGCCTTGTTCTTTCCCTTGCTGCCTCTTTAAAATGGGAAGTCCATCAGATGGATGTTAAATCTGCCTTCTTGCATGGGGACTTGCAGGAAGAAATCTATATGGAACAACCCATTGGCTTCATACAAACAGACTCCAGCCTTGTTTGTCGACTTAAGAAATCCCTTTATGGCCTCAAGCAAGCTCCTCCGGCTTGGTATGCCAAAATGGATAGCTTTCTTTTAGAATCTGGCTTTTCTAGGTGTCATTCTGACAATACTGTCTACACCAAGAAAGTGGGCAACTCTCTTATCATCCTTGTTCTTTATGTTGATGATCTTATTCTTACTGGTAGTGATCCCAACCTTATAAACCATGTGAAGTCCAGCCTTAAAAAGAAATTTGAAATGACAGACTTAGGACACTTACACTATTTTCTCGGTCTTCAAGTCTTGCAATCCAAGGAGGGTATTTTCCTTTCCCAGTCCAAGTATGCTTGTGATATTCTTCGTCATTTTCACATGGAAGACTGTAAGCCAGCCCCTTCTCCCTTTCAGTCTGGAGTCAAACTTTCAGTCTCTTGTACTTCTCCTGAAGTTGATGCTACCTTATACCGTCAACTTGTAGGAAAACTCTTGTATTTAACCCATACTCGTCCTGATCTTTCCTTTGCTGTTGGCCTTGTTGCTCGTTTTATGCAAAACCCCCGTGAAAGTCATTGGAAAGCAGCTAAAAGAATACTTCGTTATGTTCGAGGTACAGTACAGTTTGGGATTCATTACAGTGCCAAAGCAGCTCCTCTGTTAGTTGGTTTCACTGATTCTGATTGGGCTGGTGACCCTGATGATCGGAAGTCTACTGCCGGTTATGTCTTCACTCTTGGTTCAGGACCTATTACATGGGCTTGTAAGAAACAGGCTGCCATTTCTCTTTCGTCAGCAGAAGCAGAGTATCGTGGTGCCGTGGAAGCTAGTAAGGAAGCCTTGTGGCTTCGTCAGATCCTATCAGAGTTTGGCTTTGAGCAGCAGCATCCAACCACACTTTGGTGTGATAATCAAAGTGCCATTCAGCTATGCAAAGATCCAGTCCAGCATCAGCGCAGCAAACACATTGAACTACACATGCACTTCATCAGAAAGCTCATTCATGACCATGTTCTTGAAGTGCAATATTGTCCAACAGATGATCAGGTTGCAGACATCTTCACAAAGGCTCTCACAGAGGCGAAGTTCACTAAACTTCGATATATGCTTGGAGTTCAGGAAGTTGTCACTAAGGGGGGATAGGCTCTAGTGCCTCCTTCCTTCTCCTATTGTGTCATATTTGTAAATCCTTCAATCCTATCCCAAGTTGTTCTTAAGGGGGGATGTTAGGATATTCCGACACATAGGATATAGTTAAGTTCAACTTGGTCTAGTATAGAGTTAGGTATAGAGTTAGGTAAAGTGTCTTTCTTTACCGTTGTACATTTTGTAACTTACAATCCGACGGTCACGATATGTAGTGATCCGACGGTTCACTCTCACCTCGGTATTACTGACACTTGATCCGTGGCTTGACACCCGATTGGTCCATGAGTTCTATTTAAAGCGCATGGAGGGTCATTGTTCGGGTAATCCGTGCATGAGAGAAGCTTATGTAAATTTTCATTCTTTGATTAATAAATTGCCTGTAGTACCCACGTTGGGACAGGCCGTGGACTGTTTCCCTCCTTGCAATTTGAGGGTTTTAACCACGTCAAAAATACTGGTGTATTGATTTGAGATCTGGTTGTGAGCGGTGTCCTTTTGGTGTTCTTTCTGAGGAACTTACCCTGTAAATTCCTACAACTTATGCACCATGTCTTCCACAAAAACACTAGAGTGACCGCTTTGGAACCAAGGAAGTGGTTGAAAGGTGTGGACAAGGCAGGCCTGCGAAACCTTCTATGGGTGCCACATTACAACCGCACGCCCATCACAATGATCGTGATCAAGCAACTACTGTGCTTGGTGCACGATGGGTGTCTATGGTTGGAGGAGCTGATACCCATCACTGACATGTTGATCCATAGGATCACATAGCTGCCACACTCAGGAGAAAATCAGGCCATGGCATTTAGTAGAAAGGCCAATGAGCATGCTCTTGCTGATGCGATGAAGGAAAAATTCAAGCTAGTAAAGAAGCCGCTCGGTTACACCATCACGAGTATCTATGACCCTGCGGTCAAAGTGGTGATGCAAATTTTGGTAGGAAAGGTCATGCAGAAGTGTTGCACAGAAGAAGTGTCAACACCAGTGGTAGCCTTGACGGCCCAGTGCACGGAGGGTTTACAATTTAACTGGGCATGCTACCTCTGCAATGAGTTCCTCGTGAACCACTGCGAGGCACAAAATCATAGTAAGACATTACACTATGCATGGCTACTTTTGTCCATAGTGTTGGTTGCGTGGGAGCTACCCAAGGATAGCTAGTTTCCTCCGGTTGCACCAGACCTACTAGAAGTAGCAAAGCTCACTTCACTGTGGGCTACGAAGGATCCTCAATGGATCAAGGACAACAAGATCTTCAAGATCTTTATGGAGATGAGAATCCATATGGCCATCAATCACAAGCCACAGTTTCCACCAACAAATTTTGATAAGCCACAGGAGCACATGGAATTCAAGGCCGACTTCCACCATTTCTCAATACATGCACAAAAAGACCTTGAACAAAATTTGCATGACCTGCCATACTTAGCCACAAATTATGCAATTGTAGCAGTTCGTGACCGCTCGCCGGCAGATTGGTACAATCCCACAGACTTGACAGCAGGATCTAGCAAGTCCGCCACACAGTGAAAGAAGGAAGAAGCCAAGCTGAAGATGAAATAATTGGTCGCGAAGAAAATAAGGGAGGCCAAGGATAAGACCAAGGAAGAGCATGCTTCCACGAAGCAGATGGGTGGGAAAGTAGAGGAAGAGATGTGCGGCTCCGACCAGAGTTAGAAATCACCTTCCCCAAAGACAAAAGAAGAGGATGAACAGATGGAGCAGGGAGGAGTGGACCCGAAGACAGCTCCGTTCCGTACGAAGTGCAACAAAGATCTAGAAAATCTAGGACTGCAAAAGAAGTCCAAGGCTAGCAAGACGTCTCTTGACCTGATCACCCTAACGAAGGGGGACTTGAACAACATAGGTGATACGGTGAGGGATGCCACCGTGAAACTATTGTAGAAATTCAAGCAGCAATAGCAACAGGCTTTAGGTGTTATCCAGATGGGTCTATGTGAGCTACAGATCCATGTGTCACAAGTACAAACCAGCGCAGCATCAACAAATTTGGCGCCTGGCACCTCCGAAGCCATAGGTATGCTGGGCACATGGGATCCCCGAGCAATAGTGCTGCTGGACGGAGCACTGACTACAGAGATAGAATCTGACAGGACTGCTATCAACACCCTCAAGGGAGTTGGACTTAACTTGGCCATGCTTCCCAGTGAGGCGCTTCACCTTTTACAGGATGGCGTGATCGTGAAACTATGGGCCCGCGAACAACGTGCATTATAGGTAATCAGTGAGCAGAAGATCAACAATGCCTAGATGGATGTACAGTGAGACTCTTCCATTGACCTCGTGAAAGACCTTACGGACAAGAATCAATGCATAATTAAGGTCGTGGCTGAGGCATGTAGATTTGTCCCAGATCTGGACATTCCTGAGGCTAAGCCAATAGATGAGTGGGTTTGAAAGCTCGCTACTAGAGTAAGCGATGCCTCGCAGAGAATTGCCAAAGGTCCAGTTGGAACTGAACCTTAAAATCACAGAGTTACAGTTGAAGGCCCAACCTTCGACTCTACCAGAAATCAGAGAAGAGCCCGAGTCAACTATGAAAGACACCATAGCAGTAGTGGAAAATGCAGTAAAGGACTACATGACACTCTTCGAGCATTCGCTCGAGGTGGTCACCAGCCTGCAAGAAGACCCCACTGTGCAGAGGCTGGAAACAGAAGCACGGGAGCTGCAGCAGCACTATGATGAAGTTAAAGCGACAACACACACTGTTGCCATCACACAGAGGCTGGCAAAGCTGTAGGAGGCTAACGCTTTGAAACAGTAGGTAGATGTAGCTCAGTATAAGGAAGCAATGCTTGTTAGGTAGCGGATCCCCCCATAGTAGGTTTTTGGGTCTTAAAGCCCGAGTTTTGGTCAATGGAATGTAAAGACTCTGCGAAATGCAGGCGCAGAGCGCGAGAGTCTAGGATGAGTCATAAGGTTGTCCACCCTAAAATATTAATGTAAAGTTGCGTCGGCCTACCCATGGTCCACGAACCATGGGATTGTATAAATAGAGCAAGGCTCGAAGTGTAAAGACAGTTTTTGGCAAGTAAGCAAGTAATAGATAAATGCGAAGGCATGGTTAGAGGATAGAAGTGGAACTGAAGTGTATTAGGTCATAGTAGTAGGTAGAGGCTCTACAGATGAGTGTTTAGAGGCCTAGTAGAGTCTGCAGCTGGGTGTGCAGATCCCTGCAGCTGAGTGCGCGGGGCGGAGTCGGGTCTGTATTGAACTGAACTTGAAAAGGACCATTAATAAAGATAAGTTTAATTCGACATATTGTGCATCTATTTCTTAGATCTGTATTTTGATGTTATGTGTTAATTTTATCTAGTTGTTTATATGTGCACACTTGGTAAACATTGATATGAATGCGTATGTATGAAAATACTCTAAGTAATTAGCGAACAGAACCTAAGTAAGAAAGATTTGGGTAATTAGAACTGGTCGCGCTGCGACTAGAGCTACGCAAAGGATGCAACAGGCTCACTGGTGCACATAGCCCAGTAAGCGCAAAGGTTGAATCATGTACCAATCACCACATATTAGACATCCCCAAGGTGCGGAAACCTAGTTCTAGCACCCTCCCATACTACTTCAGGTAAGACCTCAGTCGACGCTCTGCGGACTATTGCTGAAAGGGCCAGTGGTACCGCGATTTGCTGGCTAAATTAATTCCAAACCTGGGTCAGGCCCCACGTAGCCAACAAATGGTTCCATTGTTGGGACCAGGATCTGCCTAAGGGATGTCCGATGTTGTGCCACTAGAACCCAACAAAGAAGGAAATTGAAGAGTGGTTGGACAAGAAGATTCACGAATTCACGACACAGGAAAATAGAACTCCGCAAGTATCTGAGAAAAGGTGGTTGGATCGCTATGTGTATATGGAAATCCACGAGATTTTCTTTGCATCCTTTCCTTCTAAACTGTATGAGTGGATCGTGAGGTTAGCCAATAGCCAGGGAAGGTGTAGGCTCGACCAACCGATAGTGTGGACTTCGGAATTAGTGTGTAGACTAGAGGCATTAGAAGATAAGATCATGTGAGTTGTGGACCATTGGCTCGACCAGATAATAGGGGGATTCATCACTGAGTTCATAGTTGACACGACCGTGAGTTATAGTGAAGCAGAACAACGTTTTCTCAAGGGACCACGAGGTAAGTATATTAAATCTTTGAATACCTAGATTAAGATGTTGTTATGTGAAAAGTAGGTTATGCAAATACATTAATGTTTGGGATGACGTGGAGCGGGAATATCTACAAAGGTAGCGTGGAATTAGAAAACAGTCCCTTAATTTCACCTTCGCAAGAGAGTGAGGAAGAGCTCGCTCGAGTCTCTACGATAAGTGTGGTCAGTTTGATAAGGTAGCGCATTTCGCCGTTAACACCTCCACCCACGCCACCACCCGCTTCACCTCCCTCACCTCCATCTCCACCCACTCCACCTCCACCACCCCGACAGTTCAGCATGCCGAGCGCAATCAAACTACCCATATTCAGAGGTGTAGGGAATGAAGATCCGAACCAGTTATGGTTCATGGTAAGAGTAGTGTGGGAAGTGCAAGGGGTCATGGAAGACAACATTAAGAAGGCTACATTGGTGAGCGCACTACAGGATCACGCATTGACATGGTATATCAAACACTCTAATGACCACCCAAACGCAGGGATAGAAGATATCCAGAATGCGTTGAACAGAGAATTTAGCTGGCTGAAATTGGAGACACGGTCAATCATCGGGTTTAAAGAGATCATGATGCTTCCAGGCGAGACCCACTAGGATCTGGATTAGCAGCTGAAGAGTACGATCCGCGAGGCCAATATGATGCTAACAGATGCCTAGCATCACACATGGTTTGTGGCATCACTGACACTAGACTTGAGGATGGCATTGTCACAACATAAATTTTCCACCCAGGCCGCGGCGTTGGAAATGGAAATGAGGTTGCATGAGACCCTGATACAAGACCCTAGGTTGGGAGTTCAACAAATCCATGCACAAATATAGAATCTATGCCTATAAATGCAGAGTTTGAAGCAAGATAGGGCACCGCGGCCGGAGGTGCGTGAGGAAGTATGGTGCTTAAAATGTAAAGGCCAGGGCCATGACAAGGATCACTATCCAGTATTCGCGAACTACTTGGCAGGAGGGCGACCAATGCTATTGGGACCAGAGGCACAGGTAGGGCCGAGTGTGACACAAGTGTTATGGTGCGCGATCTCTCAGATAGGAGGAAAACACACGATGAACAATTGTCACTTGTTGCAGAAGTATACACAGACTTCCCAACAATTGTTTGTAATTTCTGCAAGTCGGTAGGCCATGATGAGTGCACTTGTCGCAGCTACGAGTTAACGATAGATCGGACCCCGGCCTATAGGGTGCAGACAGAAACGCGAGCCCTCGACCCAGCTACGAGGATGGCATGTGATGGATTTCATGGGCAAGGTTGAGGACGAGGAGTAATGGGACCAGGAAGGGGCCATGGACAGTTAATTTTGTTACAATTGCAGAGGACCAGGGCACTATGCCCGCAATTGTACCAACTCGATGAGGATATCCTATTTGTACTATGCTTAGTTTGATCATGAAACAGTAGATTGTCCTACGTTGATCACACAGATGTGTGAAAAAGGGGTATTTTAGCCTCCTTCGACTCAGAATATCCAAATGATGAGGTCTGAACCACGCGAAGAAGACCCAAATGTGAACATGATGCTCAGAAGTGGTGCGACCATGGGGGAAGATAAGGGGAAGCAACCCAAGGAAGATACATGAGTTCACAAGGCTCCTACAAAGGAACCTGAGTTTGACTTAGAATGTGCAAAGGAGATGTTTATGGAAGCTAAGAAGAGCTTCATGGAGGCCTCCACTTCAGGTAGTAAGGATCAGCCAGAGCCAAGAATGGATCCTTCAATGCTTACTACCTTTCTAGAGACATGCATGAAACTGTTGCGAAACAACAAGGTAGTTAAGGGGCTACAAGAGTTGATCACCAGGTGCACGGGGTCAGGAGAACTGCGCATAGTCTAGAAACTGGAAAAGCATGCATTGAGCACCGAGAGGGAAATGAGATTGATGGTGTAGATTGGTGAGTATGAAATGGATCAGGTAATCCTAGACCTGGGGTCGGACATGAATGTGTTACCAAAGAAAACATGGGAACGCATGGGTAGGCCCGCGTTGCAGTGGTCCCCTATTCAATTACGAATGGAAAACCAACAGAAGATTTTGCCCATGGGGAGGCTGCAAGGGGTAACAGTTGATATTGATGGCGTGAGCACACAGACGGATTTTGAAGTGATAGAGATTGTCGATGATAGAAATCCCTATCTTGCATTGTTAGGAATAGACTGGGCCACCGATATGAATGGAGTAATCAATCTGAAGAAGTTGAAGATGATATTCGAGAAAAAGTCACTACGCGTAGTAGCCCCACTAGACCCAGCCGAAGGAGCACGCTACACTGAACCAGTGCATGACGATGAAAGCAACAATGAGCTGGATTGTATTTACAAGATAACTGCACAGGACCAAGATTGGGTGAATCCAACTGCAGATGGGAGAATCTCGTGGGAGCACGAAAGCTCCTACACTTCGGATTCAGATGAAGAAGTAGAGTGCTGGCAGAATTTGTTTCACGAAGTGACAATGATGAATTGCAACATGATGGTTAGATCACTATGTTGTGTTACAACAGAGGCATGAGAGCTGACGACATATGATGGACTGATAGCGGTGGATGAATTCCTGAGAAAATTTGAAATCATAGTACCAAAATAGCAGTGGTTCAATGTGTTGAAGTGGGCATTGTGCGCAACACCCGCACGATGGTGGGGTACCCATCAAGGAAATTTTGAAGACTGACATGGATGTAGAAGGGTGATGTGCCTACAGTTTGGAAGTCCCCAGTTTCAAACGAGAGTCGGGTAGCCAGGACAGAGCAACTTGTGTGCCCACCTGTGTCAATGGGTACAAATGTGTGTTGTGCAGTCTACACGAACACATCCCAAACTAAGGATAGAAAATCAGAACAGGACACAGTAGCAAGAAAAGTGACGCGCACCACAAACATTCCACGCGGAAGCATTTGAGAAGGTATGCAGAATCTTGAATAGGGTTCACCAGGCGAGACGAACTGATTGGACCTGCGCATACAAGTGGTTGGATGGGCCTATAGGGCCATGTGCAAAGACCTGAGCACGGAAAGGATTCCAATGCTGAAGAGCAGAGACGAGACCATAAGAGCAGAGAGGAATCCTAATGCAACAGCTCCTACAGTTGGGACAGTACGTGAGGAACCGAACGAAGGAATTATGCGGTTACAGGAAGCCATTCAGCGAGGGAATATTAAACTTCACAAACTCAAAGAAGATCAGGTACGGCTGAGGAAGAAAAGTAGGTTAATGGACGAAGAAATCAACAAACTGGAAACCAAAATCATGCAAGATAAACTAAGAATGACAGGACAAGATATGAGCAGTGATACTACTGCATTAGAAGATTTCCGCCGAGAATTTGTGGCTCTGCTACCATGGCTGCGACCACACCTTACTAGACAAAGTAATCGGGGGAGCGCACCACATAAGGAAGAATGCGCGGCATTGACTGTCGTGAGGGAAATTGAGGAGTGCCCGTGGACTAGGCTGGAAATTGAATTGAAGCCTCGCACAGGTGGTGCGACCACCTAACTATCCGTAGGGAGCACAGTCTCAGCGCTCCAAGTAGTTGAAAGAGAGCGCGGGACTATAAAAGAGTCTATAGGGGAGCTGCATGATAAGGGGGTTGTGCACAAGGTCAGTATGCCACAAGGGTCGCGCCCATGCATAGGGGGCTACGCTGTTGTGCGGGTAGGCTAGGAGGTGACCGTTGGTGTCACTATTCATGACAAGAGGCCCAATTTAAGGCAAAAAGGAGTGGGCGATGGGCAATTAAGGCATGAATTAAGAGCTAGATTTGGGATGGTCTGCCGCCAAGAAGGCATTAATGACTTAGAAGTGCGGCGAAGGGTTGAATTCAAATTCAAAAGATGCTATAAAACCCCTAGGGCTAGCCACAAGGCAACACTTGGTTGTTTGAGAATTGAGCAAGTACAGAGCATTAAGCACCGTGTACTCTTACCACCTTCAAGTGTAGACACGATGACAAATGCTAGAACAAGAGTGCGATTCGCCGAAGTTACCACAGAGCCCCATATAGCCCATGAGGAGCCTGGAGAGGTGGCAGCTATGCTAGAAGTTCCAAAATCACCACGAACTCCGCGGTCATAGAAAGATAAGAAAACGATGGGGCCAATCCATGTATCCCCAAGAAACCCATGGTTCGAAAAATTGTCAATGACAGAGAAGGGAAAAGTCATCACCATTGAAACAGATGAGGAGGAAGACTTGCAAGCTCTAATAGCTCAAATTCAAGCGCAAGATGATGAGGCAGAGGATGTCTCCCAAATGTCTTCCGCAAAAAAGTTACCTCCATACGTCCCCCCGTGGAAGGGGAAAGCCAAGATATCGAAGGACCTAGAGGCCATGAAGAGTGCGCTCCAGACCCCGCTCTCCCCCGATGATATAAGTTTTGAAGGTCTGCCATTGGGATGGGTACCTACCATGAAGTTCAAGGATTGGGACCTCATGGACAATGAGAAGTTCCCATAGTTGGCCGCGGAGAAGTTAATGAAGCAGAAATTGTTAGAAAATTATATATTATAGAGCAATGGAATAGATAAAATATTGCAGAAATATAAACACATAAAACAAGAGAGGCATAGATATATGTGGTTCACCCAGTTTAGGCTACATCCACGAAGAAACAGCCAGTCCTTCTTTTATTATATTATCCAACAAACTAAAGATATACAACCTACAGTAGATCCACAGTAACTCCCTCTACGCTCTCAATCTCCTCTCTCTTCCTCACACAAGATACAGATATACATAGATGCAATACAATTCCCTCATATATAGTGAGGGGTTGCCTTCTAGGGAAAAAAACCCTAAATTAAACATAACTTCTACCGTCAGATCATCCGCCTAATGAACGGCCCAGATTGACTAGAAATTACTAGACTTTTACAAGGCAATTTTACATCTATTTTTAGCTTCGGGGGCAACAGCCCCGAGCCCTTGCTGGGGGATCGCTGGCCCACGGACCCCCGCGAGGGGGACAAGTCCCCCCCCCCCCCCCCCCACTACACCCCCCCGTGTGGAGGGGTGTACAGTCTTCCTGGGGTATACATCCGGCTGAAACCTTTGAATACAGAAGATAATCAGGCTCCACACCCAACAATCTCCCACTTAGAGACTGATTATAGCAACTCCATCACTGCTTCATTTGCTAGACAATGACTCCACTTTGGACCTGGATGTTTCTCATCTTCTTCATCATACTTGAAAACCAATTGAAACTGAGCAGATTCTCAGTTTCTCCCTGGTTACAACTTTTGTTAGCATATCTGCAGGATTCTGGCTAGTGTGTATCTTTTCTAGCTTCAATTGTCCATCTTCTGATGTTGATCGTATGAAATGGTATTTAAGTTGTATATGTTTAGTCTTGGAATGAAATTTAGAGTTCTTTTCAAGATGTATGGCACTCTGGATGTCACTGTATAACCTTCCCAACTCCTGATTCTTACCCAATTCATCCAGAAACCTTTGTAACCAAATCATTTCTTTACTAGCCTCTGTAGCAGCAACATACTCTGCTTCTGTTGTTGAAAGTGAAACAACACTTTGGATTTTTGAAACCCAACTAACAGCTATTCCACCTACAGTAAATACATATCCTGTAGTGCTCCTCCTGTTATCTCTGAGCACATTTATTTCTTGCATGCTAGAACCTGCAACAAGCATGTCATCTACATACAATAACAATATAATATAGCTGCCATCATTTTGCCTTTTGAGATAAACACAATGGTCAGAGTGACATCTAGTATAACCTTGTTCGGACATAAACCTATCAAATTTTAGATACCACTGCCTTGGAGCCTGTTTTAAGCCATACAAGCTCTTCTTCAACCTGCACACTAGTTTCTCCTTCCCTTTTACCTCCTATCCTTGTGGTTGTTGCATATATATCTCTTCCTCCAAATCCCCATGGAGAAAGGTTTTCTTTACATCTAACTGCTCAAGATGCAAATCTTCAACTGCTACTAGACTTAAAATAGTTCTGATTGAATTCATTTTAACAACAGGAGAAAATATTTCATCAAAATCAATACCTTTCTTCTGTGCAAACCCCTTCACCACAAATCTAGCTTTGTACCTCTGCTTTCCTCCATCTTCTTCCTTCAACCTGTAAACCCATTTATTCTGCAATGATGTTTTACCTGCAGGCAACCTGACTAAGTCCCAAGTCTGGTTATGTGCTAAGGAGTCCATCTCTTCTTTCATGGCTTGCTCCCACTTCTTCCTGGTTTCTACCTGCACTGCTTCTTCATAACATTCTGGTTCACCAGAATCAGTCAACAATACATAATATAATGAAGGAGGGTATCATTCAGGGGGTCTACTTATCCTAGTAGATCTTCTAACACCACTTTCAGGTGTTTGAGGTGCTTGTTACTGTTGTGGTTGTTCTTCTAGATGTTGATCATTATAATTTTCAGGCACCATCACTTTTCCTGTGATATCGTCAAGCACTGTGTATTCTCTGTTTTCTTTTTCTTGTTTATTTTCTTGCAACTGATTCTTATACAAGACCTTTTCATTGAATATTACATCTTTTCTCCTAATGATTTTGTGATTTTCATAATCATATAAGTGATAACCAAAATCATTAACACCATATCCAATAAAAGTACATTTCTTTGATTTTGCCTTAAGCTTTGTTATATTTTCTTTGTTAATGTGGGCAAAGGCTTCACAACCAAAAGTCTTTAAAAAAGAGTAGTTTACCTTTTTACCTATCCATGGCTCCTCTGGAATACCACCATCCAAGGAACTTGAAGGCCCTCTACGTATTAGATAAACAATAGTATCTACAACATCTTCCCAAAATTGTAAAAGCAATCCTGCATGCAATCTCATGCACCTTGCATGCTCCATGATTGTCCTGTTCATCCTTTCTAACACACCATTTTCTTGTGGTGTTCCTGGAACTGTCTTCTCTCTGCGAATTCCATTTTCTGAACAGTACCTATCAAACTCTTTGCTACAATATTCACCTCCATTATCTTTTCTGAGACACTTCAACCTTTTCCCTGTCTCATTTTCAACCAAAGCTTTCCATTTCTTGAAAGTATCAAATACATCAAATTTATTTCGAATACAATAAATCCAGGTTTTTTTGGTTGCATCATCAATAAATTAACATAATAACAAGAGATGCCAAGAGATGATACCTGAGCAAGTCCCCATACATCAATATGCACAAGCTCTAATTTTTCGCTCTTCTTTTCTTTCCCAACTCTAAGGAATCTGACTCTCTTATGTTTTCCATAGACACAATTCTCACAGAATTTTAAATCAACATGCTTCAAACTTGGCAACAGATTTCTTGAGTGAAGCATCTACATCCCCTTCTCACTCATGTGCCCGAGCCTATGATGCCACAATGTCATATCTTCTCCTGTAGAGGTTAAAGCATTAACAGAATTAGAAATACCATTCCATAAATAAAATGTACCAACCTTTTCTCCTTTCGCTATTACCAGGGATCCTTTAATGACCTTCCAGGTTTTATCTATGAAAGTAGTTACAAAACCTTCACCTCCCAACTGCCTTGTTGAAATCAGATTTTTCTTTAGATCTGGAACATGCCTCACCTCCTTTAATAGCCATTGATTTCCATTTTGTTGTTTTATGAAAACTGTACCCATTCCAATGATTTTATAGGGTTTATCATCACCCAACCGAACCTTTCCAAAATCTCCTTGAACATAATCATGAAAATGTTTCTTATCAGGTGTGGCATGGAATGAGGCCCCTGAATCTACCACCCAGGCATAAATAATATTTTCTAATGAAAGAATCAAAGCATCTTGCCAAACATCACCTATTACATTCGCTTCACGATTAGTTTCTTGCTACACGTCTCTTTCTTCCTGCATTTCCAGCACACTATCCCCGATCTAGACTTGGATCTACCTTTTCTTGACTTACTGCAATATCCTGAGCTCTTTCCTCTTTCCATTTTTCTTCCCCTAGTCTCTACAGTCAAAGCATTACTTGATGTCTCACCGAAGCTTTTATGTCGCATTTCCTCGCTAAGGATTGCACTGACAACATCATCAAACTTTAAAGTATTAGATCCAGAGACAGAGTTACTAATGGCCATAACTAAACCATTCCAATTTTCTGGAAATGAGCACAAAAATAACAGAGCCCTAACTTGATCATCAAAATTTACCCCTACAGAACTTAACTGACTTGTAACTATATTAAATCATTTAAATGGTCTGCAATAGATCCACCTTCTGACATCTTCATATTAAATAAACGCTTCATAAGAAATACCTTACTTGAGGCCAAGTGTTTTTCATATAGTTTGGCCAATGCTAACATTAAACCCTGTGTTGTCATTTCCTTTGAAATATTAAATGCTACCGACGCCACTAGACACAGCCGTATTGTTCTAAGTGCCTTTCTGTCAAGAATATCCCATTCTGTGTCTGTCATACTCGTCGGCTTCTTTGTCTTTCCACTCAATGGTAGGTACAGATCTCTCTGATACAGATAATCTTCCATCTGCATCTTCCATAGCTGGTAGTTTTGGCCGTTGAATTTTTTGACCCTAAACCTACCATCTTCCGCCATTTCTCCCACTTGAACCAGGAACCCTTCTCTCCTGCGAGTTTATCAGCCAAATAGACCTTCGGCTCTGATACCAATTGTTAGAAAATTATATATTACAGAGCAATGGAACACATAAAATATTACAGAAATATAAACACATAAAACACATAAAACAAGAGAGACACAGATATACGTGGTTCACCCAGTTTGGGCTACATCCACGGAGAAACAGCCAGTCCTTCTTTTATTATATTATCCAACAAAATGAAGAGATATAACCTACAGTAGATCCGTTGTAACTCCCTCTTCGCTCTCAATCTCCTCTCAATTCCTCATTCAGAATACAGATATACATACACACAATACAATTCCCTCATATATAGTGAGGGGTTGCCTTCTAAGACAAAAAACCCTAAATTAAACATAAATTCTACCGTCATATCATCCGCCTAATGAACGGCCCAGATTGAATAGAAATTACTAGACTTTTACAAGGCAATTTTACGTCTATTTTTAGCTTTGGGGGCGCTGCCCCCGAACCCCCACAGGGGACCACTGGCCCCCGCAGCCCCCGCGTGGAGGGGTGTACAGTCTTCCTGGGGTATACATCTGGCTGAAACCTTTGAATACATAAGATAATCAAGCTCCACACACAATAGAAATGGTTGCACGGTGTGGAGAAGGCTGGGTTACTCCATCTGTGATGGATACCCCACTACCACCGCGCGCCCATCACCATTTATGTCATCAGGCAACTATTGTGCCTAGTGCATGATGGTATCTCTGGCTGGAGGAGCCTATTCCCATCACGGCCGACCTAATTCACCAAATTTTTCGACTTCCAGTCAAAGGACACGACCCCGCGGCCATAGCAGGAAAAAACAGCGACTTGGCCCTCGTAGAAGCCATGAAGGCCAAGTATAAACTAGAAAAGAAAAAGTGGGGGTACACAATAGCAAGCATTAAAGACAAAGGGGTGTGCGTAGCCACCCAGCTACTGGAAAGCAAGCTAATGAGGAAATGCCATGCCGATGAAGTACCAACATCTGTGATTGCGTTGGCAGAGCAGTGCACAGAGGGGGTCTAGTTCAACTGGGCACAGTTCCTCTACGACGAGTTTTTAACGAATTGCAGGGAGGCCCAGGAGCAGGGTAAGACCTTTCACTATGTGTGGTTGCTTTTATCCATCATGTTGGTTGCTGGGGAGCTGCTATAGGATAGCCAATTTCCCACTATTGAGGATGAACTGCCCGAAGCCGTGAGGTACACCTTGCTCTGGGCTACAAAGACGTGAAGAGGATTCATAAGATAAAGGTGTTCTGGGTGTTCGTGGAGGCAAGCATCTGAACATGGATCAACTAAAGGCCATGCTTATCCCCTACGGTTCATAACAGCTTGCAGAGCGCAGCAGAATTCAAGGCGGATATGCATAACCTGTATATCCAGGCACGCAAGGATCGAGCACAAAAATGGGTAAAGCTTCCATTCATCGCAACGGATGATGCGATCTTCACAGTAATGGAGTCATGGTCTCTGGAGTGGCGCATCCTGGACTTGGCAGAAATGGAGAAGGCTGCAGCCCAGCAAAGAAAGAAGGACACCAAGCTGCGCATCGCGCAGCTGGCTGAAAAGAGGTGTTAGGAACAAGAAGCAGCAAGATAGCAGAAGGTAGCTGATGCAACAGTAGCGATGCAAATGGCCGAAACCACAACAACACCAACCAGAGAGGCTGAGGAGGGCCAGGAGATGTCCACGGGGCAGCAGACTGGGGAAGTGGACAGGGTGGAGGACCGCGCGGACCCCAGTTCCACATCGACCCAACTCAAGTGGCCACGTGGCCTTAAGAAAACAACTCCCAAGAAGAAGGTAAAAGCCACAAAGACGTCCATTGACCCGATCACACTCATAAAAGGTGATCTGTTTGAGATCAGTGAAACGATTTGTGAGGTCGCAAAGGACGCACTCCAAGAAATGAGGATGGAGAAAAGCACTGTGTTGGGGGCACTTTGCATGTAGCTACAAGGATTACAAGTACAACCCCCCTAACAAGTATAATGGCTCAGTACGTCATAGCAGGCACCCCCAAGGCTGAACAGACGCTACGCACCCGTATGACCAACACCTTCATGTTGCCCGAAGGCATGCAAGCAGCAGAAAGTGAGGGTGACCGGGCTGCGATGAGTAGCATGAAAGAAGTTGGCTTGAACTTGGCCACCCTGCCATGTGAAATTATGTACCAGCTACAGGATGGGGTCATCACAGAGCTCTGCACCCAGGAAGGCCGAGCGATCCAGGTCCTACATGAGTAGAAAATCAACATGGACTAGCTCAACATCCAGCGGGATGAGTTGGTTGTACAAGCTTGCAGACTAGAGCAGGTCATAGAGGATGCATGCAAGAGCATTCCAGAGTTGGCCATGCCGGTGGAGCTACCAGTACTTGAGCGGGTCCATAGATTAGCAGTCAGAGTTCGCGAGGCCTGAGAAGAAACGGCAAAGGTTCAGTTGGAGCTGAACCTATAGATCATCAAGCTGCGATTTAAGGCGTAGTCCTCCACACCCCCAGAAGTCAGAGAGCAACGCGCCCGTGCTATCCAGATGGGGTTGGAGCATATTGGCCAGGTGACACAGAATTGTACTGGGCTGTTGGAGCAAGAACTAACCATGCTTATGCACCTGTAGGAAGACCCAAACCTACAATGCCTAGAGACAGAGGAGTGCGAGTTGCAGAAGAAGTATGACAGTGCCTAGGACACTGTGTAGTCGGTTTCCCCTACTCAATGACTCTGCAGACTATAGCAGCCAAGGGCACTAAAGGACCGATTAGATGCCACGCACCAAAAGGAAGCCTTGCTTAAAGCACGCATCCAACCATGAATCGATGAAGCGTTCACAATTACAACTACCACTGAAAGGAAGCTGGCATAGATGCAGGAACTTTATGTGGTTGGACAACAATGTGACCCTGCTCATCAAGGTTCAAAGATACGTGTGCAACAAATCCAGCAGATAGCCGAACAGTGTGCTGCAGACACCCAAGCTACGCGAGACCAACTAGATGGACTTCGCGCAAAGATCGCCGCACCCACATAGTGACTCAGGACGAGTCACAATGATTGTGTTGGGGGCCTATTGGGCTGCAGATCCCCCCATAGTAGGTTTTTGGGGCTTAAATCCCGAGTTTTGGTCAATGGAATGTAAATACTTCACGAAATGCAAGCGCGGAGCGCGAGAGTCTAGGATGAGTCATAGGGTTGTCTACCCTAAAATAATGTAATTTAGTGTAAAGTTGTGTTAACCTAGAGTGAGGCTCTAAGTGTAAAGATAGTTTTTGGCAAGTAAGCAAGTAATAGATAGATGCAAAGGCATGGTTAGAGGATAGAAGTGGAACTGAAGTGTATTGGGTTGTAGTAGTAGGTAGAGGCTCTACAGCTGAGTGCGCAGAGGCCTAGTAGAGTCCGTAGCTGAGTGTGCGGACCCTTGCAGTTGAGTGCGCAGGGCGGAGTCGGGTCTGTATTGAACTGAACTTGAAAAGGATTATTAATAAAGATAAGTTTGATTCAGCATATTGTGCATCTATTTTGTGGATCTATATTTTGATGTTACGTGTTAATTGTATCTAGTTGTTTATATGTGTGCACTTGGTAAACATTGATATGAATGCATATGTATGAAAATACTCTAAGTAATTAGCGAACAGAACCTAAGTAAGAAAGATTTGGGTAATTAGCACTGGCTACGCTGCGGCTAGATTTGCGAAGGATGCAACGGGCTTGCTGGTGTGCGTAGCCCAGTAAGCGCGAAGGTTGAATTGTGTACCAATCACCACATATCATACATCCCCAAGGTGCGGAAACTTGGTTCTAGAACCCTCCCACACTACTTTGAGTGAGACCTCAGTCCGCTCTCCGCAGACTGTTGCCGAAAGGGCCAGTAGTACCGAAATTCGTTGGCTAAATCACTTCCAAACCTAGGTCAAGCCCCATGTAGCCAATAGTGTTGAAGGCTCGCTTACATCCTTGGTTAGACGAGGCCTATTTGATCATGGCCACTATTGAAGGCAAGCTAGTTAGTCTACAGAAGACTCAACAGAAGATTCAGTCAGACGGCACAGGGCCAGCAATGGAGCAACTGGTTGAGGAGATAAAGCAGGCAGTAGCACCGTGTACCACTGAAGTTGAAGTAGTCCAAGTCGAGCTAGGAGGCCTTTGCGACAAGATCTCTGCACTAGTCGAGTGACTCAAGGGTGAGTCACCATGTTTGTGTTGGGGGCCTGTTGGGAATGGGTCCCCTGGGGTCATTTTTGGGACTAAAAGCCTAAGTTTGGGGCAGAAAGCCCGAATTTGTATAAAAGAATGTAAATTCTCCACATTTTGTGGCCACGGATTGCGAAGATAGCAAGAGTCAAAACGGGATTCTGCCCTTAGTTTAGATAGCCTGTGTCGGCTTTAGAGATCTGCCCTTGGTCTGCAGACCATGGGATTGTATAAAAAGGGAATCTTAGAAGACTCTAAAAAGAAAAAAGAGAGTTCTAAGTAAGTTGAGTTCTTGATGAGTCTGTGAAGAGCTAAGAGCAAGAGTCTTAGTGTAGGAAGAGGCTCTGCAGCTGAGTGCGCAGAGGCCTAGGGTAGAAGTCCGTAGCTGAGTGCGTGAACCCCTGCAGCTGTGTGCGTAGGGCAAATTGACTATGTATTGGAAATCTAAATCATCAATAAAGAGAAGTATTCTGAAATTACAGTGTATTTTTGCCTCTATGGATTGCATGTGATTATGTTATGCTAAGTTATGGTTTTATGTTATAATGATAATTTGATGCACGAATGTATATGTTTCTATTTGCTATATGAACGAAAATAAAGATATATGTTTATGTGAAGATAATCTTAATTGCATGGTAAAATTGGCGAACACTTAAGATAATTCAGGAAATTATACAATAACGCAGTAACAAGGTGCTTAAGTGCTTGGGTCGTCGGTTACGGTTGCGCAAAGGATGATCATATACCTTCGCAGAAGTTCTAAGAAACGAAAGAGAAAGTACATCAATAAGCCCTAAAGGCTTAACGATCTACGTGAAGGAAGGGTTTAAGGTATAAAACTGATATCACAACCATCTCAGGGTGTGGAAACTTGGTTTCTACATCCCCCCATACTGCTTCAGGGGAGACTTCAGTCCACGCTCCACGGACTGATGCCGAAGGGGCCAGTAGTGTAGGGCTTTTCTTGGCTGACTAACATTGAACTTGGGTTAGGACCCATCAAGCCAACATCGCCTGATGAAAGAACAGTGGTTGGATAGATACCTATACACAGAGATACACGAAATCTTCTTCTGCACCTTCCCAATTGAACTATACGAGTGGATCTCTAAATTGGTAGATGACCAAGGAAGGTGGAGGCTTGACGGTCCAATAGTGTGGATCCATGAGTTAGTGTAGAGATTGGAAGCTTTTGAAGTTAAGATCGCACGTTCCATTGATCACTGGCTTGATCGAGTCATAGGAGGATTCGTGACAGAATTCACGGTCAACACCTCCTTCAGTTACAGTGAAGCAGAGCGACACTTTTTCAAGGGACTGTGAGGTAAGTACTTAAGATTTTTGAATACTTGGATTAAGACTCTCTTGTGTGAAAAGCGGGTTATGCCATTACCTTGATGTTTGGAGCTACGCGAAGTGGAAAGTCTTCAGGGATAGAGGGAGAACAGGCCCTGAATGTAGCCCATTGATTGAGCCTCCTCTAAGTGACAACGAGGGAGAAGCACATGATTCACTGCAGAGCATTGTCTAGCTAATAAGGCAATGGTTTCTGCTAATACCTCATCTGTCCACACAACCTCAACCTTCACCTCCATAGCATACACCTTCGACCACACACCACCACTTCCACCACCATTCAATATGTCAAATACGATGAAATTTCCCATTTTCGAGGGCTTGAGATATGAGGACCCGAACTAGTTTTGGTTCGTTGTGAAGGTCGTGTGGATAGCAAGGAATATTAGAGATGATCATATGAAGAAAACAAAGTTGGTTACTACTTTACAAGATCACGCATTGACGTGGTACATTAACTATTGCATGGATAATCTGGTGGCGTCATTAGTGGACACTTAGACTACTCTAAACAAGGAGTTCAGTAGGCCTAAGTCTAAAACACAATCGGTAGTGGGGTTCAAGGAAATCGTGATGAGGATCAGTGAAATGCCTTAGGAGCTGGATCAGAGACTGAAGTGTGGAATCCACGAAGCCAATATGAATCTCACAGACAATCAGCACCATGATTGGTTTATAGTCGCGCTCCTACCTCACTTAAGGATTGCTTTGTCACAACAAAAGATAGGAACTCAGGTGGAAGTGTTGGAGATCGCAATGAGATTACATGAGACACCTATCCAGGATGTGACGTTGGGAGTTCAATAGATTCATGTGGAGTTGCAGAACCTCTGCTTGGAGTTTTAGAGCTTGAAAAAGGAGAAAGAGACTTAGCCATAGGTGTGTAAACAAGTTTGGTGCCTCATACGTAAGAACCAGGGGCATGATAAGGATCATTGCCCTATTTTCATGAATTATATGGCAGGAGGAGGGCCCATGCCTCTGAGGCAGGAAGCCCCAGTAGGACCAAGTACAGGGCCCGCGCTATGGTGTGCTATCTGTCAAGTAGTAGGAAAACATGTAACAGATAATTTCCACTTACTGCAAAAATTTGTACAGACGTCGCAACAGTTATTCTGTAACTTCTATAAATCAGTAGGCCATGATGAGCATAACTATCGTAGCTATAAACTAATGATGGAAAGAATTCCCACGTTTCAGATGCAAACAAAAACTTGGCCTCTAGATTAAGGTACTGGGGGAGTGCACAGAGGATATCAGGGATGCAGACGAGGCCGAGGAAGAGGAGGACTTGGTAGAGGTCGAGGGAAAGTTATTTTCTATAATTGCGGAGTGCCAGGACACTACGAGTGGGAGTGTATGAGCCAAACACGCCCTTCATGCCAGTATTGTACTTAGTTTGACCACGTGATAGAAGAATGCCCTATATTAATAGCCAAGATGCGGGAGAAGAAGGCGCAGCCTCAGCAACCTACCCAGAACCTGCAGATCATGAGGGCAAAACCTCACAAATAGGATCCCAATGTCAATATCATGCTACAAAGTGGATGATGACTGATGATGATAAGGGAAAACAGCCTAAAGAAGGTGGATGGGTCCGCAAGGCTCCAAAAGAAGAAGTTGGTTTGATCTGGAGCACGCAATGGAAACATTTATGGAAGAAAAGAAAAGCTTCGCTGAAGCCTCTACCTCAGGAAGTCAAGATAGGCTATCCGAAGAAGTAGACCCCTCCATGCTTACTACTTTCGTGGAGAATTGCATGAAACTATTGTGCAACAACAGAGCTGTGAAAGGATTACAAGAGTTGATAAATAAATGTGCTAGTAGGGATAATGCTTTTGATGGGAAACACGTGGTCAGAAAGATTGGTAGACATAAGATGAGAATGGGATGTGAGATGAGGCTCACCGTGCAAATAGGAGAATATGAGATGGATCAAATTATTTTGGATCTGGGGTCAGATGCAAATTTTTTTCCTAAACAGACTTAGGAAAAAATGGGGAGGCCTATGTTGTAGTGGTCTCTTATTCAATTAAGAATGTAAAATCAACAAAAGCTTATCCCTATGGGGAGATTGCATGGAGTAACTGTAGATATAGAAGGTGCGAGTGCATTGGCTATCTTTGAAATAATAGACATCGTTGATGACAGAAATCCATATCCCATGCTCCTTGGATTGATAGGGCTATAGACATGAATGGGGTCATCAATTTGAGGAAGCGGACAATGTTGTTTGAAAGGAAAGTGCTCCATGTGGTAGTACCATTGGACCCTATAGAAGGACTGCGTTATAATGAACTGGTCCATGACTATGAGGAAAGCGACGATGATTTGGACCAGATCTATAAGATAACAGTGTGAGACCAAGATTGGGTTAATCTGACGGCCGATGGATGAATGGCATGGGACCGCGAAAGCTCCTGTACATCAGATTCAGACAAATAATTGGACCACTGGAAAAATCGGTTACACGAAGTATCTATGCTGCGATGTAATATGATGACTAAATAGTTGCACTATGTATCATCCGAGGTAATAATTTTTCCTTATTATGATGTTCTAACTGATGTAGATAAATTTCTCGATGCATTTGAAAGGGAAGTTCTTGAGAAGCATCACTTCCAATTGCTGGATTTGGCACTATGCCTGAACGGTGGTGGGGTACGCATAAAGACAGTTTTGCATAATGGCGCGACTCTAGGAGGATGATGAGGATGCAATTTGGTCACCCCAAGGTATGGTTGACTAAAACGTACGATGGGAGAAATGATCCAAATGATCACTTGGAAAAGTGGACTAAGATTTATGGAACAGAACCACAGCCAGAGTGGGTGCATATTTTCTGTCACACCTTGGACATAATCCCTATGAACTGGTATTTGGAAACAGAGCTCCACCATGGCACCACAAAATGGGATATCTTAAGAGAGGGGTTCTTGAGGACGTTAAACTTTGAACATGGATTCAAAAGTATTGATGAAGCATTGCAGGAGGTTAAGGCAACAATCTTCAGAATTCTGCAGGATCCCTTGGAATTAATTCAACCGGATTGGAGCACCCAGCCATGCCACATGCTGAAATGTTATAATATGACTGTTGAAGGATAGGATGAGGATCCAAGGAATATTAACATCCCCGAAGCATAAGGCCACCGTGAAGTAGAGGGACCATGGATAGAGAACCCCGACATCACTGTGCCACTGAAAACTAAGCAAGTAAACATTGGCACAGAAGTGGAACCGAAGTTTGTGAAGATAAGGGATTAATGGGATGATGCTACAGTGGAAAAATTCACTGAGTTGCTCTGCGAATATCAGGATTTATTCCCTACCAAATTTTTGGACTTGAAAGGCATCATAGGCAATTTGGGAGTAATGAAAATAACTTTGAAACCAGACGTGAAGCCTATTAAGTAGAGGCGATATTGCCTTAATCCCAAATACAAGGAAAAGGTCCACTTGGAGTTGGAAAAAATTCTTACAGCGGGTATTATTGAATCAGTGGAGGAATCTGATTAGGTGAATCCAATGGTCGTTCAGGAAAAGAAGCAGAATGATGAAATAAGGATTTGTGTAGATCTTAGGAAGCTCAACAATGCTTGCATTCATGATCCTTTTCCAACTCTGTTCACAGATGAAGTATTGGATAATGTTGGTGAGTAGGAGGCCTATTCATTCACTAATGGGTTCTCTGGATACCATCAGATAAATATTGTGCTAGAGGATAGGAGTAAGACCACCTTCGTGATAGAATGGGGATGTTTCCAATATACAGTGATCCCATTTGGACTTAATAATGCACCGGCGATCTTCTCATGCGTGGTCATCGCGGATTTCAAAGAGTTCATTCACAAGTTCTTGGAAGTCTATTTCGATGATTGGACAGTGTTTGGGCTAGTTAAGTGCCATGTAGACAATCTGCGCTTAATGTTCAATACATGTTGAAGGTATCAAATTGCGCTAACCCAAAGAAATGGTTGTTTTGTGTCCCTTTTTGGATCTTGTTGGGTCATGTGGTATGCAGGAAAGGAATTATGGTGGACCCTGCTAAGATGGCAGTAATAATCAATTTGGAAGCCCCAAGAAGTGTTAAATAGTTACGCACTATGCTGGGCAATATTGGATATTATCAAAAGTTCATCAAAAGTTATGCTTAGATTACCACGCCTATGGAAAAGCTACTAAAAAAGGATGCCACATTCCGTTGGGACAAATATTGTCAGCACAACCTAGATGTATTGAAGGAGAAAATGGTCACCACGTTGATCCTAGTCTTCTCGAATTGGAAGAAGGAATTTCATGTACATGTGGATGTTTCATGTATTGCACTAGGAGCAGTGCTGGCACAAGCCTGTGAAGGAGAACTGCATCACCCTATAGCATTTGTGAGCAGGAAGTTGTCTAAGGCTAAAAAGAATTACTCGACAACTGAGCGCAAAGGGTTGGCTATAGTGTACGCAGTCCAGAAGTTCAGACATTACCTATTAGGCAGGCATTTCAAGATGTACACAAACCATTCTTCATTGAAGTATTTAGTCAATAAGCCTGTGATGGGGGGGGATATGCAGATGGATGTTGTTGTTTCAGGAGTATGATTTCGAGGTGATTGTGAAGTCAAGAAGGTTGAATACAGGGCAAGACCATCTATCACGCATTGAAACGGGGGAGGAACCTACCAATTTAGAGGAAGGGATGCTTGACGTACAACTCTTCAAGGTGCGTGTAGTGGATAATAAATTTGCAAACATTATCCACTTTCTAACCATAGGGACAGCTCCAAAAGGATACACCAGTCAACAGAAGAAAGAATTGGCGGTGCGCATGGCAAACTTTTCTGTAATTTATGATCATTTATATAATATGGGATTGAATGAAATACTTCGATGCTATGTGCCCAACTTTGAAAGAAACCATATCCCCGTTGAAGCTTATGGACGAGTTGTAGGAGGGCATTATGCAGGAAAATTGACACTGTAGAAGATTTTATGCGCTAGGTTGTGGTGGCCGACACTGCATAAGGATTATAAATCATATTGCAAGGCATGCGATGCATGTCAGAGGAAAGGCACGCCATCACAGAGGGATGAGCTACCTTTGAATCCCTAGGTGTCATTGCAGCCATTTGAGAAGTGGGAAATTGATTTTGTGGGACCGATTCAGCCTCCAGGAAAGAAGACAGTGTGTGGTATATCATCACCACGACCGAATATTTGACCAAATGGGTGGAGGCACAGCCTATGGAGGATTGTACAGGGGCAACAATAGCGAAATTATTGTTTGAATATGTGTTGACCAGGTTTGGTTTCCCGAAGGTTTTGATGAGTGATCGCGGTACGCATTTTCTCAATGAAATGATCAACGTGCTGATAGAGGAGTTCTAGGTTTACCATCAAAAGAGTATGCCATACCATCCTCAAGACAATGGAATGGTTGATGCTTTTAATAAAATATTGGAGAGTGCGCTGAAGAAGGTTTTTAACATGCAGTGGAATTATTGGGATGTGCACGTACCAGTAGTGTTATGGGCCTACAGAACTACTTGTAAAACGCTTACTAGGCAGACACCTTTTAGGTTGGTCTATGGTGTAGACATTGTAATGCCTATGGAATACATTATGCCTAGTCTACACATAGCAGCTAGCAGAGCTTGAGGAAGATAGGTTTTTGGCTGGATTCCATCAATGGGTTCAGAAGGGACGTGAAAAGCTTGGCATGATCGGCACATCAAACTACGTACCTTCAAGGTAAATGATTTAGTTTTATTTTATGACAGTAAGTTTGATAAGTTTCCAAGAAAATTTCAAATGCACGTGGAGCAATTCAGCTCGCTAAATTGAATGGAGATCCATTTCCGGGAAGGGTAAATTGAAGTTGATTGAAGCCATACATCAGGGATCTACCCCAATGACTACATGATAGTAGCATAGTCTTAGTGCTCCATGCAGCTGCAAGGAGGCACGGGACTCTAAACTACACTGCCCAGTTTGTAGAGTTGCACGACAGGGGGTCTGTGTGAAACAGGATGGTGTCACAGTACCAGAAGAAGAGTGATGGGAGTTGTGCTATAGGAGGAGAGACTGTGTAGCATAGCCAGAAAGTAACCGTTACAGTCATTGTTCATGATTTGACTACCAGAAGATGGTTAAGAGGAGAAGGGGGAAGCATTTAAGGCATTTAAGGTTGAATTTAAGAGTGAAATATTTGGAAATCTGCTACCAATTCAGCATTTATGGAAATATTTTGGGGGGAATGATCGAATTTGATTTTGAATTCACCTATAAATTATGCATGGCCATCCAGCAAAAAACACTTTTCATCCTTAGAATTTTTGTGTGGAGTTGTCAACTGTTTATGAATCCTTAGTTTTTCACTGATTTAGTCACTGCTTCTGTATTTGATAAGTTGCCTAAGGATACCCAACAATTCATTCTTAGCACCATGTTCGAACTAGGAGAGACTGCTAGTACTGGGGGGTTTGTCGCCTCTAAGGGAGCTACTCCAGAGGTGAGGAGTATGGAGACTCCAGCTGTTGTGCCTACAGTGTTGAGGTCGCCTAGGCCGAAGCCGACGTTGGTGAGGGAAGTCTCCAAACCTAAGAAGGGAAAATAGAAGAAGCCTATGCCAGTGCATGAGTCACCGAGGAAGCATGCCGCTACACAGGCCCAAAGGAAAGACAAACCAAGTGCAAAAGAGAAGCGGAAAGTGGTGGACTTGGAGGCTGAAGAGGGCATGGAGGACATTGACACCAAGGGGGTGGATCCAATATCCAAATTACCAGAGTACATCCCTTCATGGAAGGGAAAGTGGAAGGTCCATAAGGACTCAGATGTAAGAAAGTTCCTCCTCAATACACCCCAGCTACCGGAAAACATCACTTTTGAAGGTCCGCACTTGGCGCGGATTCCCCATCTCAAGTTTAAAGATTGGGATTTGGCAAACCATGAAAGTTTCCCCCACTTGGCAACATAAAATTACATGAAGAGGGTGTTCGAAAAATAATCAAGTGTCACCCCGCTAGAGCCTATTCATAGAGTAAACTAATCGAGGTTGCTGAACCTGTTGTGGGTGCCCCACTATCATTGCTCCAACATCAATTTGATACTCATTAAGAAGTTGCTGTGTCTAGTGCACGACAGACATTTGTGGTCGAGAGTGCCAATTTGCATTACTAATATGCTGATCAATCAGATCACGTTGTTGCCAACCTCAGGGTTGAATCTTACCAAGTAATTTGGTGGAAAGATGATTGAATGCGACCTCATAGCAAAAATGAAGGATAAATTCAAGCTCGAGAAGAAGCCATGCGAGTACTCTATAACCTCGATCACTGACCCTGTAGTAAAGGTTGCCATGGAAATCCTTGTTGGTAAGGTTATGAGAAAATGCCGTGTGGACAAGGTTCCAGCACTAGTAATCTCCTTAGCTACACAGTGCGCGGAGGGTGTGCAGTTCAAATGGGTATGCTACCTTTGTAGTGAGTTCCTCGTGAACTACTGAGAGGCACAGGATGAGAGTAAAACATTCCACTATTCGTGGTTGTTGCTCTTGATTGTAATCGTCACCTGGGATCTGTTGGAGGATAGCCAGTTTCCTCCTGTGGATAAGGACTTGTAGGAGGCTGCAAAGTTTGCATCTCTCTGGGCCATAAAATATGTTGCACGGGTCATGGAGACCAGAGCCTTTTGGGTGCTGATGGAGATGAGTATTTGCATGGCCATCAACCAGAAGCCACGATTGTCACCAACCGTGTTTAAACAACTTTCAAGGTACGCAGAATTCAAAGTTTACTTCCACTGCGTGTACATCTAGGCATGGAAGGATCACCACAAAAATGGTTCCACCTACCCTACCTCGCTACAGATGACACTATTGAGGAGGTCTTCAAGCACTAGCTAACAGATTGGCATCCCCCATCCAATCTGGCTACAGGTACTAGAAAGTCTGCGGAAAAGAAGAAGAAGGAAGCGGCCAAGAAGAAGGTTCAACAGTTGGCTGAAAAACAGAAAAAAGAGGCCGAGGAGAAGGCCCAGGTGGAAGCAAAGTGCACCGCGAAGTAGCAGGCCGAACAGGAAGAGCGCGACTCTGAGTGCAGTGAAAAGTATCCTTTGCCCCAAATAAAGGAGGAGGAGCATTCAAAACAGGGTGGCGGTGGTCAAGAGGAGTAGGAGAGCTTTCCCTTCCATATCAAAAGATACAGAGAATAAGGAGAGGAAGGACCATGGAAGAAGTCAAAGGCGACAAAGCCGTCACTAGATCCGATCACTTTAATGGATGGCGACCTAGACGGGAACGGTGCCAAGGTGTGGGATACTATAGCAGAATTGTTGTAGTAGTTTGAGCAACAACAACAGCAGGCATTGAGAACCATTCAGAAGGATCTATGCGAGATGCAGATTCAGGCAAATAGGATCCAGTTAGGCATAGGGCAGATCAGCGCTGCATCAACAAGTTTGGCACTGGGGACCACTCAAGTAGCAGAGATGGTTCGATCACTAGATCTCCAAACAGTCACATTGCCAGATGGATCTTTGAGCATGAAGGCAGTTGATGACAAGGCCATAGTGAGCTCATTGAAGAAAATCAGCCTCAACCTGGCCGCGCTTCTGAATTCAAGTCTATGTGGTATGGTCCCTTTATAGTGAAACGAGTTTTAGAAAAAGGGGCTTATTAATTAGTCGATTTTGAAGGGAACAAGTTGGAGGAGCCCCAAAATGGGCTCTAACTCAAGAAGTGCTTTGCCTAGGTTACGACCAAGCAATGGCTTCTTTGTATATTTTTTGTATTTTTGTACATATCTTATCGAGATTTTTTGTGATATCGACACCTTTTTTGATCTGCTTTGGCAGGTGTTGATGGATGACTTGGTCTATTTCGGATTCACCGATGGTGCTAGTCGACACACTCGGAACCTTGCTTCCACAGCTTAGGTGATTTATTATCCAACTGGTCAGTTGATGGTATCAAGGGGAGCATATATTGGTCCTGCGTCAAATAATATGGCTGAGTATACTGCCGTCATCAATTTACTATCCGAAGCTATTTCTTATGGAATCGATTTGTTCATAGTCTACCTTGATTCACAACTGATAGTGTCACAATTGAATAACATCTATCAGGTTTAGGATCCTTGTTTATATCGCCAATATTTGAGAGTGAAGGTGTTGCAAAGATCATTTGTTTATATTACTTATTTGCACATTCAACATTCTGATAATTCATTAGGAGATTATATCGCTAATCAAGCTTTAGATTGGCATATCATTCATTCATTAAGATAAAATCAAACATCAAAAGTCGGAACTGTAGATATCTATATATATATATATATATATATATATCTATATATATATATATATATATATATATATATATATATATATATATATATATATATATATATCATATATATATCATAAAATTGCCCATGTGTACATAAAGTGTGTCAAAAATAATATACAAAATCGAGACTAAAATGCCCATAATCATGTCCAGTACATCTAATGACCAGGCTCAAGATGACTGGCTAAGTAGGTGAACACTACCTTGGCCACACGCTGAAAAAGGCGAACCCAGTCGCGTGGCACTCCTACCACGCGGTGCTGCATATCCTCTCGTAGATCTTCTACGGCCTCCATCGGTACCCTGTGGGTCAACCTCAACAAGTTTCACTAGACTGCATATAAGACTCTCTCAGTCTCCGCAGCCGCCTCTTCGGCACCTCTTCTGCGACGCTTGTGTTGCATAAATCCGTATGGTCGTACCGGACCCATATCTGGAACATGATCATTATATCAGTCATTTAATCCCATCAAAAATACCTTTAAGTTCATTTTCATATTTGAAAAACAAAAAGATCATAAAAATTGACAAACTTTAAAAAAAATGGTTACCTATCTCTCCCCATGCTGCGTCTGGTGGCAACACCAGATTCGGATCTCCCCTGAAATCCATGCCAACATAGGGATAGTCGTCCACAGCGATGATTTTCTGCTCCCACCAGGAGAAGAAATCATCGTCAAAAGTAGTCCTCGGTATGTCTCCGCCTCCAAGGTGTTTCATCAGGTAGCCCACCTACCCATCTGTGGATCTCGGGGGATACTGATAGGAACTGATACTTTAGGATGTAACCCTGGAATCTTCTCGAAGAAGGAGCACAAAATGGTTCGATATCCAAAGTTCTTGGTCTGTCCTTTCTGAATGGAGGATAGCTGACTCTTCATATTGGTCAGAAGAGGTGTACACCAGTCAAACACAGTAGTGAGACAATCTACAGCCAAGCTCATGGATAGTCGTGATGCTTGGTGCAATGAGGCTGATCCATTTACCCTGGCTATGGTGAATAGTATGATCCTCAAGGACAAACTCTCTACATGTTTGATTGGAATTTGGCTTCCAATCTTCTCCAGATGCTCCGGACAATATATATGCACATAGTCTTCCACTGAAAGACTACCTCATGATCGTCCAGTCGAATGCACCACTTCTCCTCTCTGGGAGAGTCCAGTGATAAAGTAAATATCTTCTATCTCTATCCTTAAAGGCATTTGATCAATAATGAACACATCATCTTCGATACTCCAATAGCGGATTAACATTTCAAGCAAGCGGGTGTTTGCCTTCATATTTGGCATTTTGAAGAATTTTAATAAACCACATCCTCTCAAGGCTTCCAAGTTGATCATTCATAACCTCATCATCAACAGTGGCATGCTCCCTTTCCCTCCAGGTGATTGTCATCCTAAAAGAAAATTAAGTTTAACTGTTAGATTTTTATGTTTTAAATTCAAACCGCATATACGCAGGTCCATTTCATACACAGTCGCGTGTAGGGCCTGCGTATACGTGGGTTTCTCATAACCAACCTATGTGTACGCCACGTTGAAATTTTTAACATAATTTCCAATGATAAAACCTCAATTAAAATTTCTAAAAACAATCACAAATTGATGCAAACTAGATTTCGGGGTTACCTGGTGATTTTGAGTCAATTTGAATGGTCAAATTCTTTGAGGGGCAAGTTTGCTTCTTTTTCTCCACAGCTTTTGCTATCAGCACAAATGGTAACAATGGTGAGTCAAAAACCATTTTATAAGCTTTGAAAATGTCAAATTTTGTTCAAAACTTGATTTTGTTTCGTCTCATGTATCTTTTAACTTGGGAGCTTGGATTGTCGAGAATGGGTTGTTTTTCAGGACATTTTGGACGCTTTTTCAAAAACTTCAAGTTGGTTCCATGACTGCTGACCCATTATGGCAGGTATCGTTTACTCACTGGCATTTAGGTTAGGGAAGCCATTTTTCGTTGCATTTTGCATACTAGCCTCCATTTGTCGATACACTTGCCATAGGGTCAATCCCATCGTGTTATGGTTTGTAAACCATCTTCACTTGCTGATTTTTTAAATCATGACACGATGGTAGAGCCATCATTTTCATGGGCATCATAGTTAGCACCTCACTGACATTGGTTGCCCATGCTGCTTCATTGAGTAGGCTTGGGAGTCCTCTCTAGTCCCACCATGACTTGTGCGTTGAAGACTCATTCCTCTTTTCTTCTTCGCTTCGTTCTGGCCTTATACCCTAGAGGCTCCTTTGTGTTGAGTTGTACTACTACATTGCATTTTGACCATTTGCACCTTTTGGCCTTGAGTTGGCTTCACTTAGACTTGTGTTTAAGCCACTTTTTGACCATGTCTTCTGAAAAAATCAAACTTGCAATCCCTTAGCTTCTACAACTTGACACACCTTTAGACCTGTGGAAGGAACATCCCTTTGAGTGTCCTTGACTAGTTTCGCCTCCCTGCATTGAGCATAGGAATGTTCCCATCCTAGGAACTAGATCATCTATTTCACTAACACTCGTTCTTTCCACTGTACTATAGCATTATTTTATTCTTTTTCCAGCTTAAAGAAAAAGACAAAAAAGAAATTATATATTCCAAAAAGAGCAGGAACGGGACAACATTTCTATTTATTATTGGCAACTACAGTCAATCGTGTCGCCCTTGAACAAAGCACTCAAAAAAAGTCTCTCCTCCATTTGGGCTGGATTTAGTTTGATTTAGGTACACCTTAACCTTGTTATTGAGTCAGTTCTCCTCTGATTGGTTATCTCTTCCAATCATATGGAGAGTTCGCTCGTGCCTCTTGCATGAAGAACTTATACAAAGTCATCATATGCTACCACATGGTCATCATTGAGTCGTGCTTCTGTTCAAGGGAATTAAACCTAAGTTGGCCTCTCTGCGGTGTCTCTTGACCTATTTTTCAGTCGGCCATCCCTGGTTATCAGTGTCGTGTCTATCATCACATCAGTTATATTGGTCCTTTACTCATGCCGGTTTGAGAAGGTCTTCATTGACTTCTTGCTGGCAGGTCTTGTCCTTATTGACGATGACATCTTGCTCTGAGGACAACCCTAGAGCCGCACCTTGGCCGTATTTTCATTATTGATAGGTCACCTTGTGCTTAGCATCGATCAGTATCATGGGTCTTTGACTGAGTGGTTTCCCTTGTCTTCGACATCAGCTTTCATTATCACACATTGGGATTCATGCAGTGCCTTGGTTTCCATTTGACCCTATTGGTGGATTCCTTTCCTTTGTGTCAGCTTTCATTATTGGTTGGTTCAGAGGATTTCTATCGTGCGCTAGCTACATCTTTTGTACGCTGGAAATGTGTTTTGGTGGGGTTACTACATCTTGTTCGTCTGATTCCTTCCACATTATTTGCCTACGGGTTACACTCACACTAGATTGATGAAGGTTTCCTTAATGCCTTCCTTCTAGCGGATCTCTCCCTATCGACTACGACTCATTGCTCTAGGGTAAAGGTCTAGATTCCATTTGGCAGTACCTTGGGGTTTGCAGTCATCAGTGGAAAATCCTTCGCTATCGACAGTGTGACACCATCATTGTCTCCTGATTGATAGATTCTTACAGGTGTTGGACTTTAGCTCATCTATTCGCACTTGTTATATTGTACTGAGTACCTTGACTCTCATTATCATTATCAGTGAGTAGTATCATGTTTGTTAATGGTATACATCAATGACCGGTATTCAAACGATTTTTCACATGGTCGACTTCAGATCATTTATTCCCATTGTGTAGAAATGTACCACGGCGGTCGGTGAAGACCTCGAGTTGCATCAGCATTCTTTGGTTCACTTGTCAATTGCTCCTGTTGCTGCTAGTTGACACCATTCCACAGTATATGTTGCAGTCCTTCATAACGACATCCTATATGCTTGCATCCAAGTTGCGATGTAGTACCATATTATTCCATCATGTTCATTTGGTACTATTGGGATCATTTTTTGACATCAGTGATCAGCTCCATCTTTCAGCTTCATTGATCATCTTATTATATGTGATATTCATACATGTCCTTGTTTGATCGTGATCAGATGATCCATTATGTACTTTTAGTTCCTTATACTTGTATACACAGTGGATCCACTTGTACTTTATATGCAGACATGCTTTACTTTCTCTGAGCATGGGTATGCCCACCTTAGACAGTTGTTTCTTTCTAATCTTCTTTTGTTGGCTTGGCAGGTTGAAATCTGGTGAAGTCCTTCCCGATTTTTGATAGGTTTCCTTTCTGTATACTTAATACATTTCAGCCATCATGTTCCCCTTCTGACCTCATATATTAGGGGGCATCTATTATAGCTCCAAATACCACCTTATGTATTTGTGATGCTTGGTTTATGGCCTAGGGAAACCCCTCCTTCCAGACTTGGTCCAAATATTCAAAAAACAGTGTTTTACTCCCTGTACGCGACTTTTCCCTGTATTAAACGCATGTACATGCGGGTCAGTCTATACCCAACATGCGTATATGTCCTAAAACACTTCAAAAAATTAAATTTCCTTAATTATGGGCGGAGATCACGGGTTTTACCTATTGATTACCTATTAGTGCCCATGGCCCAACTGTTCCCAACTATTTCCCAACTAAAAAACTACTTTGGGAGAAGTATAAAAAGACTTCAATGGGAAGGCCTTAAGGAGGAGAGAAAATAGAGAATTACTCTACTGAGATTATCCCTTGATCAAGTCTGAAGATCCCTATGCTTCAAGCACTTCCCCAAGTTTAGGAAACCCTTATTTCCTTGAGAGTTGATATCCTTTCACTTGTGGGAGATATCCTTGTGTTGGTTATGGAAGGAGCCTTTTGAAGACCGGGACTGGACGGACCTAGAGGATGGTTCCGCTTGGAGCCGGAAGAGGAAGACTCAAGTGAACTCTTTCTATGTTTTGATTATAGTTATCTGCAATAAAAGAAACACTGTCTTGTTCCTGATATCAACTTTGTTCATGCATCTGATGTTATTGTTATGTTTTATGTATGAATGACTATTTCAATGTATAACTAACCATCTACTTATATGCTATAAAGTTGATGTCACTATAATGCTTTATCTATATGTTGCTATGCATCTTTGAATTGGTTGTTTTGCAGGTTCAAAGATTGTGAGGAGTTGCAAAGGGTTTGAACCCTGGCTGGAACTACCTGAACGAAGGACCCCCGGGTATGTACATCCTCGCATAGTTTGCTCATTTAAGCATTTTTCCTGAGTTATTTTATTGTTTCTTGTTGTATATTACTCCTTCTCTGCTAGGGTTCTAACCCAAAGCCCTAGGGGACTTTATCCCTTAACACACATGCTGCAGGAAGGAGTGATAGTAGAATTCAGAGCTCAGGAGCAGCGCACGCTCAGCCTCACAGCGAGTATAGAGTGAACAACGAATAGATTTTCGCTGAGAAGTTAGAGGCACTGGAGGCACAAAAGAAAATCCAGGTGCAGAACGACCAGCTTATAGCTGTGGTGGAAGACACCTGCAAAACAGTTACCGAATTACATATACCATAGGAAGCGTCGTTGGAGGCAAAGATCATAAAGTTGGTTGTAGGTGTGCGCGATGCCAACACAGAAGTGGCTAGAGTTGAGTTTGAGTTGAACTTGAAGATCACAGAATTAGAGTTGAATTCACAACCTTCAACTCCGCCAGAGGTCAGGGAACAATGCGAATGCATTTTGAAGGATGGAATCACGACAGTGGATGTCGTGGTGGTGGATTGCACCGCACTTTTTGAGCAGGAAATGGACATAGTCATGGTTATGAATGAAGATCCCAACCTACAGGCCTTGAATGCAAAAGCTTGTGAACTCCAGCAACAGTATGATGAATTGAGAGCAACGACGTGCGCCGTTGCTGCCACACAATGCCTTGCTACACTGCAGGAGGTGAGGCAACTTCATATCCAGGTGGAAGTAGCGTAGAGGAAAGGGGAAATCCTCAAGGCCATACTGGGGCCTTGGTTGGATGAGGCCTACATCATCTCTACCAACATTAAAGAGAAATTGGCGAACTTGAAAAGAACGTAGCAGAAAATCCAGCGGGATAGTACCTGACCAACCACAGAGCAGCTGGTAGAACAGATCAAGTAAGAAGCCACATAGAGCACGGTTGAGGTAGCAGTGGTATGAGTGGAGATTGGGGATCTTCATAGTAAGATCTTTGCACTAGCAGAGTGACTCGAGGGTGAGTCATGATCTTTGTGTTGGGGGCCTGTTGGAATGGGGTCCCTTAGGGTCAATTTTGGGGCAAAAGCCCAAATATTGTTGTATAAAGATGTAAATTCTCCACAAGTTGTGGTCACGGAGCGCATAGATAATTAAAGAGTCATAAAAGGCTTCACCCTTCTTTTATGTAAGTTGAGTCACCCTTCAACTTTCGCCCTTTTATGTAAGTTAAGTCCTTTCGTGCTGGGATGTAAACATGGTGGAAGTCTGCTTTGAACTCCGCATACCCCGAGAGTTTCTCAAACACATTTGGTGATAGCTACAGCTTCTGGTTGATGGCCATGTGAATGCTCGCCTCCATTAGTACCCAAAATACTTTTCTCTCTGTGCCCCATGCAGCATCTTTGGTGGCCCAAAGAGATGCAAACTTCATCGCTTCTGGTAAATCCTTCTCCACAGGAGGAAACTGGCTTTCCTACAGAAAATCCCATGCAACCAACACAGTTGAGAGCAAAATCCACGAATAGTGAAAGGTCTTACTATCATTCTGTGCCTCTATTTAGTTCGCGAGGAACTCACTGCACAGGTATCGTGCCCATTTGAACTGTACGCCCTCACTGGGCTACCAATGAAACCACTAGTACTGGCACCTCATCTGGGCGACACTTTCACATAATTTTTCCAGCCAGAATCTATGTGGAAATCTTGACCGCGAGGTTAGTAATGTTGGTAATCGAGTACCCGAGTATCTTTTTGACAAGTTTAAAATTTTCCTTCATCTTCTCATTGAGGTCACGCTTGCTTGTCTTTCCACTAAACGCCTTAGCCGGATTCAGTCCAGAGTGTCGTAATGGTGTGATATGATGGATCAACATATCTATGATAGGGATCGGCTCATTTAACCACAAGCATTCGTCATGCACTAGGCACATCAGCTGCTTAATGACAATTAGGTTGATATTTGACCGATGATAGTGCGGTACCCATAACAGGTTCAACAACCCTGATTTGTTGACTCCATGAATCCATTCCACCAGCTCCAACGCGATGACACCAGACTCCTTGTAGAAAACCCTCTACATGAAGGTGTCGATAGCAAGGTGGGGGAACCACTTGTGGTCCACCAAATCCCAGTCTTCGAGCTTCAAGTGCGGGACCCGTGCCAAGCGCAGACCTTCAAAGGTGATATTCTCTGGCAACATGGGTATGTTGAGGGAGAACACTCTAGTATTTGGGTCCTTTGGAACCTTCACCTTGCCCTTTCATGAAGGGATATACTCTGGTAGCATAGAAATAGGGTCCACCCCCTCAATGTCAATATCCTTCTTGCCTTCCACTGCCTCCAAATCCACCATTTTACCCTTCTCCTTTACACTCGGCTTTTCTTTTCGATGCGCCTATGTAGTTGCATGCTTTCGTGGTGACTCGCTCACCGGTATTAGCTTCTTTTTCTTATTCTTCTTTGGCCTGGGGTCCTCTCTCGTCGGTGTATGCTTCAGTCTCGGTGACCTCGGTGCTGTAGGCATTGCTACTGGAACCTCCATACTCATCACTTCTGGAGTAGCTCCCTCATAGGCGATAGCTCCCCTATTACTACCATCTTATGCTAGACCTGGTCCTAACATGACATCATGAACAAGCTTTCTGTCTATCTTGAGATACTAATCAAACATGGGGCTTGCAAGCAAATCCTCAAAGAATTCATGGTTCATGCACAATAGACAACACAACACAGAAATTATCAGAATGCAAAGTGTTTCTCACTGGATGGCCACATGTATTTTATAGGTGGATTTGAATTCAAATTCGACTGTTTTCCCCAAAATCCATTCATAAATGTGAGATTGGCGGCAAACTTCCAAAGATTTCACTCTTAATTTCAGCCTTAAATGCTGGCCACCCGCTCCTCTTAACCGTCTTCTAGCAGTTAAATCATGAAGACTGATGGTAACGGTCACTTTTTAACTGCACTGCGCGGTATCCCATCCTATAACACAGCTCCCTTCGTGCTTCTTCTGGTATTGTGACATCCTCCTGTTTCGCGCAGACCCCTTGTCACATAGCTCTACAAACCGAGTAGTGTAGTTTATAGTTTTGTGCCTCCTTGCAGCTGCCTAGAGCGCTAAGACTGTGCTACCGTCATGTAATAATTGGGCTGAATCCCTGGTGTATGGCTTCAATCGGTTTCCATTTACCTTTCCCGAAAATGGATCTCCATTCAATTTCACAAGCTGAACTGCTCCACCATCTGTAATCTCTTTGATCACATATGGCCCCAACTAGTGCATCTAAAATTTTCCTCGAAAATTATCAAATTTATAGTCATACAATAAAACTAAATCATTTACCTTGAAGGTGCGCAGTTTGATGTGCCGATCATGCCATGCCTTTTCACATTCCTTCTGAACCTGCTGATGGAATCCAACCAAAAATTTATCTTCCTCGAGCTCTGTCAGCTGCGCGAGCCGCTCTTCTAAGGCTCCACGGTATGCCATCCCTGTAAATGCCACTATGCATAGACTAGGCATGATATACTCCAGAGGCATCACAGCCTCTACGCCATAAACCAACCTAAAAGGTGTTTGACCAGTAAGCATTTTACAGGTAGTTCTGTAAGCCCACAACACAGCTGGTACATGCACGTCCCAATCATTCCTCTGCGCATTGCAAAACTTTTTCAGCGCGTTCTCCAATATCCTATTAAATGCCTCAACTGTCCCATTGGCCTAAGGATGATATGGCATACTCTTCTAGTGATAAACCTAGAATTCGTTTTTTAGTGCGTTGATTGCTTCATTGAAGAAGTGCATACCACGATCACTCATTAAAATCTTCGAGCAACTAAACCTAGTTAACACATATTCAAATAGAAATTTTGTTGTTTTCACCCCTATATAGTCCTTCATAGTCTATGCCTCCACCCATCTGGTCAAATACTCAGTCATGGTGATGATGTACCGCGCAGCCGTCTTCTTTCCCGGAGGCTGAATCGGTCCTACAAAGTCAATTGCCCATTTCTCAAATGGTTGCAATGATACCTACGAATTCAAAGGTAGCTCAAACCTTCGTGATGGCATACCGATTCTCTATCGCATGTTGAACATTATGCTTTGGATTCCTTATGTAATGTTGGCCACCACAACCCAATGGGTAAAATCTTCTAAACTGTTGATTTTCCTGCATAATGGCCTCTCGCAGCACCTCCATGAGCTTCAGCTAGGATAATGCTTCGTTCAAAATTAGGCACATAATGTCAAAGTATCTCATTTGATCCCATCTTATACAAGTGACTTGCAATAATAGAAAAATCTGCCGTGCACACCACCAATTTCTTCTTTTGTTGACTAGTGTATCCTTTTGGAGTCGTTCCCGTAGTTAGGAAGTGGATAATGTCCGCAAAATGATTGTCTTCTACATGCACTATAAAGAGCTATGCATCAGGTAGTCCTTCCTCCAAATTGGTAGGATCCTCTCTTGTTTCAATGCACGACAGATGATCTGGCCCTACATTCAATTGCCCTGGCTTCACAATTACTTTGAAATCATACTCCTGAAACAACAACAGCCATCTGCATATCCCCCCCCCCAACATAGGCTTGTTGACTAGGTACTTTAATGTAGAATGCTCTGTATACATCTTAAAGTGTCCGCCTAGCAGGTAATGTCTGAATTTCTGGAGTGCGTACACCATAGCCAACCCTTCGCGCTCTGTCGTCAAGTAATTTTTTTCAACCTTAGATAACTTCCTACTTGCAAATGCTATCAGGTGATCCAATTCTCCTTCACTGGATTGTGTCAGAACTACTCCCAACGTGATACATGATAGATCCACATGCACATGAAATTCCTTCTTCCAATCTGGGAAGACTAGGATTGACGCAATAATCTAAGCATAACTCTTGATGAACTTTCAATAGTATCCAATATGACCCAGTGTTGTGCACAGCTGTTTAACACTCCTTGGTGCCTCCAAATTAGTTATGACCATGACCTTAGCAGGGTCCACCATTAAGCCTTGCTTGCACACTACATCACCCAATAAGATTCTGAAAGGCACACAAAATAAGCACTTATTCAATTTTAGCCCGATCTGATACCTTCGGCATGTATCTAATATCAAGCGCAAACTAGCTACATGGTGTTTTACTAGTCCAAACACTGTCCAATCATCAAAATATACCTCCAAAAGCTTTTGAATGAACTCTTTGAACGCCATGATGACTACGTGCGAGAATATTTCCGATGCATTCTTGAGTCCAAAAGGCATTACCATATACTGAAAGAATCCCCATTCAATCGTGAAGGTAGTCTTACTCCTGTCTTCTGGAACGATATTTATCTGATGGTATCCAGAGAACCCATTAGTGAATGAACAGGCCTCCTGCCCGCCAACATTATCCAACACTTCATCTGTGAACGAAGTTGGGAAAGGATCATGAATGCAAGCATCATTCTTCTTCTTGAGATCTACGCAAATCCTTATTTCATCCTTCTGCTTCTTTTCCTGAACTACCATTGGACTCACCCAATCATATTCCTCCACTAGTTCGATAATACCCACTGCGAACATCTTGTCCAACTCTAAGAGGACCTTTTCCTTGTACTTAGGATTAAGGAAATATGGCCTCTATTTAATAGGCTTTGCTTCTGGTTTCAAAGTTATTTGCATCTCTCCCAAATCGCCTATGATTCCTTTTAAGTCTGAAAACTTTGTGGGGAACAAATCCCGATATTTGCGGAGCAAATCAGTGACCTTATCCACCGTAACATCATCCCTGTAGTCCCCTATCTTTGCAAACTTCGGCTCTGCCTCTATTCCAATGTTCACTTGTCTAGTTTTCAACAACGCGATGATCTCTAGATTCTCTATCTGCGGTTCCTCAACTTCATGGTGACCTTCTACCTCTAGGATATTAATGTTCCTTGGATCCTCATCTTCTTTTTCAGCAATCGCATTGTAGCAATCCAACGCATGGTGCAGCTGGGTGGTCCAATATGGTTGAATCAAATCCAAGGGATCCTATGGTATTTTGAATATCGTTGACTTGACCTCTTGCAATGCTTCATCAATACATTCGAACCCATCTTCAAAGTTGAACATCATTAAGAATCCCTGTCTCAAAATATCCCACTCATTAGTGTCGTGGTGGAGTTTTGTTTCCAGGTACCAATTCATTGGTATTACATCCAAAGTGTAACAGAACAAATGCACCCACTCCAGTTGCGGCTCTACTCCATAAGCATCAGTCCATCATGTTAAGTGATCGCGCAGGTCACTTCTCCCATCATATTTCTCTGTCAGTCACACTTTTGGGCGACCAAACCGCAACCTCATCATCCTTCGGTATTCACGTCATCCATCAAAACTGTCTTTATGTGTACCCCACCATCTTGCAGGCGTAGCATGCAGCGCCAAATCCAATGCTTGGAAGTGATGCTTCTATGGTACTTCCCTTTCAAATGCATCCAAAAATTTATCTACATCAGTTAGACCATCATAATAAGGAAAACTCCTTACCTCTGATGATACACAGTGCAGTGATTTAGTCATCATGTTACAATGCAATGTGGATACTTCATGCAACCTATTATGCCAATGTTCCAACTCCTCATCTGAATCTGATTTACAGGAAATTTCACGGTCCCATGCAATGCATCCATCAGCTGTCGGATTCAGCCAATCTTGGTCTCGCGCTGTTATTTTGTAGATCTATTCCAAATCATCATCACTTTCGTAATCGCGGACCGGTTCATTATAACGCGGTCATTTTGCAGGATCCAAAGGTACTACTACGCAGAGCGATTTCCTCTCAAATGACATTGTTATCTTCTTCAACTTGATCACCCCATTCATCTCAATAGCCCAGTCGATCCCAAGGAGCATGGGGTAGGGATTGATGCCATCCACAATCTCTATTACTTCAAAATTGACCAACGCACTCACACCTTCAATGTCTACTGTCACTCCTTGCAATCTTCCCATGGGGATAATATTCTGCTGATTTGCCATCCTTAATTGAATCAGAGACCATTGCAGTGCAGGTCTCCCCATTTCTCTCCCATGTTTGTTTAGGCAGAACATTCACATCCAACCATAAATCTAGAATAACTTGATCCATTTCATATTCGCCTATTTGTGCGATGAGCCTCATCTCACGCCCTGTTCTTTCCTTATGCTTACCAATTTTTCTGACTACGCGAGGTCCTTCAGGAGCATTTTCTTTACCGACGCATTTATTTATCAACTCCTATAACCCTTTCATGGCCTTGCTATAGCGTAGAAGCTTCATACAGGTCTCCAAAAAGGTCGTAAGCATGGAGGGGTCGATTTCTTCAGACGGATGATCTTGACTTCCTAAGGTAGAGGCCTCAGTGAAGCTTTTCTTTGCTTCCATGAATGTTTCTTTCGCATGCTACAAATCAAACCCAACCTCCTTTTCTAGAGCCTTACAGACCCACTCACCTTCTTCAAGTTTCTTTCCTTTATCTTCACCAATCATCATTCCACTTCGCAGCACGATATTCACATTAGGATCTTCTTCATGGGGTTCAACCCTCATCATTTATAGGTTCTGGGTAGGTTGTTGAGGCTATGCCCTTTTCTCTTGTATTTTAGCTATCAATACATGGTAATCTTCTATTGCGTGGTCAAACTGAGTACATGATCGGCATGACAGGCACGTCAGGTTCATACACTCCCGTGCATAGTGTCCTGGCACTCCATAATTGTAGCAAATAACTTCTCCCCGACCTCTCGTGGGTCCTCCTCCACCTCAGCCTCATCTGCGCCCCTAATATCCTCCTCGTGCTGCCCCAACACCTTAATCCAGAGGACTTGTTTATGTCTGCATTCGATACGTGGGTGTTCTTTCCATCATCAACTCATAGCTATGGCACTTACGCTCATCGTGGCCCACTGATTTGTAGAAGTTGCAGAAGATTTGTTGCGGTGTCTGCACAAATTTCTGCAGTAGTGGCAATTGTCTGTTACATGTTTTTTAGCTACCTGAAAAATAGCGCACCACAGCGTGGGCCCTATTCTTGGCCTGGCTTGAGCTTCCAGCCTTAGAGGCATTAGCCCTCCTCCTGGAAAATAATTCGCGACGACAGAGCAGTGATCTTTATCATGCCCCTGGCTTTTACACTTCAGGCACCAAACTTCTCCATGCACCTCTGGCCAAGCCACTCTATCTTCCTTCAGACTTTGGAACTCTAGGAAAAGATTCTACTACTCTGTGTGAATCTGTTACACTCCAAAAGCAGCATCCTGAATTGACGTTTCATGCAGTCTCATCGCAATTTCTAGGGCTTCCGCCTGGGTCCCAATTTTTTTCTATGATAAAGAAACCCTTAAGTGAGGCAAGAGCAAAGCTAAAAACCATTCACGGTGTTGTCCATCCATAAGATTCATGTTGGCTGCATGGATCTGGCATTTCAATCTCTGATCCATCTCCCAGGGTGTTTCACCAGGCCTCATCATGATTTCCTTGAATCCAACGATTGATTGCACTTCAGACTTGGGCCTAATGCATTCCTTATTCAGTGTAGTCTGAATGTCTGCCAATGCAGCCGTCAGGTTATCATTACAGTACTTACTATACCATGTTAGTGCGCGATTTTGTAAAGCAGTAACCAATGTTACTTTCTTCATATGATCATCTGTAAAATTTTGGGTTGTCCGCATGGCCTTCATAATGAACTAGAACTAGTCTAGGTCCTCATTTCCCAATCCCTTGAAAACGGAAAACTTCACTGTATTCACCATATTGAATGGTGGTGGAGGTGGTGGAGGTGTGGGCGAAGGTGTAGGCTGTGTAGGTGAAGATTGAGGTGGTGTGGGCAGATGGGATATTCATGGGAACCCTTGCCTTATTAACTGGACAACGCTCTACAGTGAAGCATATGTTTCTCCTTCGTAGTCACTCAGAGGAGGCTCAATCAGCGAGCTATATTAAGGGCCTATTCTCCCTCTATCCCTGAATAACTTTCCACTTCGCATAGCTCCAAACATCAAGGTAATTGTATAACCCACTTTTCACACAAGAGAATTTTAATCCAAGTATTCAAAGATCTTAAATACTTACCTCGTCGTCCCTTGAAGAAGCATTTCTCTGCTTCGTTGTAGCTGACTGAGGTATCGACCGTGAATTTTGTCACAAATCCTCCAATGACACGACCAAGCCAGTGATGGACAGCGCACACAATCTTATCTTCAGAGGCTTCCAATCTCCGCACTAACTCTAGGGTCCACACTATTAGACCATCAAGCCTTCACTTTCCCTGGCCGTCTGCCAATTTAGAGATCCACTCATATAGCTCGATTGGAAAGGAACAGAAGAAAATTTTGTGTATCTCTATGTATAGATACCTATCCAACCACTATTCTTTCATCTATCATGGATTTTTGTTTTCTTACGCCGTGAATTCATGGATATTTATATCCAACCACTCCTCAATTTCATTTTTTGTTGGATTCTAGTGATGCGACATCACACATCTATTTATGCAGATCACGGTCCCAGCAACGGAACCATTTGTTGCCTTAGTGGATCCTGACCCAGGTTTAGAGTTAGTTTTTCCAAATAAATCCCTACACTACTGGACCTTTCGGCATCAACCCACAGAGCGCGGAATGAAATCTCACCCGAAGCAGTATGGGGGGATGCTGGAACCAAGTTTCCACACCCAGAGATGAGAGTGATTTTGTTTCATGCCATAAAATTGCCTTTGCGTAGATCAATAAGCCTTTAGGGCTTATCGATATAACTTCCCTTAATCAAATTCTATACCTCCACAAATGTTCACGACTATCTTTCGCGGACCCTAAATAGGTGAATCAACCACTTACGTGCCTCTGTGATTACTCCTAATTTTGTATTTATCCAGATCAGCTTAAGTGTTCAATAACTTTAACATGCAACAACATATTCTTCGCATAAACAATTATTATTACTTACATTCACGTGACAATATAAATCACTTAAAATCACACATCAATACATTATTAATTCATAAACCCATCATTAATCATAGTAGCACATTCATTCATAACATAAATAAACAGACAAAACACAGGAATTGCTAGAATAATCTCTTTATTAATACTTCAGTTCTTCTTACAGACTCAAGACTTCCCTGCGCACTCAAATGCAGGGGTCCATGCACTCAGCTGCAAACTCTACTCTAGGCCTTTGTGCACACAGTTGTAGAGCCTCTCTTGTACTCTAAGTCTTCTTTGCTCTTTATTCTACTTACCCATTTCATTCCTTATCTACTGCCTTAGACTCTCTAAGACTCTCCTTTTTATACAATCCCATGGTCCACGGACCATGGGTAGATCTATACAATCCGACACAACTTACATAAAAGAAGGGTAAAACCATTTATGACACTTTACTATATACGCGCTCCACGACCACAACTTGTGGAGACTTTACATTCTTTACAACAAAACTTGGGCTTTTTGCCCCAAAACTTAGGTTTTTTCCCCAAAATTGACCCTAGGGGACCCTATCCCAACAACCCATGGTCTGCAAACCATGGGATTGTATAAATAGGTGTGTCTTAGGATGTCTAAAGTAGTAGGAGAGAAGTAATAAAGTTCGGGTTATGAGAGAAGTCTAAAGAGTTAGCAAAGAAGTGTAGGAAGAAAGGCTCTGCATCTATGTGTGCAGAGGCCTAGAGTAGAGTCCATAGCTGAGTGCGTGGACCCCTGTAGCTGAGTGTGTAGGGAAGTCTTGAGTCTGTAAGAAGAACTTAATATTAATAAAGAAGATTGTTGTAGAAATACTTGTGTTTATCTCTTTACTTCTGTTTATATGAATGTGCCTTATGTTATAATGGGTTTATGAAATAATGATGTATTGATGCGCGACTTTACACAACTTATACTATTATATGAATGCAATTATTGTTAATTGTTTACGCGAAGATAATCCTGTTGTATGTTGAAGTTATCGAACACTTAAGTTGATCTGAGTGATTATTGGGTTATAAGTAATCTTTGATGTGCGTAAGTTGTGGATTCGCCTACTCAGGGTCCACGAAATACACTCGTAGACCTTTGCAGAGGACTAGAGGCCGATTAAATGAAGTTACATCGATAATCCTTAAAGGCTTATCAATCTGAGAGAAGGTAGATTTAGGGCATAAAATAACATCACGCTCATCTCTAGGTGCGGAAACTTGGTTCCATCATCCCCCCATATTTCTTCGGGTGAGACTTCAGTCCGCACTCCACGAGTTGATGCCAAAAGGGCCAGTAGTGTAGGGATTTGTTTGGTGAAACTAACTTTGAACCTGGGTCAGGACCCACTAAGCCAACAGGTATGCACAGTTTTCCCGGGTGATACAATAGTTTTCCCTGCAAATAATAATTTTCCACCTGCGATCCACGAGTTAGTTTTGCATAAATCTCTTTAAAATCATCATCATTAGCATATTGTTCAGCATAACTTTCTAATGATAAAGAAGCATTTTGTAAAACTATAGATGCAGAAATAGGAGGGCGAGAAAGCATATCTTCTACTTTGTTGCTGGCACCCTTCTTGTATTTTATTACTAGATGAAACTACTGGAGGAATCCCATCCATCTAAAATGACGGGCTTGTTGAAGCTTGGTCTGTGACTGAAGGTACTAAGGGATGATGATCTGTATGGATGATGGTCTCCTTGCCAATTAGGTAGTGTTTCCACTTCTTTACACATTGAACCAAGGCGTAAAATTCCCTGTTGTACATGGGATAATTCATAACAACCTGGGAGAAATTCTCTAAATGGTAACATACAAGATTCCTCCGCTGCATCAATACAACACCCATGGCATATCTATTGGAATCTATCTCAATCTCAAAAGGCTGTTGAAGGTCTGGTAAGGCTAGCATGGGTGTTGTGTTGATCTTCTCTTTTAGTGTGTCGAAGGATTTCTACTGCTTTCCTCCCCACTGAAAGGCCTGCTTCACACTTTTCAATGCGTGTAAGGGGGCTACAATAATAGATAAGTTTGCAATGAACATTCTTCAATACTGTACCCCACCCAAAAATCCTTTATAACATTTTTGGGCTCAAGCCACTTCATAATCACATCTACTTTAGAGGGATCTATTTTCAATTTCCCATTATCGACTATGTGACCTAAATAAACCAGAGTGGCCTTCCCAAACTCACACTTTGATTGTTTTAAATACAATTTTTCATTTTTCAGAACATCAAGCACTTTCTTCACATGACATACATGTTCATCCCATGTCCTACTATAAACAAGAATATTGTCCAAATATACAAGCACAAAATTATCAAGAAAAGGCCTAAATAGATGATTCATTACCCTCAAAAACATGGCCGAAGCATTGCACATTCTAAATGGCATCACCATCCATTTGAACAACCCCTACTTGGTTTTGAATTCAGTCTTACAAATGTCTTATTCTGCAACTCTAACCTAGTGATATCCACTACGCAAATCTAGTTTTGTAAAATAGACAACATTTTTCAACTGATTTAATAATTCATCAATGCGAGGGAGAGGGTATCGATTCTTCACCATAATTTTTTTTAGCGCCCTATAGTCTACACAAATTCTCCACATGTCATATTTATTTGGCACCAAAATGATCGGTGAGCCACATGAAGAAGAACTCGGTCTGATGACCTCTTGATTTAGCAATTTTTGCACTTGTTGCTTGATCTCCTCCATCTCGATAGAAGCCATCTGGTAAATGCCAATATTCAGTAAAGGAGCATCTTGCTATAAATGGATATCATGTTGAATTTCCCATTTTGGGGGCAATCCTATCAGTTCTTGAAACAACCCATCATAGTCAGAAATAATTTCTAACAATTCTTTCTTATGATCAAGATCACAACCTTTGAAAGTGTCAGCCATCTCAGCCTCTTTCGCTCTCACCATCATGAGCATGCACCCTTTTCTAGAATTAACCAGTCGTTTAATCTATCTTGCACTTACAAGGCTAGCATTGACTTTCGTATGATGAGATCTAACTATATATTCTACCCCATCCTTCATGAGGTGATATTTATTTTCATGCTGAAAGAAAATTGCTTTTCTGTCATATAGATACGGACTTCCCAAGATGATTCCATAGATATCCAAAGGTACAACATCTAACTCTACCTCATCAACTAATTTGGAAGCAATAACAAATCTGGCACTACACTGCTTGGTTACTTGTAATTTTGCTTTATTACTTACCCAACCAAGTGAGTATGGACTCAGATGAGGTTTAGTTTCGAGGCCCAACTTTTTAACTAACGATTCTGAGATTAAGTTTGCTTGGGAACTTGAATCAAACAGAGTTTCCACATTTGTGTGTTTTATAATAACCATAATGTGGAATAATTCAATTCTCTTTAGTTCATTACTTATAGGCTCATTCAAATAACTAGCACTTTCTATCAAATAAGAATTGTTATTAATGAAGAGAGTACCTCTTGCACCCATGACGGCGATCAATGTCTTGTCACTGGAGTCTGATCCAAGGTCCTACTTTGTTGTTGCCACTATCTTCTACTTCTCCTTTCTCTGAATATCTTTGGTCTCAGCTCCCGATGTAGCTTCCAACAGTGGTCCTCGTCATGACCTTCTCTCTTGCAATGCGTGCAAGATGGCATTGCTCCGTCATCTTTCTTGTTTGCGATAGTCTTCTTATCCTTCCCCCTGTCTTTCTTCTGGAATTTTCCATGTTGAGGTTTGAACGGTGTTTTGTTGGCTTGATCATCTCTGTCATTATTTCCTCAACTTTCAATATGAATGGCCTTTACATTGGCCGCATCAATTGTAGTAGGCTCAAACAATAATAGTGAGTGTCTTATGTAACTATGTAACACACCAACATACTTAGTTATAGTTTCGGGCGAATCTAATGAGATGCCCAAATTCAATGATTGTTTTTGAAATTCTTCAGTGAAGCTTTATACATTTTGGCCTTTACCTTGCCTTAGATATTTCCATTCCACTAGTGCCTTTTGTTTATAATCCAAAGGGTAAAATTGGTCTTTCAATGCATAAATAAAATTGGACCAAGAGGAAAGAAGGTTACCAGGGTTTTTTTTGCCCTTCTGCAACTTGCTCTCCCACCAAACGAGAGAAGTGCCACTTAGCCAAATATATGCTAACTAGATCCTTGCCTCGTCTTATTCGATTGCTGAATCTGGCAGCAAACCTCTATCTTCCATGTTCAATTGTTAAGTTTTTCTACACTACATTCTCCATTATACATGGGCAGGTCAAACTTTACATCTAGCTTGAAGAATGGTTTCTTAGATGTATGTTTGGAATCTTAATTAGAGTGATGAGAACTATCACTTGAAGAAGGAGAGGGAGGAGGATCTTCTCCACCACCTTCATGATTTACTGATCTATTGTCATTGGCATATTTCTTCTCATGCCTAATTTCCTTCTCATACTCTGAAAATGGCTTGTCCACCTTATCTGCCGTATTGTAGAATACCTTGCGGTAATTTTGTTCCTCTTCCCAACGAGCTTCTTCATCGTCCATGTTTCTTCTTCATTGTGAATTTCCTACTTCGGGATCAAAGGACTTAAGATTTCCTTCGCCTTTTCGCAGCTTGTTCTGAGTTAGCATATACTCATGCAATTCGCATCGACAAAGACTTACTCTGATACCAAAGTTGATCCAAGATCTTTTACTTATAGATGCATCAGAATTACATGTAACATAGCTTATTAAGCATGGAACTTAAAATCACATAAAAAAAATGTGGAAATAACAAGATAAGCATGAAACCATGACACCAAGATTTGATTATGGAGTTCATCCAATTTGGACTATGTCTCTGGGCCCTGCTCAATAGTGGGGAGGCCTTCATTCATTAAGTGGCATGAAAAGAGATAAAAGTACAAGTAACATTCATTAACAATCCTTATACCTCCAAGCTGGAGGATGGATGAAGGATGGAGAGCCCAACTTCATAAACATACAGTACCACTGAAATCCTGGCAAACAAGCATGCAGAATCACCTATCCAAATAGCCAATTCGGAGAAATGAAGATTTTGTACCCTCTCGAAACCTCCCTCCTTCTCAAGGGGAGGTTTCGGCCTACTACCAGGTCAGATTAATGTTGTACACAATTGTTTCTGAACTTCTATGCTAGTCTCCCCATTTTTCTTGTGCAGACAATCCATTATATATACCCTTGATTGGCCGACTCCTTAATCCCGGGCAGTTCCAAATAGATGACAAGTTTAGCAGGGGGTGGTTCCACATAGAGAATCTCGAACCTGGAATAGTAAATTGTTAAACATGGAAAAATTTTCCTCGACGCAGTCCATAAACCGTTTTTGCATTAAACTTCAAACGATGGATAAATCGGTGTACTCCTGAACCCGATAGCTTTACCATTAGCGGTAATAGTCTATCGGCGTCGATACCCAACACAAATCACAATCGAATGAAACTAGGGTAATCCTCCATAACAGCCACTACATGGTGCAATATGCAATGTGTGAACCGGCGGACCTAAAGGGTTTTACAAACCATGCCCTATATTTTATTGCATTCGGGAGTATCGGTAAATCGCAATTAGCGGAATCAGCAGGTCTTATTGTTTATGAATGCGATGTTGTGGAATATGTGACTATGATATCACAATCACAACCCTGACTGTCGGAGCTGATTATGTAAATAAATTCCCTTTGCGATCATCGCATCACACCCTTCCTTGCTTCGGGTCAATTTGTAAAACCATCGACCTACCTTCGATCTGCGATTTGCGATATCACAATCGCAACCTAATCCCGCCAGGGCCAATTCCTTAACCACAGACCTCTGCACTTTTTGCAATTAGTGAAATGAGGGGTCAATGACATCTTTCCACTTGGCACTTCCCCATTCCCTGAGAGTTATGCCATGGCATTTTTGCCTGCCACCTGTCCAAGTCAAATCTGAACTTTGACTTGCTCTATCGTTGTCATATGAGCTGGGATTCGAGTTCCATTTCATCATTGGAATGAAGATGACAAGCACTTTGATATGATGATAATTTTATTTAGTTTATGGCACTTTGGTTTTTGAGCCTTTTTACCATGCCACTAGTACTTCTTAAAGATCCACCTGGATCACCCAGAGGTTACCTAACCACTCCAGGTACCAAACCTCTGAGTTAACCTACTTTTTTACTAAACTAGACCTATAGTCACACCCATGACAAGCCCTCTAAGTGACTATAACCTTCCAATCACTCCCACAACAAGGCATCCATGTGACTACAACCTTTTCGGGCAGTTTTGTACAAACGACCCAAAATTCTTAGCCACCTTTTCAAGGTTAAGACTTAGGCCTCTACCTAGAACTTGATGAAACTTCCAGAAATGATAAATAACATGATGACAAGGCCTCTAATGCAAAAGTTGTACTGGGACCTGACCTGATAATGCCTAGCCATGGCAGGCATTCTGTCAAACACATCATGAACATGTAATCTATAGGTCATATAAACACATCTAAGCATAGAGACTTCATACTTATTTGAGAATTGTCAAGAAGGTATGATTCCCTCTCATAATAGTTGCAACATAATCTATTCGGTCATACATTCATTAACATTTCATTTACGAAACAAAATAAGATGAGAGACATAATTCAAGTTTTTCATAAACCATGCTTATAACCAACATATAACAAACAAAATAATAATGATAGAACAACCATTATAACCACATAATAACAAACAGATTTACACATAATACACAAGAGTAAAAGAGCTTTGACTAACATATGCAAAATGCAACCAGGTTAGAGACTTCCACGTACCACCCAGACATAGATTGGGCTAAACCAAATCTTTCTTTTAGCCAGTGACATATTCCAAGCATGAATGTGGGACTTACAACAAAACAACCAGGGCTTCTTCAAGCTTTACCACAATACACCAAGGGATTATTAGGCCCAAGCCCTCATCTATACAACCAGGATTTACCGCAATATCATGACATACCAGTCCAAGGATCACCAGGCCTATACAATCATGGATGCCTCTGGATCTCTCCACCTAAACTGTGATGAATTCGTCCATCTCCACCCTCTAGTATTTACTTTATATCCTGCCATTCGTTGGTCGAGGATTCTTAGGCCCAACGAGGGTATACAAAATCAAGCTTTACCACAATCCCACCTTCATCAGTCCAAATATTCCTAGGCCTTGTGTTTCCTCTTGAGACCACCCCACTCAGTTTCGAAACCATCTGGCAATCCAGCTCAACCAAGTAAGAGAAACCGCATCACACCATAGTTATCTAGAAATGTAAAGGCAAGGCTAGAAACAAATGTCACACTTGGAAAAATAGATGTCAGTGATAGCAAGAGAACCAAATGCACACATGCATATACCATGCATGCCAAAACTAGCAAGGAAATCACACATGCAACTCAATACCTACAAGTAATCCCACTATAGTCACTATATCACACTCTTTGTTATGAAACCAACTCACAAAAAGATAGAAAATATAGATGAACGCCTTAGAAATAAGCCTCTTCGAGGGGGCAACCTCCTTTACATTACACAAATGAACAATTCTTGGATGATACAAATGAAAAGACCTCCTTTCTATATATACGAGTCTAAGGGGTCATCATATAATCAGAGCCGACATAACAATAATAATGTAAGGGTATAATAATAACAATAGTGGGCTTCTATGGGGCACAATAGTAACAATATGGGGACTACATGGGTATAAAAATATAATAAGGGGGTTGTACTAATAACAATAAAGGGTTACACTAGTAGTATAGGGGCATAACATGCCCCTCTCCTTCAAAAAGTGTTGTCCTCAACACTTGAGTAGTTCTTGATGCTTCTGTATAAAATTCTTGTCCTCCCATGTGGAATCTTCAGTGGGTAAGTTCTTCCACTTGATGAGATATTCTTAAATTAATCGATTTCGTAGCTGTCGGGTTCTTGTGTCACTGCTCCAGGTTCCAATATGATTTTTCCTTCCTCTTCAAGTTCTGGTAATATTGTTTGAATTGGGATCTTCTGCAACTTTTGAATGAGTGGCCATACTTCTTCGTCCTTCTTCCATTCATCCCTTGCTTCGTTTATCCAATCTGGTTGGATAATAGAAATAGCACAAAACAATGCTTCCACATCCTCATCCTTTCTTGAGAGTGCATCTGCAACAAAATTTTGCTTCCCTTTTCTATATATGATGTCAAAGTCATAACCCAACATATTTGTGACCCAATTTTTTCTATTCTTCTAAAGATAATAGTTGTTCTAAAAAATATTTAAGACTATCATGATCCATTCTTACCTTGAAGTGTATTCCCATTCGGTAAGGTCGCCATTTCTTAAGTGCATGTAGTATTGCCAATATTTCCTTCTCATAAATAGCTTGCTTGAGATGTAGCAATAAAAATACCCAATCACCTACATCAAAACATTTTTCACTACGATGTTGATCTACCTATTGTTTCATTCGATTTTGTACCAAAGTAGCGTTATCCTTTAAAAGTTGGAGAACTTGTTGTTGATGCTCGATGTGATCTTTCACTGCTTGAACCTTTTTCTTCTTGATATGTCCTTCTATCTTGAGAGTTTGAGGAGTGGTAATTTCTTCCAATGCTTTACAAGATATGGTCTGATTCATTTCTTGATGCTCGTTGTGATCTTTCACTTCTTGAACATTTTTTTTCTTGATATGTCCTTCTATCTGGATAGTTTGAGGAGTGGTAATTCCGGCCAATGCATTACAAGATATGGTTGGATTCATTTCTTCTTTCTTGATGTGATCTTTCACTTCTTGAACCTTTTTCTTCTTGATATGTCCTTCTATCTTGAGAGTTTGAGTGGTAATTCTTGCCAATGCTTTACAAGATATGGTCGGATTCATTTCTTCTTTCTCTGGGGTTGGGTCCTAGCGCATATCCTCTTCTTTTGATGTTTCTTGATCCTTTTCTTCCTCCTCTTCATACTCTATGTAAAATAATTTCTTCTCAACACACTTATGACCTTTAGTGCATTTTCTATCACAATTGTAACAAAGCCCTTTTTCTCTTTTTTCTTCCAATTGTTGTGGTGTAAGCCTTGTAGGTTGTGGAAGGCTAGGAGAGGAAACACTTCAATAATTATAGTCATGAGTGGTGAGATTCCTTGTTTTCATAATTTCTCTTTCAATTTTTCTTACCAACTCGAATGCCTCCTCCAATGAATGAGGTTCCCAAAAACGAACTTCATGTTGAATGTTATCCTTTAAAGTCCCTATGAAGACATCAATCCTTTGCTTCTCGGGAATATAATTTACCCTTCTATTCAATTTTTGGAAGTCTTCAATGTGCTCTTCCATTGAACCCTTTTGTTTGAGATTTATCAATTGGCTAAAGAAGGAGTTTCTCTTTGTATCCTCATAATGTTCTATCATTTCCTCCGTGAAAATTGACCACGTGATGAGTGGTTTACGAGAACAAAGCCCTTTATACCATAAAAATTGATTTGGTTCTAAATAATTAGATGCAATACATACCTTTTGTAACAGTGGTACACCATGTAGATCAAAATATTTCTCCATCTGTAGTATCCAATTTACCGGATCCTTGCCATCAAACTTCCTCATCTTGCTATTTCTTGATTTTAGGAGCTCGATCTTGAAACGACTGTAAATTTGTAATTTCGGATCTTCCAGTTTTGAAATCGTGACCTACAGTAGCCCTCTGCGTCCTCTTTCCAATGCCACTAGTCTAATCCAAATTGGATTCTCCAAGGAAGATTTATGCCAAACCTCCCACAGTGACCTGATTATAGACTAGTTCAGTAGAGCGAACTTGTATGACATGCCACATGTCACTGTTTCGACCTTTGGATCTGAAAAATGTACACAAGAAACTAGAGTCCGTCCTCTTTCTGTAACTTCTTACGAAATTTCAATCTGATGCTCAAAACAGAAGTTATGACGATTTTCCCCAAGTCACCTGTTTGGAATGAAATTCGGGAGTCTACAAAAAGGCCAACTGCCTCAAATCATATCTCCGTAAATATAGTGCAAAATGCTCTAAATTCTGGACCCAAGGTTCAAAATGATTTCAATCCAAAAGGGTTTTTTTTTATCGTCTGAAACATCGCAGAAAAAAAGTTATAGTGCAAATGCCACGATGACCTATTTGGAGCAGTGAAACCCTAGAATCTAAAGTTCTAATACCAAATGTTATGAAATCAGCTCACAAAAAGATAGAAAATATAGATGAACGCCTCAGAAATAAGCTTCTTCGAGGGGGAAACCTCCTTTACATTACACAAATGAACAATTCTTGGATGATACAAATAAAAAGACCTTCTTTCTATATATAGGAGTCTAAGGGGCCATCATATAATCAGAGCCGACATAAAATAATAATGTAAGGGCACAATAATAACAATAGTGGGCTTCTATGGAGCACAATAACAATATGGGGACTACATGGGCAAAAAAATATAATAAGGGGGTTGTACTAATAACAATAAGGGGTTACACTAGTAGTATAGGGGCCTAACACTCTTCCTTGCTTGATCTTTACTTCCCTTTGCCTTCTTTGTCCTTCCTTAACTTCCTTTCTCTAGTGCTAGAGTGCTCCAAGAATGATCTAAGTGTGAGAGAGAGATCCAACCAAAAATTGTTAAAAATCCCATGAATTGGTCCTCATAAGCCTTTTTTTATCAATGAGGTCTCTATTTTCTTCATTTTTCATTATTTTTCCTTCATTTTCCTCCTCACATGCAACCTGTCACCTTTCACTTTCATTTTCTCCTAATTTCCATCATTTTCATAAATAAATGCCAATTATTGCCTCTTTTCCTTTTCAAATATTTTTCCAATGCCTTTGCCAATTTCCTTAACCATAACAGTAGGATGTTTTTTCGAACATTTAGCTTGGAATACTATCCCATGACCTTGATCTTATTATTCTTTATTAACTTTATTACATAATTTTTAACCTGAGGTTGTTACATCATATTCCTTGTTTTGTACATCCCTCCACTCTACACATGTCATCCCTTTCGCACATCTCCTACTTCTACAAATATTATTTCCTGCACACCACTCTCCTATACTCCCCTTGCTCTGTTCAATTAATTACCTGTCCACCACCTGTCACAATAGTAAGGATTTTGTAGTAGAATGGTCATCTTGGGTCATTAATTTCTCTATTTCGCATGGCAATAATATTAAGAATGTTAAAATAATATTAATATACAAATTAAGGGGACATGATGGTTTTAAAACTTTGATATTTTTTTCCATCATATCCCACAAATGATGGCCTTAATGGATTAAATTTCCATTTATTGGCCCATCCCTCCCAACGGAATTCACACGGGAAATATTTATAGTCGGTAAATATATTAGAGAATGAGAAATGCATAGTTAATAATTACTAGGAATATTGATATTTAACAACATATTCCCCAGCATAAAGGGAAGATGGCTACTAGAATAAAGAAGAAATCAAATTATAGTGACAGTTTTAACTCACTTACTCACTAGGAAAAAAACTCTCACTAGTCAACTGGGTACCAATGTTATGTAAATTTATTGGTTGAACAAAAGCAAAACAACAAAATATGGATCAGTGGATTAGAAAATGTTGCATGCACTGTTCCTAAAGTCTTTGACTTCAAAGAAATATTCTACCTTTCTGCACAAAATTTTGATCTAAAGACAAGGAAAATCAGAGTAGGAGTGAAGCAGAATCCAATTCCTCTAACCCCCAAATAATTCAAGAATATTCAAATTTCCAAAGCCATATGAGTTAACTATTAAAATTTCCTAAAGAGGATGGTTTCTTGGACTCTCAAGTGGTGGAGTTAACTTTGTTCAAGAATTCATCTGACTAGCCTCAAAGGTTCCTTCTAACATCTCTTTCTTGGATATTTCAATATTCACAAAACCTTACAAAATTTTTTCTTGGCTTTTCACCCAAGTAAAGGGACAAGAAACTAAATCCAATATTCTAAGGTATGTAATATATTTTCTCTATATTGTTATAAATAAACTCTTTGTTTGATTAGGAAGACCTCATTTAAAATGAGCTAGCCTTCCAGTTGATGAATTTGTCGAAGACCCATAGATTTTTCATGATAGAGTATTTTCATAATAGCTCTTGTATATTTTCATGTTTTTATTGGCCTACCCCATAACCCAATTTCAAACCTGATGAAGAACTATTTCAGTTTTGTTATATAGTTTTATGGAGACATAAAGCACCCTTTCATTTCTACGAAATTCAAAATTTTCTTGTGAAAGAAGTCAATTACATAATAACTATATGTGAACATACACATGTATCAAGACAAACACAAGCTTCCTTATGGGGAAAGGGAATTCCTGAAGAACGAGAAGATAACATGAAAATGTAAATTTATGGATTGCAGGACAAGTCATTATTACTACCCAAATTCATGATGGTTAAATATATGGCTGTTGAAATTTGCAAGCAATATCACCCTTGGCTAATTTTTTTGAGCGAAAAAAGAAATATCATTTTATTTCCTTACCTTTTACTATAGGAGAGATAACAATAAGAAATGGAACTCATTTTTTAAATATGCTCAGTTGCAGATTCCTTTAAATTTAAGTGAAGTGAAGAGGCTATTCAAGGTTTTGACCTAAAGGAATTATTTTCTAAGCACTTGACTACGGTAAGATATGACAACTTGTTCACAAGGATTTGAGAAGAAATCGACGAAAGTAATATTGGACTATCGAGAGAAATAATTTCCCATCCATGTTGAAGAAACCATTGTAAAAAATATCACACACATGGGAGGAACAAACAAGGAATAAAGAAAGAAGTCCATAGACCCTCCTTCAACCTCTACATGCTAGACTCGCTCGAGTTCGTCTTCCACTCAATGAAAAAGAAATACTTCTTTGACTAGCAGAGAGAGTAATGGTAGGCTCTCGAGTGGAGGAGATGAGGGGGATCCCCCTCCTAGATTGACCCCAAAAAGGTCACATACTATTTAATCATCTAAAACTAAATGTTCAAAAGAAGAAGGAGATGTGTAGGAAGTTATGGATATTGAAGTTGATAATATTGTACTACCTGATTGTGTTAAAACCTACATAACTAAAGGCTAAAGATTAATTGAAGAAATAGTTGAAGATGCTACCACATTTGAATATCACCCTGCCACTTTTCAAAACACAAATTATGATAGACGTAACAAAAATTTAAGAATTGAGAAGGTGAAGATTCATAATAAAAATGTTATTGGCGAGACTCATATGAATGTTGATGTTTCAAAAGTTAGATCCATTGGGCTCTTGAAATTACATTAGACCATGGAAGAAGAATTAGCATATTCAGTTACTGAGCAAGAGGTAGAAAAAATGAGATTAAAAAGAAGAATAAATTACCTACAAGAAGCTACCAATCTAATCCCTTTATTTATGACCCCTCTTGTCGTACAAGCTCCAATAGCAATAGTATGTACCATTGGGACACCTCACAGGATCAGAAAACCTACCCATCTCCTTAATGGAGTCAAATTCTATATTCTCAATAATATTAATAAAATATTGAATATTTTTGAAGATATATGGGAAGTAACTTTCCATTTAAGAAATTTGGTGCAAAGAATTTCCTCCTTTATTGATTATCTCAAACCAAACTTCAATCATGATCAATATTTTGTAGATAATGAATTATCTACTTTCATTCAAAGGTTCAATTCATCACCAAGTTATGTAAATCACAACAGAATCTCATAGGAGCCAAAATACTAAAGTAGATCAAATCTAGATGGTCGATAACAATTAATGTACTAGCGGTTATTATTTATTAGTGTAATCAAATTAATGATAGAAGTAGTGATGTCATCGTCAAGGAAGTAAAAGTTGTTGATGATCTACGTGGTCCTCGTGTGATAAGATATTTTATATTAATTCCAAAGGACATATTAAAGAATGAATTGAATGATATTAAGGAGTCAGTGGGGCTGGAATTTGATAATATAATCAATTTTTTCGAAGAAGAAATTAAAAAATGGTTAGTTACTTTTGTTAATGTAAATGAATATCGATCTACCATATTCACACAATTGCAAGAAGATGCCCGCGAAATAAAGGAGGAAATCTTTAATCAATGTGTCAAGATGGGCATCACAATTCCTCCATTAAAATAATGCATTGAAGAATGGTTAAGGAAGTCAATTCAAGAAGTCGTTAATAATGACTACATCTCTGGCGATAAAAGGCATCATAGATACTTCAACATCACAGGAATTTCATATGTGTACATTTTGTGAGTGCTTTGAAGTCTTAAAGCATTTCCCTTTTTTTCTTCCCAATTATTGATTATTTAGCTTGCCTTATTGTATTTTTCATCATCTAAACTGATCCCTGACCACACCTCACCTCTTGTTTTCTTCTAGCTACCTTATGGTTCATGGGAGCCAAATCCCAATCCCCCTTGGGAATAATGCATTTTAATCGTGTTTAAGTAAAAGATTTTATTGAGTGCCTTACTCACTAAACATTCTTTTGAAAACTTAAATATGTAATATTTTTTAATCTTGTTGAGAGCTACTTTTCAGAAAAGCATTTCATCTGTGGTTTAGAAACTTGATTTAAATCAATATGGATCTTGTGAATGTTTTTTTCATGGTCTTATTTTTTCACATGAATGAAATTATTCTATAGCTCTCTAATATCTAAACTTCATTATCTTATCACATACCCTTTTGATATGCTTCAATGTTATTTTCTCACTGTGATGGAATGGATGGATATCATGCTTATTTTCCAAACTTTCAGATTTATGGTTATTCATTTCATGTATTCTTGAAAAAACACATGGTCCTCTCACAGGTGCATGCATAGTAATGTTTTGATCCAACTTGAAGTTATTTGAGTTTGTTTATAAAGAGGAATACCACCTCTCGAAAAACTTAGAGGGACTTGCACTTAGGCCTTAGGAGGTTGAAATTTTTTGTTAATCGAAGAAAAGACCAACAAATATTTACTTTGCCCCTTAATGATATTGTGCATTACACGAGACACATTTTGCACAATAATTTGCATTCAATTTGATATAGCCTTAAAATATTTTGTATTATATTTCATCCCTTATTGTTCCATTACTACATAAGGATACATCATCAACAAAAGGTAAATAAGTTAAACTATATTGCTTCCCATTTTTATACCTTTCAAACCTTCTCTTACTTTTGAATGCACTAGGTATTTTGTTTGGTCCCTATAATAATAGTGATTCCCCTATTACTATTGTCATTGTAGCCATTATTGTTATTGTTGCACCCCTATTGTCCCCATATTGTTATTATTGTGCCCCATAGAAGCCCACTATTGTTATTTTTGTGCCCTTATATTATTATTGTTATGTTGGCTTTGGTTATATTGTGACCCCTTAAACTCCTATATATAGAAAGGAGGTTTTGTCATTTGTATCATCCAAGAATTGTTCATTTGTGTAATGTAAAGGAGGTTTCCCCCTTGAAGAGGTTGATTTCGAAATCGTTGATCTATCTTTTCTATCTTTTTGTGAGTTGGTTTCATAACATTTGGTATCAGAGCTTTGGATTCTAGGGTTTCGCTGCTCCAAACAGGTCATCTTGGAATTTTTGCTATAACTTTATTTCTGTGAAATTTCAAAAGCTAAAAAAATTACCCAATTGAGCCAAAATTGTTCTGAACCTCAGGTCCGAGTTTCAGATATTTTCTCACTATAGTTTGGGAGATATGATCCAAGGAAGTTAGAGTTTTACAGGATCCCAAATTATATCTCAAACAAGTGACCTGGGGAAAAGCGTTATAACTTTTTTCTGAGCATCAGATTAAATTTTTATAAGAAGTTACAGAAGTAGGACAGCTTGTAGTTTTCTATGTATCGGTTTCAGGTCCTAAGATCGAAAAATTGACACGTGGAACTTTGTACAAGTTTTCTCTACTGAACTAGTCTACAATATGGTCATCCTGGGAGATTTGGCATAACTCTTCTTTGGAGAATCCAAATTTGATCAGACTTGTGGGGCTAGAAAGAAGACTTATAGGACTACCACAGGAAGCAATTTCAGACCTTGGAGATCCGAAATTACAGAGATACAACAAATTCAATATCAAGCTCCTACAAAGTGAAAAAATGTGTGTAGTTTTTTAAATGTTTGTATAAGTTTGGTTTGAAAAATTAGTTTGAAGTAATTCACAGGGCATAGTGAAGCATTATTATTATTAATTGATGCCCCGAAAAAAGAAAATGGAAACACCTAGTAAGCAACCTAAAAGCTCTAGCATGACTCATGAAGAAGAGGAAGAAATGCAACATGATATATCAAAATTACGAGACCAAGTGAAACAAAATTCACTCTCACAAAAAGTAACAGAAGCTAAGATGGATGGTTTAAAGAAAGACATAGAAGCTAAGATGTATGGCGTGGAAGCTAAGATGGATGGTTTAAAGAAAGGCGTAGAATCTAAGATGAATGACGTGGAAGCTAAGATGGATGGCATGGAAGCTAAGATGGATGGTTTAAAGAAAGGCATGGAAGCTAAGATGGAAGATTTGAAGATAGATTTGACAAAGTTTCTACAAGAAATGCTTACTAATGGCGAAAGGGTAGTAAAGGAAAATCATGATGAGAACAAAATAAATGTTAATCATGATTTCATAGACTCTAATGTTGGATTGAAGACCCACCATGTTTCAAAGATCGATATGAGGAAGTTTGATGGCAAGGATCCCATAACATGGATACTATAGATGGAGAAATATTTCGATCTCCATAATGTGAAAAACACACAAAAGGTACGCATTGCAACTTTATATTTGGAACCAAATTAGTTTGTATGGTATCGATGGCTTTGCTCTCGTAAACAAATTGTCACTTGGGAAATTTTTACAGATGAAATGATAGCACATTATGAGGATACAAAAAGCAACATTTTTTTAGCCAATTGATAAATCTCAAACAAAAGGGTTCAATGATGGAGCACATTGAGGACTTCCAAAAATTGAATATAAGGGTAAAATATATTCCAGAGGAGCATAAGATTGATGTCTTCATAGGGATGTTAAAGGATAACATCCAACATGAGGTTCGTCTTTGGGAACCTGATTCATTGGAGAAGGCATTCAGGTTGGCAAGAAAAATGGAATGAAAAATTATGGAAACAAGGAAGCCTACCACTCATAATTATAAAGATGGAAGTGTTGTTTCCCCTAGCCTTCCACAACCTACAAGGTTGACACCACAACAATTGGAAAAAAAAAAAAGAGCAAAAGGGATTTGTTACAGTTGTGATAGAAAATACACTAAAGGTCATAACTTGCTGAGAAGAAATTATTTTACATAGATTGTGAAGAGGAGGAAGAAAAGGAACAAGAAACGTTAAAATAAGAGGATATACACCAGGAACAAACCCTAGAGAAAGAAGAAATGAATCTTACCATATCTTGTAATTCATTCACTGGAATTACCACTCCTCAAACTATCAAGATAGAAGGGCCTATCAAGAAGAAAAAGGTAATAGTGTTGATTGATTCAAGTAGTACCCATAAGTTTATTCATTGTAAGATAGCCAAGGAATTGAATTGCTTCCTATATCTAGCACCAGAGTGTCAAGTAATGGTTTCATGTGGAGGAACCATAAATTTCTCTAGAAAGTGCCATAATATCGAGCTATCCATGGTCAATATGTATTGAATAGCCCAATGCTTTCCATTCCAATGGGTGGTGTTGATGTTACACTAGGAGTCTAATGGCTGTAATCCTTGGGTACAATAGCTTCTAATTTTCAAGAACTTTCATGAAATTTTCTTTAGAAGGAAATTAATTTGAATTAAGGGGTATCGCAGGGAAACTGGGAAAGATAATCAACTCTAATGGAATGACAAAGCTTCTAAAGAAAGAACAATGAGGCATAATTGCACAATTATGTTCACTAGAGGTTCCCACATCAAAATCATCTATTTCTCTAGATCTCCAAAAATTCTTGGACAATCCTCCAAGGTATTTGAGACTCCCAAAGGCCTCCCACCTATTTGTGACCATGATCATGCTATTCATTTGATTCCAGGAAGTGTTCCTCCAAACATTAGGCCTTACAGATATCCCTATGCCCAAAAGAGTGAAATTGAATGTATGGTTGCAGAAATGCTAGAGGCTGGTATAATTCAACCTAGTCAAAGTTCTTTCTCTGCTCCAGCAGTATTGGTTGACAAGAAGGATGGATCATGGCGCATGTGTCCAGATTATATGGAGCTCAACAAGCTCACTATTAAAGATAAATTTCCCATTCCTGTCATTGATGAATTATTGGATGAATTACATGGATCAATTTACTTCACCAAGTTGGATCTTCGTTCAGGATATCATCAAATCAGAATGAAGACTAAAGACATTCTGAAAACAACATTTAGAACTCATGAGGGTCATTATGAATTTTTGGTCATGCCTTTTGGCCTTACCAATGCACCTTCTACATTTCAAGGTTTGATGAATTCCATTTTCAAACCCTTAGAAAATTTGTGTTAGTATTTTTTGATGATATACTAATCTACAACAAGTCTTGGAAGGATCATGTTCAACATGTTGACAGGGTGCTCAAACTATTGGAGGAGAAATAATTATATAAAACGCCAAATGTTTATTTGGAGTACAAGAGGTGGAATATCTGGGTCATATTGTATCTCATGAAGGTGTTAAGGTAGACCCGAGCAAAATTAAAACCATTAAGGAATTGAAAATCCCCACATCCATAAAGCATCTGCGAGGATTTTTCGAGTTGACAGGGTATTATCGCAAGTTTGTTAAGAATTATGGGAGAATAGCAGCACCTCTAACAACATTATTGAAGAAAGATGCATTTTCATGGACTCCAGAAGCAACAAAGGCCTTTGAACATCTTAAAGAGGCAATGTGACAAGCACCGTCTTAGCTACACCGGACTTCACAAAAACCTTCACTGTGGAATGTGATACCTCAAGAAATGGAATTAGTGTTGTTTTAATGTAAGAAGAAATACCCATTTCTTTCGAAAGTCATCCAATCAAAGGAAAGTATTTACACAAAGCTATTTATGAGAAGGAAATGATGGCAATACTACTTGCACTTAAGAAATGGCGACCCTACCTAATGGGAAGACACTTCAAGGTAAAAACGGATCATGATAGTCTTAAATACTTTTTAGACTAAAGATTATCTTCAGAAGAATAGCAAAAATGGGTCACAAAGATGTTGGGTTATGACTTTGAAATCATCTACAAAAAAGGGAAGCAAAATGTTGTGGCAGATGCACGCTCAAGAAAGGATGAGGATGTGGAATCATTTATTTGCACCATTTCTATTATCCAATGAGATTGGATAAATGAAGCAAGGGATGAATGGAAGAATGACGAAGAAGTGTGGGCACTCATTCAAAAGTTACAACAAGATCCTAGTACATCTGATACATTTAGTTGGAAAAATGATTCGTTATGATACAAAGATCAGTTATACCTATGTAAGAATTACCAACTCAAACAAAATATTCTTAGGTAATTGCAAACCTCTCCCTTAGGAGGGCACTCAGGATTTCTAAAAACTTACCACAGGGCTAAGAAGGAATTTTTTTTTTATGGCCTTAAATCAGATATTCAAAAGTTTGTGGTGAAATGTTTGGTTTTCCAACAAAATAAAGTTGAAACAATTAAGACCCCAGGTCTATTACAACCTTTATCCATTCCAAGGCAATGTTGGGAGGAGGTTTCAATGGATTTTATCACAGGTTTACCCAAGTCCGTAGGAAAGAGTGTTATCATGGTGGTAGTTGACAGACTTACCAAGTATGCACACTTCTGTGCATTATCTCATCCATTTAAAGCGAGTACAGTTTCTACTGTATTTATGAAAACAATTCAAAAGTTACATGGAAACCCAAATATTATTGTAAGCGACAGAGATCCCATTTTCACTAGAAATTTTTGGACAAAATTATTTTCTTGTCTTGGTACTCAGTTAGCTCATAGCTCATCTTATCATCCTCAATCTGATGGGCAAACTGAGATAGTAAACAAATGTTTGGAAGGATATCTTTGTTGTTTTGATACGATAAATAGACACAATGGGTCAAATGGTTGCCTTTGGTTGAATGGTGGTATAACACTTCCTTTCATACTGCAACAAAAATGACCCCATTTATGGCACTTTATGGATATCATCCACCATCCATCACATCATATTTAAGAGAAAATTCTAAGTTTCAAGCAGTGGAAGATCACATCGAGCATCAACAACAAGTTCTCCAACTCTTAAAGGATAACCTCATTTTGGCACAGAATAGAATGAAACAACAGGCATATCAACATCGCAGTGAAAGAAGTTTTGGTGTAGGTGATTGGGTATTCCTATGACTACAACCATATAAACAAATGTCCCTCAAGCAAGCTAAGAAGGATAAGAAATTATCACCAAAGTATTATGTTCTGTACAAGGTGCTGCAAAAGATAGGTATTATGGCATACAAATTGGAGCTTCCTGCAGCTTCCCGAGTGCACCCAGTTTTCCATGTTTCATGCTTAAAGAAGGTTATAGGTGACAAGCTCCCAGTTCAAACAATATTGCCAGAAGTTGATGAGGAAGGAAAAATCATATTGCAACCTAAAGCAGTCACAGAAAAAAGAACTCGACAGCTGCAGAATCGATCAATTTCAGAGTATCTCATTAAGTGGAAGAACTTACCCACTGAAGATTCCACATGGGAGGATGAGAATTTTATATAGAAGCATCGAGAACTACAAAAGCATTGAGGACAACACTTTTTTGAAGGAGAGGGGCATGTTAGGTCCCTATAATACTAGTGATTCCCCCATTACTATTGTCAGTGTAGCCCTTATTGTTATTGTTGTGCCCCTATTGTCCCCATATTGTTATTATTATGCCCCATAGAAGCCCACTATTGTTATTTTTGTGCCCTTATATTATTATTGTTAGGTTGACTTTGGTTATATTGTGACCCCTTAGACTCCTATATATAGAAAGGAGGTTTTGTCATTTGTATCATGCAAGAATTGTTCATTTGTGTAATGTAAAGGAGGTTGCCCCCTCGAAGAGGCTGATTTCTAAGTTGTTGATCTATCTTTTCTATCTTTTTGTGAGCTGGTTTCATAACATATTTTCTTAACTGCTTTGCTACAAGTAGGGATAAAAGTGGAGGTAATGGGAAACACTATCTAAGCCTCTGAATGGCTTGAAGAAGACTACTACTAACCCATCAATGAGAATTGAAGAGTAATTTAAGCTTAAGCATCCCTTTATCTAGTCAATAAAGAGAACCATCAACCCTTCATGCATTAAAATTAATCTTAGGGTCCCTAGTGTGTCCCTGGTATGGTGCTTTGATTTCCAACCTTAACTTCTCATTCAATGTTTTCTGTCACTAAGTGAATAGTTGACTTCCTCCCTTGTGAGAATCCTATACCATTTTCACTTCCATCCTCCCCTCACAAAATCCTTTCTACTATTCTTTAAGGAGAAATCATACTTTATATCTCTATACTAGTGACACAAATGACTATGAAAGGGAAATTTTGGTAATAAATATTTGAATAATGTTTCACCTCCCATGTGCAATTTCCATGGACTTTAGTAATCCTTTCCTCAAGTCAATTTCAACTCACACATTTTAATTACTATTATATCCAAGTTTGATCAATGACTAAAGCAAAGGCAAATGAACTTACCTAAAGTATTTTCAATGTCCAACAAGAATGCTTTCAATAAATAATCTCCTCTAGTGTGACTCCCTCCCACCATCAACATGGACATCTCCTCACTCTATTTAACTACTCAAGTTCTCCATATTCTCCTCCAACCTCTGTTGTCTTCTCTTCACTAGGATTTGGCTTGGACTAAGAACATTTGACCTATAGATCACAAGAAAGCTCCTCAACAATAAGTCTAACGCTGGTCTTTCTAAACTTTCCAAGTTCATTAATTAAATTAAAAGTCTTTAAGAGAATTTTCGCTCTCCCTGCGAGGAGTTCTCAAATACATATCAATAGCAACAACTTGGTATCTCTTATAAAAAAAACGTTCCAATCAATGCCCATCAATACTAAATAACCACTTATCTCTTATCACATAAATTATTCCAATTAATTATATTTTACCATTTATCATGCATCATCTATCACCATGGCTTCTATATGGACAAATTTAGAATAAAGGATAAAATTTATTTTTAGCTGGGTATACTTTTATTTAAAAAAAAACAACTTATCTCTATAACCATAAAATCATACGTTGCTAAATCATTGCTACGAATAGGAAGTCACTATCACAGCATTGAAGGACAGGGCCATTGAGACCAATAACTGATGGGCTCCCATAGATGCTTGCATATGCACCACGGGATGTTCTTCACTTTTTAAAAGTGATTATCCTCTCAATTTTTCTCCCACTACGTTTTCACACAATCGATGATTTTCACATTGTCAGAGTAACGCTTGTATAAAAAGATTTACGCGCTCCGAATATTTATGCGTAAACATTGCGAAAGGAAACGAGAGGCAACCCGAATATTTATCTATGACACACGTATGAAAAGATTGATGGGTGATTAGGTCACCCGAATATTTCTCCTAAAACATATTGAAATTTGAGAGGAACACTCGGATGAAAAGATTTATGGAGACCTAGGCGACCCCAATAATTTTCTTTGTAAACATTGTGAAAGGGCCCCTTCTCTGAAAAGATTGATTGGTACTTTAGGTTACCCGAATAATAATGGTCCCTAGGAACACCAGGATGAAAAGATTTATGGAGACCTAGACGACCCCAATATTTTCTTTGTAAACATTGTGAAAGGCCCCTTCTCTGAAAAGATTGATTGATACTTAGGTTACCCGAATAATAATTCTCCCTAGGAACACCAGGATGAAAAGACTTATAGGCAAGTAAGCGACCCTAAGATTTGTCCCTAAACATTCTGAAAAGATTGTGGACAAGAAAGCCACAAGAATACACCTCCATGAAAAGAAAAGATTTATGGTCAAGCCCTGACCCGAATATTTCTCCATTGGTTGAATTTGAATTTCTCCTATTGAAACAGTGTTTTTGGGTGTTTGCAGGGTTCAAAATTGAACGTCCAAAGGAAAGTTATGACGTCCAAAGGAAAGTTACAATTTTTATTATATATTATTTGTGAAAATTTAAAATGAAAATTATTTAGAAATTTTTAATTAGAGTTTTGAGAAACTTTTCATATATTCTACTTATTATTTTTATAAGATTTTTTTTTTAATTTTTTTATTTATATGATAGTAATTTTATAAATTAATATTATTTCTTATATTATTTTGGTTTAAAAAAAATGTTATCATTTTTATGTAATATACTAATATTTTTATGAAGCTTATGCATGTATATGTCACTTATTTATTGAAATCATATATTAGTGGTGAGTAGTGAAGATTAAATGTTTTGGTTGTGGTGAATATTTTTCCAAATCATAAAAAAGAAACAATTCCAATTTGAATGAGCTTTCCATCCTCTATTTGGATAAATGAACAATGCCTACCAATCTCTTAAGGCTCCACCTAAAAATCTTCTTTCTACCTACTTAGTATGCTTGCATTTACTACTAGGTCCACTTACTTGCATTTATTGTCTCCTCCACTTGCTTGTATTAATGAATGGTCCCTGCATGTCTTCTTTATGCATACTCAATTCTAAGACACAACACTTGGCACTAAGGATCAAAATTTATTCAATACAAAATTGATTGGTTATTATTAATTATTTGACATTAAATAAAAACTATCCAACTTTAACATTCATTTATTTTGACAAAAAATAATGTTATTGTCATGTATGCTCTACATAGTGTTCTACATCACCAATATAGATCTATCTTAACCATGGATCTATCAAGCATCACCTAGAGGGATCGAATCTCTTGAAATGCAAACCTCTTTTAATGTTTGCACCTCAAGAGATTTGATGCCTTTCTAAGGTTGATAGGTCCATGATTTAGATGGATCTATATATATATATATATATATATATATATATATATATATATATATATATATATATATATATATATATATATATATATATATATATATTGCATTTTTGAATGCATAAATAGATTCAACACTTTGAAAACCCCCTTAAACAATTTGATTGTGTATACTATGCATCTTAAACTTGCAACTCCAACTCTTTGTTGGATTTTACACAAAATTGATTGAAAAATATATATGAAAAATGGTCAAAATGTAGAATAGTGAGATTGCTTGAAATTTTTTAACCATAAGAATTTTTTTTTCATAAGAATGTGTTTTTTTCGATTATACATTTTTTTTCTTGAAGTATATATAATATATACAAAATTGATGTAACTCTTTTCGGATGCACGCTTTGTCCTACGGTTTAGAGCAAGCTAGGGTTTTTGTGTAGTCAGCTGCAGGGCCAAGTGCGGTGTGATGCCAGTGCTTGATTGATTGGAGCAGGTAGTTTGTTTTAGGTCAACGATTTCATTAGTGTATGAGCGACCATGTGGGCTGGGGGGGTGGGGGAATCCTCCTCCTATTGCAGCACCGTTAACAACACATCAAGGCAGGCATGTGGAAACGATGACTTAGGGCAAGATGGAAATGATGCATATGAGACACCGAAAATGGGAGCCCAGTTGTTATGCTCTTTACCTGTGAGAAATGCAGAATACTAGAAATACTAAGCAATATAGCCCAAACACACAAAAATATCACATGAAATGAGACAAGCTACAAAGATATTTTATTATTCATAAGCATAATACAATCTTCACTTGCCTCTTCGAGGGGGCAACCTCTAACAGAGCAGAGCTCAATTAAAATAAGACTCAATGATTCTTCCCTTACTATCTAAGACTATTTATAACTTAATGAAATCCAAAACCCTAACTACTAGTGGTCCCTTGCATAACACAGTTTAAGTACTTTATTTATTAACTATAGCCCATTTATAACTAATTGTGATCCCTTTTCTATAATGCGGGTCAACCAATTACAATTATTATTAATGTGGATAACCACTTACAGACTTTATTGACTCAACTAACTAACTATGACTTTGACTAGGCCCCTTGGGATTATTACATAGATGAAGGGGTTAGGATTGGACCCTCAGTGAGAGGACCCAAAAAGTGAGATTCTCGATCAAACCAGTCACAAATGGCTTTTGAGAACATGTTCCAAGTTGACCTCCCTAGATAACATTTTTGATGCCACTTCCACGATTGTTATCTCTATTGGTCCAAGTAAAGGGCTCCGACATGTAGTTTGGTTCCATCCTCCCAGATATTATTAAGGAGGAAATATTGTTCCATTTGTGCCACCCATACTGCGGGGTTATAAGATCCATCAAACTTGTGCATGTCCAACTTGTGTGTCTGGTGCCTCGAACATTGGTGACCTCCATGGAAATGAAGGTGATGACTGGATTCTCCTTCCAAGTGTGCATCAACACTATGTTCTTCCCTCATGGGTTTGTGAGACCTCTTCGGGTCGTTTAATGCTTTAGTGATGTTGTTAAGTGATGACTGGAAGTTCTTGATTTTTTTCTCGAGGACTTCGACTCTCTCTATTTCCTTCTCTGTAGCCATAACTTGAGACCGTGCATACGCCATCCTTGGTCAAATTTTGAGCTTACTTAAGAGTAGTATGCTTGGAATGAGGCCAATATCAGGAGTCTAGTGACGTGGGTCACTTAAAGCCGCGTCAAGAAAATTTTGGGACCACTTGAAAATTTAGGGCTTAAAAGTGAATGGTACCACTATGACGAGCTTGTCGTCCTGAATCTTATGGGATAAGTATCTTGAAAGCATCCTAAGATGGTCCCAAAATTTTATTTTTTCTCTGAAAGGAGTTTTACTCCCAACTGATTAATACTGCAATGGTCGAATTCCAGAAAGCTTGATACTGCCAAATATCTTGCGAAAATCAGGCCTGGACTATAGTGACAAAAACCTTAAAGGATTGGTACAACAAAATGGTCTGTGACAATCTGATCTAGACTATGGAGACCAAAACCCTTAGTGCACAAAGAGTCTGATCTACACTATGAAAACCCCAACTACTAAATCTGATTTGTACATTGACAGCAGAACCCCAACTGTTGGATCTGATCTGGACAGCGGTAGTCAAACTTCAACAACTAGATCTGATATGGAAGAAAATTTAGGGGGCGATCTTCAGATAGCTGAGGGAGGTATGGTCTCAAAGGAGTGTCAAGTGCTACAAATCACAATATACACAGGGGTCTAACAATAGCTCTCAACCCAATATTTCAAGGCGCTAACTAAAGAGGATCGACTGTACCCTTAGACGCTCTACCCGACTACCCTATTGCATGTGCGAGTAATCTCCCCAAGTGTTGTACTTAGTGTACTGTAGAAGGAAGATGGTTGGCAACTTATCTAAGGTTAAGTTTCAGGTTACCCTAGTGGCCTTTTAATATAACCAAGGGTACGTGGAAATGTAGTCCATGTGCGGTTATGGCTAATGCGCTACTGCTCGAAGGGGTACCCAGAGGGGCTACACGGGAGTCCAATAAGCGTGACCACCTATTACAATTCCTGCGTGCATACCTCCCAAAATCCACAGGATTATACGCCCAATGATAGATCCCGTGGTTAAAGACGTCGGAACACGACTCTCACCTATAACAAATTCTACGAAAATTGGAGGTACATCCACTTGTTATGCTCTTGACTTGCGAGAAATCCAAAATACTAGAAATACAAAGCAATATAGCCCAAAACACAGAAATATCACATAAAATGAGACAAGTTGCAAAGATATTTTATTATTCAAAAGTATAATACATTTTTCACTTGCCTCTTGAGGGGGCAACCTCCAATAGAACAGAGCTCAATTACAATAAGACTCGATGATTCTTCCAATACTATTTAAGACTATTTATAGGTTAAGACATCCAAAACCCTAAATAATAGTGGTCCCTTTCATAACACAAGTTAACCACTTTATTTATTAGCTATGGCATGTTATAACTAATTATGATCCCTTTTCTATAATGCAGTTCAACCACTTACAGTTATTATTAATGCGGATAACCGTTTACGAAATTTATCGACTCAAATAACTAAATATGAATTTGACTAGGCCCCTTGGGCTTATTACATTAATAAAAGGGTTAGGGTTGGACCCTAACACCAATGCCAAGCAAAAACCCAAGGACATTGCTTGCCAAAACCCCAAAAAACCCCAAATTTGTGATCCCCAACAACCGACTGGAAAAAAACTAAATAATTCATGAAGGATCATGCTCTCATATGAAAATTTATGGGTATATGGTTGAAGGAACAATATATAGTACAATGGATCCAGGCAAAATGGAACCCAAAGGGGCTAGTAGAACTAAGATTGCAGGAAAATGGGTTCTTCATAGTCATATTTGCAAATCTAATAGACATAAAATGGGTATTTGAGAATAGGTTGTACTTCATGAATAACATAGGGTTATTCATGCGTTTCAGGGAAGAACGTTATAATCCCGAAAAAGAGAAATTTTTGGCAACCCTGATGTGGGTTCATCTATTGTCCCTGTCGAAGGATTTTTGCGAACCAGATATCCTTGAAGGTATCAAAAATGATATTGGTGAATTTGTGAAAATCTCAGAAATTACAAAACGTCAGCGACATGCAGCATATGCTAGGATTTGTGTTCATATAAACATCTACCAACCTTTTTCGGAGTCCATAGATCTTGAATACCATGATTCAATATGGAATCAACCCCTAGATTATGAGCATGTGACATTCAAGTGTTGTAGGTGCAAAAAATATGGCCTTCTCTTCTGAGATTGCCCACTTACGATGGTAGAGGACCAAACAAATAAGGAAGGTAAAGATGAAGACAACTTCCAACCAGTAGGACCAAGAAGGGGAAAATCAACTCGAAGTCAACAGGTTCAACATGGGACCTGATCAACATCAAACTCAACAACTTCTTCTAGTTATCAAGTGGCCCAACCACAAAAATAGAAATCTCAAGACAATAATACTTTAAATGTGTTAGGGAAATAAGATCATAAAACATAAATGGAAAATAATTTGGATCAAATAGACCTCCAAATTATGGATGTAGATCAAGATAAAAGCAAATCAATGGAAAATCCAAACCCCAAGCACAAAACACCAGAGGATCTAGAAGAAGACATAATATTGAAGGAGATATTCTTGAGGTGGAGGAGAAACATAATATACCAAACATTGATGAAAAGAGAATGCTAGATTTTTTCTAGGTATGGGTCAAATAATATGTTAAGGATATTCCTTCCAATTAATTGGTTCACTTCTGCAACTTATTCATGGAGTGGTGTGTGTGATTGTCTAAGCTAAAGGGAGACTCGAAGGCAAAAATAGTATACAAAGAAGAAGGTCACCAAATCCCTTTTCCCTCGGACCCACCTTTAATGGAGAAAGGGAAGAAAGGTAGGAAAATGTTGAAAGAAGAATTGAGGGAAGCAGGGAATTTCCTATTGAATTATGATAAAATGAACCAAATCACTGAGTACTTCCCCTAAAACCCACAACTTACCAAATGGAAATAGTATTGTGAAATATTTGGGACTTGAACAGTCAGGGAGGGCTATGTTACCTAAAAAACAAGATTAATAAGTAGAAATTGGAGATAGTCATGTTGCAAGAGATTAAATTTTCTGGAAACATACAGGAAGGTATAACTAAAAAATGCTATAAAGGAAGTGAGTTATTAGCAATAGATGCCAAAGGAATAGTGGGAAATCTTGAAATATTGTAGTATTATGGGATCCTAATATGGTGTTGTTCTAGGACTGCGAAGGCATGGCTTCCCTTGCCACTGTTGCGTCTCCTGGTAGTTACTTGTCACAATACCAAAACATAGATGGACCTTGCAGTTCTTTATCATCTGACTGCATAGAGCTCCATGCTAAGAAATTAATTCTCAAGTGACCTGCACACTCCTCCAAGAGTCCCATTCTCATATGTTGCTCCACACAACCTAATAGTTCATAGAGGTGACCGCTTTGATTCTCATTTATCATAACCATTCGTGCACACAAACTAGCCAGTTGCTTCCTTTATTCACCCAAATTCATCTCTGCCAAAAATTTCATCCTTGATTCCTTGTTACAGAGTATTCTACCAATTTATCCCCTTTCAATGACCAACTCCCCTGAGCCTGCATTCAATTCCACAACTAACAAACCATACATCCTTTAACTCATTGTATTGCTTCATTAGAGAAACACCACATCGTAACTTCACAGAGGTGGAACGTTACAATATTTCTCAGCCCTGATATCCTTAGCTCTTTTGATGTTGTCCTTGATAATTTCTCCTCCATGGGACCGAGAGTTATAACCCGCAGCTTAGCTATTAGGAGCGAAGGCATTTTGTTCCTTCCGGGGGCCAATATTCCTTTCCTAACTTCTCTGCGCCCTTGGTTCTTTGGTTTTTCATGACCAAGTGACAACCCAATATCAGAAGCCCCTTTCATCGTAACTTTTCCAGAACCATATGCATTGAAGTTACGAGGTCTTCATCATCTAATATGCTGACCTCCAATATGACGTCATTAATCCACGTGGTGACTTCATAGTGATAACACATGTCACCCAGATCTGGCACATTAGACCACCCAATAACGTTGAATCAGCGTGCAACGTGTCATGTCATATTGCCACGTCATGCAGACGTCAGATGCCACTACAGCTTCTCGAAGCCAATCTTATGCTGCCATGTATCATACTAGAGGAGAGAGAACAGGGCTCGTCAAACCTTGGTTTTGCAACATGATCCTTCGTTAATTTTCTTCAATATTTCTCAACACTTTTTAGCACTATCGAAACTATTAAATATCCTAACTTCTAAAGCTTCCTTACTTAAGAAGTTCTGATATTTTGATATTTGATATGTCGATGTCTTGATGTTCTCATGAGCTGATCTCTAGGGTTCCGATATCGATATGCTGATGTCCCTATGTTCCGATGAGCTCATATCCAAGGTTCCAATATCCGATATGTCGATGTCCCGATGTTTTGATGAGCTTATCTATGGGGTTCTGATATCCGATATGTCGATGTCTCAATGTTTTGATGTTCCGATATCCCATCCTTCTTAAGGATTCAAATCCTTGGACTTCGATAGACCATATCTTTTGATCCAAGAGTCCATTTTTGGACTTCCACATATCGTTGGAAAACTCTTCCAAAGCACTTTTCATTGGATAGGGTCCAATGTAGTCTTTGAGTCCATTTTCTACCTATGAGATGGTTGAAAACTATCTGCCACACTTTTCTCCTTGACTCTTCTTCTTGTGCTTGGAAAGTTGAACTCTCAACCACCATAGTGATCATTTTATGGCTTCTTCAATAAGCCTGCTACTGTGATGATTCTCTACATGAAGCCTACAACTTCCATGGAATTCCATCTGGTTCATCGCTATAGTCATCATTTTATATCTTTTCCAATAAGCCTGCTACCATGATGATTTTCTACAAAGCACTCCAACAATCATGGGATTCCTCCCAAACACCCAATCATCATGTTGACCCTTGTTTGACATCAATTCCAACACTTACACAGCTTCCCATAAACCACCAATTGTCCAACATAGGTCTGGCTTGGAGAGTAGAAGAATTATGATGTGTTAGACCTGAAGCGGACTAGAGGTATGAATTATAGTACAAGAGAAACATGCATTAGAGCGTTCTACAGACCTTTGTTAGGGAATACAATTTAGAATAGTCACTATGCCAAAGCAAAGGAATTATGTGGAAGCATTTCATATGTGTTATGGTTCAAGTCTAATTGGAATTCTAAAGACTTTGATCGGTGGTACTCTCCTAAATGAGCTTGATGGTTATAGTTCTAACTTGATCGATGGTGAATAAATTGACAGGTGAATTCCAAATAAATTGGATCTATATGTGAATATCTAGATGTATGAATCAACAAACAATGCATAGTCTTCAAGGCATGTCAAATTCATGAGCTCATGCTAAGAAGTCTGAATTCGAATGGTTTCTCACGAATATCAATGTTAGAAGCAACGCGTTGCCACTATAACCATTCAGTCCAATTTTAAATGTTAATGAAGCAACTAGTGTTTTAGATGAAAATATGAAAATTATGGAAAGCAAGCAATTGAAAGAATTGTGTCAAGATATAACGAGAGAAAATATTGTCCTTGTCCTTGATCGTTTGATGGGATTAGAAGAAATTCCAGGCTACAAAACTAAAACAATGAATGTTTGATGTTAATGATAATTTCTCTCTAGTGTTGTGGTATTTTCTTGTCAAAGGTTCAAAGGATTTCTCATGTGTATAAGACACGATTGTTGATCATGGAGAATGTCAAACACTAAACCAAGAAGGCCAAACACCATTTCATTATGCTATTGTTTGTGAATGGGAGGATGTTACCAAATATCTAGTTGACAATGGTGCAAATGCTTTTGTCAAGGACAACGATGGTGTTGAACCTACATTTTATGCCCTCTTACTAGAATTGGATGTCTGGAAAGGCTTGATATTGATTATCTTTACAACTTTATATTGCAAACTAAATACAATTGTTGTTGAATTACAAATGAAATTTGTTTTTTACTTGCGATGCTCAAATAATGTAACATGAAGTAAGGTCTCCTCATTGTGTGATGAAGACATATAATACTTAGCATGAATGGAGATGTATGGGACTCAAAATTCCAAAATAATAGTTCTAATCAAAAAGTGTTGGTTGTGGCCCATGAATATCTCTTTCAAATTGGGCTTTGCATTGCCAAGATAGGGACAAAACTTAAACAAATTTTACTCTCCACAAATAGTGACCATGTTGTAGTTGTAAATAATGATAGGAAAGCAAGTTTGAAAGATCTAAAATTACATATTGAAGCTTACAAGATCTCAAGGAAGGTAATGTTGTGGACCTATCATACCTAGAGGATATCTAAATTGAGAGAGAAAGGTTAAATTCTAGGATAATTGATATGAGTTGACTCAACTCCCAGATTTAACCAAGATCTTTTACTTTCATGATGTGATTAGAATTACATTTAAAATAGCATAAAGGAACATAAATGCATGTTTTAAAGAAGAAGGAACATGATAGAATCAACAACATAAAACACAAGATGTTGATAATGGAGTTCGTCCAGGAGGGACTACGTCTCCGGGCCCTGGTGTCAAGATGGTGTAGGCCGTTGCATTAAGTGCTGGAAAGAGTGATGATGTACATGCATGTGTTTTCTCTATCATACAAGGAATATGCCCTCACGCAGGAGTGGCTCCAAGAGATGTTCCACTGCAGGAACTCTCATTCAAAAAGGACTCCTATCAGTATGACATAATTTCACATATGACAATAATGAGCATCCCACCAACATGGCATCAAAGGGATCTCAATTCAGACATACATGGCGACAACATGAGTATCCCATCAACATGACGATAAAGGGATCTCAAACAAAACATGACGAATCATGACAACAAGTACATCCCACAGATGATTTCGCATCACATCAAGTAGGAATCATGAAACAAGTAAGAAAACAAGATCCCACATCAAACATCAAACAGGGATTTGTGCAACACAATGCATCTCATAGCAAAAGAAGTACATGAACACACTACATATACCTCACATCCTGGGGACATCTGAAGAAAAGGATGTCAAACTGCTAAAGCTGGCTGTACCATCAATATTGCGGTGTTGGATCTCATGGAAATGACTGCTCGCACATTGAATGTTGACACCTGCACTCCACTTTGAAAAGTGGCCAAACAAAGAAATGATCAAATGGAAAATCTAAATGCACCATCAAATTGTGGCATTGAATAGGCTAAAATCGACTATCAAATTTCTAAATTCTGAGAAAGTGGAAATTTGGGGCTACAGGAATCTTTTAGATTCCCCCTAGATTACTTAAATATTCCCTCCTTTGGGTCATCTGATGATCTACTACTCATATCAAAATGCTATCTGCGCCATTAGGTTCGTGTTGCTGAGGGTGTAGGATAGACATAAAATTTGTCCAATTTGGACACTGGAAAAATTTTGCCCTCTTGAGAATTTGGCTCAATCATGGTTTCGCCTGCTCTTTTTCTAGGATCATGGTTCCACTTGCAAAATAAATTAAAAAATGCATATCTCAGACTTTGTGCCACGTTCTTCCTCGGCATCTGTGTCATCGCTCATGGTTCTGCAGGGCTAGCGCTCTCCATTCTGCCACCACCACCTCCGTCGCACTGAAAAAGAAGGTTTATATGGTGTTTGTGGGCGGAGATTTCCAAAGGAGTGCCACTGGCGCGTTGGTTAAGGCAGACTGTTCGAGGCGGGGAGGTCAGGGGATCAAATCTTGACCCAGCCAAAAATACAAGTGATTTTGTTTTAAGTGGCGCATTTACCACATAGTCGTTGCAACAATTAATATGAGTGCGGATGGCGTATTAAATGGGGTCATTTAAATGTTAATACATGGTGTTTGTTTTGAAACGGTGTGCAGTTTTTGGGTTGGGCCGCCCATGGAGCGGGCTAGCCACGTGGCCAGGCGGGATTGATTCCTGCTGGCCCATTATATACGACATGTTTGTTATATAGCGGGTGGGGGCGTGGGCCAGGTCCACGGAGGTGGCTCGCGCACCCCCAATGTATATTGAATATTAATGTGGGTTGGTTAGGGCCGATGAGGGTCGTGGCCCGTCCACCATTTTTAAATAAATTTGTTTTTTATAATAGAGTTGGTTGTTGGGGAGGTGGCGGGGTTGGTGGCCTACCACCCCATAATCTCTCTCTCTCTCTCTCTCTCTCTCTCTCTCTCTCTCTCTCTCTCTCTCTCTATATATATATATATATATATATATATATATATATATATATAATTAGGCCTTTCTGAAATTTCAGAAAATTTATCGAAGGAGTCAATTTAAGTAGGCCACAAATTCACTCAAAATCTAGCCCAGGTTTGCTAGAATCCGGTGGCTGGATTTTGTCCAAATTGATGCCCCTCCTTAAGCCTGCCTAGTCACCCAAGTCAACCCTAAACTTTGACTGCTCCCAACTTTTGCATACGGACTCGGTTTGTGTTAGGGTCCCACCCTAACCCCCTTATTTATGTCATGGGATCACGTCATAGTCAAGAGTCAATAAAGCCCATATTAATAATTGTAAGTGGTTAACCCGCAATTAATGACGGGACCACAGTTAGTTGCAAATGGGCGGTAGTATTAGTTAGATGGTAAAGGGGCGGTAGTATTAGATAGATGGTATTAATAAAATCCACGATATTGGCTCGTGGTATTGCATTATGAGTCATATATAAAGGATAGAGACTCCCTGCGAGGAGTATTGTGTCTTGTTTTGTAATCGAGCTCTGCTCTATTGGAGGTTTCCCCCTCGAAGAGGCCTGTGAACATTTCTCTCTGGATAATAAAATCATTGCTATTCTGTGCTCTGGGTATATTTTCTTCGCATATTTTGTGTTCTCGGTATCTTTTCTTCACAAATTCTATGTTTGGGTATCGCTTTGCAGGTTAAGAAGCATAACAAGTGGTATCAGAGCACTTTCCAGGGCTCGGTGGGATCTCCAAATTTTAGCAAATTTTTTTTTAGGCTAGAGACGTGTTCCGGCGTCTTTAAACCACAGGATCTGTCGTTAAGCACATAAACCTGCGGATTTGGGGAGGCATGCACGCAGGAAATACAAGAGGTGGTCACGTCTGTTGGACTCCCTTGTAACCCCTGTGGGTACCCCTTCGAGTAGTAGCGCATTAGACAGAACCGCGCACGGACTGTCTTCCACGTACCCTCTGGGTATATAGGAAGCCCCCTAGCTCCCTTGAAACCTCGCCATAGATAAAACTTCGGCCGTCTTGTTGCTACAGTACACCGAGAACAGCACTCGGAGAGACTACTCGCTCGTACGATAGGGTAGTCAGGTTGTACGGCTAAGGGTACGGTCGATCCTCCTTAGTTAGAGCCCTGAAACATTGGGCCGAGTACTACTGTCAGACCCTTATGTATATTGCGATCTGTAGCACCTGACACTCTCCAAGACCATAGTTCCCTTCTATCGGGGGATCAAACATCATCTATTCCAGATCAAGAGCAGCAGTTGTTCCACCATTCAGATCTCTCAGATCCACCAGATCGGATATTCCAGATCAGCAGCAACAGTGTTCCACCATTCAGATATCTCAGATCCAACAGATCAGAGTAGTTGCGAAGGGTTCCTGTACCTGGATATGATTTTCGCAGGACTTTTGGTGGCATTGACATTTTGAGGATTTGGTGACTGCAGTATTGATCAGAAAGGAGTGAAACTCGCGCTCAAAAAATGGCCACTGAAAGGATAGAAAAAATAGAAGAAGAGGTGCAATCCCTCCACTCTACGATGGCAAGGATCGAAAGTCATCTTAAAGGATTAGATTGCCTAATACATGACAAGGGCAAGGAGCCAGCCCACGAGGAGGCGTATAAGGGTCATGAATACCCTGATGGGGAGTCTAGCCACTCTCCTCCTGTATGGCACACCCATCCACCACCCAATCAGAGACCTCCCAAGTTGGATATGCATAAATTTGACGGTTCTCACACGTCCGCATGGCTAGCACAAATGGAGCAGTATTTTCAATTGAATCATATCATAGATGAGGGGACTAAGCTTATGGTGGGCACCATGTACTTGGACAGTGAATGATGGGAATGGAAGGAATGGTATCAGCGTTGCAATGGACAATTTCATAATTGGGGCCAATTTACCAAAGCTCTTCGAAATCGCTTTGAACAGGAAGACTCTTTTTTGGGGCGTCTCACTAAGCTCCGACAGACGGGTACAGTGGATGAATATATTACCGCTTTTGAAGCCTTAGCCTTCCGCACTAAGGGTCTCACAGATGAATTCTACATGGAATGCTTTATCAGCGGTCTTAAAGAAGCCATCAAAGCTCAGGTTCTACTCCACCACCCCCCCACATGGAACGAGGCTTGCCAGGTAGCCCGTAAGGTGGAACGGGCATTAACAGCTCAATCCAGCCGCCCCAACTTTCCCGCTAAAGGTCGTCCCTCACAGGCTCCCAATATGACCCAAACACTTAAGATTCAAAAGGTGTCACCTGCAGAAATGGCCGAAAGAAGGAAGCAAGGACTATGTTACTACTGTGATGAAAAATACTCCCCGGGTCATAAATGCAAAGAGCACAAGTTTTTTCAAATAGATGCCACTGACTACAGCCCCACCGAGGAAGATCCACCACTTGAGGAACCAGAGGCTACCGAAGAAGATAACCAACAGGAGATGGTATCTGATGAACCAATGATTTCGCTGCATGCATTGGCTGGAATTTCTTCACCTCAAACTCTCAAAATCAGGGGTTTTCTTAAACATCGGCCAGTAATAGTTTTGATTGACAGTGAAAGTACCCATAATTTCATCCACCAAAAGATCGCTGAAGCAGCACATTGTTATGTCTGAGCAGTTTCTAACTTCCAAGTCCAGATTGCAGATGGAGGCACAATGAAATGTGAAGGTCGCTGTGAAAATGTCAAAATTCAAATGGGGGATTATCAATTAAAAACCCACATGTTTGCAATACACATGGGGGGTTGCGACATTGTCCTAGGGGCGGAATGGCTCCGCACTCTTGGGCCAATCACAATGGATTTCCAGGAGTTATATATGAGTTTTAAGCAGAACGACTACACACATACCCTCCGTGGGCTACAAGCAGGAGCCCCTTCTATCATAAGCTCGCATCGTATGGAAAAATTGTTAAAAGGGGGCCATCATGGAGTAGTAGCTCAATTTAATGCCATCCAGGTAGTAGATACCATGTCTTCGCCAATTCATCCTGAGATGCAACAGATTTTGAATAAACATCGGATGATCTTTGAAAAACCTCATGAACTTCCACCCTCGCGAGGGGAACATGATCATAGCATCACATTGGTTCCAGGGGCCCAACCCCCAAATGTGCGGCCATACAGACATCCGTTCACCCAAAAGAATGAAATAGAAAAAATCATCAAGGAATTGTTGGAAGCAGGTGTCATTCGTCCTAGTATTAGTCCTTACTCATCTCCAGTCGTCATGGTCCTCAAGAAAGATGGGGAGTGGCGGATGTGTCCAGACTTCAGGGCCCTCAATAAGTTAACAGTCAAAGATAAATTTCCCATCCCAGTGGTTGACGATTTGCTGGACGAACTCAATGGGGCTCAATTCTTCACTAAATTGGATCTTCGCTCAGGCTACCACCAAATTCGCATGAAGGAAGTTGACATTCCCAAGATAGCTTTCAGAACTCATGAAGGCCATTATGAGTTCTTGGTCATGCCATTTGGTCTCTGTAATGCCCCCTCTACTTTTCAGAGCCTTATGAATCACCTCCTTAGACCATATCTCAGAAAATTTGTCCTGGTCTTCTTCGATGACATCCTCATCTATAGTGGCACTTGGGCGGCACATCTTAAGCATGTAGATACCCTCTTGCAACTACTCAGCAAGCATAAACTATTTGTCAAAATGTCTAAGTGTGCGTTTGGCATGGAAGAAGTTGAGTATTTAGGCCACATTGTGGGCCGTGAAGGTGTCAAGGTTGATCCCAAAAAGATCCAGGTAATGCAAGAATGGCCTCAACCTAAGACCTTGAAAAGCTTGAGAGGATTTTTTGGTCTCACAGGCTATTATCGTAAATTTGTCCGCAACTATGGCCGCATAGCAAAGCCCCTGACGCAACTTCTCAAGAAAAATTCCTTCTTCTGGAACGAAGAAGCACAACAGGCATTTACCGCTCTCAAAACCGCCATGTGTTCCACTCCGGTCTTAGCACTACCGGACTTCACCAAAACATTTGTCATCGAATCTGATGCTTCAGGAACAGGTATTGGAGCAGTCTTAATGCAGGAAGGGCGACCATTGGCCTTCACCAGCCAACAACTAAGTGGGAAGAACTTGGGCCAATCTACCTATGAGAAGGAAATGATGGCCATCTTACATGCAGTTGAGACCTGGCGACCTTACTTGTTGGGGCGACGTTTCCAAATCCGCACAGATCATCACAGTCTTAAATATTTTTTGGAGCAACGCCTATCTTCCCCCCAACAAAATAAATGGTTAGCCAAAATGCTGGGTTATGATTATGAGATCATTTACAAGAAAGGGAAAGACAACAGGGTAGCAGATGCGTTGTCTCGCCAATTTGAGGAGGAAAGTACTCTGCTTGCAATATCCCTCCCCATTCCAGACTGGATTGAAGAGGCTCGCGGGGAATGGTTTTCACATCCTGAGCTCTCCCAACTCATTTCTCAATTACAGGCAGATCCTAATTCCAGCAAGGGCTATTCGTGGCAGAATGATATTCTTCGCTACAAGGACAGAGTCATCATATCACCAACATCCACTCTCAAAAGTCGCATTTTGGCAGAATTGCACTCCTCCCCCATTGCAGGACATTCGGGCTTTCAGAAGACATACGCTCGCACCAGAAGATCATTTTTTTGGACTGGCATGAAACAGGACATCCTTACTTTTATAGCAGAATGTGACGTCTGTCAACGCCACAAGGGGGAAACCGTCAACACACCAGGCACATTACAACCATTGCCCATTCCGGCGTCAATTTGGATGGAGGTCTCCATGGATTTCATTACAGGTCTTCCAAAGTCTGGGAACAAATCAGTCATCATGGTGGTCGTGGACCAACTATCGAAGTGTGCTCATTTCTGCGCTCTACCCCAACCATTCACACCTACTTTGGCTGCTCAAACTTTCATGGATCAAATCTTCAAATTGCATGGCATGCCCACTTCGATTGTGTCCGACCGCGACCCAATCTTCACCAGTAATTTTTGGCAGGAGCTCTTCAGAATACAAGGCACTCAACTCAAACTTAGTACTTCATATCATCCGCAAACAGATGGACAAACAGAAGCCGTCAACAAATGTCTAGAAATCTACCTTAGGTGTTTCACTTCAGAAAAACAACACCTTTGGGCACAGTGGTTACCTCTGGCGGAATGGTGGTATAACACCAACTATCATGCCACCACCAAAATGACTCCCTATGAAGCAGTCTATGGACAACTTCCACCGTCCCCTACTTCTTACCTCATGGGATGCTCCAAAGTACAAGCAGTGGATCAACTCTTACAACACCGTGCAACCATGCTGGCCCACTTGCGCGAGAATCTTCATCAAGCTCAGAACCGTATGAAGCAACAGGCTGACCAACATCGCTCAGAGCGCCAATTTCAAGAAGGGGATCAGGTCTTTTTGAAGCTGCAACCATATAAGCAAACATCACTCAAAGATAAGGGCTGTCAAAAGCTCTCTCCAAAATTCTACGGACCATATCAAGTACTTCAACGCATTGGAGAAGTGGCTTACAAGCTGGCTTTGCCACCTACAGCAAAAATCCACCCAGTTTTCCATGTATCGTGCCTCAAGAAAGTGATTGGGAACAATTGCCGAGTTCAAACCAGTCTACCTGAATTGGATGAAGAAAGATCAATCTGGCTTCAACCTGAACAAGTTCTAGACACACGAGACAAGCACCTGCGTGGCCGCGTGATTAAGGAGGTTCTAGTCAAATGGAAAGACACCGCGCCGGAAGATGCAACTTGGGAGCCAGCCGCTATTCTTCAGCAGTTTCCGCAGCTTCAGCCTTGAGGACAAGGCTAGTCTTAAGGGGGAGGGCATGTTAGGGTCCCACCCTAACCCCCTTATTTATGTCATGGGATCACGTCATAGTCAAGAGTCAATAAAGCCCATATTAATAATTGTAAGTGGTTAACCCGCAATTAATGACGGGACCACAGTTAGTTGCAAATGGGCGGTAGTATTAGTTAGATGGTAAAGGGGCGGTAGTATTAGATAGATGGTATTAATAAAATCCACGATATTGGCTCGTGGTATTGCATTATGAGTCATATATAAAGGATAGAGACTCCCTGCGAGGAGTATTGTGTCTTGTTTTGTAATCGAGCTCTGCTCTATTGGAGGTTGCCCCCTCGAAGAGGCCTGTGAACATTTCTCTCTGGATAATAAAATCATTGCTATTCTGTGCTATGGGTATATTTTCTTCGCATATTTTGTGTTCTCGGTATCTTTTCTTCGCAGATTCTATGTTTGGGTATCGCTTTGCAGGTTAAGAAGCATAACAGTTTGATGAACCGTTCACACCACCGTGATCACGACGACAAGATATTCAACATGAACCTAATTCGAGCACAATCCAAACACTTTTATTTTTGACCCTTCTTGAGTCATCTTGGACTTCTGCATGTGTCTGGAGCCACTTGGATCAATAATTCCTCCTTTTACTTTCCATCAATATAATATGTAATTTTTCCCATGCAAACTAAACCATAAATTAATCTTTTGACATTGTCTATTATGATGATCATGAACTTGGTGAGGCAAGCATGCATGAGATGGAACTTGAAACAAATGCCTATCTTTTGGCATAGTGTAAAAACACTGGAGTATATTGTCTTCTTCATCATCAATAGTGTCAAGAGGAACCTCTCCTTGTTGATTTTCATTATAGATCGAACCCCTTGTAATTGATGTCAAAGGGGGAGGTAAGGAGGGATGATTCTCAGGGAGATTAGGAGAAATAAGGAGGAACGATTCTCAAGAAAAAAGGGGAAGGATCAAATTAGTGTTGCCATCAATGCTAAAGGGGGGGATTGTTGGCAAAGTTGTCATTGATGGAAAAGGGTGTTGAAGGTTTCCTGTGTTGGTTCAAGCCCCAATTGATTTAAGGATTAAGAGATGAAATGATTTAAATTCATTGATGTTGTTGAATATGAATTCAATATTAGAGGTATTCAATAAGTATGTATTGCAGCTCCTATGTATGTTTTATTGATCATGTAAATCTATAAGTGAGTATGATGCTTTTGATGTAAATTCTTATAGATATTGTGATGTAAATGCTTGGAGATGTTGTGATCTGAATGCTTGAAAATTTTGATGTATTGCTAGTGTTAGAGATGGACATAGTATGCTAATGATGCATTTCTTAATGATTAGAGGTTATTTCTATATTTTTGTTGAGCATGAACTTATGGTACTTGTATTCTGAATATTATGGCGTTGCTGAGCAATGAGGTATATGACTACTATTGTGTGGCATAGGTGCTTGAAGATGTTTGATGGCCCAAAAGAGTGGATGGTGTGCCTGAGTGGAATAGAAAGCAAAAATCAAAATGAAACAAAATATACACAATTTTTAAATGAGCATACCGCATATATATGTAGATTGTCTTTAAGAAAAACATGTATTAATCCTATAATGTGCAAAAATAAAACTATATTGTTTTGGCTTATGCAATCATTACAATTCAGTCATGTTACTCCTTTAAACAATATTTGGTGGACCATTAATTTTGTTTTGACATTCAAAATATGAAAATTTTGAAACGAATTGGTGGAATAAAAAGAGGTGGCGCTGGAATACAAAGAGACAACCTTTCATTTCAGGCTCATGCATGGAACACTAACAATTAGCAAGTTATGTATAGAAAAATACATGCTTTTGGATGGAAAAATGGTTGGCTAGTTGGTTAGTTAGTTGATAGATTTTGTGAGAGTCCTAGTTTGTGAATAACCTATCAAAGATAGAGAAAGAAGAGAAGATGTGAAGAAGAATTGAGGAGATTAAACAATTATAAAGAGACATAAATAGAGTATAGAATAGAGACAAAGAGATGGAGGTATTAAGAATTAAAGACTAGGTGAGGAACACCTTATTAAAACTTCAATGTATCAGGGGATTAGTGTCTCCTTTCAAGTAGTAGCTTGGAAAAGAACATGTTGGAGCTATAAGTGGGAGTGGGTGCTTCTAGCAAGTTGTAGCTTACAAAAGAAAAATGAAGATAGGAGCCCACAAAATTGATGTAAGAAATGGGAGTGGGTAGTTCTAGCAAGTTGTAGCTTGCAAAATAGATGAGAAGTTGAAGCCACTTGTAGGTGAGTTCTTACAAAAGTTGATGTAGAAAAAAAGTGGATGCTTGCATTTACATCACAACAACAAAAATAGTGATTTTTCACTTTATGAGTTTCTACTTATATCTGATATCTACATATGTTCCATTTATATGTTAATTCTTATATTGTAATTTAATGTTATTTATATGTTAGATTTACTATTCATATGATGTACTACTACTCATCTAAAAATTCAGATAACTATTGTAAAAATAAAACAAAAATGAATACACTATCCTAATTATAAATTCCTCAATAATGAATATTTCATTACTCATTATAACAAAACTCCTCAACAATTATAACTCTTATCAACTTAAGTTCTTCAAGTTGATTTTATTTTTTTTATTATATTTTTACAGCATTTTACATGGACAAATAAAAATAAAAACTAATTCTATTTTTAAATGACTGTAAATGATGGTTAGTGGCAACCTAGAAAAGACAAAGGTTTTACTGTGTGAAGCAAAGCGATGCTTCCCATTATGAGGTGGTCGTCATCGGTGGGACTCACCATGTCGTTTATAATTCCATCGTTATACTTTTCTTCAAAAGACTCGATAAAATTGAGGTTGATCGCTTGCACATGCGCCATGTGATGTTCTTGAAGGACTGGATATCGTTCTTAACCAATTGACTAGTTATGTTCCAGTGGAGTTGTGTAGCAAGAACACCAGGTTGATGACACTCTATCTGGCTAGTAATCAGTTGAGTGGCAGCATTCCTGCTTCACTCTCCAATTGTACGAACCTTCAAAATATCATTTTAGCCCAAAACCAGCTTAGCGGAATAGTGCCCATGGAGTTGGGTAGGTTGACTCAACTCTGTAGACTTTACATAGGATTTAATCAATTGGTTAGCAGAAGAATGTTATTTCCCTCAGCATGATCCAGATCTACCTGAGGTAGCGAAGCTCGCTTCGTTATGGGCCACCAAAGACCCTGAGCGCATTATGGAGACGAAGATATTTTGTGTCTTATTCGAGTGAGAGTTGAGGATGGTGATTAACCATCAGCCAAGGTTATCACCAAGTTTGCTGTAGAATTTTGTAGATTTTTTCCTACAAATCAGCTAGATTTGATATCATGTAGACTTTTTCTACAAATCAGCTAGCTCTGATACCATGTAGAAATTTCCCACCTGTAGATCACTTGGTAATGCAATGTACTAAAGCAAAACACTTGATCTACTTCTACAAACAATTTAGCAGAAGCTTAATCAACCATGAGCAACATCAATAAGAACACATATAACTAATATGGAGAAATCAAACACACATAACACAGAAGATATAACTAGGGGAAAGCACCAGCCTAAAACCCCATCTCTGTATTATCATACAAGTGGAAATATAGTTCGGATTACATAAAGCCTTAGCTCGAAAGCTATCCAACTCTCAGTATAATCCCTCTGCTACTCATAGACAGTTAAAGGCTTCTCACAAATCTTCTCCTCTGCCCTCCAAGCCTCTTATTTCTATGCATAGTTTTTCCTGGGTCCTCCAGCTGCAACCTATGTGATTCTCACCTCACACACAACACTGACCTCTGAAATAACTGCAAAAACCTGAAGGAGATAAATCCTCATCATGGATGAGCTTCCTTTATAGGAAAAATATTCATCCAACTGATAGTACATTGTCCCTTCTCTAAACTCAACTGGGTCTCTATCTGAACTGACATGCATGAGTTATCCATGAATGAATACTCAGTTATCTAAAATACAGTCGTTACATGCATGCAAGCATTAACTAACTGAACTCTCATTAATTTAACAAACTGTTAACTTAATCTAACTGGACGTGACTAAGTTAACTGAGCCAACTAATTACAACTCAATATTACAACTCATCCTTATCTCTTTAACTGATGGATAAATTCGTCAATTAATAGATAAATTGTTGCATGTCCTCACATAGACTTCAAGTTTGTTTTTTCCTTAACTAATTAACTCATGGAGAATTAATTAATTAATATTCAAACTGCTGGTAAGACCAAATTCGAATTTTATTTCCTATTTTAGACCAGGGACTGCCTAAAAATAGGAATCCAATTTGAACTACTAAAATTAGAACTTCTATTTTTAGCACTTCCATTTTTCATTCCCTGTTGCCCAATCCAGCACTGATGCCCAAACTGCTATTTTTAGCAGTGCTATTTTTAGCACTTCTATTTTTAGCAATTTCTTGTTGCCAATTTTCAACACTCCCTCTCAACAAGAAAGGCTTCCTCTCGAACCCGATCCTGTACCTCTAGAATGTTCTACATGCAACACATCTACCAAGTGTGGTTGCTCCAGCAACTCTCGGAACAAAAAAAACTCCCAACTGACCACTCTGTTGGGCTAGAAACATACTCTGATGCTGAAGCTCTACTTGCTATTGAAAAATGATCCCTCTCTGACCTCTGCACTACTGCAACATATCCATGCATCTCACACCGTTACACCCTTCTCTATGCTACCCTACATAGTGCAACAAACTTGTGCCTCTCGCATTGCTGCAGCCTGCATGCTCTGCGCTGTCCTGGGATTCCTTGCACTGCAGCTCTCTCTATCGCTCCATCTGCATCTGTCTCTACCCAATCAGTCAGTTCTACTACTCCTCATCGGGGTTCCTGTAGCAAAGTCGAATCAAAGAGGTTGTTTACCTCAAGGATCCTACCCCTCCTCCTTGGGACGATCACTCCACATCGCCTTACCTCCTACCTGGAGGTATGCCTGCATGTGATCCCTTTGCCCACTTGGCTTGAAGTTTCCCCCTACTAGAGGTCTCTACATGAGTAGATGTCTCTACTCGATCTCCTCTTAGCTTCCCCTATTGTGGCTTCTCCACAACCTCCTGAAGCTGCTGCACCAATCGTGGCTCCTCCACATTTGTCTAAGACTTCTTCTGGCTCTGCATGTTGAGAGGTAATTTACTCTCCCTCTCAACCACCAAGTCTCTAACCTTTACCTTTCTCCTCAAGGCTTTGCATGCATCTTGTACCTCAAGTGCATACAGGTTCTTGGCTAGCACACCAATCTATTTCCACTTTCTCGCTGCCATGAATTTTTCTAGAAAAAGAGATGATTTTAAATCAGCGATATCTCCCTCATCCGAACTCCGATTCATCGGATTTTTTTATTTTTATTTTTGGGTATTCTTCCGCAAGGAATCCAAATCTGCTATTTATTTCTAAAATTTTTTTACAGAAATTTTCAGATCTGCTCTGCAAACTCTCAGCCCAAAACTCAAAACTTTGAAACCTCCTCTCAGTTTACTGTTCTCTCCTTGATCACCTGTGCTCTGATACCATGTAGAATTTTGTAGAATTTTTCCTACAAATCAGCTAGCTTTGATACCATGTAGAACTTTTTCTACAAATCAACGAGCTATGATACCATGTAGAAATTTCCCACCTGTAGATCAACCTGGTAATGCAATGTAATAAAGAAAAACACTTGATCTACTTCTACAAACAATTTAGCGGAAGCTTAATCAACCATGAGCAACATCAATAAGAACACATATAACTGATATGGAGAAATCAAACACACATAACACAGAAGATATAACTAGGGGAAAGCACCAGCCTAAAACCCCATCTCTATATTATCATACAAGTCGAAATATAGTTCAGATTACACAAAGACTTAGCTCGAAAGCTATTAAACTCTCAGTACAATCCCTCTGCTACTCATAGACAGTTAAGGGCTTCTCACAAACCTTCTCCTCTGCCCTCCAAGCCTCCTATTTCTATGAACAGTTTTTCCTGGGTCCTCCCGCTGCAACCTGTGCGATTCTCACCTCACACACAACACTAACCTCTGAAATAACTACAAAAACTTGAAGGAGATAAATCCTCATCATGGATGAGCTTCCTTTATAGGAAAAATATTCATCCAACTGATAGTACATTATCCCTTCTCTGATCTCAACTGGGTCTCTGTCTGAACTGACATGCATGAGTTATCCATGAGTGAATACTCATTTATCTGAAATATGGTAGTTACATGCATGCAAGCATTAACTAACTGAACTCTCATTAATTTAACAAACTATGAAATTAATATAACTGGACTTGAATCAGTTAATTGAGCCAACTAATTAAAACTCAATATTACAACTTATCCTTATCTCTTTAACTGATGGATAAATTCCTCAATTAATAGATAAACTGTTGCATGTCCTCACATAGACTTCAAGTTTGTTTTTTCCTTAACTAATTAACTCATGGAGAATTAATTAATTAATATTCAAATTGCTGGTAAGACCAAATTCGAATTTTACTTCCTATTTTAGACTAGGGACTGCCTAAAAATAGGAATCCAATTTGAACTACTAAAAATAGAACTTCTATTTTTAGCACTTTCATTTTTCATTCCCTGTTGCCCAATCCAGCACTGATGCCCAAACTGCTATTTTTAGCAATGCCATTTTTAGCACTTCTATTTTTAGCAATTTCTTGTTGCCAATTTTCAACATTTGCACATGCAATACAATAATGTTTTAGATTTCAAGGCAGATTTCCATAATCTTCACATCCATGTCAAGAAAGACGCCACACACACATGGAACAAGCTGCCATATTTAGTCGTTGAGGACGATATTCTGGGGGTCGTCAGTAAATGACCGAGTGACTAGCTCACCCCCTCTGATGCCACTCGGGAACTAGTAAGGCCATTGAAGGTGAAGCAGTGCAGACCATATCTACGACAGAAAAGACAATAGAAAAAAAGAAGGAAGCATAGAAGGCTTCTGCGAAAGAGAAGGAAATGGCAAGAGAAAAGGTTGCGTAGTAGAAATCAACTATTGCACGGGAGAAAGAAGCAACCAAAGAAAGGATCTCTACCAAAGAGACCGATGCACCCAAGGAGAAGAGTGCCACTACGTCATAGGCCACCATTGACATCAGTGAGTCAGACATGTAGCTTACAAATGTGGAGGTTGAGACAAGGGGAGAAGAGGAAGGAAGCACAAGCTTGCAGTCTCCCTTCATCGTCAAAAAGAGGAAAAAGAGGAGTTCCACAAGGTCGCGCAAAAGCATAAATTAGAAAAGGTGGCCAACGCGACGCCTTTGGTCCTCACAAAGGGGGACATAGATGAAATCAAATATGTGGTCTGCGATGCAATAGAAAACATATGGAACCACATCAAAGATCAGTATCATCAGTCGCTGGCTAAGGTACAATAGGGCCTTAGGGAACTGTAGGTCCAGACCGACATTATTCAACGAGCGTGGGACAGGTGAGCCTAAAGCAAGCAAGCCTGAAATAAGTGAGCGGGTTAGCCTTAGCAGCAGAGCTCACCATGGACCTCCGCAAAGTGTAGTTACCAGAGGGGTCATTGTGTGTTGAGGCATCAAAAGACAGGGCGCACCTCCTACACATGAAGGATCTGAGTTTGAACCTAGCGGCACTCCCTATCGAGACGTTTTATGAGATGCATCAAGGGGTATCTCATGAGCTTAGAGTTCAAGAACAATGTGAACTACTGATCATGAACAAAGTCAAGACCAATAATCAACATATTTTCGAGGAAAAGGTGCATGCACTGAAGGAAAGGGAGTAAGTGATGGCAGGAAGTCAGCAGCTAGAACCAACAATCGTGTAGGCCTGCAGTGAGCTACCCGAGCTCTAGATTCTAGCAAAAACGGCCCTTCGGAGAAGATTTAGAAGCTAGTTGTTGCAGTAAAGGAGTCAAAGGAGGAAATTGGCAAAGTTAGATTTGAGCTGCATATCTTTGAACTCCAACTCAAGTTGCAACCAACCACTCCTCCAGAAGTCAGAGAGCAGCACAAGGCTGCTATTAAGGAAGAAATGGCTACCTTAGAAGTTGCAGTCAAGGGATACACTTAGTTGTTTGAATAGGCCATGGAACTGTGGACCTCACTGTAGGAGGATCCAACTTTGTAGAAAATTTAGATATAAGAGAAAAACAGAGGCAGTTCAATGAGATCAGGTCGACAACGCGAACCTTAGCACTAGTGCAAAGGTTTACTAGATTACAAGAGGGCAAGCTCATCCAAAGCGAGATCGATGAGATGTGTCGAAAGGAAGCCATTATATCTTCAAGGACATAGCCCCAGGCGGATGAGGCAAGTCAGTTGACACTATCAGTATAGGGCAAGCTAAAGGTCATGCAGTAGATGCAGAGAACCATGGGCCTTGCACTCGAAGGCCCAACAATTGAAAAATTGGTTGAAGAAGTTCGTCAAGCTGCTACGTAGTGAACAAAATACCTGCAAGTGATGAATATAGAGTTCGATGAGCTGCAAGCGAAGATTGAGGCACCACCAGTAGAGTGACTTGAGGATGATTCACGACTTTGTGTTGGGGGGCCTGTTGGGACAGGGTCCCCTAGGGTCAATTATGCAAACAATTTTGTATTTTTGTAAAGTCCCTGCATTTTGAGTAGCGGAGCACGAAGGTATTTAGGAGTCAAAGGGGCTTTAGGAAGGTCAAATCCCCTTAGTTTGTTAGAAGTTAAGTTGTTTTGTGACCCATCCATGGTTCGTGAACCATGGTATTATAAAAGAAGATGATATATAAGAGTCATAGAAGGTCATAGAGAGGTCAATGAAGATAGCAAAGAACACAGATAGGCAAGTTTTGGGTTTGTATTGCCTACTTTGTACTTAGGTGAAGGGGAAGGCTCTTGCAGCTGTGTGCGTAGAGACCTTGGTAAGTCTGTATCTAAGTGTGCAGGCCCCTATAGTTGTGTGTGCAGGGAAGAAAGAGTTTTTAACAGAAGAGTTGAACATAATAAAGACTATTTTGGAGCAATATCTATGTATTTGTGCGAGTGTGTTTACTTCTGCATTTACTGTGAATTCGATCTGTTTATTGCAATTATCATTAGACACACTTAATAGATGCGTGAAAGTGGTAGATCTGTTAGTTTACTTGATGTTATGAATGCTTAAAGAAATCGGTGCTAAGTTAGGTCTATTTTCTGTAAGTTACTGTAATTTTCGAGTTTCAAGGGTTAGGGTCCGCAAAGGTTGGTGTTGGAGAGGTAAATCCCCTCTACGGATAGAGGCGATCCCTACTAGCCCAAAGGGGGTCTAGCAACAATCAAACAATGTCACACTGCAGGTTCCTAGTTGTAATTATCAAGTGGGTAAAAGAAACCTACTTGGATTCCAATGCTATGTTTGACGAAGAGATGATCCTCTCGCTCCTTTGCTCCAGCCGATCACAGTCCTCCACTATCTCCGCAGACGGACACCTGCACAAGCAAAGAGAGAACAAACACAAGCATAAAATCTACTAAAAACAACTATGTATCAGTCAGGAAGGATACAATTTACATTAATCATTCATGGACAAATGGAAATGGAACCATAAGAGTGATCATCTATCTTTATTAATCAGGAAAGTAGAGTAAGGTACAACCGAATCCTGACGCTGAGTCCTTCTCTAGAGGGTCCAGCCAGCATATCTTCCAAGCATTCACCTTTGAAGCAAATCTCCCAATTCAAAGAGGTCTCTCTCCCACATACAAGGCAACAAGCTCATAACCTTCCTCAAACTCAAAAGCAATCCTCACACAACACACCAAATGCACACCAAGAGCAGCACTAATGCACTAAGAATTCCTCAATCAAAGTGTATACATTCTAGACTATTCTAACTAGCTACTCATGGGCAATGGAGGAGATTTATAAAGGAGAAGGAATCCCCATGAATAGCTTAAGGATGAGCTTTCCCCATGAGAAGTGGATGGTCAGTCGAACAGACATGCCAGAGAAAGGATGGCGACCTCATCAATGCTAACAACCAAGTCTGGAGTGATCTGGAAGATTGGTTGTTGGAACAAATTCACTTTTTTGGATCAGCGCGGGTGAGATACTGGGCTGGCGCGCTGACATCGCATCAGTTACGCTAACCTCCGCCTGTCAGCGCGGTTATTTAATAAACAGTCGCGCTGACTCAAATAACTTAGGAAAAGAGGGTTTTTATCCATTTCAGGGAGCATGGGCTTAGGTGAATGTGGTTCCATAGCACAGTAGGGAGACTGACATGATGGCAGTGACATTTTACTGTGTAACAGTTGGAATAAAGCCCTAGAAGTAATAGAAACCCATCACACAGACCTCTAGATGTAGAAACCTATATCTATAGGTGATTGGAATCACGTTTTTAATATATTTCTTTTTTTTCATGTAGCATGGACCATCAAAAATTAATTCCTCATCCAAAGAATAACCATGTTGCATACTTTTGATGGGCCATGCTATGCAAAAAATAAGAAATATATTAAAAACGTGATTCCAATCACCTTTTTCATCTATTTCTCATTTTTCGTGTAGAAGAGTCCATCAAAAGTATGAAACATGGGTACTCCTTCAATGAGATATCAAATTCTGCATCCAACAAGTGTTCCCTCTCGAAATTTGAGTAAACCCATAGGGAGATAAGTTGAAAATACGAGTTGAAAAAGTAGTTTTTTCTTTTTTCCCTCTAAAATTTGATGATGTAATCTAATCTTATTTTATTATTTCCACTATTATTTTATAATTTCTTTAGGAGGCCCATTTTAGACTTCAAAAGTCATCTAATGGATGCATCATTTTACTCATGTCACCCTCAACTGGGTCACTTAGTCATTAGGGTTCCAGACCATCGTTATACTAAACTAAAAGGAGTCTAACTACTGAAAGCAGAATGTAAAGGCTAGTCCTAGTGCAGAGAAAGTAAATGTTTTTCAACTCAGAAAATGAAAGTTGTCAACTTGTAAATGCTATGAAATGACACCAATCTTATGCTACTTTGCAGAAAGGAAACTATGCTAACTTGCACTCAATCATCTAGCTATTAGGGTTTCTTGAAAACATAATATTATTCTACCATTTCATAATTCAAGAATGCATGCATTGACTATCTAATTCACACTTGCAGAGTAAATAAAGTTCTAATTGCTAAATTCAGAAATCAAAGAACTAATGTTATCTGATCTTGCAGGAAGGAAAAGGAGTGAAAGGACTAGTCTAGGTGGCACTTCTGGTCATGGAGTCCAAGCTGAGGGGTAGAGCTACTCCTAAACTAGGCTAAGCTATCATTTTAGGTCAAAACAAGGTCAAAATAGGCTGCTACAAGTGAGCTACAAGATGTTGCTATAGGATGCCTTGTACTGTATAGGATGTCCTGAAGTGCTACAGGATGTTGGTTGAGAGGGTGTAGAGGGTAAGAATGGTGAGATGAAGTGTTGGAAGGGTGTATGAAAATTGTGGAAAGTTTGGGGAAGGTGATCATCACCCTTAGCCAAGCCCAGTACTTCAATAATGTGAGATTTGGGCTAAAATGGCTTACTCATGGTGACCTGAGAAACAAAGGTTTATAACATGGGTTAGCATGCATAAAAAGAAGGTGGAGAAGACCTAAATGGATTTGGTGAAAAGGGTCCTTGCCTGCAGATCAACAACCCTGCAATAACACCTGCACTTGTTGCTCTTTTCATTTGCAAATTATTACATGTCAATGTGGAAAAGATGAATTGAATTTGGAAAATATTATCTAACTACTGCTAAGAACTTGATCTATGAATTGAACTACCTTCTAAGCTACAACAATCATGAGAAGAAAAATAACAACTATTTTTTTTTTTCCAATAAATCATAAACAACTATCTAACTAATTCTAAAGCTTGATCTATGCAATGAACAGGAAATCACACTCTATTTTTGGGTTGTGAGAGTGGGTCCTCTAATCATTATCCCATGAGGGAGATGAGATAGGGGTCATTGTCACAATATTTTTAATGTATTTTACTCTACTAGATTGCAACAACTACTTTATCCTCTAAGATAATGGAAGCATGAATAAACAACAACTTAATCAATCTTCTAAGCTAAAAGAAGCATGAATAAATTGCAGCAACCAATCAACATTCTAAGCTAAGAATATAGATACAAGAGAGGAACTTTTGCTACTAGGGTTGGGCCCTAACCCAAGAGCTTCAGCCCTCTAAGTCAACTCAATCCTGGATCAAAGCAGAATTTCTCATTATCATTCAAAAAGTGTCAAATACATCATAAGAATAACAATCAAATGTGTTTTATCTTAATGGCCTCTTGGCTACAATAAAAACTTTGAATCCTAATGAGTCCCTTAGCTTGCTTGTTTATACAAAAGTGGAGCTACCAACAAACCCCTATAAAATAGGGATATTTGCCTCCCTAACTCAAGAATAGGTGAATTTGACTCTTCCTTGACTTTCACTGGCTCGACTGCCAATGAACTTGGCCTACTTGGCTATCAATCACACCGAGTTGATGAGATAGAGTTAGGGATCATCGACTGATTTGAGGAATTAAGGAGGTGGACCATCTCCTAGAATCTCTCTTTCTTGTCTACTCCGAGTTCCTTCACTCAAATCATCTCAAAAGTGCTCCAATCCCTACATTTAACACACATTAGGCCACACGACATAGTAACACATCTTTACTCCTCACACTAAGCATAATATTACAAAATTTGTAGATAAATGTGAGAAGAAGATAATTTAATAAGCTAGAGGATGGAATTGTGACCCATATAATAGAGCTATTGATGAGCCTCATCACTGCCAACAAGTTTTCTCCTGGTTTGGACACCATGTCTTTGATCTCCAAGAATCTGACTCTTAGGATGTTCCTTTTGTACATACCTAGAGGGTGTCTTTGGCCTTGAAGTTGCGCCTACTTCCTCACCTTCACTGTCTGAATTTGTTTCCTCCAAATCCATGAACCTCAAATATGAAATTTTTTCATCATATGAGTTTATATTTCTTTTAAAGGACTCAGGTTTTGAACCTACTTCATCTACTATTACGTCGATGCAGTCCTCATTCTTCTTTTTCCACTTGTTGTAACACTTATATTCTTTGCTTCGAGTAGAGCACTCGATAAATATCCCTTCGTCGACACATGAATCAAACTTTCCAGGATTCTTATAATTTATTTTGATGAAGAACTTGCTTCCAAACACCTTGAGGTGTTTAACTAATGTAGGTCTTCCCTTCCATAACTCATAGGGAGTTTTATCACTATTAGGCCTGAGTTGAGTTTTTTTTGACAGATATACTGCTTCCTGGACTAATTCTCCCCAGAAGTTGTGAGACACTCCAACTTCATCCAACTCTGGACATTTCCTGGATTGTTTTGTTCTTGCTCTCTACTACTCCATTTTGTTTTGGAGTTCTAGCCACTGAGTATTGCCTCTGATGTCGTGCTCTTCACAGAATTCCTCAAACTCTCTTGAGGTGTACTCTCCCCCTTTGTCTGATCTTAAGCATTTTATCTTTAAGTCTTTCTCATTTTCTACTTGAGCTTTAAACTTCTTGAAATGCTTGAATGCTTCCGATTTTTCTTTTAAGACGACAATCTAGGTGGCCTTGGTGAAATCATCAATGAGCAACATGAAACATCTCTCTCCTTTTGAGTGTTTTGCTCTAGTTGAGCCACAAATGCCTATGTGAATGAGCTCCAAAGGTCTGGATGAGGAGAACTCTTTTGACTTGAAATGAGTCCTAGTCTGTTTGCCAAACTGACATGACTTGCAGATTGAGTTATTGGGCCTTGACAGCCTTGGTAATCCTCTCATGGCTCCCATCTTGCTCACTTTTATCAAACTGTCAAAATTCATATGCCCAAGCCTCTTGTGCCACAACCATGCTTCACTTGTTTTTCTTAAATAGTAGTTAACCCTGGAATCATCAAACACATATACATTATTGTGGGTTCTGATTGCTTTTCCCACCAGTTTTCCATTCTTCATGTTGCGGATCTCACAATATTTAGATTGAAAGGTCACATCGTAGCCATTATCACACATTTGGCTAACACTAAGCAGATTGTGCTTGAGACCTTCTACATACAGCACATTCTGTGCTTCTGTTTTTTTATCAAGACTGACTACACCTTTACCCTTGATTCTTGCTGGAGCATTGTTTCCAAAGGTGACATTGTTTCCTCTGCCCTTTCTTTTAGTGATTTTTTTTTTCTTTTGTCCCCAATCATATGTTTGGAACAACCACTATCCACATACCATTTGTTTTCTTGATTATGAGCTGATAAGGCAAGTCCACACTGCATGCTCTTTTTAGTCTTTCGTTTCCAGCTCCCCTTATCCTTTTGGATAGCTGACTGTCTAATATTTTGGGACTTAGACAGGTATTCAAACCTACATCTGCACTCACTAGCTTTGTGCCCAAAATTATTACATTTGAAGCATTCTACTTCACTTAGCAAGGGAGAGAAGGCATTCCAATTTATGAGAGAAAAGTCTTGAGATTTAGAAATCCGATGTGTATTATATTTGGGATTTTCATCTCTTTCAACTTTGATCCTTCTACAACCAATAACTTTATGTCTAAAGGTATGACACTTATAACAATGACCATAAAACAAATAGGCATGAAGCATTATGAAACCGTGGAGGAAAATACCATGGTTATCTGGTTGATTGGTTCATTATCCATTTATGATATCCTCTTTTCCTTGCTACTCTTTTGTCTTCATTAAATCTTTAATGATTCTTATTACCATGGCTATATGGTTCTTCAAAACCTATGGCCTTGAAGTTTATATTCCCCATAGGTGATTCTTGTGTCTTAGAGTATCCCAACCCAATTTTGATTCTTAAGGGCCTTTGACTATTCAGGATTTGATCTAGTATCCTTGTTTCTTTGGCAAATTTTTCATTTAAACCCTTCTCGGTATTTGTTCTCTTAAGATCAGTTCTCAGAGAAACAACTTTTGCTTCAAGACTCTGAAATTTGTCTTCCCATTCTTGGATCAGATCTTGAAGAACCTCTTCTTTTCATTTAGCCTCCTCCAATTTAAATTTCATGGACATAATATCATCTTTACATGTTGGTGAGGTCGTTTCCCTTTTTAACTTGAGCAACTCTTGTTTCAAATGCTTGTTCTCCTCTTCTATTCTATCACAGATTCCTTGTTTTTCTTCCAATAGACGGATTAGACTATCTTTTCTCTTGATAGCTTCCTCAAACTTCTCTTTTTGATAGGAAAACTCCTCATCGTCAGAGTTATACATACCTTCCTCTGCACATTGTAACTATTCCTTTAGCTGCTTATTCTTCTTCCTTGGTTTCTTTAGTTAGTCAAGAGCACTGATGAGTTCCCCTTCAAGGTCCATTACTCCTTATTCTTCCTCTTCAGAGTCCATAATACCTTGTTTCTTGGAGTTTGTTTCGAAATCCATAAGAAGATACTTATTTGACTCATTCTCTGACAAGTTTTCACTGTCTGACTATAGTGCTCAGCTATCCTCTTTGGAGTAGAACCCCTTTTTCTTATAAAACCTTTTCTTCTGATGTGTTTGAGACTTGTTTCCAAATTTCATATCCTCTTCCTTTTCAGCCTTTTCTTTATAAGGGAATTTGGACAAGAAATTTCCAACTCTTCCACAGTCAAAACACTTAAAGGGCAAGTTTCCTTTATATTTTCCTGAGCCATGCTTCATTTTTCGGGCTAGTTGAGCCAACTCTTGATCAAATTCACAGTTGGAGTAGCCTTGATGGTCTTCATGCTCCTTGGCCTTTCTGGAAACTTTGGATACTGCTTCCTTCGGTTCAGAATTTTCTATCTCTACTCTCATCTCATATGCTGTGAGAGTACCATGCTGCTGGTCCATCTTGAGATCCTTTAAATTAGCCATTTCTTCAATATCTGATACTTTGGCATCAAATCTCATGGGTAGAGATCTTAATATTTTCTGAATAATCATCTCTTCCTTGACCTCTTCACCAATTCCTCTAATCATATTTGTCACTTCACCAACTCTAAGGAACTATTCTGCTATGCTTTCATCATCACTCATTCTCAATCTCTCAAACCTCATTATGAAAGTCTGAACTTTCATCTACTTGATTTTGTCATCTCCTTTGTGACTTTCATTAAGATTTACTCGCACTTACATAGTAGACTTACAGTGCATAATGTTTACAAGTTCTAATTGACTAAGGCCAAAGAGAATTTAATTCTTGGATTTAGCATTGTTCCCATATAATTTTTTACCATCTGTATCACTGGGAAGAATATCAGTAACGTTGTAGTCTACTAGTACTCAAGTCCAAACATCTACTCCCAGGGACATAAGATATGCTTCCATTCTCACTTTCCAAAATGCATAGTTTGTCCCATCAAATACTGGTATTCTACTTGAGTAAGCCTCTTGACTCTCTTTCCTAGACATAATTCCTTATATATCTACCTTCCAGTGATTAGATTGTTGCTAAAGGAACTTGACTCTGATACCAATTGTTGAAATAAGGAATTGCTCAAAGGGAGAGGGGGTTTGGGGGGGGTTGAATCAGTAATTATGAAACTCTTTTCCTTTTTCTGTTATGCTTATAGTCCCTTCTTATATTCTTTTAATTGTGAGAGAAATCATTCACAAAAGCAGTGAATCAATAATTTCAAACACACATGTTCATACGATAATCACATGAGCAACACACACACATTTGACACAATGTTTTTCATGTGGAAGCCCAAAAGGAAAAAACCATCAAATTTGTTGTTTGTTTATGATGTAAATTAAGCACCCACTTAATTATATTAGTTTGTTTGCGAGAACCAACTCATAGGAGGCACTGAACCCCTTTGGTAAGCAAGCACCAACTTGCCAAGAGGCACCAACCTGCTCTTTCCACTGTTCTACTATTTCATACAATTTTCAAAATGAAAAAAAAGGCATACAATATTACAAGTAAGATACCAAAATGGTTCTTTGCAGAGACAACTTCCGCACTTTGCCTTTTATGTTCTTATGCAGTAGGTATTTTCTTACTGCTCACAAAAACACTTCCTCTGTGCTCTGCCTCCTCTATGAAGGGCTCTTTGTTGATTGCTCTTTAGCACTACCCTCACAATTCTCCACACAACACTCTCACTGTTCTTGCCGTTGTATCACATAGTGTCCTCCTTGGTGCTTTGACCTCTTTATCTCAGCGCAAACCACTCACAATGCAACACTCTCGCAATTTTCTCAACTCCCACATCTTCTCCATTGCAGGAAATGGTTTTGTTTCACTAAGGCACTCTACACAAGGCAATCTTTGTTGTCTGTAATTTAGTTGCCCAACTATACTTGGGCATGGATTCCCTTGCCACTGTTGTGTCTCTTGGTAGTTTCTTGTCATAGTACCAAAACAGAGATGGACCTTGCAGTTCTTTATCGTCTGAATGCATAGAGCTCCATGATGAGAAATTAATTCTTAGGTGACCTGCACACTCCTCCGAGAGTCCCATTCTCATTTATCACTTAACAGAACTTGACAATTCACAGAGGTGACCGCTCTTATTCTCATTTATCATAACCATTCGTGCACGTGAACCAGCCAATTACTTCTTTTATTCATCGACATTCATCTCTTCCATAAATGTCGTCCTTGATTCCTTGTTACAAAGTCTTCTACCGTTTTTAGCCCCTTTCAATGATCAACTCCCTTGAGTCTACATTCAATTCCATTGCTATCAACCCATACATCCTTTAACTCGTTCTACTGCTTCATTGGATAAACGCCACATCATAACTTCACAGAGGTGGAACGTTACGATATTTCATAGCCCTGATATCCTCAGCTCCTTTGACGCTTAGCCCTTTGAGCATTTCTCGTCCATGGGACCGAGAGTTGTAACCTGCAGCTTAGATTTTAGGTGCTAAGGCATTTTGTTCCCGCCAGGGGCCAATCTTCCTTTGCTAACTTCTTTGTGCTCTTGGTTCTTTGGTTTTTCATGACCAAGTGCCAACCCAATATCGGAAACCCCTTCCATCGTAACTTTTCCAAAACCATATACATTTAAGTTACGATGTCTTCATCATCCTATATGTCGACCTTCGATATGACTTCATGACTCCACGTGGAGAATTGATAGTGATGACGCATGTCACACGGATCTAGCACATTAGGCCACCCAATAACGTTGAATCAGCCTGCCACATGTCCTGTCGTATTGACATGTCATGCTGAGGTTAGATACCACTGCATATTCTTGGAGCCAATCTTATGATGCCATGTATCATACCAGAGGAGAGAGAACAGGGCCCGTCAAACATTGGTTTTGCAACAGGATCCTTCATTAATTTTCTTTGACATTTCTCGATGCTTTTTAGCACTATCGAAACTATCAGATATCGTAACATCTAAAGGTTCCTTACTTAAGAAGTTCTGATATTTCGATATATGATATGCCGATGTCCTGATGTTTTGATGAGCTGATCTCTGGGTTTCCGATATCCGATATGCCGATGTCTCGATGTTTCGATAAGCTGATCTCTAGGGTTCCGATATCTCATATACCGATATCCCGATGTTCTGATGAGCTAATCTACGTGGTTCCAATATCCGATATTCCAATGTCTCGATGTTCGAATGTTCCGATATCTCATCCTTCTTGAGGCTTCAAATCCTTAGACTTCGGTAGACAATATCTTTTGATCCATGTGTCCATTTTTGGATTTCTACATATTGTTGGAAAACTCTTCTAGAGCATTGTTCATTGGACAGGGTCTGATGTAGGCTTTGAGTCCATTTTCTACCTATGAGATGGCTGCAAACTATTTGCCACACTTTTCTCCTTGTGCTTGGAAAGTTGAACTCTCAACCACCATACTGATCATTTTATGGTTTTTTGAGTAAGCCTGCTATTGTGATGATTCTCTACATGAAGCTTGTAGCTTCCATGGAATTCCATGTGGTTCATCACTGTAGTCATAATTTTATGGATTTTCTAGTAAGCCCGCTACCATGGTGATTTTCTACAAAGCACTCTAACAATCATGGGATTCCTCCCAAACACCCAATCATCGTGCTGACCCTTGTTTGACATCAATGCCAACACTTACACAACCACCCATAAACCACCAATCATCCAACATAGGGTTGGCTTGGAGAGAAGAACAATTATGATGTGTTACACCTGAAGCGGACCAAAGTTATGAATTATAGTATTAGAGAAACATGCATTAGATCATTGTACAAACCTTTGTTAGGGAATACAATTTAGAATAGTCACTATGCCATAACAAAGGAATTATGTGGAATTATTTCATATGTGTTTTGGTTCGAGTATAATTGGAATGCTAAATGCTTTTATTGGTAGTACTCTTTTGAATGAGCTTGATGGTTATGGTTCGAACTTGATCGATGGTGAATAAATTGACAGGTGAATTCGCAAGAAATTGGATCAATATGTGAATACTTAGATGTATGGATCAATAAATAGTGAATAGTCTTCAAGGCATGTCAAATTCATGAGCTCATGCTAAGAAGTCTGAATTCGAATGGTTGCTCATGAATATCAATTTCAGAAGAAACGCATTGCCACTATAACCATTTAGTCCAATTTTAATTGTTAATGAAGCAACTAGTGTGTTAGATGCAAATATGAAAATTATGGAAAGCAAGCAATTGAAAGAATTGTGTCAAGACATAACAAGAGAAAATATTGTGCTTGTCCTTGCTCATTTGATGGGATTAGAAGAAATTCCAAGCTACAAAACTAAAACAAGGAATGTTTGATGTTAATGATAATTTCTCTCTCGCATTGTCATATTTGCTTGTCAAAGGTTCAAAGGATTTATCATATGTATAAGACACCATTGTTGACCAAGGAGAATGTCAAACACTAAACCAAGAAGGCCAAATACCATTTCATTATGCTATTGTTTGTGAATGGGAGGATATTACCAAATATATAGTTGACAATGGTGCAAATGCTTCTGTCAAGGAAAACGATGGTGTTGAGCCTACAGTTTATGCCCTCTTACTAGAATTGATTGTCTGGAAAGGCTTGATATTGATTATCTTTACAACTTTATATTGCAAACTAAATACAATCATTGTTGAGTTACAAATGAAAAATGTTTTTTTACTTGCGATGCTCCAATAATGTAAGACGAAGTAAGTTTTCCTCATTGTGTGATGAAGACATACAATACTTAGCATGGATGGAGATGCATGGTACTCAAAATTCAAAAATAATAGTTCTAATTAAAACGTGTTAGTTTTGGCCCATGAATATCTCTTTCAAACTGGGCTTTTCATTGCCAAGATAGGGACATAACTTAAACAAATTTTACTCTCCACAAATAGTGACCATGTTGTAGTTGTAAAGCATGATAGGAAATCAGGTTTGAAAGATCTAAAATTGCATATTGAAGCTTATAGGATCTCAAGAAAGGTAATGTTGTGGACCTATCAAACCTAGAGGATGTCTGAGTCCAGAGACAATGGCTAAATTCTAGGATAATTTCTCCTTTTACTTTCTATCAATATAATTTGTAATTTTTCCAATGCAAACTGAACCATAAATTAATCGTTTGACGGTACTATAGCCTATTCTGATGATCATGAACTTAGTGAGGTAAGCATGCATGAGATGGAACTTGAAACAAATTCCTATCTTTTGGCATAATGTACAAACGTTGGAGTTTATTGTCTTCTTCATCATCAATAGGGTCAAGAGGAACCTCTCCTTGTTGATTTTCATTATAGATCAAACCCTTGTAATTGATATCAAAGGGGGAGGTAAGGAAGAATGATTCTCAGGGAGGTTAGAAGAAATAAGGAGGAATGATTCTCAAGAAAAAAGGAGAAGGATCAAATTAGTGTTGCCATCAATGCTAAAGGGGGGATTGTTGGCAAAGTTTTCATTGATGGCAAAGTTTTCATTGTTTGGTCCAAGCCACAATTGATTTAAGGTTTAAGATATGAAATGATTTAAGGTCATTGATGTTGTTTAGTATGAATTCAATATTAGAGGTATTCAGTAAGTATGTATTGTAGTTCCTATGTATGTATTGTTGATCATGTAAAGCTATAAGTGAGTATGATGCTTTTGATGTAAATTCTTGTATATAGTGTGATGTAAATGCTTGGAGATGTTGTGATGTGAATGCTTGAAAACGTTGATGTATTGCTAGCGTTAGAGATGGACATAGTATACCAATGATGCATTGCTTAGTGATCAGAGATTATTTCTATATTTTTGTTGAGCAAGAAATGATGGTACTTGTATTCTGAATATTATGGTGTTGTTGAGCAGTGAGGTACATGACTACTATTGTGTGGCATAGGTGCTTGAAGATGTTTGATGACCCAAAAGAGTGGATGGTGTGCCTGTCAAGTGAAATATAAAGCAAAAATCAAAATGAAACAAAATATACACAATTTTTAAATGAGCATACCACATATATATGTAGATTGTCTTTAAGAAAAACATGTCTTAATCCTGTAATGTGCAAAAAGAAATCTATATTGTTTTGGCTTATGCAATCATTACAGTTCACTCATGTTACTCCTTTAAATAATATTTGGTGGACCATTATTTTTGTTATGATATTCAAAATCTGAAAAATTTGAAATGAATAGGTGAAATAAAAAGAGGTGACCCTGGAATACAATGAGACAACCTTTCATTTCAGATTCCTACATGGAAAACTAACAATTAGCAAGTTATGTATATAAAAAGACGTGCTTTTGGATGGAAAAATGGTTAGTTAGTTGGTTAGCTAGTTAATAGATTTTGTGAGAGTCCTAGTTTGTGAATTACCTAGCAAAGATAGAGAAAAAAGAGCAAATGTGAAGTAGAATTGAGGAGATAAACAATTATAAAGAGGCATAAATAGAGTATAGAATAGAGACAAAGAGATGGAGGTATTAAGAATTAAAGGATAGGTAAGGAAACATATTATAACTTCAATGTATCAGGGGATTGGTGTCTCCTTTCAAGTAGTAGCTCGAACATGTTGGGGCTTGTAAGTGGGAGTGGTTGCTTCTAGCAAGTTGTAGCTTGCAAAAGAAAGGTGAAGATAGGAGCCCACAAAATTGATATAAGAAATGGGAGTCGGTAGTTCTAGCAAGTTGTAGCTTGCAGAATAGACGAGAAGTTTAAGTAGGTGCTTACAAAAGCTGATGTAGAAAGGAAGTGGGTGCTTACATTTACATCACAACAACAATAATAGTAGTTTTTCACTTTATAAATTTCTACTTATATATGATATCTACATATATTGCATTTATATGCTAATTCTTATATTGTAATTTAATGTTGTTTATAGGTTAGATTTACTATTCATACGATGTACTACTACTCATCTAAAAATTCAGATAACTATTGAAAAAATAAAACAAAAATAAATACATTATTCTAATTATAAGTTCCTCAACAATGAACATTTCACTACTCATTATAACAAAGCTCCTCAACAATTATAACTCTTAATGAATTGAGGCTTTTGTGATCCATAATAGTTGTAAGCAGAACTTCGGCGAAAATCACATGAGGAAAGACCTTTGTCAACGTGTTTCAAACCAACCAGTGTGGTTCATCGTCAGGACAAGTTGAAGAAACAGATCCAGCTAGGCATGTTAAATAGTATGAGCAGAGATTCCAACGGCTAAATCGATCAACGGCTAATTTTGACCTACGGACCCAGGTCAAATTACAGTTCATTAAATTAATTTAATTATTATTTTTAATATTAATATAAAATATTTATTTAATGGTTAGTTTTGAAAATTAATTAATTTATTTGTTAATATATGTATATATATATATATATTAAAGTACTAATAATAGGTTATTAATAAAAGTTAGGATTCAAAATAAATAAAATAGTATTAGGGTTGGTTTAAGAAGGTAATTCACTTATTTATTTATTTACTAATTTTCGTTAATATATATATATATATATATATATATATATATATATTCCAATTAAAAATATATAGTTAAGGTTAAAAATATCAATAATTAAAATAATATACATGGTTAGTTAGAAAAAGTAATATTTAATTTAATTAAAATTAATGTGTTATTATATATAAGTAATTCTTTGTTTAATTCAGTTATTAATTAATTAATATTATATTAGTAAAATAGTCTTGATATTAATATATTATTAAAATTGGTAGACAAAATATCAATATTAATTTATTATTAATATTAATATTATTATTATTCTTATTAATATTAATATTGATGTTCGTATCATTATTAATATTATTATTTATGGAAAAGAGTTAAAATAGGTAAGATAAAATGCTTTAAAGGTTAGTTAAAAACTATAATTTATTTATTTAAATTATATATATCTATATATATATATATATATATAATTGCGGTGGGCACGGGCGATCTGCAGTCAGTTACCAAAGATTACCAAGGGCAGACGGGCGATCTGCAGTCAAGTTTTCTGATATCAAGTGCACACATTCCTTACCTTTTTCTTTTTCTAATACATATTTGCTCATATAATTTCAAGTATGAATATTTCACCACAGTTACCAAAGATTACCAAGGGGAGACCTAGCACAGTTACTCTACAAGGCCTTTATGAGTATATAGAGTCTTTAGAGAAACGTAGAGAAGAAAGAGAAGCCAAGCTACAAAAAGAGTTAGAAGCCATGCTGGAAAATAAATTTGCATCTCTTGAAGACACGATCCAAAAACAAATAGAAAATAAAATAGAACTACTAGAGAATAAAATGGAGGCAATGGAGACTAGACTTCAAGTTATAGAAAAACATAACCAAGATATTAACCAACCATCCCAGCAAGGAGATGCTGATACTTTAGAGAGTCTTAAAATGAAAGACATGATTAAAGAACTAGAAGAAAAAGTTAATAGCCGCCTCACCCTAAATAATGTGGTAGATAAGTTAGATATCAAACCAATTAAAGATGAAATGAAAAAATTAATAGAATTAGACCACGAACGTAACAAAAGGGCCTTAAACCTTATAATATTCGGTTTAAAAGAGGAAGTAGATGAGGATACTTTAGCCTTAGTCCAGACAGAACTACATAATAGATTACAAATTGAAACATTGTGTCTCACAGAAGCAACAAGGTTGGGGAAATTAACCGAGAATAAAGGAAGACTAATCCGCATAAAGGTGAGCTCCACTGATCATAAGCACGACATACTTAGTAAAACCTCAAGTCTAAAAGGAACGGGAATATTCATAAATGAAGATCTCATTCCAGAAGACCAAGCAGAATTAAGAAAGGAGGTTCAAAAGGTAAAAGAAGCTAGAAAGGAAGGAAAATGGGTAATAATCAGAAATAGAAAAGCCTTTATTCGAGATAGAAACCAAAAAGATAGTAATCAATAGCAATTAAACATGCTCCGGATCCTTTCTTGGAATTGTCGGGGCTTCCCATGGAACAAAGGCCCCAAGCTAAGTTGGATTTCAAATGATGTTGATATTATTTTGCTTGTTGAAACTTGGGAGCACGAAGAATCTAAGGTCCCTAACATAGATGGCTTTACGCTATGGTCTACCTGGAACAAGCGATCCTCCCGTAGAGGCATTGGGGGAATAGCTTGTTACATTAAGAAGAACATCTCCCCCCATGATAGGATTTATAAAAACGACCCTCACAACCAATATAGTTGGATAGATATCAAAGACATTAATAATAAAAATTCCTACATAGAAATATGTTATTTTCCCCCCATTAATTCTAACTTCTATAAGAAGAAGAATCTAGATAAAACTAACCCTTACAATGGTTTAGAGAATGATATTTCTAGCCTAAGGAATGACGGTAATATCCTTTTAATAGGTGACTTTAATGCTCGAACTTCAAACAACCAAGCTATTATTCTAAGCAATCATTCCAACCCTAATCCTCTTTGGTTAGATGAAGACCCTACTCTGGCTAGCAGGTACAAAAGGAACTCTGAAGATCTCGGGGAAAATTTGTTTGGGTCGGAGCTAGTCAAGCTCTGTAGTGCTCAGGATCTCATAATTTGCAACGGTCTAAAGAAGTGGCCCAATTCTAGCAAGATGACCTGCATCCATGGGCTTGGTAGCAGCGTGGTAGACTATGTTATTTCCGATCTCCCATTATACAACGAAATAATAAATTTTGACATCTTAAATGACCATGAACCTGACTCTGATCATAGGCCTTTACTTATAACTCTCAATTTTGTCATGCATAGAGTTCCCATAGAAAATAATACTTATAGCCAGAATAACTTAATATTTGATAGAAATAAAAATGATCTCTTTCTAAATGAATTAAAAACTAATTTGCTTCCTTTATCTAATATAGACAACATAGAAGACCTCTATCATAATTTTACTACAACCCTCTCATATTCTATTAACAAGTTCTCAATTGAAGTTTCAAATAATAAAAGAAATAGCAAAACCAATCCATGGTATGACAAAGATTGTAAAAGTGCAAGGAGAGCAATTACGGAAGCTGTTGATGAATCTCTTAAAATGGACAAGATAAAAGTATACAAAGCCCTAAATAAAAGGAAAAAGAGGCAGTACATTCGTCAAAGACAGGAGAATCTCTTACACCTCTCTAAGGTAGCTCCTAAGAAATTTTGGAGGCAAATTCTAACTAGGAAGACTAAGGATAATAATAAAATTGCCCTTTGCGATTGGAATTCCTATCTTAAAAAGCTTTATGAATCTCCAAATGTCATGGATAATTTGGAAACCCTTCTCACAACGAAAGAAGTTTTCTCTTTAGAAGACTTTAAGTTTGGGGTTAATCCCCTCGCTAATGGGAAAGCTAAGGACATTGAAGGTTACCAAGCGGAAATCTTAAAAATTGGAGGTCTTGTCCTCATCCCCCACATCCATAAGCTTTTCAATCAAGCAGTCAAGCAAGTGTTCCCTAAACCTTGGACTGAGACCCTCATTATCCCTATTTTTAAAAGTGGGGATACAAATAACCCCTCTAATTATCGAACAATTATGATCAGCCCTCTCTTAGCCAAGTTATATGGTAGTATTTTGGAAAAAAAGTTAAGCATATGGCTTGAAAGTGAAGGTAAGCGGGCTAAAGGCCAAGCAGGTTTCAGAAGGCATCACTCAACAACAGACCACCTTGTTACGCTTAGGATCATTGTGAAGGAATGTCGTAATGATAAATCCAATTTATTTTGTTGCTTTGTGGACTTTAGAAAGACTTTCGATACGGTTCCTAGATCCAACCTTTGGAATAGATTAGAAGAGCTAAAGGTTCCTCTCGAGTTTGAGAGTTGCCGCTATAAGGTTATACGAGAATGTAATTGCCAAGCTAAAGAGCAATGAAGGGTGGTTGAAAGATATTAAGTGTAACATCGGAGTTAAACAAGGTTGCCCCCTCTCCCCTACCCTATTTGGCATTTACATTGATAAGCTCGAAGGCTATTTAGAGGAAGCAGGATGTGATGGCACGATCTTAGCTGGGATAGTCGTCATCCTTCTTCTTTATGCTGACGATATTTTTCTTTTGGCAAGGTGCCCATCTGATCTTAATAAGCAACTCAGGCTTCTTAAGGATTTCTGCTCTACCATGGGTATGACTGTTAACATTGACAAAACAAAAGTTATGATTATCAAATCCAAAAAGGACACTTATGCTAATTTTATGTATGACAATAATAACTTGGAGGAAGTGTATTCTTACAAGTACCTAGGAATTGATATTCATCACAAGCTCAACTGGAACCATAGCATTGAGAAAAGGATTAATCGGGGGTGGAAAGCTTACTATGGTCTTGAAAATAATTGTAAAATTGCAAACCTTGTAATATGGGATAAAAAGAAGTTCCTCTGTGAAACTTTAGTCACTCCTGTTATCTTATATGGCTGTGAGGTTTGGGGTTGCAGCATCTCCAGAGAATCATGGAGAAAGATTGAGCAAATCCAGAAGCGTTTTATAACTTATAACCTGAAAATTAAAAGTAATACACCCTATCCTATTCTCCTTATAGAAGCAGGTCTTTCCCCTATTGAGAGCCTAGCTATGCTTAGGTTTCTGTTGTACAAGCACAAAATCAGTAACATAAACAATCATAGACTTCCTAAGCTAGCTTTAAATTCTAGCCAAAACCACCTAAGGCTCAATCGAGGGTGGCATAAAGACACAAGGGCCTGGTTAAACTATTGGGAGATCAACGAAAATGATGCATTGCAAAACATAAATAACATTAAAGATATTGTTACTTCTAAGTTCAAAGAAAAAATGTGGTGTGAGAAAGACTTAGCGGCTAAAAGAAAATTAAGTTATTATAAGAAGGTCATCAACCCCACCCTAGAAGATCAAAAGTATCTCTCTATTTTAACTAGCTTGAAGAAGAAAATTAATATAGCAAAGATTAGAACGAATTCTTATGAGCTCCATAGTAAAACAGGTCGTTGGGCAGTTCCTAAAACGCCATGGACGGAAAGGATCTGCCATATATGTAAGAATAGGAACATCGAGGATGAAAACCACTTCCTCTTAGAGTGCCCCGCGTATAACCACATTAGATCTCAGTTTCACAATCTTTCTTACAATACTCACCTTCCTAGCCTTTTACAATGTCAAAATTATAGTGAGCTCGGGAGGCTTCTCTCCAAGCTTTTTGAGCATAGGAATAAAATCTTAAATCAAAATAGATAATTTGTTTCTTTAGGTCCGATAGACCATTATTTGGTCTCAGCGGACGTTAACCATCATCATCATCATCATCATCATATATCTATATATATATATATATATATATATATTAAAGTACTAATATTCGGTTATTTACATAAAAGTTAGGTAAAGGACAGTTGAAAAAAATAAATAAATAAAATAAAATAAAATAAAATAAAATAAAATAAAACAAAATAAATAAATAAATAACTAAATAAATAAATTAAATAAAAATAAAGAATAAAGAATAAAAATAAAAATAAAAATAAAAATAATAATAATAATAATGATAATAATAATAATAATAATAATAATACTCCTAAAAGTTTTTAGGAGTATTATTATTATTTTTATTTTTTACTTTTATTCTTTATTTTTATTTTTATTTTATTTATTTATTTATTTATTGTTATATTTTATTTATTTATTTATTTATTTGGTTATTTATTTATGATGATGATGATGATGGTTAATGTCCACTGAGACCAAATAATGATCTATCGGACCTAAAAAGACAAATTATTTATTTTGATTTAAGATTTTATTCCTATGCTCAAAAAGCTTGGAGAGAAGCCTCCCGAGTTCACTATAGTTTTGGCATTGTAAAAGGCTAGGAAGGTCAGTATTGTGACAAAGGTTGTGAAATTGAGATCTAATGTGGTTGTATGCAGGGCACTCTAAGAGGAAGTGGTTTTCATCCTCGATGCTCCTATTCTCACAAATATGGCAGATCCTTTCTATCCATGGCGTTTTAGGGACTACCCAACGGCCAGTTTCACTATGGAGCTCATGAGAATTCGTTCTAATCTTTGCTATATTAATTTTCTTCTTTGAGCTAGTTAAAATAGAGAGATACTTTTGATCTTCAAGGGTGGGGTTGATGACCCTCTTATAATAACTTAATTTTCTTTTAGACGCTAAATCTTTCTCACACCACAATTTTTCTTTGAACTTAGAAGTAACAATATCTTTAATGTTATTTATGTTTTGCAGAGCATCATTCTCATTGATCTCCCAATAGTTTAACCAGGCTCTTGTGTCCTTATGCCATCCTCGGTTAAGTCTTAGGTGGTTTTGGCTGGAATTTAAAGCTAGCTTAGGAAGTCTATGATTGTCTATGTTATTGAGCTTGTGCTTGTACACTAGAAACCTGAGCATAGCTAGGCTCTCAATAGGAGAAAGACTTGCTTCTATAAGGAGAAAGACCTGCTTCTATAATTTATTATTTATTTATTTATTTATTTTATTTTATTTTATTTTTATTTTTATTTTTATTTTTTAATAGTTTTATTTTTATTTATTTTTTTTTAATTAAAATTTTTTAGTAATTTTTTATTTTTTATTTTATTTTATTTATTTATTTTTTTTATTTTTTTTCAAGTGTCGTTTACCTAACTTTTATGTAAATAACGGAATATTAGTACTTTAATATATATATATATATATATATATATATAATTTAAATAAATAAATTATAGTTTTTAACTAACCTTTAAAGCATTTTATCTTACCTATTTTAACTCTTTTCCATAAATAATAATATTAATAATGATACGAACATCAATATTAATATTAATATTAATATTTTTCTCAGTAAATCTATGCTATTCTATTATATTATGTACAGGAAAACATTACAATCAGATAGTCAGGTTGCCCAAGGCCGACTGTGGCTCTTTGGGTGAGCAGCTCGCAACTCAATAATAGCCCTCGCAGGGGCAGCATTTCCATCCAGAATCTCATCCATACCGCAACAAAACACAACATTGTTTTCAGACCATACAAAAACAACCCACGCAGGGGCTTTGGAACAAAAATTCTTCCCTCGCAGGGGCGACAGAGGACCTATGACAGCACCCTTACGAATCCTACTATCAGAACCATAGCAAACATAGACATGTATATGAACTAGAGAGACACAGACATAAACATATACCCTATACCAGACGCAGACAGAGACAGAAGACTTAAACCAGACCTGAACAAAAGAGGAGGACGACGGAGCGTGCCGCTGAATTCTATTCCTCTGGCTTCTCCTCGAGAATCCTACACCATCCGTAATGTTCAGGGAAGCCTTCCCATTCTTCCACTGCGGCTTTCTTGGAGGTCGACGCCTCCTTCTCCTGAGGTCGGATGGGAGTCTGCTCAGGAACTCCCGCTGTCTCTTCCTCGACAATTTCTGGTTGTTCATCTGGTAGCACCTCCTTGCTGCCCGAACCGCCTTCACCTTCCTGAGAATCCTCAATGAATAAGACTGAGATGTGTGCATTGATGCGGGAATTATCCCTCGAGCTGCCGAGGGTGAAAATGGCAGTTCCAAACGCTGGAAGAGGGGGTGGTCCTGCATTGGGACTGCCCGAGTCCATGAATTGACTTGCCTGTATGGGAGTAGCCCCTGCCCTTCTGTGGCAGTAACAACAACAGCAATGGTGGTGGGATTCCGCAGCGGGATGGCGTGATGAACCTCCTCGAGCGGAGCCGCGTCTACTAAGCAACCTTTGCCTTGGTCTGACCATATTTGCAGTGATGCTGGTGGCGTGAAGCAGAGCGTCAATTGAAGGTTTCCCCTGCTTGAGTCGCCCCCCCACGGAGTTAAGTCCTCTCCCACCAGATCTGGGACGTAGCACAGTAGCACCGAAACCGCAACCAACAGGGAATTCGAGCTCGAGATTTCCCTTGGCCTCTTGAAAACTGGCTGTAACAGCCGTAGCTGTAGCCTGAAGGAAGAGATTGCCAACAAAAACCTTCGCAGCGTGCTCCTTACTCTGAGTATAGACCTGCCACATTCCTTCGCCCATCTTAAACCTCTCAACATTCTCTCGATTTCTGTACGCCATAACTGCGCTCTGCAACCACCCCAATTCACCTTATGTTGCATTGAAGGCCCTGTGCTATCGTCTCAGTTCTTAATTCCTCGGCGGCAATCGGCAATGAATTCCCCAGTTGATCTCGAGGCGGCACATGTTTGGCATGTGGCCCCTCACTGCCAGACGTACTAACACCCGCATCCGGGGAATATTAATATTAATATTAATAATAAATTAATATTGATATTTTGTCTACCAATTTTAATAATATATTAATATCAAGACTATTTTACTAATATAATATTAATTAATTAATAACTGAATTAAACAAAGAATTACTTATATATAATAACACATTAATTTTAATTAAATTAAATATTACCTTTTCTAACTAACCATGTATATTATTTTATTTATTGATATTTTTAACCTTAATTATATATTTTTAATTGGAATATATAGTTAAGGAACCATAGCATTGAGAAAAGGATCAATGGGGGGTGGAAAGCTTATTTTGGTCTTGAAAATAATTGTAAAACTGCAAACCTCGTAATGTGGGATAAAAACAAGTTCCTCTTTGAAACTTTAGTCACTCCTGTTATCTTATATGGCTGTGAAGTTTGGGGCTGCAGCATCTCCAGAGAATCATGGAGAAAGATTGAGCAAATCCAGAAGCGTTTTATAACTTATAACCTGAAAATTAAAAGTAATACACCCTATCCTATTCTCCTTATAGAAGCAGGTCTTTCCCCTATTGAGAGCCTAGCTATGCTCAGGTTTCTGATGTACAAGCACAAGCTCAATAACATAGACGATCATAGACTTCCTAAGTTAGCTTTAAATTCCAGCCAAAACCACCTAAGGCTTAACCGAGGATGGCATAAAGACACAAGGGCCTGGTTAAACTATTGGGAGATCAATGAGAATGATGCTTTGCAAAACATAAATAACATTAAATATATTGTTACTTCTAAGTTCAAAGAAAAATTGTGGTGTGAGAAAGATTTAGCGTCTAAAAGAAAATTAAGTTATTATAAGAAGGTCATCAACCCCACCCTTGAAGATCAAAAGTATCTCTCTATTTTAACTAGCTCAAAGAAGAAAATTAATATAACAAAGATTAGAACGAATTCTCATGAGCTCCATAGTGAAACAGGTCGTTGGGCAGTTCCTAAAATGCCATGGATGGAAAGGATCTGCCATATTTGAGAGAATAGGAGCATCGAGGATGAAAACCACTTCCTCTTAGAGTGCCCTGCATACAACCACATTAGATCTCAATTTCACAATCTTTGTTACAATACTGACCTTCCTAGCCTTTTACAATGCCAAAATTATAGTGAACTCGGGAGGCTTCTCTCCAAGCTTTTTGAGCATAGGAATAAAATCTTAAATCAAAATAAATAATTTGTCTTTTTAGGTCCGATAGATCATTATTTGGTCTCAGCGGACGTTATCCATCATCATCATCATCATATTTATTTTATATTAACGAAAATTAGTAAATAAATAAATAAGTGAATTACCTTCTTAAACCAACCCTAATACTATTTTATTTATTTTGAATCCTAACTTTTATTAATAACCTATTATTAGTACTTTAATATATATATATATATATATATATATATATATATATTAACAAATAAATTAATTAATTTTCAAAACTAACCATTAAATAAATATTTTATATTAATATTAAAAATAATAATTAAATTAATTTAATGAACTGAAATTAGCTGTTGATCGATTTAGCGGTTGGAATCTCTGCTCAGATTATTTAACATGCCTAGCTGGAGCGGTTGGAATCTCTGCTCAGACTATTTAACATGCCTAGCTGGATCTGTTTCTTCAACTTGTCCTCATGGTTCGCGTCGACAAAGGTCTTTCCTCATGTGATTTTCGCTGAAGTTCTGCTTACAACAATTATAACTCTTATCAACTTAAGTTCTTCAAGTTGATTTTATTTTTTTTATTATATTTTTATAACGTTACATGGACAAATAAAAATAAAAACTAATTCTATTTTTAAATGACTAAATGATGGTTAGTGGCAACCTGGGAAAGACAAAGGTTTTACTGTGTGAAGCAAAGTGATGCTTCCCATTATGAGGCGGTCATCATCGGTGGGACTCACCATGTCGTTTATAATTCCATCGGTATACTTTTCTTCGAAAGACCCGATAAAATTGAGGTTGATCGCTTGCACATGCGCCACGTGATGTTCTTGCAGGACTGGATATCGTTCTTAACCAATTTACTGGTTACGTTCCAGCGGAGTTGTGTAGCAAGAACACCAGGTTGATGGCACTCTATCTGGTTGGTAATCAGTTGAGTGGCAGCATCCCTGCTTCACTCTCCAATTGTACGAACCTTCAAAATATCAGTTTAGCCCAAAACCAGCTTAGCGGAATAGTGCCCATGGAGTTGGGTAGGTTGACTCAACTCCGTAGACTTTACATAGGATTTAATCAATTGGTTAGCGGGAGCACCACGAGCTTGCCCATTCTTACTGCTCTCGCCATTTGTTCCACCCTAAACACAATCCATATGGGTTATAATCATTTCACGGGACGTTTGCCCTCTTCCATTGGCAGGCAACTGAGTAGTCTAATCTTTCAAAGTAATGAATTAACGGGAGAAATACCTCCACATATTGGGAGCCTAACTAGTTTAACACTATTGGTTTTAGAGCACAATTTTTTTACGGGGGCAATACCTTCTTCATTTATCATGCTTCAAAAGTTGGATAGAATATACATCGAATCCAATAATTTACAGGGAAACATCCCAGCAGAAATCGGGCAATTCAAAAGATTAGGGATCATATTCTTCGCTAAAAATAATTTTCCGGAAGGATTCCGGATTCTTTTTCCAGCCTTCAGCAACTGAGATATCTGGATCTTAGTCCAAACCAGTTATCAGATAAATTATATCCCTGTAAATATAGGGAACTGCAGGAACTTATTACTTTAAGATTTGGCTTAGTGGGCACATACCTTCAGAGATTGTAGGCCTTGAAAATTTAGCTTTCTACTTTAATGTTTCAAACAATTTATTACATGGACCTCTGTCTTTGGAAGTAAGCAAGATGACTATGGTTCAAGCTATAGATATTTCTGCAAATGACATAAGTGGTAACATTCCAAGTGCACTGAGAGGTTGCAAAGAAATAGAGTACTTGAATCTTTTTTACAACAAATTCGTAGGTATGCTTCGAGATTTACTAGGTGAACTTCAAAGTGAGACAAGACATGGATTTCTCCTCCAACAATTTGTTTGGTGAAATACCCATGTCATTGGAAAATCTCAAAATGCTCTGTCACTTGAATTTTTCTTTCAACAAGTTGACAGGGCACTGCCTAAAGGTGGAGTTTTCAAAAAGCTTGGTGCCACAGCTTTTATGGGAAATCTTGGTCTTTGTGGACCTTGGGTAACTCTATCACCATGCTCTGATCACAAACATAAAAGTGTTTCACATCAAAAAAGAGTTATCATACCGGTGGTTGTGCTTGCAATCATTGTTGTATCATGTTTGTTTCTAGGAACCCTGTGGAGACAGAATTGCAAGAGGCATATTCTTATAGAGGTTGGAACTTCCTTAAAAGTGGGGTATCGAAGAATTTCCTTTGGAGAGCTTATCACTGCAACAGATGAATTTAAGGAAGCCAACTTGTTGGGAATTGGTAGTTTTGGGAAAGTGTACAAAGGGGTCCTAAATGATGGTACAATAGTTGCTGTCAAACTTTTCAATTTGGAGAATGAAGGAGCTCACAACAGTTTTGACAAGGAATGCAAAGTATTGGCTAGAATTAAACATAGAAATCTGATTCAAATCATAAGCTATTATTCAGGCCTACAAATGAAAGCTTTGATATTTCCATTAATGCCAAATGGAAGTCTAGAGAAGTGGTTATATCCTGATGATGAAGAATAATGTGCATTGAATTTGATTTAAAGGTTGAATATTGCAATAGACATTGCACAAGGCATGACATATCTCCATCACTATTGTTTCATGCAAGTGACCCATTGTGATTTGAAGCCCACCAATATACTTTTGGGTGAAGATATGGCAGCTTATATAATAGACTTTGACATTACTACCATATATTTTGCAAACTCCAATGATTCAGCTCTCACTTCCACACATGCACTTAAAGGCTTTGCATGCTACATTCCTCCAGGTATTGTTTCAACTACATAGCACATTAAGAAATGCCACGAGTTTTTTATTTTTATTGAAATTATGAATTAGAAGCCTTATTATGACAATGTTTGAATGCAGAATATGGATTGGGGGGCGTGTCACAACAAAAGGTGAAGTTTATAACTATGGAATAGTGTTATTGCAAATGCTCACTAAAAAGAAACCCATGGACCACATATTTGTTGAAGAAATGAACTTGCAGAAATGAGTAGGTACCAGTTTTCCAAACCATGTTGGTGATATAGTTGATAGGAATCTACCAAGAAGTGCTAGTAACATCATTGAAGAAGATAAGAAGGTCACTTGCCTCAATCACCTCACGAGTGTTGGTTTACTATGCACAAAAGAATCTCCCGAAGAACGGCCCAATATGATCGATATTGTGATCGAACTACAAGACATCAAAAACATATTTTTGAGCAATGCTTGCACTCCAAAATTTCAATCAGATATAAATAATTTGTTAGATAATATAAGTACTATTCCCCATTTGAAAATTTTGATCCACTTGTCAATTTTTGTATATATCTGCATAGCTCTGATCCATGCTATTTTTGTTAGTACTTGGCCCGAGGTTTATACACCTCAAAACTCTGCATATTTTTGAACTTTTATGTAATACTGTTATTTTTTTGTTATGGATACAGCCCCATCGTATCCATAGAGACACCTACAGGACAACTTTATGTAACATTACTGAACAGTGGCATCGCCACACTACAACATATGCCTTGGCATCAACAGCATGTAATCTTCTATTATCTACTTCTTAATAGAAATTACGAACTCTATTTTCCCCAGAAAAAAAAAAAAGTACTACTCAAAATTACACTGGTGATAGCCAAAGTTCTTCTTCAACTTTCTAGTTTGATGTAAAGGAGTAGGTATCACTGAAACAGAAAGTTATTTGACTCCATTGTCACTGATGCCATGTTGTTTGAATTTCGTTTTCTATAAATAACTTTCTGCAGTGTCATTTTATTGTTCAATATCCTTCTGCATGACAATAAAATTCACCACTTTGATTTTTATAATGTGAGAATAATGCAGAAATAGAATAGTTAGTTATGAGTGGTTGAACAGAATAGTTAGTTATGAGTGGTTGAACAGAATAATTAGTTATGAGTGGTTGAACAGAATTGAGTCTCCTATATAAGTGTGATGTAATTGAGTAAATTAATTAATGAAGTTGTGTGAGCTTTGTCTCACTTTTGCTGGTGTTTCTGCCTGTGTCTTTGTTATAGTTTGTGGTGTATTTGTTTTAGTTTGGTATCAGAGCTCTCTTCTGTCTGCGCCTCTCTCCTCTTCGCAGGCAGTGAATGATTCTGCCATTAGAGTGTGCGCAGTGACAGTATGTTGTGTGGATCGGTCTTGTTGGTTTATGACCAAGAAGCCCACGATTGATCGCCGAGCCAATTTGATTGCAAGCTTCCGCCGGTTCCGCTGTGCTAGGCGTCATTTTGTCTAGTTTTCAAGGCACTCTTGTCCCGGCCAGGCCTTGTCATGTCCGGTACCTTACCTGCAGAACACTTTTCATTTTGTTTTTATCCGCCGATTTTCGCAGAGCTAGTATACTGCCGTGGTCATTTTTTTTCCAGTCGGCCTTATTAAACGGCCTTGTTTCTACAGGTACCAGGGTTGGAGGATTATACAGATTGGATGTAACAGTGAAGCGCCATGTTGCATTGACATCCCAAGAGACATCGACAGCAGAATTATGGCATCACAGGTATGGGCACCTAAATTACAATGATTTATCGTTGTTACAAAGAGTTTCCTGTTCATACTGAGAAACGAAAGTATGATATACTTGAATTAATTCACACTGATGTATGTGGACCTATGCAAACTAGGTCTCTTGGTGGTGCTTCATACTTTGTTATTTTTATTGATGATAGATCTAGATATACCTGGGTCTATTTCATTAGAAGGAAAAGTGACATATTTGAGTATTTTAAAGAGTTTCGAAATATGGTTGAAAAACAAACAGGAAAGTGCATTAAAATACTCAGATCTGATCAAGGGGGTGAATATAAATCAAAAGCACTTAACACCTATTGTAAATCTAATGGAATTCAACAACAGTTCACAGTACCACATACCCCTCAGCAAAATGGTGTTGCTGAGCGATGGAATAGAACCTTGGTAGAATCTGCTCGTAGTATGTTGCAAGGTAAGAACATCTCTAATGGTTTCTGGGTAGAAGCCATTAACACTGCTGTTTATCTGAAGAATCGATGTCCCACTAAGCAATTAGTTTTTCAAACTCCTTTTGAGGTTCTTCATGGTTATAAACCTGATGTGAGTCATTTCAAAGTCTTTGGATGTACTGCTTTTGCTCATATTCCTAAGGCTAACAGAAGAAAACTTGATGCCAAGTCCATCAAGTGTGTTTTCATTGGATATTGTACGGATCAGAAAGCCTATAAATTGTTTGATCCAAGTTCCCATAAACTATTTGCAAGTCGTGATGTATTGTTTCATGAGCAGACTGATAAAAGTAATAATGATACATGGCATATATCTAATGATGCACATATCAAGCTTGATACTTTGATTAAGCAGGAACAGGAACAGGTCCAGGTACAGGTACAGGATCAAGATGATAGCAGCAGTACGAGCACATCTAGCAGCAGTGAGTCATCACAAGGGAGTGATTCACCTCAAAGCCGACGAATCATGGATGGAACACCCACAAGCATTGAAGCACCAAGTGGAACACCCACAAGCATTGAAGCACCAAGAAGGTCGTCCCGACAGACTCGGCTTCCTGCAAGGTATAGAGACTATGCCTTAATGTCTAATATAATGAATGTTGAAGAACCAATTGATTATGAGCAGGCTAAACAACATGAACCATGGATTAATGCTATGAATGATGAGTATGCTTCTATTATGAAAAATCAAACATGGGAATTAGTGGAACTTCCTAAAAATAAAGTTCCAATTGGAAGCAAATGGTTGTACAAAACGAAATTTAAAGCAGATGGTACAATTGATAAATTTAAGGCAAGATTAGTAGCAAAAGGATATGCTCAAAAGGAGGGAATTGATTATGAAGACACTTTTGCACCAGTAGCTAAGTTGAATACAATTAGATTACTGATTGCCTTAGCCACAAAATATAATTGGAATATACATCAATTGGATGTCAAATCTGCTTTTCTAAATGGTGATTTAAAGGAAGAAGTTTATTTGGTTCAACCTGAAGGGTTTGTCAAACAGGGACATGAGCATCTGGCTAAGAAAGGCATTGTATGGTTTGAAACATGCACCAAGATCATGGTATGTAAAGATTGATACCTTCTTTCTTCAGAATGGATTTGTGAAAAGCAAAAATGATCCTAACTTGTATGTTAAGAAAGATGAAAAAGGAAATGTTTCTTTAATATCTTTGTATGTGGATGATCTCATTATAACAGGCAGTGCTCACAAGTTAATTGAAGAAATTAAAATTCAGTTGTCACAGGATTTTGAAATGAAAGATTTGGGTGAAATGCATTACTGTTTAGGAATTGAGGTATGGAGAGAACCTGGTAAAACTTTGATCACTCAAAGCAAATATACAAAGGAGATTCTTAAAAAGTTCAATATGACAGATTGCAAAGCTATGTCAACTCCCTTAGAACAGAATGCAAAGTTGTACAAAGAAGATGGATCGAAAGAGGCAGATGGAACATTATATCGTCAGTTAGTGGGAAGTTTGAACTATCTCACCACTACCAGACCAGACATTGCATACTCAGTCAATATCGTTAGTCAATTCATGGCTAAGCCTTCAAGAAATCACTGGAATGCTGCAAAGAAAGTTCTCCGATACTTAAAGGGAACAGTGAATCTTGGTATTATGTATACTGATGAATCTGATGTTGCACTGACAGGTTTTTCTGATTCAGATTGGGCAAGAAATCCAGATGACAGACGATCTACCTCTGGCTATGCATTTCATATTGGATCAGGGGTCGTATCTTGGAGTAGTAAGAAACAGCCAACTGTTTCTTTATCATCAACAGAATCAGAGTACAAAGCTTTGACCAATGCCACCTGTGAAGCTATTTGGTTGCGGAGAATTCTTGCAGATCTTGAAGAAGCGCAAAGTGGTGCAACATGTATCAATTGTGATAATCAGAGTGCTATCAAATTAGCACATAATCCAGTTTACCATGCTAGAACAAAACACGTTGAGTTACAGTACCACTTTGTACGTGAGAAAATTGAGTCAAATGAAATTGGATTGATATTTTGTAACACCAAGGATAATGTGGCTGATATATTTACTAAGCCCCTTGGTAAATCAAATTTGAAGTTTTTAGAAGTCAGTTAGGTATTGTAGAAAATCCATTTCTCCATTAAGGGAGGATGTGAGAATAATGCAGAAATAGAATAGTTAGTTATGAGTGGTTGAACAGAATAGTTAGTTGAGTGGTTGAACAGAATAATTAGTTATGAGTGGTTGAATAGAATTGAGTCTCCTATATAAGTGTGATGTAATTGAGTAAATTAATTAATGAAGTTGTGTGAGCTTTGTCTCACTTTTGCTGGTGTTTCTGCCTGTGTCTTTGTTATAGTTTGTGTTGTATTTGTTTTAGTTTATAATTACTTCTCGATAAGGAGTAGGTATCACTGAAACAGAAAGTTATTTGACTCCATTGTCACTGATGCCATGTTGTTTGAATTTCATTTTCTATAAATAACTTTCTGCAGTGTCATTTTATTGTTCAATATCCTTCTGCATGACAATAAAATTCACCACTTTGATTTGTATAATTCTTCCATCGAGAAGTAATGGAAGTACACTTCCCTGGATGCAACCGATGGGTTTGTTCGGCCGTTAGTGGTTTGATATCAGAGGACAAGCTCAGATCTAATCTCAATCCGAGGTCGCCATGTATTCAAATAAGAGGTTGCCATGTATTTGAATTATTTGATGTATTTGATTTATTGTTTGTCCCAGGTTAATATCAATCCGAGGTTGCCAGAATCAGATGAATTCCCTCATCATAATCTTGGGATCTGCCCATACTAGGAAGAGATTAATGTTTTTCAAACATGTGAATTTTGTTTCATTTGCAGAGCTTTATGAATCGTCTGTATGTTGTTTAAATGTGCAAAATTTGTTTAATTTGAGAAGTCATTTGAGATCCGATGGATTATGTACTTTCAGAATGATAAGGATTTGCGAAAAATACTGCAATCGAAATATAACTTTGGTTCATTTGAAATTTTCCGCGGCTTTAGTGCACTTCTTTTCTTACCATCAAAATCAGAATTGAATGTGCATTCATGACAGGGGTAAAAGCCCATACCTTTGTTGAAAATATGTATAACATATATCCTTCATCAAATAGCTGTTCAATTTTTTCCTGTTTAAAACATATTTTAACAGCTATTTGTTTCCTGATTTTAATCAGTACTTGAAAATTTGAACAGCTATTTCCAAAAATAATTTCAAATTTTCAAATCTTAATTAAAACAGATTTTAATAAGTATATAAATGATTTGATGAATTTCAACAGAGATATTTTAATCAGTATTTATGCGATTTGATTGAAGTCCAGTACTGATTAAAATTTCTGTTCAAATTTTCAGGTACTGATTAAAATAGATTTTAGTTGGTATTTGAAAATTTTGAAAAATCGATTTTTTTTTTTATTTTTTATTTTTTACCCAGAAATAATTTGAAACACCTAAAAAACCCTAGAAGAAAGGTGGGAAAGCGGCGTTCGGCTCCAAGAATGAACCCTCGTTCTGCCGCCTCCATGCCCTCGGCCGCCGGCGGGGCTCGGATTGTTCTGGCTGCGAAGGAGGTTGAAAGACTCAGGCAAAAAACAAGATTCTTTCTGTCCGCTGCAGATTTGCAAGACGGCCACACCAGGATCGCAGGCGCCGCAGGCTCAAACGCGCATGCAGACCTCGTGGCCGAGAGATCTGGGGTAGCATGGCCCCGATCCGCCGCAGCCTCCTCGCCTTCGGCCGCCGTCCGGCCGCTGGAAGGCTCTGTTGATGCAGGTGAAATGCGATATACTCAAGGACCTCCGCTCCAGTGCTTTGCTGATACGCCAGGTCTCCACTGCGTCGCCTTCGGCCCTGAAGATGCCAGATCTGGATCTCTTACTGCCGCATCTCGTGCCAGCTGCCTCCTACAGAATGCAGATACGGAGACTGAGAAAGAGGACGCAGATCTTTCTCTTGTTTCTCCTCAGACCTCTGTAGAATGCATGAACGCTGTACATCCAATGGACGAGCCCGCGTACACAGAAGGCAGCCTGCCTAAAGAAGCCAATGCTGTTTCAGAAATTTCATACTCGGATACCCTTCACAGTGCGAACCTGAAATCGAGTTCTCTGTCAGAATCTACGGCACGAAAGAACTCCTCTGCATCGGATCTGGGCTGGAATGAAAGCTACCATTGGCAGAAACCTTTTTCTCCTCCTCTGCCTCCAGGGCGTCAAGAGTTAGGAGACCCTACAGCCTCTGGCCCCGTGCTGCTTCAGAATGTTTCTGGAAAAAAGTTCTCTGCCCCCTTTCAGGTTCAAATCACTCAGATCTCAGGCAAAACCATTATGCAATGGGTACACCCTTTAGATCTGGTGCAGAACCTCAAAGCAAATCTGGAGCGCAGACTTGGGATCCCCACAGCCCTACAGAGACTTATTTTCCAAGGTAAACAGCTCGACGATCCTCTTCCTCTCTCTTTTTACAGCATAAAAATCAACAGTTCTTTAGTGTTTTCCTTTCGCTTGAGAGGTGGAGCTGCAGGGCAATCCTCTTCTGCTCCTCCATTCTCCTACAAAGATGCAGTCCGCTCTGAGATACCTGCAACCCCGGAACCTCCTAAACCTAAGCCTTTTTTGGTGGACAAATTGGAGGAGGTTCCCTCTGTTGAGATCTCCTACCCTGATCTTGCAGATGACACCCAAAAATTTGCTGAAAGGGCCATCATCTGCAGATTCAATGGGCTTTGGCCACGCTCAAAGGATCTTTATGACTGGATCAAGGACAACTGGACTGACCGTTGCAAGGTTCATTTCTGTGCAAAGGGTTATTTTATAGTGCTGTTCGATAACCCCGAGCACTACGAAAAAGCCTTAGAAGAAGCCCCTTGGTTCATGGGTTCAGCTGGCCTCTTCTTAACTCCATGGTTCCCAGACTTTGACCCAGCTTCTGCAGTCTTCACTAAAGCCCCTGTATGGATCAGACTTCCAAATCTCCCAATTCACCTATGGCGCACAGGAGTATACAGGCAAATCGGGAACACCCTGGGCTGCTTTTTAATGGGAGATTACAAGAGGGAACGGCAAGGTCTCTATACATATGCTAGAGTATGTGTGGAGCTAGATTTAAGCAAGGGATTGCCAGAGCAAATCAATCTCAAGATCAATGACTCGGTTTGGACCCAGTTTATAGATTACGAAAACACTGCCTTCCGATGCCGCCATTGTCACCTAACAGGGCACCTGCAGAACTCATGCCCATCGCTGACAGCAAGAATGAAAAAGGGCATCTTCGCAAAATCCAAACCCAAGCGTTGGACTCCCTGTCCACCGCCACCAGCTGGGAGCTCTAGCTCCCCAAGTAAGGAGGTTGAGGAAAGCGATTCAGATCCGGACCAGGAGCCTCAGCCGATGGTTCCGCCCACGGAAACTGAGGGGTACACCCATGTCACAGCAATCTCTCAGAAACGCGCCCATGAGACTTCCTCCTCTGAATCTGAAAAGGAGTTCCCGAAGATAGAGAATTCCAGTCTTCAGGTGGTTCTAGCTCATTCTCCCGAGGAGGGCTGGACAAAAGTCAAAAAAAGGAAGGGAAAAAACACTGTGTTGATGTTTCTGCCCTTGTGGGGTAAAAGTCAGACAGTCAGTCTTTACTCTCAAATTACTTGATGTAGCTGTGAGATTGTTTCCTTCCTCCGGGACCGAGGTTGATGGATCCATCATTTCCGGTCTGCCGGTCTCTTGCTTCTTTTGTTTGTACCATACTTTACTTAATAGAATTAGTCTTTAACGAGAATTTTTTTTTTTTGAAAAATCAAATTTCCAGTGCTAACTGAAATCTGTTTCAGTGATTGAAAATTTGGGCATCTGTTTTAATGGGTATTCGAAAATTTAAACCGTTATTTGATTACGAAGGATAATATGTGTTATAAGTATTTTTAATATAGTTTAATTGGTATCTTCAATATATAAAATAAAATAATTACTGCAACCAATTAACCTTGAAGTGTTAAAATGTGAAGCTCATTTACAAAATGTGTTGAGGTGTGGTGCCGCCTTCGGCCACAGGAAGCTCAGTGAAAATGAATTGAAAATGACAAAAGTTGAACATTAACTCTCTTCATTACATTTGGACTAGGAAAATGTGCAACTGTTAACAAATTATACTTTATCTACCACTACAATAATCCTACCCTGAGTCCATGCATGTTGATCACCATATAAAGCATCTCCACCTACTCATTGGCCCATTGCTTTTGGACTAGATAAATGCCAGGCTGTTAACAAATTACAATTTATTTACAATTAATTAAAGTCTATGAAATATGTTGAGCACCATATCGTCCTCTTATCCCTTCTTCACAAATGGACTAGTTTAAACAACCATTTTGAAACTCAATAATGAATAGAGAAATTTGATTAATGGAGAATAGAAGAAAGATTTTGATCCTTTCTTATCCCACCAAGAGTAATTTGATCTAGAGGATAAAGCACTAGAAGATTGGGATTAGAGAGCAAAGATTCACCATCTTAATACATTTAAAATCTTAAAGGATAGTTAGGTGGAAAACCTAAGAAGATGAATGATTTTTAAGTTAAAAATATAGATGATTGGGATGATGGGAAGATGCAAAGAGGGAGGCGCCAAATATTTGTAATCTTGAGTGTGATGAGACACTTAGATGTGGTGACTAGAAGAGATCCATTATGAGTAACTCTAACTGCAAATCCAAGAAGTATGTTGCGACAATTGATGGTACTACTTGTAGGAGGCATTTGAATGCCACAAAAAATCCCCAACCTTGACTTCTCTAAACCATATTTTTAACCAATAGTAGTGATTAACATCAAAATTTGGACTATGGAAGATGATAAAATAGAAGGACAAGCGGAAAACTTCAATGATTAAAAATCTTAATTATGAAGGGTACTTGGAAATGAAAAAAACTTTAGAATATTGAATTCTTTGAACTAGAAAGAAATATTTTTTTAATGAATGATAGCTATTGGTATCGAAATTTGGATGTTGAAAGATGGAATTTTATTTAACAACACATTGATCACCTCAGATAAGAAGGTTATAGAGTATAATGAGAACATGGAAGGGAAAAATTAGTGTTGAAAAAGAAAAACAAAAGTTGGAAAATCTCGATGACTCACTATTAGGTGACCCTAAATAATTTTGTTTACCTTGGGTACAACTTGGAATGAGGAGAAGGGTCCACCAGGAGTAAAACATGTCATTAGTGAGATTTGAATGTAAGTTGAGAGGATAACAATCTTCCTCTGAACCATGTGAGCTTGTACCAATTGACACTCACATATACATATGAGGTCAAGGAGGTCATATGATTGATTCCACCTAACTCCTTTAGGAATAGGCATACATATTTTCCATTGACAACATTTACCTCAGGTTGCATTCACAGAATGTGAGGAAGCACTTGAAATGTTTCTTTAAGGAAGTTTTCCATGGAATATAGATGCATATTGGTCTTTTTGTAGTTATTGTTTTATAGGGTTGAATGGTCTTCCTAATTTTTTTCTCCTTTTTCCTTTTTGGAACTAACTTCCTTTTATCATTCTAAGGCTAACATCCCCAAGTTTAGCATTATAAAGAGCCATTAACACCATTCAATTTAGTTTGATTTAGGCTAAATAACAGTGAGTAGGGGTATCTATACGACCATAGTTACATAAAACTTACACCTAGGCCCACCCATCATTTTGTGCATTGGCATACATCCACAAGTGCAAGCACTAGCGCTAGCTTGTCACTTAGTAGGTCATGAACCCTATTAACTCTATATTAACTACTAGTTTTCAATAACACGGAAGAAACATTGTCGATATGCTTGATTTTATTCATGAGTGAATACTTAACATTGTTCTAGTTAATTTTAGTATTAGCAATTTTTAATTTTTAATTTTTTTTTTTTACATTTACTCTCTTATAAATTTTTTTTTTTATATCCTTTCATTATCATAGTGTTTTTATGCAAATTTTTAACCTTCATTTGGATTGTTTTAGAGCCTTCTACTAAATTCCTTTATCTTCTCTGAATTTAGTGTTTTTCATCCACTTGAAAGGATTTAATTGATAAAGGAGAAAAGAAACCGAAATTGCCCATTAAAATTTTAATGAATCATGAATATTTTGGTGCTTCTATTAACATTAGTTTGATAATAAGGAATTATTTGTAGTACACATTTATTTAATTATGTGTAACTTTAATATAATTAATTCTAATCTTAGAAGTATGTTTAAGTGTTCTATGAGATGCACATGCATCAAAATATATATATGTGTGTGTGTGTGTGTGCGCGCTTTGTCACTCTCTTTGTAATTTCTTGTTATTGTTATGACATTTCTTTATAAATTTTTGTCTTTGGTATGTTATAATTGCAAATTTATTAAATTGTATAAACCTAAGTTTTGTTCCACGTTAGTATGAATATGTATGGAATATCATCAATATTGTTGTGTTTGTTGTACCAAAATATTTTGATGAAATTAGTTGGTTTTCTCAAATACATGCGTTGGGACTTAAAGGTTTAAAAGGTGATATAATATTCCAATTTTGAACTTTTGAACTTGATATTATTTATAATTTAAATAGAATTTTCATTTCTATGTTTTGTTGGCACCATGTGTTATTTTCCATGGTGGTTTTGGAAAACATATAAACATGATCACTTTGAATTTAGTGAAAGGTTCAAAGGTTGACTGGGGAATGTTGGCTTAAATGGGCTTGGACCCAGGTTCAGAGTTAGTTGTGCTAACCAACAAAACCCTATAGGACTAGCCCTTTCATAAACAACCCGTGTAGCGCAGGCTGTAGTCTCACCTGAGGCAGTATTGGGGGATGCTAGAACTAGGTTTTTGCATCCAAAGGACTATGTGATATGTTTCTGTTACACTTAGGGCTTTATCTGACCTTCACGAACCCTAACCCTTAAAACCCAAAAATTATAGTAACTAACAGTTAACATATTCAAACCCTTCGCCGATTGTGCTAAACATTCATAACATCATGTAACTAAACAAATCTATGACTTTCATGCATCCATTAAGTACTTTTCATGATAAATTGCAGTAACAGATCAAAAAATACATTAAATTCAAAGAAAATACTAATGCACAGATGCACCGATAATGCTTAAAAATAGCCTTTATTATGCTTAGATCTTCAATTATAGACTCTTCCAACCCTATGCACACAGCTACAGGGGTTCGTGCACTCTGCTACAAACTTACCAAGGTCTCCACGCACACAGTTGCAGGAGCCTTCCCCTTCGCCCAAGTACAAAATAGACAAAATAGACCCAAAACTTGTCTTTCTATGCTCTTCGCTATCTTGACTAGCTTTTCTATGACTCTCTATGACTCCTTTTATATCTTTTTTCATTACAATACCCTGGTCCATGAACCATGGGTGGGTCACAAAACAGCTTAACTCTTAACAAACTAAGGGGCTTTGACCTTCCTAAATCCCCTTTGACTCCTATCGACCTACGCACTCCACTCCTCAAAATGCGGAGACTTTACAATTTAACAAAACTTTTACAAAATTTAACCCAAGGGGACCTTGTGCTAATAGGCCCCTAACACAAAGTTGTGACTCATCCCGAGTCACTCTGCTAGTGTTGTCTTGATCTTTGCTTGCAAACCACAGAACTCTGTCTTCCATGCTTTAAGATCTGTTGTTCCCTATGCAATGACCTGATGAACTTCCTCGACCAGTTTCTATGTAGTTTGACCTATGACTGTAAGGCCCATAGTTCTATGTGTCTGCTGGATATCCTTCAACTTGCTTTGAACTGTCTGTGAGAGTTGGCTTGCCTCATCAGCCCAGGGTTGCGTCCTTGAGGATATGATGGATTCCTTTTGATGAAGTTCATCAATCTAGGCCTAGATGAACTTTCCCTCCTGCAGTCGGGTGAACCTTTGCACTAATACTAAGGTCCATGCTATTGCCCTGATTTCGTCAAACTGCTCCTATTTTTCTCAGATATCTGTTTCAATTTTCTACAAGTGTGGATCCTCTTATAGCGAGGTCCACATCTCCATGGGATTCTCAAATAATTGGCTACAATCCTTGAATATAGATTCTAGAGTAGTCATATTCTCTTTAATAGTAGCCTCGCGCTACTCTCTGACTTCTGGAGGAGTGGTTGGCTGTAGCTTAAGTTGAAGCTCAGATATCTGTAGTTGCAGCTCAAAGAAGACCTTACGAATTTCCTCCTTTGACTCCTTCACCACAACATCTAACTTCTGGATTTTCTCTTCAGAGGCCGCTTGTGCTGGAATCTGTAGCTCGAGAAGCTCATTGCAAGCATGCGTTATTGCTACTTCCAACTGCTGAATACGCGCAACAACTTCTTATCGTTATTTGAGCACTTGTGCCTTTTCCTTGAACATTTGTTAGTTGTTCGTTTTGACTTCGCTGATAACCAATAATGCCCGTTGTTCCTGAACCTTGAGCTCATCTGATACTCCTTGATGCAGCTCATGCAATGTCTGAATGGGAAGCGCTGCAAGGTTAAGGCTCAAATTCTTTATATGCAATAGGTGCGCCCTATCCTTTGAAGTCTCAATGTGCAGTGATCCCTCTGGTAACTATACTGTGTAGATGTTTGTGGTGATCTCTGCTGTTGAGGTTGTCCTGCAATTCCCTTGTCTGGACCTGTAATTCCCTCAGGCCCTGTTGTACCTTGTCCAATGTCTAATGATACTGGTCCTCGATGTGTCCCCAAATAGTTTCCATGGAATTGTGGACCACATCATCAATCTCTTCTAGGTCCCCCTCTGTGAGAACCATTGGTGTCACACTCATAAACTTGTCAGACTTCTTCTTCTTATGAGGTCTTGTGGAACTCTGCTTCTGCCTCTTCCTGACAATGAATGGGGACTCCAAGTCTACGCCCCCTTCCTCTTCACCTTATGTCTCTACTTCTATATTGGTGCACTCCATTTTAGAATCGTCAAGGTCAATAGTGGCCTGTGACGTGGTGGCAAATTTCTCCTTTGGCACTTCTGTCTCTTTTGAAAATACCTTTTCTTTCGGGGCTTCTTTCTCCTTTGTAGAGGCCTCTTTATATTGCGCGGCCTTTTCTTTCACAAAATATTTATGTGATTCTTTCTTCTTATCTTTCTCTACTAATGTCGTAGCTATGGTTTTCTTTGTTTCTCCTTCGACAACCTTATTGGTTCCTGTGCCTGCATTAGATGGAGTGAGCCATTCGCTTGGAAATTTACTGATAACCCCCATGATATCATCTTTTGCGACCCAATAGGGAAACTTATGCTAGGTTCCCATGGCATCCTTCTTTGCGCGGATAGACAGATTATGAAAATCTGCCTTGAAGTCTGCAATGTTAACATATTGTGCATGTAAACTTAGTGATAAATGCAGCTATTGGTTAATCACTATCCACAACTCGGACTCGAACAAGACCTAGAAAATCTTTGTCTCCATGACACATTTAGGATCCTTTGTCCCCCACCGTAAGGTGAACTTCGTAGCCTCGCATAAGTCTGGATCATGTTGCGGGAACTGGCTTTCTTCAGGTGTCCTCCATGCCACTATTGCGATCAATAGAAGCAACCATGCATAGTGGAATGCCTTGCCATCATCCTGGGTTTCTCAAAAATCCTCCAAGAACTCATGACATAGATACTAAGCCCAATTAAATTGGACTCCTTTGGCACACTACGCAGCCAAAAATACTACTAGTGTAGGTACTTCATCAATGCAACATTTCCTCGTGATCTTTCCAGCCAAAATTTGTGCAGCAAACTGCACAACGCCATCCAATATAGAGTTTATCGCATAACCACGCAACTTCTTCACTAACCTGAAGTCGCTCTTCATCTGATCTACCAGTTTTTTCTCCTACGGTTTTCCCACAAAATCATTGATACGGTTCACACCCTGATATGGCAACAAGGTTATTCGGTGGATTAACATATCAATTTGGAATGGGCCCTCCCAACCATAGGCACCCATCATGAACTAGCATCAATAATTGATGTACACAAACATTTTTGATGGTGCTAAGGCTAAAATGTGGCACCCACAACATGTTGAGCAACCCCACATGCTCAATTTCAGTGGCCCACTTCATTGGCTCAAGTCATGTAACATCTGACTCCTCATAATAGACTTTCTTCAAATATCTACTTGGTTCCAACTGTGGGAACTTTGTGTGTTCCCCCAGGTCCCAGTCCTCCATCTTCAAAACAAGTATCTGGTCCAACAAAGTGCCCTCAAAAGATATCTCCTCTAGTAGCAATGGTGTCGACACTTGGAACTTTGCTGAATCTGGGTCCTTAGTAACTTTGGCTGTTGATTTTCTATGGGGTACATAAGGTGGTAGCTGAGTAATTGACACTTCTTCGTCGACATCAATTTCTTCGACCCCCATATTTAACTCCTCCTCATCTAAGTCTAAGGGTTCTGTTGATTGCGTGCTCTTATCCATTCAAGCCTTTTGTATGATCTCCATTAGATTCTTGTGTGGTGATTGCCGCATTAGTGCTTTTTGGGGCTTCTTTTGCTTCTTCTCTCCTGCCACAGAGGTAGATGGTTTAGGCCTCAGCGACCTAGGCGCTGTGGTAGGCATGGGTTGTGTTGCAGTCATTCTCTCCCAGAATCTTTGCTTCTTCCACTCAGTTAAATTCACCTCCCACCCAAGTCCTTGCTCTGCAAACTTCTCTTGAGTCTCCTTCCAATCTCCTCCAGACATGCAACAATTGTTTTGGTGCAAACTAAGGCGCAAAAGCTCAAAGAAATTTCTCTGGAATAAAAGTGCTCAAATGCGGAGTAGGATGTTGTATTTACAACCCATTTTGAATTCAAATCCATCCGTTCTCTCCAGATCCATGTCATTAATGTGCTTTTGGCAGCAGATTTCCAAATATATGCTCCTTAAATTCTCTCCCCCCACTTCCTTTAATGGAAAAATCGCCATCCAATCATCTAGAGTGATTCCAACAGTCACTCTTTGACCAAGTTGCATGGGACCCATAGTGCTAGCACAGCTCCTTCGCCGTAGCTCCCTTCTGTGCCTTTCTCCTAATCATTGCACAACCCCTTCACTTTTCCAAACTGTCCTTCTGGCAGTGTAGTTTATAGTCTCACACTTCTTTGCAACTGCCTGGTGTACTAAGAGTGTCTTGCATCCATATAGTCATTGCGCAGGGGTGGGATCACCCCTATACAACTTTAACCGGCTCCTATTGATCTTTCCTAGAAACAGTTCCCCATTTAGCTTCGTGAGCTAAACTGCACCTCCATCCATAATCTCTATGATGAGGTATGGCCCCAACCAACGCATCTGGAAATTCCTTGAAACTTCGTAAATTTGCTATCATATAGTAGCACTAAATCTCCAGTTTTAAAGGTGCGCTGCTTAATGTGGCATTCATGCCATGCTTTTTCACGAGTCTTCTGCACCTATTGATGAAAAACTGTCAGGAAGCGATCTTCTTCTAATTCAACTATCTACACGAGGCGTTCCTCCATGATATCCCAATCGGCCACATCTGTGACTACAATAATCCGCAAAGTTGGCATGATGTACTCCATGGGCATCACGGCCTCTTGTCCATAAATCATCCTAAATGGTGTCTATCTAGTCAACTTTTTATAGGTAGTTCTATACGCCCATAGAACAGCTGGTATGCGCACATCCCAATCATTTTGATTTGCATTACAAATCTTCATCAAAGTATTCTACATGATCTTATTGAAGGCTTCCATTGTATCGTTTGCTCGAGGGTGATACAGTGTGCTTTTCGCATGATACATCTGGAACTCTTCAAGCAAAGAAGCAATTGTTTCATTCAAGAAGTGAAAACCCCTATCACTCATCAAAATATTAGGGTAGCTAAATTGAGACAAAATATATTCAAATATGAACTTTGTAGTTGTAGTTGCACTACAATCCTTCACGGGTTGTGCCTCAGCCTACTTGGTCAAGTATTTGGTTGCTATAATGATGTACCTTGCTCCTCTCTTCTTTCCTAGTGGCAAAATCATTCCACGAAGCCTATTTCCCAATTATCAAATGCCTATAATGACATTTATAGGTTCAGAGGCAATTCATCCCTTCGTGACATCTTCCGATGGCTTCCCTGTTCTCTGACAGACATCGCAGGCCCAAAAATATTCCTTGGAATCCTTGTGCATGATTGGCCACCATATCCATGCTCAAAGGATCTTCTGCACTGTATCTCTTCCCGCATAATGTCGTCCAGCAACTCCTCCATGAGCTTCAGTGAGGATACTTTGTCGTTCATAAACTGGGACATACCTACGCAGAGCTTCATCTGATCTCATTTTATATAAGTTCTCTGCAATGACAGAAAAATCCACATCCCTTACCACCAATTCTTTCTTCTGCTACGTCGTATACCCTTGAGGAGTTGTACTCATAGAAAATAGTTGGATTATGTCTGCAAAATGTTCATCTGCGATGCGCACGACAAAGAGTTGCACATCAGGCAATCCTACATCCATATTTGTAGGTTCGCCACCATTCTCAATCCATGAAAGGTCATTTGGTCCAACATTTAATTTCCCTAGTGATGGGCCTCTAAATTAGACATAAATTAAGGCCCATGCCTCTAAATTAAACATCAATTAAGGCCTATGACCATCCTTCAGCACATTAAACCTCTCTTTTTACATTAGATAATGTATTTTTAACTTTAATATATTCATTAGGAAGGTTTATGAATAATTGCATATTTGTGCCTAATATTATTTATTTTTGTGGAATATTATGAGAATAGTGGGCAGATTATGAAGATTTGGAGGAGGAGATAATTTAGGAACTTGCTCCATACTATAGGAGAATCACTATTAAATATAAGATATTATGGAATTATGGCACAAATTGTGGAACTCCAATGATTGAGAAAATCTAGGAATGTGTTCCCTGCCATTTAACGCAGATTCCTAGTATTGGGAACCAGATCCACTAATCAAGGGATTTTGGTGGGGAAATATTCCTCCATTCATGGGGAATGATTCCTAATCATTTTGTATAAGTACTAAGTCGAATTTGCCTATAGATATAGATTTTAATTAGTGTTATTGGGGAGAGAACTCGTATTTCTACAGCTCCATTGTATTTTCTTGCAAGGATGTAATTGTATTGATAAAAATAATGAAGATTGGTGTCATTTTCAACTTCTAAATATTGTTCTCCTCCATAGGTCTCTAATTTTCCTTGGGCTTGGCCATCCTAGGAGCCTCAGAGCCCTTTGTGGTGAAGTAAAATTATGAGTGTGGACATAAACAATTCCTTTAGCCCGATAATGGGTCTAGCCACAACCGATACATTCTATGAAAGATTTCCTTAGGTTAGAACCAATTAAGAGGGCTTACCTTTTAGTATGCTTATCCCGTTTGGTGATGGCCTTGCTTTCTTTCTCTTTCTATCTCCCGTTTCCTTCTTTGAACACTTGAAACAAGTAAACAGCAAAAAACAACAACCGTGATAATAGAAAAATTGTAATTCAACCTACTTAACAAGTCAAGAAACATTAAGACATAAACATGTGAGATAACACATTATGTAGGAATTCAATCGATAGTTACATATATATTGAATCAAGAAGAGATTACAACCATTGTCTTGATATTTTTGTTCTCCTTCGACAAAACCCGGTTCCCACACACTTCTGTTAGCATTCCATGATGGCCTCAACAATGATAGTTTTAATGCTCTTCCCTTTAGGCTTCACACTTAAACCAAATTCACACCTCTCCCTCACACACAACTAGAGAGCTACAACTATGGATAGCTTGCTGTTCACTCCAAACATAATTAGCACTAGCACACCAACATTAACACTAGCTTGTGCTTGGGAAAAATGGAGGTTTATATAACATGAATGGATGGGAGATGGTTCCTCTTCTCATGGGAGAAGGTCTTATCTCTTGAGGTACTTCCATCCTTATAGGGGAAAGGAGCCCAAACTGACATCCTCAACTCCATCCGGCTCAACCATTTACCAGACTTCTGTTACAAAGCTTCTAGAGATGGAAGCTTCGGCTCCTTATTTAAAAAACTTTCCAAAAGAGGATCGGTGCAACTGAAACAAAGCTCAGTCATTCTGTTCGGCGATAGGGATAGTGTTAATCCTTGCATATCGGCACGAGGAGGACAAGGGTCATTAGCGTCGGTCTTGTAAACTGGGAAAAATAGAAGATTTTGGGGAAATGGTGCCAAAAACAGAAGATTTTGGGGAAATGGTGCAAAAGGGAATTGTTCTGCTCATGAAGAGGGACACAGTGGGAATTTCTTCATGAAGGGAAAGTATGTAGTGTTCATTATAGAGGTCCTCAAGGATAAAGGAACGAGGAGTATAAGGACAATGACAAAATGTTGTGTAACAGATGCCCCCTAAAGCGTGAAGGCCAAACTAGAGTGAGGTATGAAATGCTTTATGAATCAGTGCAGGGAATCGGAGTTTGTCGTCGGGAAACCCGAAAGCAAATATAGATACATATACAGAAGTGAAAAATCTATCAAATGATACATGAATCATGGTATGGATGCAACCATCCAGAGAATGATCATGTAAATGGATCCAGGCATGGGTGCAGCCATCCGATAAAGAGGATCATATCGAAACCAAGGTATGGTCGCAACTATCCAATAATGAGAAGGATCACATATGATGACTCATGGTATGGTCACAACCATCCATCTAAAAGAGACATGTATATCAACATAATCATTTCACAGCACTTCACAACCTAGACTTTTGTGATCTAAGTCCAAATTCTTGCGCTCCAACATGACCCGATCAAAGTACAAATTCTAACATGTGAACAGATGCGTTGACATCGAACATGCTAGAAAATCACTTGATTACCAGCCAATGATGTGAATCGTTAACAAGCGTGATAGAAACCACCAATAATGACAATGGTCCTCAAGGTACTAGTAGCACAATCCACAGAATGTGAATAGAGGAACTGAAGTCGAACACTCGTGAAATCACTAGATCAAAATCCAATGATGTGAACTTATCGTCGAGTGTGAAGAACTTTCCATTAGTGAATGAAAGCTCTAAGGTAATGGAAGGGAGTCTCTCAATTAACTTCCTGGATAATGAGCTGAAGTTGACAGGAAGCGACCATGTCGAAGGATGGCCATAATGTATCCCAAATCATCGATATGAGACAAAGGGATGCAAAATGATTTTGGATGATACATAGAATCAAGGGTAAGTGTAACTGTAGAAGGACAACTCTTGAACATATCATCGACACGACTGAAAGTTTGGTAGCTTTTGGATCCATAGGATCTGTGGTCATGATGAGGTGGCAGAGATTAAATGGAAGGAAAAAATAAACGGCCCAACCCAGGAAGGTTAATGATGATGTGAGGATATCCCAACCCAACACGAAGCAGAAAGTGTCATGTTCAAGAGTGAGCTGCTGACACAACTGATTGAACTTCCAAATTTTCCCCCACCATTCCTGGTAGGTACCCCAATTATTTTTAAATTGCAAGCTTGAAGGGCATAGCATATGCTAGCACTGTAAGTTCATCCTTCAGATGAATCCGACCTAGTAAGTTAAACAAGCCCTAGGAATGAGAAGCTCATGTTCATCATGGTGATTAATCCGATGTTGTTATCTGTTTTAATGAGTCAGACAAAGGTGTAACTCACTATATTTTTCATGCTTAGAGAGTTTGAAAAAGACAGGAAAAAAGAAAACTCCACATGGTCCCTTTTCATACATTTGTGTCTCTTGAGCCCGAAAAGGTAGAAAACAATACTTGAGAGAACCGCTTGACCATTTCAGACAAGGAGTACCATTTTCGTAAATAGTGCATCCCAACACAAAAAAGGGGTAAACGTATACTAGGTGCAAGACGTTTCACATCCGTTAACAAGTTCGATACGACAGTGGCTAGACTATATTTTTGTTTTTAAAAGGTTGAAAAAGAGCTTGAAAGCAGACCCCCCATTTTATTCTCTTTTACGAGTCAAAAGGGAAAAGTACTCGCAATCTTTTCACTTGAGTTTTACGAGTCAAGAAAAGAGTAGAAATGTGACTCGACATCATCGTCGAACATCCATCACCTGTTGCCGTGCAAAAAAGTAAAGTGCATTATCCAATTCCTGAGGCAAAATAGGTCAAAATACTTACAAAACCTAATATTTCATAAAAAACAGAATAAAAGGGAAGAAAAGTAAATATTTTTTACCATTTACCGTTTTACCTTGCTGTGAAAAACTTTTCACCCACTTTTTCCCTAATTGTTCCAGAGCAGATTGCAGGATATTCGGGAGGTCATTCGCCGAGCCAACAGTTGCAGGTAAGAGCCAAAGCCCTAAGCTTTATTTCCATACCATTTATTCCTGTTTTCATCCATTTTTTGGATTTTTGAGGGAGGTTTTGTCAAAAAAATTCACCCTTGGTCGGCGTGAGTTCCAGGCACGGAATTGCGCCGGTCAAGGGTGATTAAAATTCCCTACCGCACCGTTGGCGCAGTTGTTTTGAAAACAGGCTCGCTGGCGCCATGAATAAGGAAAAAGTCATTTTTCTCTCAAAACCACCGTTGGAATCCAAATTTTATTGGCCAAAAATGATTATTGACTTGAATACATGGTTTTTGTAGGAAAGAATCGTCGAAAATGGTAGACTAAAAAGAACGCGAGCACCAAGATGTGGACACCCAGGCACTGAATGATCGAGATCACTTGAACACTTTGAGGAACTGTGGGCTCCTTAAGTTCTTTCTCACGCCAGGGATGTGGGCCCAACCTGAGCTGCTTTGATACTTGATTAGTATAAATTGGGAAATATTCATCATTGGTGACCAGGAGCTGGAGTTAGAAACTTCAGACATATATTTCATCACAGGATTGTCCCGGAGAGGGGAACCAGTCAACCTATATGGGTCACGACTGATTGGGGCAAGAATATCCATGTTGCTTGCCGAACATTGCCCTAAAGCCCTCAAATCCAAGAGTGGAAAAATTGAGATTTCCACAGTGCGAGAGCTGACACTGAGAGTGCTCCTATTGACTATCAACAAAGTGGCAGGGTCCCAAGCACTGTACGAGACTAACAAGTCGAAATTTCTATATGCCATCGATTGTACAACACCGATGATCTTCAATTGGATGGAAGCCATGAAGATGAACATAAAACACCAGCTAAAAAAAGCTAGGGCAGGGAATCTAAAGCAATTTTTCTTCGGATCCGTACTAGTGACCTTTTTCTTGGAACGGGTGCCATTGTTCCAATCTAGCTAACTGAGGTAGATCCTCCAATGTCATGAGACCCATGGATGGCTCGTTGGAGTCATTTGATGCCTAGGATCACTGGGGGCCAACATATGTCTTACATGCCCACCTTCTTTTCATGGCTACGATGACATCTGATCGTCGTGGAAGATTGGCCATGCAGTGGTACTGACTTCCATGGAGATCTGGACATGTCACTACCAGATGGGGAGAAATTTGATGACGAAGGTACTTTTTTTTTTTTTTTTGTGATTTTTTTAATTATTTTTGGTATATATGTGTTTATAACATTTTTTTTGTCAAAGCAGATGTTGGACTAGAGCGTCCTGTTGGGATGTCCCTGATAGCTAGGCGCATCACCTGCCAGTTTTATGTCGCTCCTTATCAGGAGGGGAGTGACAGTAAGGAGGAGATCGTGAGGAATCTTGAGGGGTTGAATCATGGTATCCCAGAGTATGCTCGAGTGGGAGACATTCCTCGTTAGTACTAGAGACACACAGTGGGAGTATCGAACCGGATCTGCCGATTGCTGCCTCGTGTTGCACGAGCAGTTTCATGCTACCATGATAACCATGCTGATTAGTTCCTAGGTCCAACATTTTACATTTTTTGAGGCCTACATGCCACTAATATATCAGGCCTATGAGCTGCCGATGTTATTTGAACACACATATTATTTTTTGGGGTTTTGATGTATCAAACATTATCACCATATATACATATGTTGTATTTTCTTGCTTACTATGGTACAAATGATTTGTTTTGGCTTTTCACATGTTTCGTAAATGTCTATCCAACACAGAATTAGCTAATGCATCTGTCAATGTATTCATGCGTCTAGGGATATGCTGATATGTAATGTCATCAAAGTGCATTTCCAGTAGATCAATACGTAGATACATTCTCAATATCTGAGGGTTTCTGATGGTATATTGCCCGTTGAGTTGAAGGACAACAAGCTATGAATCTAGGTTGACAACCAATTCACGAATGTAAAGAGAAATGGCTTCTGACAATAGTTCGATGACTGCACTGTATTCAACAATGTTATTAGTTGTGTGACCTAAAAAAATACCTTGAAGATCAATCAACTCACCGTGAGGGTCATAAATAGCCCATGCCGTGGAGGATAGATTCCGGGTACTACGGAAAGCACCATCAGCGAAACCGATGTGAGGAGTCACAAACATCTGCAAAGCAGGGAAAACATAGTAAATAGGAAAGCTGTTTGAAAACTAACACACCAAACCACACTACACAAAAATGAATGACACACTAATGTACACAAGTAACCATGCAAGATGACCTAAGCATAGTACTTCTTGAGATAAAGCTCGTTTCGGGGCTTGTCCAAAGGATTTCCTTCATAATCAATAAGCTCATAGGCCCCTTTTTGCAAAATGCATTTTACAATGTAGGGCCCATGCCACATGGGTTCGAACTTTCCTGCCCCCAACTTATCATTAGCTTGATCGTATAGTAAAACCAAATCACCCTCAGAGAACACGCGAGGGGAGACCGACCAATCAAAATGGGACTTGACTCGCTTCTTTTGTGCTTCAATGACCAAAGCAGTGAGATGACGAGTCTCATCCAGCCATTCTAAATATAAGAGGCACTCTTCCTGAGGTGATGTTTTGGGGAGAAGTTCAACAGCTAGCTTGAGTGAAGGAATTTCACATTCAATTGGTAATGTTGTTTCTAGACTGTAGAAAAGCTGGAATTGTGTAAAACTAGTTGCGTATTTGGTCGAGGTTCAGTAAGCCCATAGAGATGAGAAGAGAATGAGACACCAATTTGACTTGTGCATCCCAATAGTAAGTTGAAGCATTGTAACCCAAACTTTGTTTACAACTTCAACTTGACCGTTGGCTTGAGGGTAATACGGGGTTGAGCCATCGTGGTGCAAAACCAACATAGAGGTCAACTCAGCCATCATGTAATCTCAGAAATGGGAGCCATGGTCTGTGAAAATGGCTTGAGGTACAACAAACCTGGAAATAACGTGATTGAAAAGAAATTTAGCCGTCGTTGTACCTTCTGCAAAGTATGTAGGCATCGCTTCGGCACATTGGTGAAATAATCCACAACAATGATAATATAACCATGCCCCCTAGCCAAACAAGGTTTACATGTCATATTGTGCCTTGTTTCTTTATCACCGGGACAATATTTGACACCCAATCTGTAAGAGGGATTGGATAGATGAATCCAACGTTGAGAATTTTTTCAACTTCACCGTCGATAGCGGCGACTTTCCTAGGATGCACAAGACGGATCCATTGGCGAATGAGAATCACATGAGGATAAGTTGGGATTTCATGCACAAAGATGCTAGGATCAATGCCAGACATTTCTTTGTATGACCACACAAACACATCACGAAATTCTTGAAACAGATGAGTATAGGTCTTGATCTCATCCAGTGAACAAGTCACCCTCATATGGACATGTACAATGATACCAGGCTTGATAGAAATATCAATTGGCATCATTTGGGTAATATTACCCAAATTTCCTTCCAACCATACTTCATGAGTTAGGATCAGTGCCAAAAGCGAGAGGGAAGGAAACTAAGAAGAGAACTCTTCGAGACTGGTAGACATGACTGCTAGGTGAGGTAGGAACGAGGAACGATGATGAGTATCATTCCAAGGTGGTTCCTCGAGAGACATTACTTCCATGATACTCTCGTCAAAAAGAAAAGTCTCGGCTAAGGGATCAGGAGATTCCGAAGCACCAAGCCATGCAGATTGAGAATACCTATCAAGAGAAGTCCAGGAAACAGGAGAATCAAAGGATACAGAACTTGAGGTCGAAACAATCTTCACGTAATTGATTTCAGTTGGACTAAGTGGCATAACCTTGCCCTAGGTATCAACAAGATCTGGTGAAGGTATCAACCAAGGATCAGATTTGCCTAAGATCATGTTAACAGAGGTGACATGAGGAGGTGGGAAGGGAAAAATTCCATTCAAGGAAGAATCTTTAAAAATACTTGCCCCCACACTCTCACAAGGAGCACCAGTGTGCTTGACATATGGAACATTGCCATCCAAGGAGGAAGAGGCATAGAAGGATAGGTGGTTGACAGTGACGATCTTCCCTTGATGGGGAAAAAAGATCACGCAGAATAGGGAGGAGGCTACAACATGCATGGCATGGGTCCAGCTCTATCCAAGTAGAAGATTATAATTGAGATTAGCATCAACAATCTCTACCTTGAATTGTATTGTCTTTCCCTCCAAAGTAATGGCAAGGTTAGGTAAGACACCAAAGGGTTGTGAATCATGCCCATCGAAAGCTTCCAAAGTGTTTGGGGATTGGTTCAAAGTAGGAGAACCAATTTCCTTCCAGCAGGCAATTGACATGATGCAGGTAGAAGCACCTTCATTGATGACAGTCCTGTGAATGGTTTTCTCATTGATGATTACCTGAATGAGAAAGGAAATCTGATGAGGCAGGTGCAGAACATGGTTCTCTAGATCAAAATATATCAAATTGGAATCAATAGGATCAATACTCCCGATAGTTGACAGTAAAAATTTTCGCTGAGATAGACAGCTTTGGAGCACCTCGAGAGCCGACAATGCTGACAGTGCCTGAGCCAAATCCTCAACAATATTATTGTGCTGAGCGGCTCAAGCATTGGGACTATACGAGGATTTCCTTAGCACACCTCAGGAGGGTGACCAAATAGCGAAATCCGGGTTAGGGAACTCTATATGAAGAGGGCCAAAACTTAGGGAAAAAAAAGAAGGGGTGGACTCTTTCTCTTTCCCAGCTGTCGGAGTAGGAGTTTGGTAATCATTTGATCTAGTATCCAAATTAATAGGCCTACTCATCATGAACACTTAAGATCCTGAGGAAGCGGATGATTGAGGTTGGTCTACCATTTGATTTTGTTGAGATGGAAATGGGTCTTTTAGGATAGCTGGGGTTCCTTTGAGAAAACGACTAACTTCGGACCATCGGGGACAATCCTTGGTATAGTGATCCTCCTCACAAATGAGGCGTTGATACTTAGGCTTCCGTCATGAAGAATCACCAGCAGACGACTTAGGAGGACCCTGTCTTGGGGCATCATCTTTAGCATTGCCTTTGTCTTTCTTCTTACCTTTCGAGGATTTGTCCACTGTGGTAGACTGGATAGCGTGGACCTCTGAGGTTTTACCAGGGCCAGGTGGATTCTGGGAGGAACTATTGGAAGTAGTGTTTGAGACTGAATTCTGTTTGGAAGAAGATTTAGCAGGGGTCTAGGACACTGAACCAATTACTCCATCAACAGGATGTGTACCTTGTGACTTCAATACTGTGGGATCGGATGATGGCCACGGAGCATCGGGTAATAACTCATATAAAGTTCCAGAATGAGAATAAACAAGTTCTAAGTATTGGGCATGAGCAATGGCTTGCCCTTCGGTAACGCATCTGCCCATAGCTATATCACGAGCAATTGGAGTGATGAATGACTTAGTAAACCATTCGGTAAGCAACTGATCAACAATCTCGAAATTGATCAGGTGACATCTACGTCCCCATTCATGGATGTGATCGAAGATGTGTGTCATAGTATCTTGCTTAAGCGATTAGGTGCCAGTTTCATAGCGAACTGGCAACTGGAAATGCATGAGGAAAGCCATGGCTAAAGAGTTGAAGTCATGGTAAGTACTTCGAGGAAGCTCGATGTACCACTTGGCTGCAATGCCTATGAGGGTTCGTTGGAAAATACGAAGACGAATAGAATCATCAACATAAGAATTCAAAGAGCACCAGAGGTGATATGTCATCACATGGGCTTGAGGATCTTCTTTTTCTTTCCCATCAAACTTAGGACAATCGCTCGGGATCTTGGACGGAACCGGAGGCTAGTATGGTGAATGAAGAATTGGATCATTCGTAAGGTGAGACACATTTGGCAACTCTAGTGTGGCCAAGAATGGAAATTGAGTATTAAAAGGCATTGGAGGTCGATAAGCGGGTCCAACCGAAGGAGCCCATCCCTGCTGGTAAGGATTTTGGCCCCATAGTGGGGGATTTTGGCCATATGGCATTTGATTTTTCCCCCATTGTAGGTTACCTTGGCCATAGGGAGGATTTTGACCTTGAACACCTTGAAACTGTCTGGTCATAGGTTGCTGATAAGCAACATACGGGTTAAGAGGTTGTTGAGCCTATTGACCTTGGACATATGGATATTGTACCTGTTGTCCCTGAACATACGAGTTTTGAACTTGTTGTCCTTGAACAAGAGGATTTTGGACCTACTGTCCTTGGACATAAGGATTGTACACTTGTTGCCCTTGGACATAGGGATTCTGTACCTGCTACCCTGGGGCAAAAGGATTATGTACCTATTGACCCATGTTGGCTAGATGGGCCTTGATGCAGGTTTAGTGTTAGTCAGCCAAGAAAATCCCTACACTACTGGCCCTTTCGGCATTAGCCCGCAGAGTGTGGACCGAAGTCTCACTTGAAGCAGTATGGGGGGATGCAAGAACCAAGTTTCTGCACCCTGAAATGGTCATGATGTCGATCAATACTTACTGATCCTACCTTCATGCAGATCGATAAGCCTTTATGGCTTATCGATGTTCTTTCTCTTTTGTCCTTCAGTACCTCTACAAAGGTACTCGACTGATCTTCGTGCAGCCCTAAACCGAGGTCCAAGCACTTATGTGCCTCTGTGACTATGTTACTATACAAGTTCCCAAGTTATCGTAAGTGTTACCTAATCTACCATGTATTTATAGTTACCTTCATGTAATCATTTACTCTTGCTTGTGTTCAATTAACAGATATAATAAAATACATTTGCACATCAAATAAGCATTATAATGTAAACCCAGATTGTAACATAATATAATCAGATGCATTAAATAGAGACAAAATACACAGTGCTTGCAGAGTAATTCTCTTTATTGATATCTCAAATTCAGTACAAACTCTATTCGCCCTCTGCACACAGCTGCGGACTTCCACCCTAAGCCTCTGCTCACTCAGCTGCAGAGCCTCTACCTATGCTAAGACTCAAGAAAAATTAGAACTTCTTACCCCAAAATCATTATTCCATTACTTACTACTCCTCTCTTAGACTCTTCTAAGACTCCTTTTCTATACAATCCCATGGTCTGCAGACCATGGGTAGATCTTTACAACTGACATGAGACTTCACAAAACAAGGGCAGATAACCCTTTTACCTCTTCGCACTCCGTGACCACAAAATGCAGAGGCTTTACATTTTTATTACAAAATTTTGGCCTTCTGCCCCACAACATGGGCTTTTAGCCCCAAAACTAGCTCTTGGGGGAACCCGTTCCCAATAGGCCCCCAACACAAACATGGTGACTCACCCTCGAGTCACTCTGCAGGCGCGAGATCTTGGCACAAAGATCCCCCAGCTTGACCTATATGACTACTGCCTCAGCGGTGCACAACACGACTTCCTGCTTGATTTCCTCAACCAACTGCTCTGTTTCTAGCCCTGCACTGTCAGCTTGCAGCTTCTGCTGAGTCTCCTGTAGACTAGCCAGCTTGCCTTCAATGGAGGTTGTGATCAAGTAGGCCTCATCCAACCAAGGGTTCAAGCGCACCTTTAGCACTGCCTCTTTATGCTGAGCTGCATCTACCAGCTCCTTTAGTGCCTTCGCCTCCTGCAACTTTGCGAGTCTCTGTGTGAGGGCATAGTATGCGCTGTCTCTTTTACCTCATCGTAGCGCTATTGCAGCTCTCGCACCTCTGTTTCCAGCCTCTACATAGTTGGGTCTTCTTGTAGGTTGGTTAGTACTTCAAATGACTGTTCAAAAAGCATTGTGTAGTCTGCCACTGCACTTTCTATTCCACTATTGCCTATGTTATAGTAGTCGCACGCTGCTCCTTGACTTCTGGTGGAGTCAAAGGCTGGGTCCTCAGCTGTAATTCTGCAATTTGGAGGTTCAACTCCGACTGAACCTTTGCCAACTCTATGCGGGCGTTGCACACCCCCGTATTGAGTTTACGAATGTGCACATCTACCGGATCACCTACAGGAATGAACAACTCCAAGACCATTTGGCATGCTTCCTCCACAACCTGAGCTATGTGCTTGTTCTTATCGATCACATCGTTTGTAGTGACGCTAGAAGAATCTCGCTATACGACCATCTGAGAATCGCTAATTATATGCTCGTTGATCACTTGCAAAGCACATTGTTCATAGGCCCTCAGCTCTGTGATCACCCCATCCTACAGCAGGTGGAGTGCCTCGCTAGGAAGCGCTGCCAAGTTCAGCTCTATTCCCTTGAGTGCACTGACAGTGGGCTTGTCAGCTTTGGTCTCTGTCGTCAGTGCTCCATATGGAAGCACTATGGTTTGGGAGTCCTTCGCATGCAGTACCAAAGACCAGACCGGTGGATGTCGCGCCGGTCTATGTTTCCCTAATCTGCAACTCTTGCAGATTTGCCTGAATAGCCCCCATGATTTGAATTGGATCCTTAAACACTCTTATAAATTCCTGAACTTTGTAAAACTCATACCAAAGTTTGAAAGTGCTATGGATGTCGAGCTTATCGAAAATAACCTTTGGACAATGGCAATTGTGGTCAGCATGAAGCAACGAGGGCCCTTAGTCAAAGCGCGCAGACCGTTGGCCCATGGTAACCACATGCTAGCACAAACTAGCAAAATTGAAAGTTAGATCCAAAAACGGAGGTAGTTTCTGATACACGATTAGCGCTAATTATGTATCGCAGGGCATCCCCCTCAGTGAAGGAAAGCCCCAAGCGCTTGGTCACAGGGAAAAGCATAGAACCGCATGGAAATCGCCGATTCTGTTATAAGGTGGGCCCTGCGCTAAAAACAACAGGATATCGGAAGGCCCTCAAGCAGTAAGCAGATTCATCTCAGTCTCACGTGATTCCATACAATGGGTGACACGCGTCCAGCGGATGAGAGAGAAAATCACTCTCATCGTGCGGGTAAAGGGCATTCTACTTACCCGCGCGATATGGACAGAGACCATAGGATATGGAGGTCCCAGATCAATGGTGGAGAAGCAATTTGATGGATGACCGGATTTGACAAGGAAATAGGCTGAGGCGGATAAGATTTGAGATCCGACATGACCCATGAGTTGGCAGAGGGAACAGTTTCACGGGCAATCTTGGAGCAACGGAAATAACGACCGTTTAAAGAGAACTGACACTCAGTTCGCGAGGGAAATAGGTGGCCACCTCTTTGTGAAGCGTCACAGTGATGATGACGCAGAGTAGGGGAATTCCAATGGACAGAGGTAGGAGATCCAGAGAGCCAGGAAGCAGAAATGAATAGTTAGGGAGCAGATTGGCTTTAAGCCACGAACAGACAGAGAAAGCAGAGAGGAGAAGAAGTAGTAAAAGAGAGCAGAGAGAGAGAGAAGAAACGAAATTTGCAGAGAACAGAGAAGCTGAGCTGACCTGCAGAGCAAAGGCAGCATCGAGCAGATAGAGACAGAGAGAGTCCAAGAGTCTGTGAACTCTAGAGAAGGCTTGAGAGGTTCGAGCAACTCCTTTGTGTATACCTGTCAGGTAATGAGTACCAAATTGGACTCATACCACTGAGACCAGTTGAGGTCGAGTTTCAGAAAGGGGAGTCTGTGTACTCTAGAGGCTTGGGGGTTCCAAGAACAGCCCTACTGATCATTATCTATTAAGTGATACTCAATTTGAGCTCACTGTTGTAAAACTCTGCTTTTTAAGACACAATAGAAAGGCCACCACTAAAGGCTAGACCATGAGACATAGCCCAGGAGGATTAGGTGAACTCCTTATTAAATTTTTTGTGATTATGTTTTTTCTTGATATGTTCTCTTACTATTCCAGTGTCTGTGTATTTCATAATATTATTGATCCGTTGCATAAAATAACGTAGACACTCCCTAGCACCTAAGTATGTAATACCTTCATTAATTAACTGAGATCATTCACGAGTGATTTCAGATCAAGTGGTATCAGAGCTCTATAGGTTGTTTAAGGTTAGACAAGCTTGTGTTGGATTTTGTTGTTGAATGCTAACTAGATCAAAGCTTAAATTAGGAGAAGGAGAGTTGGTTGAAACTAATCCAAAAATTGGAAGAGTTTATTCCAAGAAGAAAATGTCAGAAGAAAATCCCTTGGAATCAGATCCCCAGTTCATGGATAGTTTTATGACCTTGAAGTCAATGGTGGAAGAAATGTATAGGGACTTTAGGAAACATAAAGATGAAGATTCATCAAGCTCCAAACAAGATAAAGGAGAAGAAGAGTCTCTCCTCCATGACCACTCTAAAGGCAAAGGGAAAGAAGAAAAATTTCTCACACCTCCTAATAGCCCTGAAAGTAAAAAGAAGACATCTCTGATTAAATTAGATGTTAAATTTGATTTACCAATATATGATGGAGAGTTGAATGCAGAGAAGCTGGATAATTGGATCAGACAAATTGATGTTTATTGCAGAGTGCAAAGTATCGACTCAGACAAGAGTAAGATTCAGCTGGCCGGCCTACGCCTCAGAGGCACTGCCTTGGTATGGTGGGAAGGTAGGACACAAGCTGACATGAAGAAACATGGTAAGATTATTTCTGTCCAGAGTGAATTTGTTTCTGCAATCAAAAAGTAGTTATATCCACTAGCTTACATGCAGCAAGCCATGATGAGCTGGCAAACTCTTTGCCAATTGAAAGGGAAAAGTGTACAAGGTTACACCCAAGAATTTAGGAAAAGAGCTTTGATTCTAGGAATTTCATTAAAATCACCTAAGACTCTGTTTAAGTACATAGGTGGTCTACACAGCTACATGAGGCACACTATCCTCATGTTTAATCCCTCTAGTATAGATGAGGTATCTGTTCAAGCTACGCATCTAGAAGCTAGAGGAAAGAATGAGAACCTAGAAGTTGGGGGATCATCCAAGCTCATTGCAAGCAAGAATAAGGAGAAAAGAAAATAGAAATGGAAAGAGAGGAAGGCCAACACTGCACAGAAAAGGAAGTCTTCATGCACTTACTGTAAGAAGGATGGACATGATGATGAGAACTGTTGGATTCTGCATTTGGAGCTGAAACCTAAGAAGTTCGAGGGCAAGAAGAAGAAGACTGTTGCAGCTATTCAGAAAGATTTGGGGCCAGAATCATGAGATGAAACAACCATTGCAGCCACAGGTATAAAAGGTAAAAATTTTGAAGCATCTACTAGTAATTTTGCACAATCTATTAATGATGAAGAAAATGAAAGAAAAAGACATGATCTTTCCATATTCGAGCTATTTCCAAACATCAAAAGATTGATACTTTGTTTGATAGTGGCTCACAAGTAAATTTAATTTCTGAAGCAATTGTAAAGAAGTTGGGATTATTGACTACACCTCACAGGAAACCATACCCATTAGGTTGGTTAAGTGATAAAGCACAACTACAAGTGACTAGACAATGTAAACTTAAGTTTTCTTTCGGGTCAGCATTTGTAGATGAGGTTGAGTTAGATATAGTTCCTTTGGATATATGTGGAATTGTTTTGGGAAGTCCCTACTTGTATGATAGAAAAGATATTTTATATAGAGTTGAGAACAAGTATCTACTTGTTAAAGATGGGATCAAATACTTTCTAAGGGCTCGTAAGCTCAAGAATAATTATACTCTCATAAAATCAGGGCAGATGAAAAGAATTGTAAATTCATGAAAACAATTTTTAATGATGGTTGTAAAGGAAAAGACACCTGAGAAAACCAATGTATTTGAGGGTTGTGATGCTAAACAACAAGCTGATTTAGAAAAGTTTGTTTCAGAATATGATATCTTGTTTCAAGAACCTAAAGGTCTCCCACCCAAAAAGGAAATAGTACATGATATTAATTTGCAGCAAGATGCTCCATTGCCTAACATCAGAATGTACAAGTTGTCCGCTTTAGAGAATGCAGAAATCAAGAAGCAGGTGCAAGAGTTGCTCGAGAAGGTGTTCATTAGACAAAGCACATCACCATGTGGGTTTCTAATCGTTTTGGTAAGAAAGAAAGATGGCTCGTGGAGAATGTGCATTGATTAATGAGCACTGACTAAGATAACGATAAAAAATCGTTATCCCCTTCCTCGCATAGATGATCTATTAGATCAATTGAAAGAAGTTGTTTATTTTTCTAAGTTAGACTTGCATAGCAGATATCATTAGGTCAAAGTTGCAGAACAAGATGCATGGAAGACTGCTTTCAAAACAAAGCAGGGATTGTATGAGTGGTTGGTTATGCCTTTTGGCTTAACTAATGCCCCCCGCTACTTTAATGAGAATAATGAATGATGTACTCAGGCCTTTTCTTGATGATTTTGTTATTGTATATCTGGATGACATTCTTATATTTAGCAAAACATGGGAGGAACATTTAAAGCATGTTAAGCAGACACTAGAAGTTTTGACAAGAGAAAAACTTTATGTTAAACTCTTAAAATGAGAATTTGGCAAAAAATCTTTGAATTATCTGGGTCATATAGTAGGGGGTGGTGAATTGAAGATAGATCCCTCTAAGTTGGCAGTCATTGTGAACTGGCCTAAACCCGAATCTGCTACAGAAGTTAGAAGCTTCTTAGGAGCAACACAATATTGGAGAAATTTCATTTCTAACTTTTCCTTAATTGCAGCTCCCTTACGTGCTTTAACAGGATTGAACAATGTGTTTCAGTGGGGACGCAAACAACAGAAAGCCTTCTACACCTTGAAAGAAAATATTAGTACAGCACTAGTACTAGCACTACCTAATATTCAAAGACCATTTGAGATCCAATGGATGGTAGTGACTATGCCATGGGAGCAATGTTGATAGAGCACGGTAAACCCATATGTTATCATTTTGAGACATTTAATTCTGCAGTAGTTAACTATCACACATATGATAAAGAATTGCATGCATTAGTACAGAGTGTGAAAAAGTGGAAACATTACTTAATGGGTAAAGAGACAGTTATACATACTGATCATCAACCACTTCAATATCTACACTCCCAAACTAAGTTGCAACAATCAAGACACTATAGATGGATGGGTTTTATACAACAGTTTCATTTAGTCATCAGATATAAAAAGGGCATACACAATAAAGTTGCAGACATGTTATCTAGTCCAGTTATAAATGCATCTACTATACTTAAGCATAACTCAGTATTGCATGAGAGCTACATTGAACAATATGCTCAAGATATAGATTTCAAAGATGTATATGCAACTTTAAGTCAAGGCAAAATAGTAGAAATATTGGATTATCACATTAAGGACCAACTCTTTTATCATTGTGGGAAGCTATGCATTCCACAAACTGAAAGAGTAAAAATAATTCGAGAAGCACACAATTCTCTAATATCATATCACTTTGGGGTAAGTAAAACGGCTGCACAGCTGCAAAAATTTTGTTATTGGCCAAAAATGAATGAGACAGTTTCTAGATATGTAAGAGGGTGTACCATGTGTGCTAAAAGCAAGCCCAACAATAGAAAACTAGGCTTGTACACTCCACTACTAGTTCCTTCTCATCCTTGGGAAAGTGTTTCCATGGACTTTGTTGGAGGACTGCCTAAATCTAGGAAAGGTCATGACTATTTATATGTTGTTGTGGATAGGTTCAACAAAATGTGTATTTTGATACCTTGTAATAAACAGATTACAATTGAACAAACTACAAAGCTGTTCTTTCAGCATGTATGGGTTCATTTCGGATTACCCACTTTCATTGTATCTGATCAAGACACCCAATTTGTTGGGAAGTTTTGGTTGAGTCTGTGGGAATTGATGGACACCAAACTGAAGAAAAGCACAACCTTTCATCCACAAACAGATGGCTAGACAGAAGTGGTCAACAGGACAATGATCCAGTTACTCAGAGGCTATTGCAGCAAGCATCCCAAACTTTGGGATGAACATTTGTGTTATGTGCATCATGCTTACAACCGAGCAAAACATTCTTCTACACAGAGATCTCGTTTTGAGACCTATTTTGGTTTCACACCAAGGTCTCCCTTGGATTTTGTCTTTGGTAAAGACATAGGAGTTGATGGACATAGTGATGTGGACAAGGCAACCAAATTCATTGAACAAATCCAAGAGATTCACCAGGCAGTACAGGAATAGTTGGAAAAGAGCCAAGCCAAATACAAGGCAAGGAATGACAAGCATCGGATGGAGTATAGTTTCCAAGTTGGTGATCAAGTTTGGCTGTATATCAAGAAGGACAGAATGCAAGGTGAAGGTAAAAAGCTAAAGCCAATAAGATATGGACCTTTCAAGATACTTGAGAAAATTGGTGAGAATGCTTTTCACCTTGATTTACCAGCTTACATGCACATCTACTCAGTCGTTAATGCAGACAAGTTGAGACTATTTGAACCTTCATTAATTGAAGAATCCGAAGAGCAGAGTCAATTGCCTTCTATTGATGATCTGTTACCTGAATATCTCAATGAACTGCAGGAAGACACAGTTTTGGACAGGAAGGTGAGGAAGACGTGCAGGGGAGATGTTGAGTACCTTAGGATTGGACTCAAGGGTTCAAAGCCAAGTAGCGCAAAATGGATCAAGATTGGACAAGTGAGACAGCTATACCCTCACTTAGTCAATGCTTGAAAACCAACTTTTGGTGGTCCAAAAGCTTTTTCAGTGGGAAGGTCGTGATCCGAATTAGATCCTTAAACACTCTTATAGTTTCTTGAACTCTGTAAAACTCATACCAAAGTTTCAAAGTGCTATGGATGTCGAGCTTATCAGAAATAACCTTTGGACAATGGCAATTTGTGGTCAGCACGAAGCAACGAGGACCCTCAGTCAAAGCGCGTAGACCATTGGCCCATGGTAACCGCGTGCTGGCACAAACTGGAAAATCGGTAAGTTAGATCCAGAAGCGGAGGTAGTTTCTGATACGCGATTAACACTAATCGCGTATCGTAGGGCATCCCGCTCAATGAAGGAAAGCCCTGAGCGCTTGATCACAGGGAAAAGCATAGAACCACACATAAATCGTCGATTCTGTGAGAAGGCGGGCCCCGCGCTAAAACCGGCGGGATATCGGAAGGCCCTCAAGCGGTAAGTGGATTTGGCTCAGTCCCACACGATTCCATACAATGGGTGACATGCATCTAGTGGATGAGAGAGAAAACCACTCTCATTGCTCGGGTAAAGGGCATGCTACTTACCCGCACGATATGGACGGAGACCGTAGGATCTAGAGGCCCTAGATCAACGGCGGAGAAGCAATCCAATGGATGACCGGATTCGACAAGGAAATAGGCTGAGGCAGATAAGATTTGAGATCTGGCATGACCGATGAGTTGGCAGAGGGAACGGTTTCGTGGGTGATCTTGGAGCAACAGAAATAACGACCATTCAAAGAGAACTGACACTCAGTTCATGAGGGAAACAGGTGGCCACCTCTCTGTGAAGTGTCACAGTGATGATGATGCAGAGCAGGGGAATTCCAGTGGACAAAGGTAGGAGATCTAGAGAGCCAGGAAGCAGAAACGAACAGTCAGGGAGCAGATTGGCTTTAAGCCACGAACAGACAGAGAAAGCGGAGAGGAGAAGAAGCAGTAAAAGAGAGCAGAGAGAGAGAGAAGAAAAAAAAGTTGTAGAGAATAGAGAAGCTGAGCTGACTGGCAGAGAAGAGGTAGCATCGAGCAGACAAAGATAGAGAGAGAGTCTAAAAGTTTGTGAACTCTAGAGAAGGCTTGAGAGGTTCGAGCAACTCCTCTGTGTATATTTGTGGGGTAATGAGTACCATATTGGACTCATACCATTGAGACCAGTTGAGGTCGAGTTTCAGTAAGGGGAGTCTGTGTACTCTAGAGGCTTGGGGGATCCAAGTACAGCCCTACTAATCATTATCTGTTAAGTGAGACTCAATTTGAGCTCACGGTTGTAAAACTCTGCTTTTTAAGACACAATAGAAAGGCCACCACTAAAGGCTAGACTAGGAGATGTAGCCCAAGAGGATTGGGTGAACTCCTTATTAAATTTGTTGTGATTATGTGTTTGCTTGCTATGTTCTCTTACTATTTCAGTGTCTGTGTATTTTGTAATTTTATCGATCTGTTGTATAAAATAACATAGACACCCCCTAGCACATAAGTCTATAATACCTTCATTGATTAACTGAGATCATTCACGAGTGATTTCATATCACCCCAACACCTACTGCTGCTACTGCTCAAACTGCTGTAGCAGTTCTGCGATGGCATCCTGCACTTTATCCCCAATTTCATTTAGATCCCCCTCTGTTAGGGTGATTGGGTCCATGGACGTCTTACTTCTATCTTCAGGCGCGATTTTGATCTGATGATACCAAAAGAACCCATCAGTGAAAGAGTATGCTTCTTGGTCGCCTACATTATCCAGGACTTCATCAGTGAATGGGGTTGGGAAGGGGTCATGCACACAAGCATCATTCGACTTCCGGAGATTCATGCATATATTTATTTCTTCTTTCTATTTCTTTTCCTGAACCACTATCGGGATTACCCAATTGGACTCTTCTACTGGTTCAATAATTCCTGCCGTGAGCATCTTATCCAACTCAACACGAACCCTTTCCTTATACTTAGAATTAAGGTGGTAAGGTCTTTGTTTTATAGGCTTCAAGTTCGGTTTCAGGGTGATCCTCATGACACGTAGGTCTCCTATTATTCCTTTTATATCAGAAAACTTTGTGGGGAACAAATCCTAATATTCACAGAGGAGCTCAGCGACCTTGTCTACTGTTGCATCATCCAAATAGTCCCCAATCTTTGAAAATTTCGGTTCTGCCTCTATGCCAATGTTGACCTTCCTGGTTTTCAGCAGCGTGTTATGTTAGGATCCTCTATCTATGGACATTCAACCTCACGGTGACCTTCAGTTTCTGGAATATTAACTTTTTGGGGATCCTTGTCTTCTTCTTCAATGGTCACGTTATAGAATTCTAGTGCATGACTCAACTGGGTAGTCCAATCAGGTTGGATTAGGTCCAAAGGATCTTGTGGTATCCTAAAGATCACTGCTTTAACCTCCTGTAGCACCACATCAATACAGAGAAACCTATCCTCAAAGCTGAACGTCATTAAAAACCCTTGGTGCAAGATGTCCCATTCTTCCATGCTATGGCAGAGCTCGGTTTCCAAGTACCAATTCATTGGTATGATGCCCAGGGTATGACAAAATATATGCACCCATTCAGGCTGGGGCTCTGTGCCATAAGCCTTATTCCATTTAGCCAGGTGATCGCGCGGGTCATCTCGTCTGTCATATTTATCTGTCATCTGCACTTTTGGCTGCCCAAAACGTATTCTCATCATCCTCCTATAGTCGCGCCAATCACTAAAACTATCCTTGTGCGTACCCCACCATCTTGCAGGCGTAGCGCGCAGTACCCAGTCCAAGGCCTGGAAGCGATGTTTCTTCAGTACTTCTCTTTCAAATGCATCCAAAAAGAAATCAACATCAGTTAGCCCATCATAATGAGGCAGATTCCTGACTTCGGATGACACACAATGCAGCGATTTGGTCATCATATTACAATGTAGCATCGAGACTTCATGTAGCCAGTTCTGCCAATGCTCCAATTCTTCATCTGAATCTGACGTGCAAGAGCTTTCGTGATCCCATGCAATGCGTCCATCTACTGTTGGATTCACCCAATCCTGGTCTTGCACCATTATCTTGTAAATCTAGTCCAGATCATCATCACTTTCATAATCTCAGACTGGTTCTGTATAGCACGGTCCCTCCATGGGATCCAGTGGCACCACTACACGGAGTGACTTGTTTTCAAATATCATCTTCTACTTCTTCAGGTTGATTACCCCATTCATGTCAGTGGCCCAATCGATTCCAAGGAGCACAAGGTAGGGATTGCTATCATCCATAATCTCTATTACCTCAAAATCCGCCAGCGTGCTTGCACCCTCAATGTCAACTGTGACCCCTTGCAGCCTCCCCATTGGGATAATTTTCTGTTGATTCACCATCCTTAACTGTATCGGAGACCATTGGAGCGCAGGTCTCCCCATTCTCTCCCAGGTCTGTTTTGGCAAAACATTTGCGTCAGACCCCAGATCCAGGATAACTTCGTCCATTGCATATTCCCCTATCTGCGTGGAGAGTCTCATCTCCAGCCTGGTCCCTGCCTTGTGCTTGCCAAGCTTCCTGACCATGCCCAATTCACTAGTATGGCCTCCGATCGTAGCGGCATGTCAATATCATCGGATTTAGACAGTCCCTTGCATAGTGTCCTGGGCCTCTGCAATTGTAACAAATCAGTTGTCCTTGGCCTCTCCCAGGCCCTCCTCCACCTCGGCCTCGGCCGCACCCCTAATATTCACCTCGCGTTCCCCCAATGCCTTGGTCTGGAGGCTGCGTTTCTGTCTGCATTCTATATGCGGGTGTCCTATCCATCATCAATTCGTAACTTCGACAATTGTGCTCGTCATGGCCTATTAATTGACATAAATTGCAGAACAGTTGCTACGATGTTTGTACAAATTTCTGTAGCAAATGGCAATTATCAGTTGTATTTTTCCATGCTACCTGACATATAGCACACCATAGCACAGGAACTGCACTTGGCCCCGCTATGGCCTCCAGTCATAGAGGCATTGGTCCTCTTGCTGCAACGTAGTTCACGAAAACTGGGCAATGATCCTTGTCATGCCCTTGACCCTTGCATTTTATGCACCAAACCTCTTTGCATGCCTCTAATCAAGCAGTTTTGTCCTACTTCAGACTTTGCATTTTGAGACAAAGGTTTTGCAACTGTGCATGAATCTGTTGAACCCCTAGATTCAGATCTTGCATTAGCGTTTCGTGCAGTCTCATTGCAATCTCCAAGGCTTCTGCCTGAGTCGTAATCTTTTGTTGTGACAGTGCAACCCTCATGTGAGGTAGGAGCGAAGCGAACCACTCGCGATGTTTCCCATCCGTTAAATTCATATTGGATTCACAAATTTTACACTTCAATCTCTGATCTAACTCCCAAGGGGTCTCCCCTGGTTTCATCGCGATTTCCTTGAATCCCACAATCGACTGCATTTCAAACTTAGGCCTACTGAATTATTTATTCATCATGGTCTGGATCTCTCCCAACGTAGCTACCTGGTTGTCATTAGAGTACTTGATGTACCAAGTTAGCGTGCAATATTGCAAAGCACTAACCAACATCGCCTTCTTCATGTAATCATTTGTAACACCCTGAGCTTCCATTATAGCCTTTATGATGAACCAAAATTGGTCCAGGTTCTCATTCTTTATGCCCTTATACAGGTAGTTTTACGGAGTTCGCCATATTGAACAGTGGAGGTGGTGGTGGTGTGGGTGATGGGGTGAGCGGTGGAGGTGAGGATAGAGGTGGTGTGGATGGATGTGATGAGGGTGCAGGTGGTGTAGGCATTCACAGAACCCTTTTCTTATCAACTGAATAACGCTTAGGGGAGAAATCTGTGGTGTCCCTTCGTTTTCACTTAAAGGGAGTCTGATCAGTGGGCTATACTCAGGACCTTTTCTTCCTCCGTCCCTGAAAGGTTTTCCACTTTGTGTAACTCCAAACATCAAGGTAACCGCATAACCTGTTGTTCACACAAGAGCATCTTAATCCAAGTATTCAATGATTTTAAATACTTACCTTGCGGTCCTTTGAAGAAGTGGTGCTCTGCTTCGCTATAATTGATAGAGGTATCGACTATGAACTCGATCAAAAATCCTTCTATGATGTGGTCGAGTGAATGGTCAACTGTGCGCATGATCTTGTCTTCAAAAGATTCTAACCTCTATACTAGCACTGCTGTCCAAACAATCAGCTTGTCAAGCCTCCACCTTCCTTGACCATCTACCAACTTTGCGATCCACTTGTATAACTCAACCGGGAAGGAATAAATGAAGATTTTGTGTATTTCTGTGTACAGGTATCTGTCCAACCACTGTTCTTTTGTGAATCACGGGTTCTTGTTTTCTTGCACCATGAATTCGTGGATCTACCTATCCAACCAGGTTTCAATTTCTTTCTTAGTTGGATTCCAATAGTACAACATCACACATCTCTCATGCACATCCCGGTCCCGACAACGGAACCATTTGTTGGATTGATGGGCCCTGACCCAGGTTCAGCGTTAGTCAGCCCAGCTAATCCCTACACTACTGGCCCTTTAGGCATGAGCCTGTGGAGTGCGGACCGAAATCTCATCCGAATCAATATTGGGGGATGGAGGAACCAAGTTTCCGCACCCTGAGATGGTTGTGATGTCGATCTATACTTCCTGATCCTGCCTTCGTGCAGATTAACAAGCCTTTAGGGTTATCGATGTTCCTTCTCTTTCATCCTTCAGTACCTCCGCGAAGGTACTCGACCGATCTTTGCACATCCCTAAACCGAGGTCCAAGCACTTACACACCTCTACAACTATGTTACTGTATAAGTTCCCAAGTTATCTTAAGTGTTACCTAATCTACCATGTATTTACAGTTACCTTCGCATAATCCTTTACTATTGCTTACGTTCAATTAATAGATATAATCAAATATATTCGCGCATCAAATAAGCATTATAATGTAAACCTAGATCGTAACATAATATAATCAGATGCATTAAACAGAGACAAAATACACTGTGATTGCAGAGTAATTCTCTTTATTGATATCTCAAGTTCAGTACAAACTCTATCTACCCTGCACACATAGCTGCAGGGGTCCACGCACTCAGCTATGGACTTCCACCCTAGGCCTTTGCACACTCAGCTGCAGAGCTTCTACCTACGCTAAGACTCGAGAACACTTAGAACTTCTTACCCCAAAATCCTTCTTCCATTACTTACTACTCCTCTCTTAGACTCTTCTAAGACTCCCTTTTTATACAATCCCATGGTCCGCAGACCATGGGTAGATCTTTATAGTTGACATGAGACTTCATAAAACAAGGGCAGAAAACCCTTTGACCTCTTCGTGCTCCATGACCACAAAATGTGGAAGCTTTACATTTTTATTACAAAATTTGGGCCTTTTGCCCCACAACATGGGATTTTAGCCCCAAAACTAGCTCTTGGGGGAACCTGTTCCCAACAACTTAAGACGTTAGGATTTTGAGCCTGCTACTGGAGGACTTGGCCTTGACCTTGTCCTTGCAGGGGTTGACCCTGTTGATATGTATATAAGAGTTGTTGATGCTCAGGTTGGCTCGGATGCTGCAAGGGTTGACCTTGTGGCTACAAAGGTTGCCCCTGTAGCTGCAGAGGTTGGTTCTGTGAAGACATAGGCTGGGAGGTTTGTAGAGCATACTGCATCTACTGCTGCATGATTTTTTGCAACGGTTGTGAGGGTTGTCCCTACAGTTGTTGCAGTTGACCTTGATACGATATCATTTGCCCTTGTTGTTGCATGACCAGCCCTTGCTGCAACAAAGGTTTCCCTTGTTGCTGCAGAGGTTGGCCTTGCTGTTGCAAGGGCACTTGAACAATTCCTAGAAAATTTTCAAACTGAATATGGCCATAGCCACCCTGAAAAGTGGATGAGCCAGGCTGAATGTGCTACCCAGACTTAAGGGCGTAAGGCGGATTGAACATCCCTTGAAAACCATATGGAACATAAGGAGTTTGGTACTGAACCTGAGCCTCATAAGACTGCCGATACTGGAAATTACTTGACCCAGATGGACCAATGGAATTTTGAACTTGTTGGTACTGGACATTGCTTGATCCAGCAGGACTAAAAGGGTTTTGAATAACACCAGAAGAAGGCTGGTTCATGCCAACCATGTAAGACTATGAGCTACTCATATTGGTGGTGCCTGACACCATAGAAACACTCAGATTCTGCCCCCCAGGTAGTGGCACAGCTTGGCCACTTACTGGAGGGATCAAAGAACTGACAACAACATTCTTCGAGACCATCGATTGAACCGGACGGGTGACTAGGACGGATGATACAAGAGGGTTCAGAATGGTGGGTTGCACCAGGACTGAGGTAATGGCTTGTTGGGAGGTCGGGTTCGCAATGAACAGACCTGTAGTAGGCATGGTGCCAGACACCCAAACAGGGTTATGGTAAAGTGATGAGGCACTAGGTGTACCTAAGACCAATTGTGCCAAAGACACATAATTAGGCAGCAATTCCTGATACACACTGATGGGAATGCTCCCTGTATAGGGGAAACCTTAAGGAGGAAATGAATGTTCTTCCTCCTCGACAGTGTGTGGAGTAGAAACTTCTGACTCATTTGGAGAGGTAACTAGAGCATCAACTTTGGGTTCCATAGCTGGGAACAAACGACAACGGACAACCAAAGAGGTACGAGGGGATAATTCCAAAGGAACACCCGACTGATCGTACGGATTGTATGGACATTGTGTTGATATCACAACAGAGTCAAACAAAAGATTTAGAGGATACATAACTAGTCCAAGTTGACCGTCAGTAGTCGGCGAACGTTGAGGAGTTTGGATGGGACTGTTCGAAGATTTCGAGCCAGTATCAGCAGGTGATCCAGTTGAATTGAGGCTTATGTGATCCATAATCATTTACAAGAAATATTTCGGCATAAATCACATGCATAAAATATATATCGACGTGTTTCGAACCAACTAGTGTGGTTCATCGTCAAGACAAGTTGAAGAAACAGATCCAACTTAGCATGTTAAATAGTCTGAGCAGAGCCTCCAATGGCTAACTTGACCAACAGCTAATTTTGACTTTAGGACCAGGGTCATAAAAGTTATTATAATTTAATGGAATTTAGTTAGATTAGGTGACCAATAAAAATATATAAATATATAAAATAATTTAAATGGTGTTAATAGTAAGTTAAAAAGGTATTGTTTGATAATTAAAAATTATAAGTTATTTAGTATTTAAATGGGAATTAGTTATATAAAGGCCTTTTCTTATAATAAATGTATAAATTATATATATATATATATATATATATATATATATATATATAAATATAAAGTAATATTCATAAAAGTTAGTTAGAAATAATCAAAACATTGGAATGAGAAAATTAAGTTAACTTTAAAAAGAAAATAAAAATAAATAAATAAATATAGTTTAATTAATAAAGTAGAAGGTTGTAAAAAGTACTAATATAAAAAAATAAAAATAATAAATAATAATAATAAAAAATTAGAAAAATTAATAAATAAATAAAAAACAAAACAAAATAATTGGATTTCAGAGATCTGTGGTTTGTGTTATTTGAATTTCTGATCGGAGAACCCACAGTAATGGAGTTTTTACACCAACGTTTCGAATCCCAAATGGGATCCATCATCAGGGAAAAGAGAAAGATGAAGAGAAAGATGATAAAAAGAAGAGCCAGATGGAGGGAATATATACTTATGAGGGCAGAATGATAGAGGTAAAGCACAAGTCGGCTGGAAAAATAATGAAACCTAATTTTAATTTTAATTTTTAATTTTACTTTTATTTATTGATTTTAATTTTAATAAATTAATTTTAATTTTAATAATTTTAATAAATTAATTTTAATTTTAATAATTTTAATAATTTTAAAATCATATAATTATCTAGATACTAAAATAGATTTTACTTTTAATAAATTAATTTTAATTTTAATAATTTTTAATAAATTAATTTTAATTTTAATAATTTTAATAATTTTAAAATCATATAATTATCTAGATACTAAAATAGATTTTAATTTTAATAAATTAATTTTAATTTTAATAATTTTAATAATTTTAAAATCATATAATTATCTAGATACTAAAATAGATTTTACTTTTAATAAATTAATTTTAATTTTAATAATTTTAATAAATTAATTTTAATTTTAATAAATTTAAAATCATATAATTATCTAGATACTAAAATAGATTTTACTTTTAATAAATTAATTTTAATTTTAATAATTTTAATAAATTAATTATAATTTTAATAATTTTTAAAATCATATAATTATCTAGATACTAAAATAGATTTTACTTTTATTTATTGATTTTAATTTTAATAAATTAATTTTAATTTTAATAATTTTAATAAATTAATTTTAATTTTAATAATTTTAAAATCATATAATTATCTAGATACTAAAATAGATAATGATAAAAATATCAAAAAATATATATATATTTTTTTTTTTTTTTTTTAAAAACCTGAAACCCTAATGGTAATAATATCTAGAAACTAGAATATAAATTATAATATTTTGATATTTAAATCAAAACCTAATAACATTAATATTTTTATAACTTAAAGACATAACTAAGAATTTATCTAAATAAATTCATATATAAATATTAGAATTACAAACAATCAAGCCTACAACTTCAAATACATATATTAAATTTAATCAAAATCAACCCTAAAGCTTATATCAATCACACAAAAAACTAAAATAAATATTTTAATATCATAACATTAATAAGACATAATCTTTATATAAAATTATTATCTAAAACTAATGTAAATATATTAATAATATATTAATATTAATAAATATGATACTATAAGATAATGACACTATATGACAAAATAATGCTAATATATAAGACCTATAACTTAATAATAATAATAATATATATTGCTATATAACTCTAAAATTAATCTAAATATGAATAAATAACCTAATGACTATATAACCTAAAATTTTTTAACCTAGATCACTATATGACTTAAAACTTTTTTATTTTTATAACATAAAGTCTTAAAAAGCTTAAATTATGAAATATTAATAAAAACCTAACCAATATCTAAATAAATTCAAATTAATAATAATTAATAATAATTAATAAAACCTAAATTTTATATTAATTCAACATTAAAGACTAGACTATAATAAGAACATGCATTAATGCCTAAATAATATCAAAAACAAACCATGAGATTATATTAATAATTAGGGTTCTAATATAATATAATATAATTAACCTAAAGATAATATTACTATGAACATCAAAACACTGCCATTGTCTCTAATTACTATGGAAACTTAAATTCATATCTATCTTGATAACTATCTTACCTGTTAGACAACTTACCTGCTTAGACAACTTACCTGTTAGACAACTTACCTGGGGTCGGGCTGACGTTTCTTGATTTCACTGATCAGGGGAAGCCAACTTCCGCTAATCTCCAAACCGCCGTCTCTGTTCAAATTACAAGGGTGCTTCAAGATTTCGAGGGCTTCTCTGATTTTCCGTTTCTGATGCTGCTCCTCTCTTGCGATGATTGAGGCGTTTTCTAAGCAGATGTGGTGTTTAGTTTTCAACGAGTGTTCTGCCAAGGCTGAGGTACGAGATCTTCCTTTCCTGATGTCAGCGCCATGTTCTTTCAGTCTTGTCTGGAGGGAGCGACCAGTTTCACCTATGTAGCTTTTCCCACACGAACAGTCTATTTTATAGACTCCTTTGAGCTGCAGTTTATCAATATCATCCTTAACAGATTTTAAATTTTGTCTGATGGTACCGGGAGCTGAGAATTGCGTTAGAATGTTTTTCTTTCTTAGGATCTTTGCCATTTTATCTGTGACCCCATGGATATAAGGTAGAAAAACCCTACCATCATGAGGTTGATCCTCCTCTTTAGGCTTGGGAGAGGACAACCTTTTTTCGGCTTTCTTTATGGCTTTTTTAATCTCATGATCCTTGTAGCCTATATTTCTGAAAGTTGAGATTAAATGCCTCTACTCTTCATTTATATGTTCTGAGTCAGAAATTCGGAGGGCTCTAATGGCAAGAGTGTTCAGAACGCCAAGCTTTTGGGCTGGGTGATGGTGGGAATCCGCATGAAGGTAGCTTTCTGTGTGAGTTGATTTCCTGAAAACCTTATGGCCCAAAGAGCCATCCTCTTTTCTGATGATAAGAATGTCCAAGAAAGGGATGCTCATATTTTCTTCAAGCTCCATAGTGAATTTTATATCAGGGGAAATGGAGTTAAGGTGATTGAATAAATTCATAGTTATGTCTTTAAGTTATAAAAATATTAATGTTATTAGGTTTTGATTTAAATATCAAAATATTATAATTTATATTCTAGTTTCTAGATATTATTACCATTAGGGTTTCAGGTTTTTTAAAAAAAAAAAAAAAATATTTTTTGATATTTTTATCATTATCTATTTTAGTATCTAGATAATTATATGATTTTAAAATTATTAAAATTAAAATTAATTTATTAAAATTATTAAAATTAAAATTAATTTATTAAAATTAAAATCAATAAATAAAAGTAAAATCTATTTTAGTATCTAGATAATTATATGATTTTAAAAATTATTAAAATTATTAAAATTATAATTAATTTATTAAAATTATTAAAATTAAAATTAATTTATTAAAAGTAAAATCTATTTTAGTATCTAGATAATTATATGATTTTAAATTTATTAAAATTAAAATTAATTTATTAAAATTATTAAAATTAAAATTAATTTATTAAAAGTAAAATCTATTTTAGTATCTAGATAATTATATGATTTTAAAATTATTAAAATTATTAAAATTAAAATTAATTTATTAAAATTAAAATCTATTTTAGTATCTAGATAATTATATGATTTTAAAATTATTAAAATTATTAAAATTAAAATTAATTTATTAAAAATTATTAAAATTAAAATTAATTTATTAAAAGTAAAATCTATTTTAGTATCTAGATAATTATATGATTTTAAAATTATTAAAATTATTAAAATTAAAATTAATTTATTAAAATTATTAAAATTAAAATTAATTTATTAAAATTAAAATCAATAAATAAAAGTAAAATTAAAAATTAAAATTAAAATTAGGTTTCATTATTTTTCCAGCCGACTTGTGCTTTACCTCTATCATTCTGCCCTCATAAGTATATATTCCCTCCATCTGGCTCTTCTTTTTATCATCTTTCTCTTCATCTTTCTCTTTTCCCTGATGATGGATCCCATTTGGGATTCGAAACGTTGGTGTAAAAACTCCATTACTGTGGGTTCTCCGATCAGAAATTCAAAACAAAATAAATAAATAAATATTTTAATATTTATTTATTTATTTTTTGTTTTGTTTTGTTTTTTATTTATTAATTTTTCTAATTTATTATTATTATTATTATTATTATTATTATTTTTTTTTTTTCGATATTAGTACTTTTACAACCTTCTACTTTATTAATTAAACTATATATATATTATTTTTATTATTTTATTTTTATTTATTTATTTATTCTTTATTTATTTATTTATTTTTTTTAAGTTAGCTTAATTTTCTCGTTCCAATGTTTTGATTATTTCTAACTAACTTTTATGAATATTACTTTATATTTATATATATATACATATAATTTATACATTTATTATAAGAAAAGGCCTTTATATAACTAATTCCCATTTAAATACTAAATAACTTATAATTTTTAATTATCAAACAATACCTTTTTAACTTACCATTAACAACATTTAAATTATTTTATATATTTATATATTTTTATTGGTCACCTAATCTAACTAAATTCTATTAAATTATAATAACTTTTATGACCCTGGTCCTAAAGTCAAAATTAGCCGTTGGTCAAGTTAGTCGTTGGAGGCTCTGCTTAGACTATTTAACATGCTAAGATGGATCTGTTTCTTCAACTTGCCCTGATGATGAACCACACTAGTTGGTTCGAAACGCGTCGACAAATATTTTCTGCTTGTGATTTACGCCGAAATATTTCTTGTAGGTAATCCAATATCTGAAGTAGGAGGAGGACGAGATGACAAAGGTTGAATGCTCAAAACAATTCCTAGTTCAACACCTTGGTCCTTGAGTGACTCTAGCAATTCAAGAAAAGGTTCCTCAGATAATCTTTCACAAGGAGGAGAGGAAGAGAAACTACATGAACTAGATGGCTCAGCCATGATGACCTTGTCTTAGTTAATGGAAAAGAGAGATAAACTTCAAGGCTTTAAAATGTTCTTTAGGGAAAACTCACAATTTGGTCTAGAAAAGACTAATAGGATGTTATAAGATCGCAGGCAATCAATTTTTTAAGACGCATAAATAAATTGGTGCTCTTTCATGTTTTAAGAGTTAAGAAAGAAGCAAATATGACTCTATCACTTTCGATTGGAAACGAGCTCGAAAGGACAAGTGCTCAGATGATCTTTTAAGTATAATGAGTCAAAAAGATCAAATGACTACTATGGATGATCTAGGTAAAAAGGATTACCAAGAAACCGTGAACTGCAGAATACCCCCTGACGAACTGAGAAGTACAGGCAGGCAATCTCCCCGAATGTTGTGTTTAGTGTATCACGTTTGCAAGGCGATCGACTCAGCTTCCTATGGATAAAGGATTGAAGCCTAGAGGGGTCTCCCGTTATATACTCGATGGTACGGGGAGCACAAATATGTACTAGCATTGTCTAGTGCTGAAGCTAATGACATCTATTAGGTTTAAAGATGCTGGAACACATCTCTAGCCTAGACCTTCTAGATTTGATCGTTAGGTTTCAAATGCACCTTAGGTTAATTGAGTTCATTTTAAAGTTTATCTTGAGTTATGTCTCAGTTTTCAGGGCTTAGCGATGTGACTTGAAAAACCCTAAATGCAGCTAAATGAGACAAGAACTTTTCAATTTGATGAATTGCCTACACTAGAGAGGGTAGAAAACACAATCAAATGCAAACAACCAAGCAACTAAAAGAAAAATGATTTTTCACTACTTCACTTTCTCGAGAAAATAAACTATTGAAAAATACAAACAATGTAAACTTTGAAATAGGAACTAATACTGTTACCCGTTTCGTAGAGATAGCAAAAAAGTGACCTGATTTTGAAAAGGGGTGATGCAGAACGAACATGTTTTTTTTAGAGCATACTTTTTGGCACTTTAATTTTTTTATGTACATTACGTTTTAGAATCGTTTTAGAATGGTAGTGATTTTCATGCTGATTTAAAAAAGCGAGTATTCTGCATCACCACCTTTTTTTAAAAGACTTGTGTTTTGGCTTTAAATTTTCTAATGTATAAAATGTAAATAATTATTTTGTAAATTTGATCATTTTTGAAGTGGTCGTTTTCTTCACATTTTCTTGTTTTTTATTTTAATTTTAACCTTTTTTTTAGTGAGGTTTTTATTGTTTTGCATTTTTAAATTAGGAGGTCGATATTTAGAATTTTCGATATTCTACATATTTATACATCCTTAATTAATTTTTGAATCCACATGAAATAATTGTTTATAAAAAACAATATTTTTTAACAATGGACATAGAAATAACCATTTTTAACATAAATATAACTAAAAAATTACATGTTTTGATAATCTATTGCTAGAATTGACATGTCAAAATCACAATTTTTATACGATAATTTTAACCAAAAATAGTTTAATAATAGTTTTTTTTTTATGAATTTCATGTCAAAAACATAATAATAATCACTTTTTTTTTCAAAAAATAATGATTAACTTAAAAATCAATGCGAAAATCACATATTACAAATATTGAACGTATAACAACCCTAATTCAGTGTTTATTATTCTCATAAAATGTCAAAGTCAAAACATTGCAAAGCTTGATTTACAAGCATAACTTAAATTTAATCAACAATGTCACGTAATCCAAACTCTTCGTCCTCTAGAGTTTCATCATTGTCTTCTTCCACAATATTTTCTGTTTCCTTTTACTCACTTTCCTCTTCTAATGGGTCTTTGATGTCTGCGAATCTCCCAATGTATGTCTTTACAAACATTCCATGTAATGGTGGTTGGGGTTCCTTTGCCTTTTTCGCCACACGTGATTCACCAAAGTCCCCTTTATTCAACCCAATTTCTTGCATTGCATCTAGAAGAAATTGAAGAACATTAATTCTTTGCTGAATGAAATTGCACTGTACTGGATCTTTTTCATTTGCAATGCAATTTCTTCCTTTTTGAAGGCAACATGCTAGCGTTGTACCTAATTATCAAGCATAAAAGAAATAATGAACTAAATTAGTACAATGACATATTAATTAAAAAATAACATATTGAAATTCAATTCCATATAATAAAACTTACCTGAGCCAGAAAATAAATCAAGAACCCAATCTCCTTCATCTGACAAATGTCTATAAGATAGTTAATAAATAATTGTGGTTTTTGATAAATGTTAACTATCTCTCCTTTTGCTTTTGATTCCGGGAATCAACCAGCCGGGCGGGCGGCTGGTGGCTGGGTGATTCCCACCAGCCGAGTAGGCGACTGGTGGCTGGTTCATTCCCAGAATCACCCAGCCACCAGCAAGGTGGGCGGCTGGTGGCTGGGTGATTCTGGGAATCAACCAGTCACCAGCCGGCCACTGGTTGATTTCGGGAATCAACCAACCACCAGCCAGACAGGAATCAACCACCCACCAGCCGCCCGCCCGACTGGTGGCTGGTTGATTCCTGGAATCACCCAGCCACCAGCCGGGCAGGCGGCTGGTGGCTGGTTGATTTTGGGAATCAACCAGCCACCAGCCGGGCGGCCAGCTGGTGGTTGGTTGATTCCCGAAATCAACTAGCCACCAGCCGCCTGGCTGGTGGCTAGGTAATTCCGGGAATAAACCAGCCACCAGCCCGGCGACCGGCTAGTGGCTGATTGATTCCGGAAATCAACCAGCGACCAGTCGCCCGCACGGCTGGTAGCTGGGGGATTCCGAGAATCAACCAGCCACCAGCCGGGCGGCCAGCTGGTGGCTGGTTTATTCGGGAATCAACCAGCCACCACCACCAGCTGGCCACTCAACTGCTGACTGGTTGAATCTCGGAATCAACTAGCCACCAGCCGGTCTCCCGGCTGGTGACTGGGTGATTCCAAGAATCAACTAGCCACCAGCCTGCCACACCAGCCACCACCCGCTCGCCCGGCTGGTGGCTGGGTGATTCCGGGAATCAACCGGCCACTAGTCGGGCGACCGGCTAAAGCCTGGTTGATTCCGGGAAATCAACCGCCCGGCTGGTGGCTGGGTGATTCAGGGAATCAACGAGCCACCAATGGGGCGACTAGTTGGTAGATAGTTGCCCAATTGGTGGCTGGTTGATTCCCGGAATCAACCAGCCACTAGCTGGCCGTCCGGCTGGTGGCTGGGTGATTCCCGGAATCACCCAGCCACCAGCTGGGCGGGGGAATCACCCAGCCACCAACCGAGCGGCCGGTTGGTGGCTGGTTGATTCCTGGAATCAACCAGCCACCAGCTAGTCGTCCGGCAGGTGCTTGGTTGATTCCAGGAATCAACCAGCAACCAGCCGGGCGGAGCCCCCAACCGGGCGGGCGACTGGTGGCTGCTTGATTCTGGGAATCAACCAGCCACCAGCTAGCCGCCCAGCTGGTGGTTGGTTGATTCCGAGAATCAACCAGCCACCAGCCGCCCGCCCAGCCGGTGGCCGGTTGATTCCCGGAATCACCCAGCCACCAGCCGGGCAGGCGGCTGGTTGATTCCCGGAATCAACCAGCTACCAGCCGGGCGGCCAGCTGGTGGCTGGTTGATTCCTGGAATCAAATAGCCACCAACCGCCCACCCGGCTAGTGGCTCCGCCCGGCTTGTGGCTGGTTGATTCCCGGAATCAACCAGCCACCAACCGGTCGCCCGGTTGGTGGCTGGTTGATTCCGGAAATCAACTCGCCACCAGCTGGCCGTACGACTGGTGCAGGTTGATTCAGGGAATCAACCACCCACCAGCCGGGCAGGCGGATGGTTGATTCCGGGAATCAACCAGCCACCAACTGGCCACCCGGCTGGTGGCTGGTTGATTCCTAGAATCAACCAGCCACCATCCAGGCAGTGATTCCGGGAGTCAACCAGCCACCAGCTGGGCGGGTCGCTGGTGGCTGGTTGATTCCCAGAATCACCCAGCCACCAGCCGGGCGAGCGGTTGGTTGATTCCCGGAATCAACCAGCCACCAACCGGGCGGGCAGTTGGTGGATGGTTGATTCCCGGAATCAACCAGCCACCAACCGCTCACCCGGCTGGTGGCTCCGCCCAGCTAGTGGCTGGTTGATTCCGGGAATCAACCAGCCACCAACCGGGCGGCCAGCTGGTGGCAGGTTGATTCCCGGAATCAACCAGCCACCAACCGTCAACCAGCCACCAACCGGGCGGCCAGCTGGTGCCTGGTTGAATCCCAGAATCAACCAGCCACCTACCGGGTCGCCGGTTGGTGGCTGGTTGATTCCGGGAATCAACAAGCCACCAGCTGGCCGCCCGACTGGTGGTTGGTTGATTTCGGGAATCAACCACCACCAGCCGCCCGCCCGCCCGGTGGCTCGTTGATTCCGGGAATCACCCAGCCACCAGCTGGGCGGGCAGCTGGTGGCTAGTTGATTCTCGGCTGGGCGGGCGGCTGGTGGCTGGTTGATTCTCGGAATCAACCAGCCACCAGCCGCCCGCCCGAATGGTGGCTGGGTGATTCCCGAAATCGGCGAGCCACCGGGTGGGCGGGCGGCTGGTGGTGGTTGATTCCCGGAATCAACCAGCCACAAGCCACCCTCCCGGCTGGTGGCTCCGCCTGGCGGGTGGCTAGTTGATTCCCGGAATCAACTAGGCACCAGCCGGGCGGCCAGCTGGTGGCTGGTTGATTCCCAAAATCAACCAGGCACCAACCGGGCGGCTGATTGATTCCCCCGCCCGGCTGGTGGCTGGATGATTCCGGGAATCAATGAGCCACCGGCCGGGTGGGCGGCTGGTGGCTGGTTGATTCCGGGAATCAACCAGCCACCGGCCGGGTGGGCGGCTAGTGGCTCGATGATTCCGGGAATCAACCAGCCACCAGCCGCCCGTTCGGCTGGTGGCTCTGCCTGGCAGGTGGCTGGTTGATTCCCAGAATCAACTAGCCACCAACCAGTCGTCCGGTTGGTGGCTGGTTGATTCTGGGAATCAACCAACCACTAGTTGGTCGCCCGGCTAGTGGCAGGTTGATTCCGGGAATCAACCAGCCACCAGCCGGGCAGGCGGCTATTGGCTGGTTGATTCCCGGAATCAACCTGCCACCAACGGTGTGGCTAGTTGGTCTCTGGTTGATTCCCGGAATCAACCTGCCACTAGCCGGACGACCAGCTGGTGGCTGGTTGAATCCCGCAATCAACCATCCACCAACCGGGCGATCGGTTGGTGGCTGGTGGATTCCGGGAATCAACCAGCCATCAACCGGGTGGCCGGTTGGTGGCTGGTTGATTCCGGGAATCAACCAGCCACCAGCCGGGCGGGTGGTTGTTGGCTGGTTGATTCCGGGAATCAATGAGCCACCAGCCGCTCGCCCAGCCGGTGGCTGGTTGATTCCGGGACTCACCCAGCCACCAGCCGGGCAGGCAGTTGGTGGCTGCTTGATTCCCAGAATCAACCATCCACCAGCCGGGCGGCCAGTTGGTGGCTCATTGATTCCTGGAATCAACAAGCCACCAGCCACCAGCCGGGTGGCCGGCTGGTGGCTGGGTGATTCCCGGAATCAACCAGCCACCAGCCAGGCGGTCAGCTGGTGGCTTGTTGATTCCCGGAATCAACCAGCCACGAGCCACCGGCCCGGCTGGTGGCTGGTTTATTTCCGGCTGGCGGCTGGTTGATTCCGGGAATCAACGAGCCACCTGCCACCGGTCGGTCGGGTGGGTAGTGGCTCGTTGATTCCCGGAATCAACCAGCCACCAGCCGGGCGGCCAGTTGGTGGCTCGTTGATTCCCGGAATCAACAAGCGACCAGCCACCAGCCGCCCGCTCGGCTGGTGGCTGGGTGATTACCGGAATCAACCAACCACCGGCCAGCAGGCGGCTGGTGGACTAGTCGGCCAGCCTGCTGGTGGACGAGCTGGCTGGCCAGCTGGTGGCTCCGCCCGGGTGGTGGCTGGTTGATTTCCGGAATCAACCAGGCACCAAATCGTTGTCCAGCTGGTGGTTGGTTGATTCCCGCAATCAACCAACCACCAACCGGGCGGCTGATTGATTCCCCCGCTCGGCTAGTGGCTGGATGATTCCAGGAATCAACCAGCCACCGCTCGGCTAGTGGCTGGATGATTCCAGGAATCAACCAGCCACCGACCGAGCGGGCGGCTGGTGACTGGTTGATTCAGGGAATCAACCACCGGTGGTCGGTTGATTCGCAGAATCATCCAGCCACCAGTCGGGTGACCATATGGTGGCTGGTTGATTCCCGGAATCAACGAGCCACCAACCGCTCGCCCGGTTGGTGGCTCTGCCAGGCTGGTGGCTGGTTGATTCCCGGAATCAACCAACCACCAACTGGCCACTCGGTTGATGGCTGGTGGATTCCCGGAATCAACCAGCCACCAACTGGTCGCTCGGTTGGTGGCTGGTTGATTCAGGGAATCAACCAACCACCAGCTGGCCGCCCAGCTAGTGGCAGGTTGATTTCGAGAATCAACCAGGCACGAGTCGCCTGCGCGGCTGGTGCGTGGTTGATCTCGGAATCAACCTGCCACTAGCTGGGCGGCCAGCTGGTGGCTGGTTGAATCCCGTAATCAACCAGCCATCAACCGGGTGGCCAGTTGGTGGCTGGTTGATTCTGGGAATTAACAAGCCACCTGCTGGCCGCCCGCTTCGTGGCTGGTTGATTTCGGTAATCAACGAGCCACCAGCCGCCCGCCTGAGTGGTGGCTGGGTGATTCCCGGAATCAACCAGCCACCGGCCGGGCGGGCGGTTGGTGGCTAGTTGATTCCCAGAATCAACCAGCCACCGGCCGGGCAGGCGGCTGGTGGCTGGTTGATTGCCGGAATCAACCAGCCACCCTCCCAGCTGGTGGCTTCGCCCTGCTGGTGGCTGGTTGATTCCTGGAATCGACCAGGCACCACCCGGGCGGCCAGCTGGTGGCTGGTTGATTCCCGGAATCAGCCAGCCACCAACCGAGCAGTTGATTGATTCCCCCGCCTGGCTGGTGGCTGGATGATTCTAGGAATCAACCAGCACCTGGCCGGCCGGGCGGCTGGTGGCTCGCTCTATCCGGGAATCAACCAGCCACCGGCCGGGCGGGGGGCTGGTGGTTGGATGATTCCAGGAATCATCCAGCCACCAGCCGGGCGGCCATCTGGTGGCTGGTTGATTCTCGGAATCAACCAGCCACCAACTGGCCACGCGGTTGATGGCTGGTTGATTCCCGGAATCAACTAGCCACCAACCGGTCGCGCCACCCGACTGGTGGCTGGGTGATTCCGGGAATCAACCAGCCACCAGCTGGCCGCCCGGCTTGTGGCTGGTTGATTCCGGGAATCAACCAGCCACTAGCTGCCCGGCTGGTGGCTCGTTGATTCTCGGAATCACCCAGCCACCAGCCGGGCGGAGCCACCAACCAGGCGGGCGGCTGGTCGCTGGTTGATTCCCGGAATCACCCAGCCACCAGCTGGGCAGGCAGCTGGTTGATTACGGGCTGCTGGTGGCTGGGTGATTCCGTGAATCAACTAGCCACCAGCCGCACAGCCCCCCGCCCGGCTGGTGGCTGGGTGACTCCCGGAATCAACCAGTGGCCAATCACCCGCCCGGCTTGTGGCTGAGTGATTCCGGGAATCAGCCAGCCACCAGCCGCCCGCCTAGCTGGTGGCTGGGTGATTCTTGATTCCAAGAATCACCCAGCCCTTGGAATCACCCAGCCACTAGCCAGACTGGCTGCCGGGGTGGGGTGGCCCGGAATCTCCCAGCCACCAGCCAAGCGGGCGGGCAGGCCACCGGGGTGGTGCCACCCTAGGCTGTGCCACCCCGGCAGCCCGCCCGCCCACCCGGCTGGTGGCTGGGTGATTCCAGGAATCACCCAACCACCAGTCCCCTGCCTGGCTGGTGGCTGTGTGATTCTAGGAATCACCGAGGCACCAGCCGGGCAGAGGGAATCTCCTAGCCACCTACCAGCCGGGCGGGCGGGCCACCGAGGTGGCGCGGCCTGGGCTGGTGCCACCCCGGTGGCCCTCCCGCCTACCTGGCTGGTGGCTGGGCGATTCCGGGAAACGCCCAGCCACCATGCGGGCGGGCTGCTGGTGGCTGGGTGATTCCAGCCGCTTGGGTGATTTCCAGAATCAGCCAACCATGAGTCGGGCGGGCGCGAGCGGCTGGTGCCTGGGCGATTCCCGAAATCACCCAACCACCAACCAGTCGGGCAGGTAGGGTGGCGCGAATTTCACCCAGCCACCAGCCGAGCAGGCCGGCGGGCCGCTGGGCTGGCGCCACCCTGGTGGCCCGCCCGCCCGCCCGGCTAGTGGCTGGGCGATTCCGGGAATCACCCAACCACCAGCTGAGCGGGCGGGCAGGCCGCCGGGGTGGCACAACTTGGGCTGGCGCCACGCCGACGGCCCGCCTGCCCACCTGGCTGGTGGCTTGGCGATTTCGGGAATTGCCCGGCCACCAGCCGCTCACCCGGCTGGTGGATGGGTGATTCCGGGAATCACCCAGCCACTGGGCGGGCGGGCCACCCGGGTGGTGCGGCCTGGGCTGGCGCCACACCGGCTGCCCGCCAGCCTGCCCGGCTGGTGGCTGGGGGATTTCGGGAATCACCCAGTCACGAGCCGTGCCACCCCGGCGGCCTGCCCGCCCGCCCAGCTAGTGGTTGGTCGATTCTCGGAATTGCTAGCCACCAATCGGTTGGCGAGGCTGGCCGCTGGGGCGGCGCGGTTGGGCTGGCGCCACCCCAGCGGCCCGCCCGTCCACCCGGCTGGTGGCTGGGCAATTCCTGGATTCATTTTTCTTTTGTATCTAGCATGTTATGGTTGGAAACATGTTGAATTTATACTTAGGAAAGAAAAATGATATCCTATCAAAAACATTAATGTGTTTTTTTCCTCATAAACAACTTTGTTTGGCACATAAAAATTTGGCTTTACTAGCATTTTTTAAAAATTTTGATAATTGACCCTAAAGAAAAAGAAGTCATTGTTCCAGTATCATCACTTTCATTTTTAAGCTATATTTTGCATGAAAATTTCGTAGTAAATTTCGTAGTCACTACCATTTTTAAAACATGTTCAAAATTGACCCCTAAAAAATAAAATCATCGTTCCAGTATACACACTTTTCATTTTTAGCACTGTTTTTGATGTTTTTTCGGGGTTTTTTGGCCAGAGTTCCCGTTTTGAGTTTATAGTTCCCGTTTCAAAGTTTACATTGTTTACATTCCAATTCCTAATTTCCTAACAAGTACACCCTAACAGTCGCTTCAAAAGCAAAGAGAATTCTTTTTCTTTTTAAATGCCAATGCAATCCTAGCCTTCAATAATACTAACTACCGTAACATATTGATGCAGCACGCTAGGATTTTGTACTATTCCTGAAATGACAAAATGAATTTCTCATAAAACACTTCAACGAAAAAGCTTACGAGACAATCAATTCTCAAGAAAATGAAAAACATGAAAAGAGAATGTCTTTCAAACTAATGGCACAATGACTTTACCAAAAACAAGACAAGCAATGTGATCTATGCTGGAAAAGAAACGTTTAGACATGCAAACGAAAACTTTTCAAACTTGTGTAATGGAGGTCAAAACCGTAGAAGGACCGTAAACGAAATGTAAGGAGTAAATGCACCAACAACTTGACTCACTGAGTTCACAATTAGCCGAATTGATGACAATCTAGATGCCCTAATGCCACTAACCATCCAATGACCCAGGAAATCAAGCAAAAAGATGACAAATCAACAAGCAAACAAACCAAATGAAAAGCAGCTTTCCATTCAAGGAGAAGACGGTCTAAAAATCTTACAAGGTCAAAATCATGAGAGCAAAGCACACTGGCCAAGATTTGGGACAAACCCTAATATTCACTTACAAGCATTGGCGTGACTTCCTGACTGACAAAAAGCACCAGAAGGGGGTCGGCGTGACCGTTTCTCAACATATTGTGTTGATCGGTGCGACTATGAGCGAATTAAGTGTGCTGAGTGAGGATGCTAAGAAAAAAATAAAAATTTTCAAAAGTTGGGGCCAGACATGCTAATATGAATTTCAAACCCAGAGAAGTAAGCAAACGAAAACAAGTAGAACTAAAGGGAAATGGTGAAACTAGAAAAGTTCACACAAAACTATGGAATTCCAAGCAAACAAATAGAAGGATTAGTTCCCCAGCGGAGTCGCCAATTTGTGGTGAAGTAAAATTATGAGTGTGGACACAAACAATTCCTCTAGCCCAATAATGGGTCTACCCACAACTGATACATTCTATGGAAGATTTTCTTAGGTTAGAACCAATTAGGAGGGCCTAACTCTTAGTACGCTTATCCGTTTGGTGATCACCTTGCTTCCTCACTCTGGCTATCTCCTATTTCCTTCTTCGAACACCTGAAACAAGTAAACAATAGCGAACAACAACCATGATAATAGACAAATTGTAATTAAACCTACTTAACAAGTCAAGAAACATTAATCCATAAACATGTGAGATAACACATTATGTAGGAAATTAATCGATAGTTGCATATATATTGAATCAAGAAGATATTACAACCATTGTCTTGACGTTGTTGTTCTCCTCCGATAAAACCAGGTTCTCACACACTTTTCTCAGCATTCCATGATGGCCTCAACAATGATAGTTTCAAGGCTCTTCCCTTTAGGCTTCACACTTAAACAAAATTCATACTTCTCCCTCACACACAACTAGAGAGCTACAACTATGGATAGCTTGTTGTTCACTCCAAACTTAATTAGCACTAGCACACCAACATTAACACTAGCTTGTGCTTGGGAAAAATGGAGGTTTATATAGCATGAATGGATGGGAGATGGTTCCTCTTCTCATGGGAGAAGGTCTTATCTCTTGAGGTAGTTCCATCCTTATAGGGGAAAGGAGCCCAAACTGACATCCTCGACTCCATCCGGCTCAACCATTTACCAGACTTCCATTACGAAGCTTCTAGAGCTAGAAGCTTCGACTCCTTATTTAAAAAACTTTCCAAAAGAGGATCAACATGACTGAACGAAATTTTAGTCGCTCCATATCAACGCGAGGAGGACAAGGGTCATTAGCGTCGGTCTTGTAAACTGGGAAAAACAGAAGATTTTGAGGAAATGGTGCAAAAGGGAATTGTTTTGCTCATGAAGAGGGACACAATGGGAGTTCTTCATGAAGGGAAAGTATGTAGGGTTCACTTTAGAGGTCCTCCAGGATTAAGGAATGAGGAGTACAGGGACAGTGACAAAATGTTGTATAACACCCTTTTGTATCATTTTCTTTCCTTCTTTTCACTTCTTATTCACATGCATCTCTTGTTTTTATTTCTTTCTATTTCTGCATTTAGTATTAATGATTTCTTGTTGTAGGATTGGGTTAAATGGTTGATGTAAGTTCTTTTGCAGGATCACAAGCATCATTTCATCCTTGGAAAATCTTTGGAAGGTCATAGTAATCATTGAGCTACTTGGATTAGCTTTCTTATTCCCAAATCTAGATTTCTGGAACTCCTTTGTGGCAAAGAACAATAAATTTCTGCTATTTTTTAGAGCATGCTAACGAGCTTCAATTGAGTTGGTTCTACTTGCATTAGATCATAAAAATCATTCTATCTCATAACAAAAATTACCCCACTGCATTTGCACTTGATTAGGTTAGGCATTTTATAGATTTACTAGCTCACTAGTTCTCGAATTTCTAGATTTTCGACTAGTAATTTTGTTCTATTTTTTAGCATGGGTTAACAGAGGTCTTTTTGAGTGATTCCACATGAAATGGGGATCTAAGACATCTTAGTCATTAAAAAAAAATTTCCCATCCAATTTGGATTTGATTTTCTTGGTCATTCAATGAATTATAATTTTGTATAGTAAATCTGTAACATCCTGTAGTAAATTAGGGGATCATGTAGGAGAATTAGGAGATCCTGTAGGAGAACTAGTACATCCTGTAGGAAATCCTATAGCGGCTTGTTTTGATCCCGAATTAAGAAAAATCATCATTGAAGTTGGTATTAGGCCCCTACTTGACCTCCAAGCCATAAAAATCATTGTACCCCTCTTGCTCCACACCTGTCTCCCCTTCCAAAGATCAAGGAAAGATTAGCATTTGCATTTATAAAGCAAAAAGATTTTAAAAATGGGTTCTTTTATGCACACAACCATTAGTACTCTCTAGATCAGATTTCATGCTCAGTTAGTTTAAATCATCACATGTGATAAATAGGGTTAAGATAGGTTTCTTTTACATTTAGTTCATGATCTTTATGGAATTAAGATAGGTTTCTTTCCTTGTACTTTATTTCTTGCAATAGGTTAAGGTTCCATTTCGAACATTTCATTTTATGCAATTAGTTTAGGATTTGACTTCACTACAAGTAATCCAGTACATCATAACAACAAAGGAAGGACACATTATATGTTACACATATAATGTCGATACCTCTTAAGTTTGTATGAACCCCAGGTTGATAATTAAATTTTATAGCCTTGGGAGTTGTAGCATTCTTGTTGTAATACCGAGGCTCATCACTTTTTGGCGCTGTTGCCGGGGAGGTGTCAAAGCATGCACGGTTTTCTTCCCTAGTTGATTCATTTCTTTTTAATTTTTGCAAAAAAAAATAAAACATTTGCATTAGGTATATTTCATTTCAAAAATAGAGAAGTGCATTACATTAGTGTTTTCATTCAATCATTAAAAAAAAAAAAAATCTCCAATGCCAACATACCCGCCCATTGATCACGTGGTGCAGTAAGAGTCACATAACCATTCACTTTTGCAAGTAGAAGAAGAAGATGGCAAAGAATGTAGAATAAATGGATGGAGATGATGACAATGAGGAAGATCCTCTCAGATTTCCCATTCAAGATACTGATGGTAATGTGCACATGAAGAACATCCCTCCATATTTTCTTCCAAAATTTCATGGTCTAAGGTCAATGGATCCAGAAACCTTTCTCTTTGAATTTGAAATCCTTTGTAGATCTTATGGTTACTTATTGAAGACTCAAAAACTGAGATTGTTTCTGGCAACATTGAAGGATAGAACTCTTAAATGGTTCATGAGTTTAGGGACTAATTCAATAAGATCGTGGAATGATATGAAAAAGATATTTCTAGAAAAATATAAAGAGCATGATCTTAAGGAAGAAATCATTAGAATGAATCAAAGAGAATATGAGAGCCTTGAGGATCTAATAGAGAGTTGATGTTTAATGTTAAGATGGAAAAACTACATCATTTAGGATCCGACACACTAAAAACCCTCTTACTTAGAACAATTAGGGATGAGTGGATTGATCTCCTTGATCTCATGAGTAGAGGTGATGTATACCAATTATCATTTGAAGAAATTTGTGAAACATGCAAACACATATCAAGAGGAAGGGCAAGAGTAGCTAAATCAGCATCAAGATCGGTAAGTCAAGCTAAACTTGGAAATTTGTTTGATGATTTTAAAATAGAAATTATTACCAATCTAACTAAACAAGTAGAAATGTTAAGAATGCAATATCAAGAAAAAGAAGATGTTGATATTTGTGTTGTCCATGCAGAATCACATGGTGTTAACCATTGTCGATCATTACCAAGGTTGAAGGAAGTTCACCAAGAGGAAAATGGAGCAAGTCAATTGCTAATGCAGCTATGTTATGTAGCTCCAAGAGGACCATGGTAGCCTAGTCAACCTAGTATGATGCAAGATTCTAATTCACAATTTCAAGGTTATGCATATCCACCTCAAAGTAATTGGAGCACACTCTTTCCTTTGCAACATTGTCCATGTCAACCCCAAAACAAATCTTGGCAACAAGGTTGGTAAGGAACTTATGGGAGCCATCCACAATATCCTCAATATTTTCCTCAATATCCTCCATACCCAACTCCATATTATCCCTACCATTCACCTCCACCACAACCACAACCCCATTCACATCCATTTCAAATATCCACTCCCACTCAACGACCTGTACCACCATTTCCAAACCCACACATTGAAGTAGCTCAACCCACTTACAAAGTTGAGGTACGACACTTCTAAACATCTCCTCTTGAGATAAATGGTATTCACCATAGCTCAGGAAGAGTATTGCAGAAAAGAGATTCTCTTGATATCATTGAAGGACTACATCTAGAAGAACAAGATTCAAAAGAGAAGATCAAAGAACCATGGGCTGCACTTGATGAAGAGTAGACATCAAAATCAGAGATTGAGAAAGCTCCCTCATGGTTACCATCAAATCCTCCATGTATTCAAGAGAAAAATCAACAAAAAGAAGAATATTTGAAGGTCATGGTAGAAGAAGACATGAAGAATGATCCAGATAAGAAATCAAACCAAGGACATGAAATTTATATTGAGGTTTGGTTCCACATAGTCACTAATTTGTAGCAACACTCTCTTCTTCAATTGTGCTTGATATCATCAAAGCTAAAGCACTTGATCACTCAAATTCGGGTACATGACAAAGAATACATTTCAAGCCTATACATCAGTTTTTTTGTCATCTTGATGTGCACATGGCTCCATTGGAAGTATTCCTATACTTGAAAGTGATTTTGTTTTTAAAGTAGGGTAGGGTAGTAAAAAAAAATGAAAAATAAGAGAAATCTCAGGGGAAAATCTCCTTGGATTGGTTCATTGATTGAAAACCTCCATGAGGTAGTCAATGGGTTGGAAAAAAAGAAAAAAAAAGATCCAAGGTGAAAACCTCCTTTGAGGTGCCTAGGAAGACCTACCAGTTGAAAACCTCCTTGAGGTGGCTAGTTGGCCTAGAAGAAAAAAAAGGAAAAAAATAAAAAAATCTTTGCTCCATGTATCTCTTTGATGAATGTAGGTGCTCTCCAACATCTACAAGGAACAAAAAACAAGTTGCCACCAAAGTGGGTCAAACCTAGTCAAAAGAAGTCAAATTTTGACTTTCTCCTCCTGTGCTCAAATACTCCAACAAGACCAAGGCCATGCCAATCCATCACCATGATCTATTTCCACCATCCACTCATCATTCCCAAGCATCAACCACTCATTTTCCTTGTTGTCCCAAAATACTACAGGAAGGCTTTGTTTTACTACAGGAAACAAAAATACATAGAGAAGAAATTGGTTTTTTCCATAACTTGAAAACCATGCATCCATTTTCCAAGATGTTTCAGGGGGAGCTGCATGTGGATGATGGTAACATGCTCAAGTAATTTCAGAAAATTCCAGTGCACAATTTTCGTGAAATCAACAACCATCCCCTACAACCATTTTTGAATTTTCTCGATATTTGTGCATCCATTTAAAATGTTGTTTCATGGGGAGATGCATATGGATGGTGGTAACATGCCCAAGAAATTTCATCAAATTCTAGTGCATGGTTTCCAAGAAATCAACCTCTATCACCTTTAGCCATTTTTAGCTTTTCTCGAGATCCATGTATCCATTGAACGCATTTTTTTATGGGGAGGTGCATAATGATGATGGAAACATGCTCAGAAAGTTTCAAGTCAATCCTTTCTATCGTTTGGGAGATATGGACAAAACAATTCTACTACAAGAGATTGTCCCAAATTACTACAGGAGTTTCCTGTAGTACTACAGGAAGTTCTGAAAATCTACAGGAGGGCTGAGAAGGAGCTACAAGAGGCAATATGATTGGACAAGTGGGTAGAAAGGTTAGTTATTCTTTAGGGAAGGTTGATATAGGTACCCCAACACCACTTTCATCACTCATCCACTCCATCTAACCAAAATCCATCTTCAAATTCCACTCTACTTTACATGAAAAGAAAGAAAGAAAAAAAAAAGGACCTATGGGTGAAAACCTCTTTTCAAGTGCCTAGGGTAGGCAACTAGGATGAAAACCTCTTTAGAGGCAGACAAGTTGTTTAAAAAAAAAGGATACAAAAAAAATGGAAATTTTGTTTTGTAGGTCAGCAAGAGGAGGATAAGCACGACATGAGAGGGACAGAAGGACCTACAAAAGCCATGTTTCAATCCAGCCATCTCATATCTTCCATTGTTTACCTATTCTTCCACTTATAAACCCCTCGAGCTCATCTCACACAAACTCTATGTTTTCTAGAGGAATCCTTGTAATTCTACAGGATTCCCTGTAAACCTATAGGAGTTTCTTGTAGGAATTACAATGACCTTGAAAATCCCAAGAAAAGTAGTCCAAGAGCAAGGGGATGACACAAGCCTATGTCTGCATGAAAAACCATTTACTCCACCAAATCATAGCCATTTATTTCATCACCATGTCACCCTTGCATCCATCAAATAAATCAATTCAAAAAACATAGATTACAAAAAGAAAAAGAAACAGAAAACAAGCAGAAGAGAGAGAAAAGAGGAATAGTACCCAGAGACAACATCTCTCACCTACCATTCCCTATCAACCTTCTCCACTTATTTGAACCTTCCTTATGATTTAGAGTTGGGAAAACGTATGAGAGTTTAGGGGAGAGGCAGCTACATGACGTCTTGTAGGTATCCTGTAGCAGCCTATCCCACAAAGGAAACCACATAGTTTGCAGCTATCTTCAGAACACGGACTCCAAGGATGAAGAAACTCCTCCAGAGCTCAGCAGCAATAGAGGAAGCCATCACCTGCACATAAAAAAAAATACAACCCATCAACAAAATAAGATCAACAAAAAAGAAAAAGATAGTCAAGAAGATGTACCTGAGTCATGAGAAGCACAACAACATCAACTCAGCAGCAACATGCATGTCTCTCCAACAACCATGAGGTAGGTACAGGTATGCAATATTCTTGATCTCTTCTCTTGAGCATATTATAGTTAGAAATTTGTTTTCAATGCATGAGTGATGAGGTTTTATAAGCTAAGGATGGGTCAGCAGTCTCATCTGCCTTCAACTAGTTAATTGCAGCTCACTCCTTCACTCATGTAATAGTGAAAAGTCAAATTATGAAGGGTGATGATTTCAAGGAATGAAGATAGCAGTTAAAAGAATAATTTTTTGCAAAGGCCAAGTCACCACAGCACTCCAAGCCCTCCATCCACTTCATACTCACTATCTATCCATCATTCATCCATCCCATTTCATAATTTCAAGAACAAACCATATCTCACCTTGAAAATTTCTTGAAAAAACAAACAGAGCATCATCTCCATTTTCACAAACCTACATCATTTCTCATCACTCCCATGTATTTTGGAGGGAAATGTCCCCCTAGGGCTTTTTGGGTTGAAACCCTAGCAGACTGAAAGTTATCTATTCCAAGAAACACACATTCACACAGCCATTATGCTATTATAAGCAAATTTTATTGTAAAGGGGACGTACCTTAGGTCCTACGTTTGAGAAGGCCCTTAGGGTCCAAACCCTTCTTGGAGTCCCCTTCTTCTCTTTTGTCCTGCAAAACAACCAATTCCAAAGAACACAACAGTATATGGACAAAACCTTATAAATAAACCATCTTCATGTTATAAATAAAGGTAGTTAGTTATGAAATCCAAACAACCATTAACATATATATTCTAACATGAATATCATAAACATAAAGAAGATTTATATCGGGAACCAGGACATGTGTTTCTTTTATTATAGACAAATAAAGTACAAAAAATAAATAAGTTCAACTGAGTCACCCTTCGCAGGCTCCAAGCAAAGCTTCCTTCCAGATCTGTCCAGCCTCAATCCTTTCACAAACTCCTTCCATGACTCACTCCATGATGTCATAAATGGTGGATGAACATCAACACACAAGGAAACAAGGGTTTCATGTACAGATGGGGGAAGTGCAGAAGGCACAAGGGACTTCAGACCTGGTCAGGGGAAAAATCTCAACATAATAACCTTTCTCTCTCTTCTCTCCTCTCTTAGGCCTTCCCTTTGAGGTCTTTTTATACCTCTCCCAAAGTAGTTTTTTAGTTGGGAGTTGGTTGGGAACAGTTGGGCCACGGGCACTAACAGGTGATCAGCAGGTAAAACCCGCGATCTCCGCCCGAAATTAAGGAGTTTTATATTTTTTTAAGTGTTTTAATACATATACGCGGGTTGGGTATATGCCTACCCGTGTATACACGCGTTTAACTCAGGGCAATGTCGCGTATAAGGGATAAAACACTGTTTTTTAAATTTTAGGACCAGGTCTGGAAGGAGGGGTTGCCCTAGGCCATGAGTGCAGCATCACAAACCATAAGAGTGAGATTTGGAGCTATAACAATGTAGTTAGAAGACTCTGAAGGAAGAAGGAATGACTACTACAGGAAGGTAGAATGCTGCTACAAGAAGGAATAAAGAAAAAGTTGTGCTAAAACCAAAAATGACAGTGCTTAAGAGAGAGCTAATCAAAACAGATAACTCCAAGGCCATTATGCAACCATCTAGGCCACAAGAGAGAAGAAGATGGAAACAAAAGGAAATGAGGCATCCACCATCAAAACAGAACTCAAACTATTGTGATGAAAAGAGACTTTCCAAGAGGTCTCTAATCTCTTTCTAGCTTTTATCCAAGGCCTAAAAGATGTTATAGAAATGAGAGAAAGGCATGGGGGTCAAGTTGAGGGCTTGTCCTAGGCTCAGACTATCATTTATGCTAAAAAGCAGTGTCCTATAGTTTTAACAGGGTTTCCTATATCATTCCTATAGCTTTGATAGGAATTACTACAAGATGTCCTAGTTCTCATCTAAAGATATTTTGACGGTTTCAGAGGTTTCCAAATGGTGGAACAAGGTAGCAGAAGGTTGATAAGGATGTGGAAGACCTTGCCAAACTGAAAAATATTCAAGAACCATCATGAATAAGGGGAAGAAGGAAAACTAATGGTCTCAAGAAACAAAGATTTTTCTTTGCACAAATATGTTTTTGGGCTTGTCCTTGTAGAACTTATAGCCAAGGTTCTTAATGCACAAGAGAGAGGCCACAAGGGCCATGAATGACGCACAATCAGGTTACTAACTTGCTTAGAGGACGAGCAAGACTTTCAGCAGGGGGTATGATGGGCTTCTAAATTAGACATAAATTAAGGCCCAGGCCTCTAAATTAAACATAAATTAAGGCCTATGAACATCCTTTAAAACATTAAACCTCTCTTTTTGCATTAGATAATGTATTTTTAACTTTAATATATTCATTAGGATGGTTTATGAATAATTTCATATTTGTGCCTAATATTATTTATTTTTGTGGAATATTATGAGAATATTCGGCAGATTATGAAGATTTAGAGGAGGAGATAATTTAGGGACTTGCTCTCTACTACAGGAGGACCACTATTAAATATAATATATTATGGAATTATGGTACAGATTGTGGAAATCCAATGATTGAGAAAATCTAGGAATGTGTTCCCTACCATTTAATGCAGACTCCTAGTATTGGGAACCAGATCCACTAATCAAGGGATTTTGGTGGGGAAAGATTCTTCCATTCATGGGGAATGATTCCTAATCATTTTCTATAAGTACCAAGTCAATTTTTCCTCTAGATATAGATTTTCATTAGCGTTCTTGTGGAGAGATGTGGGGAGCGGGATCCCCTAATGATAGTTTTGGGGCTAAAAGCCCATGTTTTGGTCAAATTTTGTAATAAACTTGTAAAGAATCTGCATTTTGTGGTCGTGGAGCGTGAAGGTGTCATAAGTCATAAAGAGTTTCCCGCCCTTAGTTTTTTAAAGTAAAGTCGGCTGTAAAAGACCTACCCATGGTTAGCAAACCATGGGATTGTATAAAAAGAGTTAAGCTCTAAGTATTTTGAAGGTCATATCAGGTAAGTCGTAGCTCTGAAGTAAGAAGTATAAGTTTTGGGTCGTAGCGTAGGTAGAGGCTCTGCAGTTGAGCACACAGACGCCTACGGTGGAAGTCTGCAGTTGAGTGCATGGAACCTTGCAGTTGTGTGCGCGGGTTGGATAGAGTCTGTAATCGCTTTAAGATATCGATAGAGAGAAGTGTTATGCAATTTCCGAGTCTTTGTTCCGATTAATGCATCTTGTCATTTTATGTATAAATTTCCTTTATATTTCTTATATGATGTGTGAATGTATGCAATTACATTGGAAGACTGGACACAATTAAGGATTTCTGCTTATGCAGTGCTAGCTATAATTGTTTAATAAGACAAGTAAGACACTTAGACTAGTTTGGGAATTTGCACAGTACACTACCATAGCAACGCGAAAGTACCTGATCCGTAAGTTAGGACTGCGTGAAGGTCAATCGTACCTTTTCACGGAGGTACAGAAGGGCGGAATAAAGGGCTCATCTGGCAAGCTCTAGAGTGAAGTGACCTGCATGAAGGCAGGAATAGAAGGAATAAACTGACATCACAACCATCTCAGGGTGCAAAAACTTGGTTCCAACATCCCCCCATACTACTTCGGGTGAGATCTCAGTCTGCGCTCTACAGGCTAATGCTGAAAGGGCCAATAGTGTAGGGTGTTGTTTGGCTAATTAATGCTGAACCTGGGTCAGGCCCCCACAAGCCAACAAATGGTTCCGTTGCTGGGACCAGAATCTACATAAGAGATGTGTGATGTCGTATCACTGGAATCCAACTAAGAAAGAGATCAAAGACTAGTTGTATAGGAAGATCCACGAATTCGCGGCATAGGAGAACATAAGTCCGCGACTAACAAAGGAATAGTGACTGGACAGGTACCTATATACAAAAATACACAAAATCTTTTTCTTCTCCTTTCCAATTGAGCTATATGAGTGGATTGCAAATCTAGCAAATAGCCAAGGAAGGTGGAAACTTGACAGTCCTATTGTGTGGTGTTGAAAATTGGCAACAAGAAATTGCTAAAAATAGCAGTTTGGGCATTAGTGTTGGATTTGGCAACAGGGAATGAAAAATGGAAGTGATAAAAATAGAAGTTCTATTTTTGGCAGTTTAGTGTGGATTCCTATTTTTAGGCAGTCCCTGGTCTAAAATAGGAAGTAAAATTCGAATTTGGTCTTACCAGCAGTTTGGAATATTAATTAATTAATTCTCCATGAGCTAATTAGTTAAGGAAAATCAAACTTGAAGTCTTTATGAGAAAATGCAATAATTTCTCCACTAAGTGGGGAATGTGTCGTTGATTTGCTCCATTGATTGAGGAATTAAGGATGAGTTCTATATTGAGAGGATCAGGTGACTTAGTTTAACTTAGTCAAGTTTAGTTAGATTAATTTAACAAGTTGTTAAATTAATGAGATACAGTTTGTTAATGCTTGCATGCATGTGACAACTGGTATTTTCAGATAACTGTGTATTCACTCATGGATAACTGATGGATGTTAGTTCTGTCAGAGACCCAGTTGAGATCAGAGAAGGGATAGTGTACTATCAGTTGGATGAATATTTTTCCTATAAAGGAAGATCATCCATGATGAGGGTTTATCTCCTTCAAGTTTGTGCAGTTAGATCAAAGTTTAGTGAGTGTGTGAAGAGGCCAATTCACACAGGTGGCAGCACTGGACCTCAAGGTAACTACACAAGGAAATAGGAGGCTTAGAGGGCAGAGGATAAGGTTTGTGAGAAGCCTTTGACTGTCTGTGAGCAATAGAGGGATTGTACTGAGAGTTGGATAGCTTCCGAGCTAAAGATTTGTGTAATCCAGACTATATTTCCACTTGTATGATAATACATAGATGGGGTTTTAGGTAGGTGCTTTCCCCGGATAAATTCTTCTATGTTATGTGTGATTGATTCCTTCTTATCAGTTATATGTGTTCTTATTGATGTTGCTCATCGTTGATTAAGCTTCTGCTAAATTGTTTGTAGAAGTAGATCAAGTATTTTGCTCTAGTACATTGCATTACCAGGTTGATCTATATTTGGGAAATTTCTACATGGTATCAAAGCTAGCTAATTTGTAGGAAAAATTCTACAAAATTCTACATGTGGACCCCAGAGCTAGTACAGAGGTTGGAAGCATCTGAGGATAAGATCACTTGCACTGTCAATCATTAGCTCGATCGCATCATGGGAGGATTTGTAACTAAATTCTTAGTCGATACCTCAATCAGCTACAACGAGGTAGAGTGACACTTTTTCAAAGGACCACAAGGTAAGTACGTGAAATCTTTGAATACCTAGATTAAAATTTTATTGTGCGAAAAATGAGTTATGCAGCTACCTTGATGTTTGGAGCTACACGAAGCAGAAAAACTTACAGAAACAAAGGAAAAAAGGGTCCTGAATATAGTCCATTGATTTCACCTCCGTGAGGTGATGAAGAGGGAGTAGCACAGGTTTCTCCGTGAAGTGCTATTTAGTTAATAAGACAAGGATTCCTGCGAATACCACCTCCACCCACACCACATCCAACTTCACTGTTAGACCAAACAATGCGCAATGGAAATAAAAATAAACATACATACACAGCACATACAAAATCACAAACCATAACACAAATTTTAACGTGGTTCACCCAACCAATCGCAGCTACGTCCACCAGAACAGAGGCATCGGCAATCTTATTATTCAACAGGAGATTACAACAATTCTAATTCTTCACACATACTCTCAGCTCCCCCTATTTTCTCTACACTCACACAATCCTCTACGGGATTACATTTCTTATAGCTGGAGTATAAAACTAAATCATAAATTCCCTCACAACAAATATAGGATGCATTAACTCCTCAAAAAATACTGGAGCTAATATAGCAACTAATCCTATTGTTGTCACATACATGAGATTTTTTCCAAAATTAATTAAAACAGAAAATCTCAACAATCTCCACCTTGACAACAATTAGCCTAATACCTTGTTCATTTATTATTTTTATCTTTTCTGCAAGCCAAGAGAAGCCAGACACCAACGTAGCTTCTCTAAAAAAACTGGTTTCGTGAACATGTCTGCACAGTTTTCCTTCGTATGCACTTTTTCAAGAGAAACACCCCTTTCAGTGATAACCTGTCTTACAAAATGGTACTTGATAGGTATATGCTTAGATTTACTATGATAGGCCAGATTCTTAGCCAAATGAATTGCACTTTGACTATCACAAAATAACTTGATGTTGTCCTGTAACCTACCAAACTCACCAATCAAACCTTTCAACCAAACCGCTTCTTTGCAAGCATGCGAAGCAGCTATGTATTCTGCTTCAGTAGTGGATAAAGCAACAATATTCTATAGCTTTGACATCCAACTAATAGCTCCACCTGCAAGGGTAAAGACATACCCTGAAGTTGACCTTCTCTTATCCAAATCACCTGCAAAATCGAAATCAACATATCCGCAAACAAATTCACTACTTCTGTTATAAGTGATATAATAATCACTTGTGCCTCTCAAATACCGAAGCACCCATTTCACTGCTGACCAGTGTTCTTTTCCTAGATTTTCCATATACCTGCTGACAACCCCAACTGCATGTGAAATATCTGGTTGAGTACAAACCATCACATACATTAAACAACCTACTACATTGGCATATGGAATTCGAGACATATATTCCTTTTCTTCATTTGTATTAAGACATAAACTTGAAGAAAGCTTAAAATGGGAAGCTAAAGGGACTGAAACAGGCTTCACAATGTTCATACCAAACCTCAAGAGTATTTTCTCAATATACTTCTGTTGTGATAGCCACAGCTTACCATTGCTCCTGTCTCTGAAAATCTCCATGCCCAAAATTTGTCTTGCTGCTCCTAGATCTTTCATATCAAATGTCCTAGCCATCTGAGCCTTTAACCTATTGATCTCTGTTATGCTTTTGCTTTCTAAAAGCATATCGTCAACATATAACACTAAGATAATGAACATGCCATTACTTAATTTCTTAAAGTAAACACAATGATCATATTCACTTCTTATATAATTTTGACTCAACATGAAAGAATCAAATTTCTTGTACCATTGTCGAGGCGATTGCTTCAGACCATACAATGATTTCTTGAGCCTGCAGACAAATTTCTTGTTGCGATCTTGAACAAACCCTTCTGGTTGTTCCATGTAAATCTCCTCATCTAAATCTCCATGTAAAAATGCAGTTTTAACATCTAGTTGCTGTAATTCTAAATCAAGTAAGGCAACTAATGCTAATACAATTCGAATTGAAACAATTTTTACAACTAGTGAAATATAACATGAAAATCAATGCCTGCTTTCTGAGAAAAACCTTTTGCGACCAGCCTTGCTTTGTACCTATCCTTTGAACCATCAACACCCCTTTTCAATTTGTACACCCATTTACATCCCATAGTTTTTCTGCCTTTAGGAAGTTATACCAGATCCCATGTGTCATTCTTGTCTAATGCCATCATCTCATCCTTCATAGCTTCTTTCCACTTTTCACTTTTAGAACCTTCTACAGCTTCCTGATAACACAAAGGTTCATCATCGTTAGCGGTTAAAGCAACTGAAGTAACATAATCATCATACCTTCTAGGAGGACGTTTAATTCTCGTGGACCTCCTTAAAGATGTTTCTGGTACTTCCACAAGTTGCTGATTATTATCTGTAGGAACTTCTTCATGATCTTCATCTGAAACATGTTCATGATCTAAATCTAAAACTTGTTCATGATCTACATCTGAAACTTTTTCATGACTAGCATCTGAACCATGTTCATCTTGATCATCATCAGTCTTTGAAATGGTTTCAAACTGAATGTGTTGAAGCTTAGATACATTATCTTGTTTCAATTTATCATCTACATCTAAACTTTCAAGTGAGGATTCATTAAATTCAACATCTCTGTTAATGATGATCTTGTGAGTAGTAGGATCCCACAATCTGTATCCCTTAGTCCCATCACCATATCCAACAAAGATATATATTTTTTATTTAGGATCTAATTTAGAACACTAATGTTTTGGAACTAGAGCATATGCATCACAACCAAAAACTTTCAGTTTAGAATAATCACAAGGATGACCTTTCCATACCTCTTGAGGAATTTTGCATCCTATTGTAGTTGATGGTGATTGATTTATCAAATAGAAAGCTGTAGCAACCGCTTCTGTCCACAATTCCTTCTGCAAATTGGCGTTACTCAGCATACTTCTTGCTCTCTCTAAAAGAGTCCTGTTCATGCGTTCAGCAACTCCATTTTGCTGAGGAGTATACACAGTGGTTTTATGTCTTTCGATCCCAGCTTCCTTGCAATAATTATCAAATTCCTTTGAAGTAAACTCACCACCATTGTCAGTTCTTAGACATTTAATAGTTCTTCCAGTGATGTTTTCAACTAATGCTCTAAACTATTTGAAAACTGTAAACACATTAGACTTCTTATTTAACATGTAGACCCACACTTTTCTAGAGAAATCATCAATAAAAGATACAAAATATGACGAACCTCCATATGAGGTTGTAGGAGACGGAGCCCAAACATCAGAATGGATATAACCAAGGATTCCCTTACTAGTATGTTTTCCAGTTTTAAACTTCTGCTTGCTTTGTTTCCTAAACAGACAATGTTTGCAGAAATCTAACTTAACAGACTTTAAATTAGGAAGTAACTTACGATCAGATAAAATCTTTAAACCTCTTTCACTCATATGGCCCAACCTTTCATGCCGTAAACGAATAGAATTACTGTCATTTTCAGACACTGTAGAAACATGATCTGACCCTATTCTTCCTTCTAACTGAAAAAAAATTCCGACCTTCTTTGCTTTCATTACTAGTAAAATTCCTTTATAAAATTTCATTACTCCACCTTGAATAAAGTTTTTATATCCATTAGTGTCTAGTACTCCTAATGAAATGAGGTTTTTCCTTAGTTCAGGTACATGTCTTACATCAGTTAAAATTTTATTTGTCCCATCAAACATTTTAAGCTGAATGGTTCCAATTCCCACAATGTTACATGTGACATCATTTCCCATGTAAACTACTCCATCATTGATTGGTTTATAAGTTTTAAACCATTCCCTATGAATACACATGTGATTTGATGCACCAAAATCTAACAGCCAATGTTGATCATGACTAGACAAATCAATTGATAACACTTCATCACTCATACCTGTCTTGGATGCCAAACCTGTATTTGTTGTGTTTGCTTCTTTCTTCTCTATTGAAGAGTCTTCTTTGGATGCTTGCTGTCTCTTCCAACAGTCCTTCTTCAAATGTCCCGATTTGCCACAAAACTAACACTTTACCTTACTCTTCTTCCCTTTCGATTTTGAACGCGAGTCGCTGTGCTTACTGGAGCGTCTTTCTCTAGAATGACCCTTAGCCATCATTGCTTCTGATGTAGAGGTTTCGGAATTTGACCTCTTCCTTGTCTCTTCGGACAACAAAGCTCCAACAAAATCATCAAACTTCATCAAGGCTAGTTGGATTAAACATAAGCAAAGTATGTCACAATTAAGAATGGAAACTTCTAACATACTTTAACAAAGTTTCCCATGTGTTTAATGGAACATTAAGTGCTAATGCCTTTTTCCTGAATTCCTGTGTAAACTCTTGCACACTCTATCCTATACCTTGCCTTAAATGTTGCCAATCCATTACAACTTGTTGCATATATCCTAAACGATAAAATTTCTTTCTAAGAGTTTTAACAAATGTAGACCATGTAGAGATAATTTTACCTTTTTGCTTCAAATCTGATTGAGTTTTACTTTCCCACCAAATCAAAACTGTTCCTCCCATTCTAAGTGTAGCTAACTGAATTTTTGTAGATTCATCAATAACATTTTGAATTCTACAATACACCTCGATTTGTTTTATCCAGTTATCTAACTTTTCAAGATTCATTTCACCATCATATATTGGCAACTCAAACTTAACATCAAGCTTCAAAAAAGGTGATTTCTTTCGCTTCTTTTGTGAGTTTGAATCTAAACTTGAATAATAAGAGAATAAAGAAGAAGAAGATGAAGATGGAGGAGAAGGAGGTTCATTACCATCAACTTTTCCTTGCCCTTTTCTCTTTCGTGCCTTTAGAAGATGAAGTTGCATCTCTACTCTTCTTGCCTTCATAAAATTCTGGAATCATCCTTTGCATATTAAGGAACATTTGCTAATATTTCTCCTATCCAATGACCTTTGTTTCAAGAGCTTCTCCTTCACTTGACTCCCCCATATTCAACCTTTGAGAGACTTTCCTCTTTCCAATCTCTGGATTTATCTTCTCAAGTTTCCCTTCTCCACGTCGCCATGTGGATCTAGTCAACATTCACACTGGCAAATATCCTGCTTATACATGATCAACCTTGCTCTGGTACTAAAATATGATCCAAAAAACAACATAATTGACTATTTTCTTAATTTCTTCAAATATTAACTAAGGTTTTAACCCCATACATAAATTACCTACATACAAATTCTAAAACACAGAAAATAAACAATGCAAGAGCATAACACATAAAACACATATACATAGAGATTTTCCACTAGATCCCAAAACCGAGACTACTAGCTTGATTTTTCATTATGTTCCTTTCAGTGTTACAATGCATATTTATACATGCCTAAGCATCTAATACCATGGACTGAAAACCATCACGTCCAAAACCATGGACCGAAAAACCATCGCATCCAAAAAATGTGTGCAAAAATCATGCACAAAACCATAGGCAGGTCCGCCCAACCTAACATAGGGTCCAAAACCAAAATTTTCCGGTACGCTGCCCCGGACCCCATAAAGTGGGGTTACGAGTACACATCAAACCCCTTGTGACCTCCCCCCCTCTAACCCTCGGTTAACTACGTGGACTAGTCGTGGAAAGAATATAACACAACCCAACATTCTCCCACTTATTGTTATCTTTCCACAGGGGGCCACAAGAGAGCTTAGTCATTTATCCAGCCCTGCAACACCCATTGTTTCTTTACACCAAGAGAACTTATCAGAGCTCACAGATTTTGTCAATGCATCTGCAGTTCTTCAAAGTGTCCACCTTTACCAGCAACACCTTTTTGTCTTCTATCATGTCCCTCACAAAGTGATACTAAACATCAATGTGCTTTGTGTTTGAATGATATGCAGGGTTCTTTGCCAAGAAAATTGCACTTTGGCTGTCACAGTCTATCCTTATAGCTTCCTGTACTAACCCCATACTTGAACACAATCTCTACAACCAAACTGCTTCCTTGCTTGCATGAGTGGCTGCCATGTATTCTGCCTCTGTAGTTGATAGTGCCACTATAGATTGTTTCTTACTCATCCAACTGATTGCACCTCCAAATAGGTTAAACACATACCCACTTGTAGATCTTCTCTGATCCAGATCTCCAGCCTAGTCTGCATCAACAAAGCCACGAATATACAATGCTCTGTCCAATCCTGGTCTTCCTTGGTAGCACAAAACATAATCACTAGTGCCACGTAAATACCTGAAAACCCACTTCACTATTGTCCAATGCTCCTTTCCTGGTTTTGACATAAACCAGCTCAATACTCCCATTGCATGTGCAATGTATGGTCTAGTACAGACCACTCCATACATCAGGCTACCGACTGCACTTGCATATGGAACACGGGACATGTCCTCTTCCTCTTCTTGTGTCTTGGGACATTGTTTAGCAGATAACCTCACACCTACAGGAATAGGAACCTTCACCGGTTTACTATCCTGCATATTAAACCTCTACAATATTGTCTCAACATACTTCCTCTGGTTTAACCAGAGCTTCCTCTTTGCCCGATCTCTTTTAATTTCCATGCCCAAAATATAGTTTGCAGCACCAAGATCTTTCATGTCGAATTTGGAGGACAATTGGGTCTTCAAATCCTGGATAACTTCTTTGTCATTTCCAACCAGCAACATATCATCCACATACAAGACCAAATAAATAACATGGTCACCAATTAATTTAAAATACACACAGTGATCTGCTTTTCTTTTGGTGAAGCCAAATCCCCGTATAAATGTATCAAATTTCTAATACCACATCCTTGGTGACTGTTTTAACCCATACATATACTTCTTTAACTTGCATACCAGTTCTTTCTTACCCTTCACCGCAAAGCCTTCAGGTTGCTTCATGTAGTTCTCCTCTTCCAAATCCCCATGAAGAAATGCTGTCTTCACATCCATTTGTTCTACCTCAAAATCAAAAGCAGCAACAACAGATAAAAGTAATCTAATAGAAGTTACCTTGGCAACAAGAGAAAAAATATCACCAAAATCAATTCCCGACACCTGGGAATAACCTTTTGCTACAAACCGAGCTTTGTATTTCTCCACTTTTCCTTCTGCATTTGTCTTCTTTTTGAACACCCATTTGCTTCCAATGGGTTTCCTTCCAGCCGGCAACTCCACCAGATCCCAAGCCTCATTTTTGTGCAAAAATGCCATTTCATCAACCATGGCCTCTTTCCAGAGTTTTCCATCCTCTGAATCCACTGCTTCCTTCATAGTTTTGGGATCATCATCAGTAACAGAAAAAGAAAAATTTGAACAGAAAACAGATGGACTATACCTCTCTGGCTGCCTTCTTTCTTGAACTGATCTTCTCACAGCCGGAGTTTGTGGCTCTTCATCTTCTGATTCCTCCTCTGCTGTAGAGCCTGATTCTTCCTCCTTTAGCTCAAACTCTATCTTCTCAGGTTCCTTTGGTTGGACTTCATGTTTAATGACATATTTCACCTCTCTGAACACCACATCTCGGTTGTGCACAACCTTCCTTGTTACTGGGTTCCAAAGCGTATAACCCTTTAAACCATCCTTATACCCAATAAAGATGCACTTTTCAGATTTACCATCCAACTTGGTTCGTTTCTCCTTTGGAACATGTACATATGCATCACATCCAAATGCCCTTAGATGTGAAAGAGAGGGTTTCTTACTAGTCCATTCCTCTTGTGAAGTCTTATCCTTCAACGCTAATGAAGGTGACTTGCTGACCAGGTAACATGCAGTATCCACCGCCTCTGCGCAGAATTCCTGTCCTAACCCGACACCACTGAGCATGCTTCTTGCCCTTTCCATCAGCATCTTGTTCATTCTTTCTGCAACTCCATTTTGCTGAGGTGTATATGGAGTAGTCTTCTACCGTGCTATACCACACTTCTTACAGAATTCTTCAAATTCCTTGCTGCAAAACTCTACACCATTATTTGTCCTCAGCACCTTTATCTTCTTCTCTGTCTGATTTTCCACGAGAGCCTTAAATTCTTTAAACCTGTCAAATACTTAAAATTTCTTCTTAAGGAAATATATCCATGTATTCCTTGAGAAGTCATCTATAAATGATACATAGTACACAAACTTACCCAGTGATGGAACCTTCACAGGTCCAAACACATCACTGTGCACAAGCTCTAATATTTGTTCCGCCCTCTTACTATCAGAGGGGAAACTCATCCGATTATGCTTCCTATATACACAACTTTCACAGAAATCAAAATCCAAACAGCTATTACTCATACCTTCTACCATACCTTTACCATGAAGTATTCGAAGGCCCTTCTCTCCAATATGTCCAAGCCTTTGATGCCACATCATGGTCTTTTCTCCAGAGACCACTAGATTTTTTGCTCCACTTTCAGGAACCACATAACTATTGCACCCATCAATACAGTGCTACCTTGCAGCTTGTACAGAGTTCCAATCCGAACTCCCTGCATCAATACGAGTGCTCCCCGAACCATTTTGCAGGTATCCTTCTCGAACACTGTTTTTACACCTGCATCATCTAGCTTGCTTACAGAAATGAGATTTCTGGCTAATGCAGGAATATGCAGAACACCCGGAAGTGTTCTAACCCTTCCACCTTGCAACTTCAACTTTAATTTTCCGCGACCAATGATTCTAGCCTTCCTGTCATCCCCCAAGAAGACATCACCACAATCATATTTCTCATACTCGCAGAACCACTCTCTATGGGGAGTGAAGTGAAAGGATGCACCTGAGTCAATCAACCATGCCTCATGATCTACATGTGTACTTGAAGAAGCCAAGTACACATCCCCACCTTCATCTGAGGTGGTTTTCGCCTCTGCAGAAGGAGCATCATCAGATCCCTTTCCTTTATCAGGAGCTTTAGATTTACAGTCCCTTTTGTAGTGCCCTTCCTTTCCGCATTTCGAGCACACCACCTTTACAGGTTTTCCTGGAGATTTAGATCTCCCTCTAGATTTAGATCTCCCACTCGATGACTTATTTTTGCTTCTGTTCTAGGACCATCCTTATACAGACAATACATCACCATTATGGCTTTCCATATTTTTCCGTCTCATCTCATCTGTCAGCAAGGATGAGACTATTTCATCAAACTGCAAGGCAGTTGCATTGCTACCTATTGCAATAACCAGACTATCCCACGAATCTAGTAGAGAACACAACAAACTGATGCACTTATCTTCATATGAAATTTTAATATCAACAGACACTGACTGACTTACCACAATATTAAATGCATTAAGATGCTCTGTCACTGAGTCTCCATCTTTCATCCTCAGGTTATACAGCTTTTTCCGCAGGAACAGTTTATTCACCGGAGACTTAGATTGGTAAAAAGTCCCTAACTTGTCCCACAAAGCCTTCACCGTAGCTTCCCTTGATACATTCAGCAATACTGAATCTGAGACACACAACCATATTGTGCTCTTTGCCTTCTGATCCAACTTCTTCCATTTTTCATCGAACACTCCCGTTGGTTTAGTACCCAGATCTATTGCGATCCATTGATCTTTATCCAACAACAGATCCTCCATCTTGAGTTTCCACAACTCAAAACTCTAACCATTAAATTTCTTGATCTTTATCTTTCCACTGCTCGCCATCTTCTTTCACCACCAGAATCGATCTCGCAGATCTCCCACTGAACAGGGTCTACCACAGGCCCGAGCGAAACCCCTCAGCAACAAAGGCGTCCCCTTGAAGCCAAAATAACTCTGATACCAAATGTAGGTTTTAACCCCATACAGAAATTACCTGCATACGAATTCTAAAACACAGAAAATAAACAATGCGAGAGAATAACACATAAAACACATATACATAGAGATTTTCCCCTGGTTCCCAAAACCGAGACTACCAACTTGATTTTTCATTATGTTCCTTTTAGTGTTATAGTACATATTTATACATGCCTAAGCATCCAATACCATGGATCGAAAACCATTGCGTCCAAAACCATGGACCGAAAACCATCGCGTCCAAAAAACATGTGCGAAAATCATGCACAAAACCATAGGTGGGTCCGCCCAACCTAACATAGGGTCCAAAACCAAAATTTTCAAGATGTTGTTGAACTTGACATGGCATCCGGCAGTTGATTGAAGCATTGATGCTCTATATTTGAACATCCATCCATATATATATATATATAAATAAATAAATATATATATATATATATATATATATATATATATATATATATATATATATATATATATATATATATATATATATATATATATATATATATATATATATATATATATATATATATATATATATACTTGATGTGCATAGAACCTGAATAAATTTATGATTGAGATGCTTCATTCACATAGAGTTGCCACCGAACATCCTTTGAAATGTTTACATGAGATGTTTTATTTTTGAGACTGAGATATTTCTCCTATGATATGTGACTACATGGATATTGTTGTTAATAGAGATTATTGTTGATGAGCACATATGGGTGTTGCCTTATTATGATATCTGCGATGATATTATTGATAATAGGTCCATAGATTTACACTCAACCAAGATTGAGTATGATGTTGCTAGCATGGCTACCTGTGAGGTAAGATGTAGAAGCTCCTTAGAGATCCATCTAATCAGAATATGAATATGACATGGATACATTGCAATGACATAGAGTGGGATCTGATTGGAAGAAAATCCCATATATATATAGTTGGGATTGAGATAGCGCAGTTGTTTGAAACAAGCTTAGGCTTGTGGTTGACACCTCCTTGAGAGGGAGGATCATTATGGTATCATTTTATGATTTATATGATTATTATTGTTCTTACATGATATTTGATTTGATGTCCTATATGAATAGGAAAAGTATGCTATTGAGAGTCCAAGAAGATATCATATTTGAGTATGATGAGAGCAGTGTTGATCGAGGACACTAAGCCAACTCTTCTTCCTTGTCTAAGCTCCCAAGGTGAGGAATTGAGATAGAGGGCTCCCAGGGTTTAGGGAACTCTATAAAATAGGGTACGACCTCTATATGTTACCCATAGGGTTGGAGATGATGATATATTATGTTCATAGGGTCGGAGAATGTTGCTCCCTTGTTTGGTATTTGCAGAGTATACCCTAGTTGACATCATACCCATAGGCAAGGCTTGTCGGGAATACCGCTCCTTGTTTGGCCAACGAGTTGAGAGAGTACTTGGGGTGTACAACCCAAGTCGAATATGATACAGGTTTTCTACCACATGAATATTCAAGGTCATCGATGGGAAGACTAGTAGGAAATAGGATGGGTTGAGATAACCCTATGCGGTTCCAGGTTGACACTGAAATCCCTGATGTGATCCCAGGGTCGAGAAGTTCTCCCCTGTGTGTTTGGATATTCGATTTCTCAATATGGGGTCGTAGATTTATAACTCCCCCATGATATTCTGGGTCCAGATGTGCTCCCTGATGTGGTTACACGTTGAGATGTTCTCCTTGATGATATGCTCTCCAATGATGATTGATGATGATATTCTAGGTAGTAGCCCACTGGCAGAGATTTCGGGAAGCATCCTGATGGATAGAGGGTGGTAGCTTAAGCTCCCCTCGAGTAACAAATTCTTCTTCTTCTAGATTTGAGAATGTTCAACATATGAGCAAGAACAATCAAGAGATAAGAAAGGAATAAGCAAGGGATAGATCAAGATGTACATTTATGATGACAAGTCACTTGAGATGGTCATAGCATGATGACTACATGACAGAGATGATCAATGATGATACACGATGACACTTGACGATACCAGAATGGCATATTAATTGATGGATAGATATTGGCAGGTGGAATTCTCCCTACTTGAGAGGGAGTGTTAATTTTTGCAACTGCGGTCAAATTCCACATTGGACAACTCATATGATGAATATAATAATTTAAATAGATTCCTCTTTTCGAGAGGACCAAAATCGACCTAAATATCACTTTATTTGGATAAGAAGAAGTTGGTTTTTGAATTTATTTATTTATTCATGTATATTGGATTAGGTTGGCCCTAAACACGTGTAAAATTGGATAGGTCAGACTCAATATCAAGTGGACCCTCATGAAAGCCTATAAATAGAAGAGACCTCAAGCTCATTTGGACACATTGATCAAGCCATCTTCTCTTCTCTTATTGTCTTGGTTTGCACAGGTCTAAAGGAGGAAAGCTCACACAAAGGGTCAGAAACTATAGGGTCAAAGCTCGCACACGTCTAAGGTTTCTGGGTCTCGGACACTAGCTCATAACTAAGGTTTTTCATCCCTAGAAACTAGCTCAATATGGTCTAGAAAGCGTCTGGGAAGTCTCGGATGGTGGCACATAGTGTCTAAGGGAGCATCTGGGAGGTTAGGGTTTCCACAATTTAGTTTGGATCCCGGACGCATGCACAAAATGGTCTAGGGAGGGTCCAGGTTGCCATAGATGCTACCTCTAGGGAGTGTTTGTGCTCCCATATATGCTCAAACAGAAGTATAAAGAGAGCATCCAAGTTTTGAGGCAGATTTGAGTATGGTTGTTCCCTAGACGCCCACACGCAGTTCACCTCGGAGCATCTAGATATGTCCCAGACGCAGTCATCCAATTTTGCAAAGATTGTCCAGATCTATCTTAGATGCTAGCACACTATATCTCTGAATGTGTCTGGGACCTAAAGATGATTTATCAGTATGCAATAGTATTCAACAGTGTTCAACACAGTGACAAAAATATCCAACAGTTAACTATAGTCAGTGACAATGCATTACAATCCTCAGAATCAAGATCTTTGAGTATATGTTTAAGGTCATGTTATGGATGTTCTAGTTATTTGTTTTTCTTTGATGAAGATATGGATCAGTGTACTCTCTTTTACTGAATCATTTGATGATTATCTAAGAAGAAGAAGAATTTACAAGGGTATTCCCCATAGTGGGTTTTGCCTTGGTCTCCGACCAATCTTGGTGTCTCTATGTGTGCATGATTTTCTTCTATTGTTCCTTTATGTTCCACTGCATTGATGATGCTGATGTTGTTCTTTCTAAATAATTTCATATGTTGATGAATAATGGTGTAGATATGAATAATGTTATGATGTTATGGGGTGAACTTAATATGCTAATGAAGAAATTCAATTATCTAAGCAAAGAACAATGTAGCCCTATGAAAAATTAACAAAATTGAGTTGGAATTGTTCCTCCACATCTTGTGGTGGATGCATTTCTTTGATAATAATTAGAACTATATGAATTTTATTGATGTCAATTACATTATTGCTAACTTTGGTCATTATATTGTCTTCTACTCTGATCTCCGCCTCTATACCTTATTGTTGGCTTAAGGGGATTAGACCCAGGTTCAGAGTTAGCTGCGCTAACCAACAACCCTATACCACCGGCCCTTTTGGCAATGATCTGCGTAGCGCAGATCGTAATATCACTTGAGGCGATATTGGGGGATGCTAGAACCATCATTTTCCATGCAGAGGGACTATGCAGTGTGGCTGTAAGTTTTCTATCAGTTTAGGGCTTAATCCGACCTTCACGAATTGTTAACCTTATTGTATAGTGGTAAATTGTTTTTCTACTTAAAAAATTTGCGAGCTACGCAAAACTAATATAACATGTATTATTCATCATACAAAATAGTATTTGAACCTTCATGATGTAATTGCAGAAAAAAATATATAAAAATGAACCATAAAGAGGCTAAAATACAGAAACTATGCGAACTTAAGAGAATACACAGATTTGTCTAAAAAATATTCTTTCTTAGTCAAGTCCTCCCATATACAATATTTTTGACCCTGAGCACACACCTATAGGGGCTTGCACACACAACTACAGAATTACCAAGGTCTCTGCGCACACAGTAGCAGGAGCATTCCCCTTTAGCCTAATACAGAAAGACTTCACAAAAACATACTCAACGATATTTAATCAATTCATTCTCCTCTTTTAGACTTTCTAAAACATCCCTTTATATATGATTTTACCCTTACAATACCATGGTCTGCAAGCCATGGATGAAGGGGCTCTGACCTGGCCTAAATTCCCTTTGACTCTTATAACCCTATGCTAATCACACTCCGTTCCTCAAAATGCGGAGTCTTTACATGAATCAGACAAAACCTAGACCTAGGGACTCTGACCCCTACCCAACAGGCCCCCAACACAAAGATGTGACTCGTCCTTGAGTCAGTCATCTGATATGTCCTTGATCTTTGATTTTAGGCCTTTGTATGCAATTGTCAATGGATGGAGCATTGTTGTGCATTTCTTTGTATCCTGTCGAACTTCATCCACGAGCTTCTCTGTTGTCAACCTTTTTGCTGCGAGGCCGATTATACTCTATGTTTGTTGCATGCTCTTCAATTTTCCCTCTAATTCCTGTGAAAGCTAGCAGGCCTCATCTTCCCAAGGCTATGTCCACGCAAAGATGATCTGTTCCTTTCTCCGAAGCTCATCGATCTGTCCCTGTAGAAGTTTTCCTTCTTGGAGATGGGCAAACCATTGCACACGAGCTAAGGTCTGCACCGTGGATTTAGGCTCATCGAACTGCAGTTGCTTGTTTATGATCTCCGCTTCAATCTTCTGCACATGTGGGTCCTCTTGCAGCAAGGACCACACTTCTATTGTATCTTCAAAAACTTGACTACAGTCTCTATCTGAACCTTAGCAGTTTTTATGGCAGCTTCACGCTGCTCGCGAACTTCCATTGGTGTTGTAGGCTGCAACTTCATCTGAAGTTCTATAATCTACATTTGAAGTTCAAATTGAACCTTTCCCACCTCTTCCTTCGATTCTTTAACTACTGCTACCAGTTTCTGAATCCTTTCGACTGAAGTTTCCTCGGCTGGGATCTGGAGCTCTGGAAGCTCACTGCATACTTTGGTTATTGCCTCTTCCAGCTGTTGGCTGTGCACAACTACTTCCTAACGATCCTGCATTGCTTTATTCTTTTCCTCGAACATCTATTGGTTTTTGATTTTGACTTCATTGATTACCAACATATCTCACTATTCTCGTATCTTAAGCTCATCTGTGACGGCCTGATATAGCTTGTGCAACGTCTTAAGGGGGAGCGCCGCAAGATTGAGGCTCAAATTCTTCAATTTTTCTGCACTCTCCCTTTCCTCTACAACCTTGACATGAAGTGATCCTTCTGTAAAATGGATTGCTCAGTGGTCTATGGTAAGCTTGGTTGTTGAAGGTACCACACTCGCTTGATTCACGCTCGCCTGAACCACGTCTGATTGGATCACGCTCTTTTGAACCTACAATTATTTAAGGCCTTGCTGGACCTTAGTCAATACTGCATGGTATTGATCTTCAATATTCCCCCACATCTCCTCCATCGCAGCGTGGACAATGTCACTAATTTCATCAAAGTCCCCCTTAGTGAGGACCAAAGGTTCGACACTGGTGGATTTATCTGACTTCTGCTTCTTCCGAGCACCGCCATCACGTTTCTTCCATCGCTTCTTGATTATAAACGGGGAATAAATGTCCTTCGTGTCCACAATAGGTGTTGACCTATATTGTCATTGATGTCAATATGGCAATATTCTGGATGAGTAAACAATGATGGGAAGCCATTGGAAACCATCAGAAGAGCTCATTGGAAGCTCAGAATAGGAGCAGTCAAAGAAAAGCCAGAGGAAGAAGTTCAATGGAAGAAACAAAGAGGAACATGTAGCGGAGAAGCATAAACAATGGTATCGAAAGCCACAGGAAAGCCAAGTAAGTGTAAGAGCGGGAGATTGAGGAGGAGCCATATCGGGATCCAAAGAAGTCAACAGAGGAGCCAAAAGAGCAGAGGAGTATATAATATAGGCAGAAATCAAGAATACAGATGAAGAGTGAATGCACGTGGTTATATTCCAAAAAGCAGGTTTGAAATAGTGACAGTGGTTTTTGGGCAGACTCAAGGCTGTAAGTGGTATTTAGGGCTGATCACCCGATACCATTCATCGACTGACGCATGGCAGGAGAAGGAGAGAGGAAACCGCCTTATCGGGCGGGTAATCCTCGTGCATGTAGCTCACTCAATATCATTGTCGAGTGTTGGGTCAAATGCATTTTGATTTATGGTGTAGGATCACCGAGCAACGTTTTTGGTCGAGTGTAATATCAACCGTCGGATGGGATGGTAAGATCTACGATGGAGGATTGATTCAAAAAAGGCAAACATCAGAAAATGTGCATGTGCGGACCCGACGATATATATGTCCGGGTGTATAAATAGTTGAAGTCCGGCTAAGTGTTTCGGAGCGGGGTTTTTAGTGTATTTCATATGTATCCTTGTATTCCGGCTTTAAGCCTTGCCACATTAAAATATGCGATTGCGATATATATATATATATATATATATATATATGGACCCACGGGACCATTACAATATGATGTATTGTTATATTGCATCCGCCTATCGGAACTCTCATAACACAAGTTATAAAGGGCTGTCACCCCCGAACCACCAATTGCGATATGTATGCGGATCCGCTGTGATGTTATAACATGCCCTATTGTAATATCGCGTCCGTCGCAATATCGCAAGCCTTGTTGAAGTTTTTGCCACATTAAAATCCGCCGATTGCGATATAATTGTGGACCCAACTACACCATTATAGCATGGCTAAATCAAATGTCACATCTGCGGTAATCGAAATGTTAAAAGGAATGTCGATCTAGTGATTGTGATAAGGGTATGGACCCGACGAACTTATTAATAACTGTTTAATACCATATCGCATCCGCTCCGGTCGGCAGTTGGGAATTAGCTATGTTATGTGCGAACCTCTGGAAGCGATGATTGCGATAAAATGATGACCTGGCATGTGGGGACCTTTTATATGGCTACAGTCTCTCTTATATGGTTCCCGTGAACAATTTATGTATATTGTATGAATATTAAAAAAGGGCCTCTCTGATATTTTTTAATATGCAACACTATTGTAATTCGGCCTCTCTTCCACATTAACGTGTCTTGTGTGTATTGATGGATTTGAAGAGACAGAGGAAGCCGCAGAGTGAGCGCAGAGGAAGATGAAAGATCAAGTGAGCGTTAGGGAAGTCGAAGAGCCAACAGAGAAAGGAAGACAAATGTCAGGGGTATCAGGAATATAAAACAGAGAACAAGGAAAGTTTTGGGTAACTGGAGAACTATAAGAAAATAAAGGAAGCCGAAGTTCTGGCAAAAGTGGAAGGAACAGGAGGACAGAAGTAAGTCATAGGCCTAGCAGGGTTGGGAGCAGAGAATTACAACCAAACAGATCCAGACAGTTTGCAACAGAGGGTTGAAGCCCTTTAGTTTGGTGCCTCAGAACTGAAAGGATTGGTGTCCTTGGGAGTTGGTGCTCCTAAATTCAAGGTTGGTGCCTTGACAAGACAGAGTTGGTGCTCTGGAGGTTGGAGCCTCACAAAGAGTCCAAGTTGGTGCTTGGAAACTGATTGAAACCATATATATATATATATATATATTGTACTTGAACAAAATGAAAATATCACATTAATAAAAGAATCTATTCCTGTTATCTACTTCTGCGTTCCAAATATAATTTTTTTTCACTGATATATGTAATAATTGAAAATAAATACTGATTCACCCCCCTCTCAGTATTTCCAAAAATTGGTATCAGAGCAGGCTTCTTCATATCAACCTAACAACTTGAAGAAGGATTCTTAGTCATGACGAGAAATCAAGAAGTGTCAGGAAGACCTCCTCTGTTTGATGGCACAAATTTTGGTTTCTGGGAAAAGAGAATGTCCTATTACTTAATGTCCCTTGGACTTGAGGTTTGGCATTCAGTCTTAAATGAGTACATAGCTCCTTCCACTCTTCCAATAGAGCAAGACGAGAGGAAAGTCTACGTTGCAAATGAAAAAGCCTTAAACTCCATCACTAATGGAATCACCGATTCTTAATTTACAAAAGTCATGAATTGTAACTCTGCCAAAGGAGTATGGGATAAGCTAATTATCTTATACAACGGGGAATCCAAAGTCAAGAAGGAAAAGCTTCAAACACATAGAAGGCAATTTGAAAGTTTGAAAATGGATGATGAAGAAGATATTGCATCATACTTTCTCCGAGTAGCTGAAGTGGTCAACTCTCTTAAAGGATTGGACGAAAACATTGAAGAAAGCACCATTGTTCAAAAGGTCTTAAGATCTCTCCCAGACAGATTTGACTCCAAAGTAAGTGCCATAGAAGAAGTGAAGGATCTAGATACTCTTAAGATGGATGAACTCCATGGAATCCTCATTGCCTATGAGATGAGAAAAGGTTGCCCAAGTTCCAAAGATGCAGTATTCAAGGCCTCAAAATCAAAAAAAGGGAAAGAAAGGAATGTTAGTAGTGATAACTCCGATGTTGAATCTGCATTGGCGCAATTTGTACGAAGGCTAAAGAAAGGATCTAAGCTAAAAGGTAGATACCCTCTTATTTTTTTCAAATGTGGAAAAATAGGTCATTATGTTGCAAAATGTCCTCATAAGCATGATAGTGATGATGAAGAAAATTCTAAAGGGATGGTATACAAAAGGAAAGGGTTCAATAAGAAGAATTTCCTCTCTAAGCAAGATGAGTTTGATGAATATGAATTTGTAGTCATCAAAAAGAAATCAACTAACCAGTTCCTCACCGCAAAGGAGGTAATGAAGAATCAGATGAAGAAAATGACCATGCTGGAAGCCAAGAAGTATTATTCATGGCATTCACAAATGATGATGACTCAGGGCTAGATGGAAATGTAAATGAATTGTTAATAAGCGCCATTGAAGAAAATGAGAAACTACGGAATGAAATTATTTCTCTCAAGGTAGAAAACGAGGAAATAAAAAGAAGTTAAGATCTCTTGAAAAAAAAGCTAAAAGAAAATGAGGAATCTTGCGAATAACGTGAAGCCGAAATAGTATCTCCGAGGAAGGAATTGGAGCAAGTTAAAAAGGGTTGGAAAAGATCTCAAATACTTGACACTATCCTAAATAATCAAAAACCTCAACATGACAAATCTGGAATAGGTTTTAGAGGAGAATCATCAAGTACTAAGAATAATGTGAAAAGCTACGCTGACGTACTTTCCATCAACCTAAAAGAAGAAAGATTATTTCATCAAAGGCTCATCCCAGATCCCAAGAATGAAGAGAGAGTAACTCCAAGGAAGAGTGTTGATTCAAATTATGGATGTTACAACAGATACAAAACAATATTTCATTAAAGGCCCATCTCAAATTCAAAGAATGAAGCGGGAGTAACTCCAAGGAAGAATGTTAATTCAAATCATGGCTATTACAACAGGTACAAAACTATCTTTTTTGGGCATTGTTTCTATTGTAAAAATTTTGGTCATCAAGCTAGACATTGCATGGCTCGTAAGAATGAAACACCAAAACTGAAGGATCAAATAAACAAACCATATGGCCCCAAAGGGCAAGGAAAAATCAAGACCTACAATTCTTTTGATCCATTGGCCAAATTTGATTTGATTTGCTCATTATGTAATAATAATGGACACAATGAAAAAAATTTCCCACTCAAAAGAGGAAAAACAAGAAGCGAGAATCCCAACACGGATAAATTTGGCCTAGCTCTATGTGCTCAAAATAAGGAAAATCATTGGTTTGTGGATAGTGGGTGCTCCAAACACATGACAGGGGACAAAAGGAAGTTTATCTCATTGAACAAAAAGGAAGGAAATGTATCCTTTGGAAGTGGATCTGCCAAAATTGCTGGAAAAGGAACTGTTACTCTTATTAATGGAAAAGGAAAAGCTCAAAATGCTTTGCTAGTAAACGGGCTCAAACACAACCTCCTGAGTGTTAGCGAAATCTGTGATTAAGGACATAATGTTGTCTTTAGCACCAAAGACTGTGAAATAAGGAACTCTTCCTGAGGGGAACTTGTGGCGAAAGGGGTTAGAACACCAGAAAACATCTACATTCTGAACAAGATTCAAGAAGACAAATGCTACTTAAGTCAAATAGATGAAAGTTGGGTGTGGTGCAAGCAACTTGGACAAGCTTGGATAACTTGATCAATATCAGCAAGATTAAAGCAGTACGAGACATTCCAAAGTTATTCAAACCGAATCAAGGAATATGTGGTCCATGTCAACATGGAAAGCAAACCAGAACCAGCCACAAGACCAAGGAGTTTTCTACATCAAAGCCTTTGGAGATCATCCATGTTGATTTATGTGCACCAACTAGAACTCCGGCACGCCAAGGAGAAAGGTACTTTGCTTTATTTATTGATGCCTATACTAGAATGATGTGGATATATTTTATAAAATATAAATCCAAAGCATTTGAGTGTTTTAAGAATCTTAAAGCTCTTGTACAAAATGAAAAGGATTCAAAGATTAAGTGCCTTAGAATAGATAGAGGGGGAGAATTCACATCAAAATAATTTAATGAATTCTGTAAAATACATGGAATTAAAAGAGAACTCTCTGCTACCAGAGCACCCAAGAAAAAAGGGGTAGTTGAAAGAACAAACCGAATAGTTCAAGAAATGGATAGAAGAATGTTAATAGCAGCTGACTTACAACCAAAATTCTGGAGAGAAGTAGTGGGGACAATTGTGTATACCCTGAATCGAACTCAATTAAGACCAAATAATGAAAAGACTCCTTATGAATTATGGAAAGGAATACTTGCTTCCGTAAAATATTTAAAGATTTTTGGAAGCAAGTGCTTCATAAAAATCAATGATGGCTCACCAGGAAAGCTTGATTCTCGGGTTGACGAAGGGATCCTCCTTGGATATTATACACGGAGCAAAGCCTACAAGTGCTACACTAATCGACTATGGAAAATAGTGGAAATCATTGATGTAAAGATGTAAAGATTGATGAAGACCTTCTAGAAAAAGAAATTGAAGAACATGAAGTTGATCCTCTCATTGAAGAAGAAGAACCTGAAAAAGAAGAAATAGATCAAGAAAAACCCAAGGAAAAAGAACCATCTCAAACCCCTTCAAAGATGAAGTCTCTCAAAAAATATCACCCAAAAGAGTAGATTATTGGAAATGTAGATGTAGTGATGCAGACACAAAGAATAATGATAAGTACACCATGGAAAAGTGATGTTGCTCTTCTATCCATTATAGGACTAGAAACATTTACTCAAGCAAGTAAGGGTCCTCATTGGGTAAAAGCCATGGAAGAAGAAATGTCTCAAATTGAGAAGAATGAGACATGGGAGCTAGTACCTCGTCCAAAGGACAAAAACATAATAGGAACCAAGTGGGTATTCAAAAAAAATGAATGAAGATGGACAAATCATTAGAAACAAGGCAAGGCTTGTTTGTTGTAGAAATTTCTCATTTCCCACCCCGGTTTTCAGTTTCACCTTATTTCTCCAAAATAGTTAAATACCCTTTCCCATATCCATACATTCAACAACTGAAAAATAAATTTTGCTAAAAACACAAATTCTGGAAAAATTACAAAATGCTGAAAATGAAGAAATAAATATCAGCACATACAAACATCCATTCAACACATTTAAACACAGTGATTTTTGGTCAAGGTGACCCTGGAAAAACCCCCTACAACTCTTGGGGAAAACCAGTTCGAAAGCTCCTTCTTATTTCTGGAAAATTCTTTTTACAGTGAGAGAAATATTCAGCAAAAAATGAACAAGCAAACTTTTACAACTTATCTCGTTTTCCGTGCCTCACAGCTAAGTGGAAAAAACTTGCAAACAGAAAAACAGAACAACAATAAATGCTGTACGACCTCCTCGATTTTTGTGCCCAAATTTCATCCTTAAATGCTGCTATATGGACTACCTAGAAAAGCATGCAAGCTGCCATAAATGCTGCTGTATGGTTTTCCTCGATTTTTGTGTAGAAAAACATTAGTACAGCTGTACGGATTTCTGCCTAGAAAAACATGCCAAGGTACAGCTACTTGCTGTATGGCCTCCCTTGAAAAATGTGCCAACAAACTTCAGATTTTCTACTCCTCTATTTCTCTGCTAACTTGTTGTAGGACTCTTTGGAATTTGAACCAAAACTGTTGTACGACCTTTCTAGAAAATTGTGCCCAAAGTCTACCTTTCACTGTGTGCTAACTCAGCTGTACGGACTTGCTGAAACACTGCCTTGGAATGTGTGCCAAGCTGCTGCCTCCTTCTCCTCACTATCCAGAAATCTCCCTTGCTCTCTTGCTCTCCTTCTCTCAATCTACTCATGAAAAAATTAATGACCTTTTCCTCTTTTCCCTCCTTTAATCTAACCCTAAGTGACTTTTGGGGAATCCCTAAATCCAATGGCTGAAATAGATTGAGATCTAGGGCTGAGATTAAATGCTCATTTAAATCTCACTTTCTATTTTTTTTAATTCACCCCACTTTAATAAAGACCCACTTAGTCATTTATGTCCAAAGTCACTTTTCCTTTCTAATTTTACATTGACTTTATTAAAGTCACTTTAAAATTAGACTTTAGTAACTTTATCACTTAAAGTCACTTTTAAATTAGATTTGACTTTATAAAAATTATAAAGTCACTTTAGGAGAAAAATTAAATTCTTTTGGACACTTTTCCCTAGGCCAAAGATCAAAGCCTTAGGGAACCACCTGTCTTCCGGTACCAAATTTCAACACTCCCTCTTACCAAGGAAGGTGTTCCTCACCACACCCATCTTGTCTCTGAAGTAGACATGCTTGCCCCGTGGTAAGGCTTTGGTAAGAATATCTGCAACCTGCTCATCAGTGGGAATAACTCAAGCTTCACAGCTCCCTTCTGAACATAGTCTCTGATGAAATGATATTTGATCCTGATATGCTTTGACCTGTCATGAAATACTGGATTCTCCGTGAGTTTAGTGCAACTCCGATTATCACAGTACATCACTAAAGGTCTCAATGGCTGACCAAACAAGCCAAACAACATCTTGCGAAGCCAGATGGCCTCACAATTAGCTAGACTGGCTGCCATATACTCTGCTTCCGCTGAACTCAATGCTTACTGACTGCTGCTTCCGGCTGAACCATGACACTACTGCCGAACCCAACCCAAAACAACACCCTGAATTGCTCTTCCTATCAGAAGCACAACCTGCCCAATCAGAATCAGTATAACCTTCCAATCTCACTCCATCCCCCTACCTGTATTCCAGACCATAATCCACTGTCCCCTGCAAGTACCGCAAAATGTGTTTTGCAGCCACCCAGTGAACCTTCCTAGGCTCACACATAAACTAACTCATCGTGTTGACTGCAAAACAAATATTTGGTCTAGTGTTGACCAAATACATCAAGGAACCAATCAGCTGCCTGTACAATGTGGGATCCACCAACTCGGAATCCAAAGCATGAAGCTTCTTCCAGTTGTTGATCATCGGTGTCGACATGGGTTTACTATCCTCCATGTGGAATCTACGAAGGATGTCCACAATATACTTCCCCTGCCCCAGGAAGAAATGCCCCTCCTCCTACCACACCTCCAAACCCAAAAAGTAATGCATCAAGCCGATGTCCTTCATCTCAAACTCCACCGCAAGATCTCCCTTGCAGTGCTCTATGAGTCTCTCTACACCTGTATTGACCAAGTCATCCACATACAACACTAGAATGAGAGGCTCCTCACCTATCACAATATAGTAAAGGTTCAGATCTGCCTCACTCTTTGTGAAAACCATCCCCTGCAAGTATGTATCTATCCTAGAGTACCAAGCTATGGGAGCTTGCTTCAGGCCATAAAGGGCCTTCTTCAATCTGCACACATGGGATTCCTTCCCATGCACCTCAAAGCCCTGTGGCTGCTCAATGTACACCTCCTCCTGTATGAAGCCATTGAGAAATGCAGTCTTCACATCCATCTGGTGGATCTTCCAACCCATCTCTGCTACTATCGATATAATGGAGCAGATCGAAGTATATCGAGCCACGGGAGCGAAGGTCTCCTCATAATCAACTCCCTCTACCTGGGAGAACCCTCTAGCCACAAACCCTGATTTGAATTTCTCAATGCTGCCATCTGTAGCATGCTTTACCTTGTAAAGCCATTTGGAAGTAACCACGGATTTGCCCTTAGGCCTCGACACCACCTCCCAAACATCATTCTTCATGATAGAATAATACTCCTCCTACATGGCCTCTCTCCAAACCTTCTGGCGACCTGCCTCCTCATAGCTAGAAGGCTCAGAGTCAAGGATGCTGGTAGCCATTACCATATAGCTACAAAACCTCTCAGGTGGTCTACTCTCTCTGTGATCCGGATTTAAACAGGAACGCAACAAATTACAGAGATAACCATATACACAAAGATGCAGCGGAAATAATACTTCATTTCATTAATAGGAAATACTGAGATATGCTTACAATCAGAAATGGAAATAAACTAGCTAGGGCGATGGTAGCTTATCTCTGAGAAGAGATGTGATGGCTACATGCCTCTGAACTGTGTTACAATGAGGCTCGAAGGCCTATTTATTGTTGAGAAACAATGGAAAACCCTTAACATTCCAAAACCTAACCCTAGGAGATGAAACGCCAAACTGTGGGCCCCGTTTGGGGTAAGTTGGTACATCAACTTCCCGGGGTCGTAACTTTGGCATATGATCTCTGTTTGACGCGTACAATAGCTCATTAGAAAGATCTATCCGAGCACTATCATTGTTGGAATGGGCAACACCAGTCCATTCCATGGACTCGTGTTGCCCCCGGATTCCCCAAAAAACGTCGTTTAGGGCCTCAAAACGGCTCCGGAAGTTCAGGACTCGAAAAACTGCTAAAAATAGTAAGTTGTGCTACAATTAAGGAAACTGAAAATGCTGAGAAAGACAATGGTGGGGGTCCAGGTGGACTTGGCAGGTGGCCACCAATATCCACCTGGATCATTCCTCCCCCCTTAGGAAGCAATGGTCCCCATTGCGTTGAGCTCCTCCATGAGATGAGGAAACTTCTGCTGAACTTGTTCCCTGGTGAGCCACTTGCCCTGCTGAAGGAGTTGGCCTGCTTTGACAACTCGATACAGTTGGATATTCTGTTGGCGAGTGTTCTTGATCTGTGTGTCCATGATCCGATCAGTTGCAGCTTGTTCCATGCAATCTGGATTTAATTCTGTGGGTTTGAGCTGTTCTGCAATGTCGGATGTGTCTAGCAATGGTGGAAAGTATGGCCGAAGGCGGTCCACATTGAATACTGGGTGCAGGCCAAGGAATGGGGGAATGCTGAGCTCAAATGCATTGTCTCCCATAGCCTTAGTAATGGTGTAAGGACCATATCGGAGTGGTCTCAATTTCCGATAGGCTCCAGTAAGGCGTTCCTTTTGCAAATGCAACCAGACTTTGTCGCCCACCTGAAACTTGTGTGGCACCCGATGTTGATCATGTCGCTGCTTGTACTTGGCATTTGATTTCTCAAGAATGTCATGGACCTGCTGGCGAATATGTTGGATGCGCTCAATGAAGCTGGTGGCCTTATCTGTTTCGGACTGGACATGAGCTGAATTCATGTGAGTAGCTGCAAGTGGCATGGCCACATCAATGGGGCATAGTGGCTGGAATCCCAAACCCACCTGAAAAGGGCTATGGCCAGTGGAGCTGTGAAGAGCTCGGTTGTAGCTGTGCTGAACATAGGGGAGGCTCTCGTCCCATGTGCGTGGATGCTTTGAGTTATACATGCGCAGAATGTGCACAATCATCCTATTGACAACCTCTGTCTGGCCATCAGTTTGAGGATGGAAAGCTGTGGACTTCGTGAGTTTGGTGTCCAGCATTGACCAGAGACTGGACCAAAATGTGCTGAGAAACCGACTGTCCCGATCTGAGATGATAGACTGTGGGATCCCAAAGTGCACCCACACTCGTTCAAAGAAGAGTTTAGCAGTGGCTTCTGCTGTGATATTCTTCTTGCAGGCCATCATAATGGCCATCTTTGAGAACCTGTCGACGACCACAAAAACACAGTCATTTCCATGCTTAGTGGAAGGAAGGCCTGACATGTAATCCATGGAGATGGATTCCCAAGGTCGACTAGGGGTAGGCAACGGGGTATAGAGGCCTTGCTTCTTAATGGTCGGTTTGGCAATGGCACAGGCAGTACATGATCGGATGTACTTCCCAACATCCTGTCGAAGATTCGGCCAATAGAAATAATTTTGCAGTACTGCCACTGTTTTCTCGACCCCGAAATGCCCAGCAGCCCGACTGTAGTGTGCTTCCAAAATCATCTTGGCACGCTCGCTTGAAGGAACACAAAGGTGACCGAGGTGGCATAATAGGGCATCCTGGAGGTGAAAATCTGCAACCTGCCGACCCTCCAAGAGTGTCTGGTATGTGTGGCCGAATTCTGGGTCGCTTTTGTAGAGAAGTGGCCAATCAGAAGTCTCGTGCCCGCAAGAGTTGAGCACGGTGGTTAGCGCCATGATCGGTGGTCGACTGAGGCAATCTGCAACATTATTGGTGCTGCCCTTTTTATACTTGATATTCAAGTGAAACTGTTGCAGGTATGTAGACCACTTCTGATGGCGATCATTCTGCAATTTCCCTTGGGTCTGTATGAACTGCAGAGGTCGGTGGTCTGTGTGGATGACCGTTTCCTTCCCCAAAATGTAATGCTTCCATTGTCGGCAGGCCTGTACAATGGAATACATCTCTTTATCATAAGTGGGGTACTTCCGGACTGTGTCTGAAAGTGTTTCACTGTGATATGCCACTGGATGTCCATGTTGAGTAAGGACTGCCCCAATAGCATAGTCAGAGGCATCTGTCTCGACCTCAAATGGTTGTTGTAAATCTGGTAACGCGAGCACTGGTGCCGTGCAGAGGCGATCCTTCAACTCCCTGAATGCCTTCTGTTGAGATTCAGACCAAAAGAATTTTGCTTTCGCCCCGCCCTTGGTGACTTGACTCAAGGGCCAAGAAATATGAGAAAACCCCAACACAAACCTGCGGTAGAAGTTGGCAAGACCTAGAAAGCTGCGGAGCTCTGTTAGAGTGGTTGGAGAGGGCCAATCCCGAATGACTTGGACCTTGGCTGGATCGACATGCACCCCCTGTTCATCAATGATGTATCCCAGATACTGAACCTCGGTCATGCCAAAAGTGCATTTCTCCAAATTGGCACATAGCTTGTGTTGCCGCAGTGTTTGGAGAACCTGTCGGATGTGGTGGAGGTGCTCTTCCCAACTCTGGCTGAAGATCAGAATGTCATCCAAGTATACTACTACAAAGGAGTTGGTGAATGGCCGCAAGATGTCATCCATTAGCCTCATAAAGGTTGCAGGAGCATTCGTCAATCCGAAAGGCATGACCAACCATTCGAAGAGGCCCTCCTTGGATTTGAAGGCAGTCTTCCACACATCTGAGGGTTCGATTGGTACCTGGTGATATCCTGACTTCAGATCGATCTTGCTGAAATATTTCGCCCCCTTTAGTTGGTCTAGGAGGTCATCAATCCGCGGGATCGGGTACCTATTACGGACAGTGATCTTGTTCAGCGCCCGATAGTCAATACAGAGTCTCCACGTCCCATCCTTCTTCTGTACCAACACTATCGGGCTCCCACAGGGCGAAGAACTCGGACGGATGTGACCTTTCTGCAGGAGCTCCTGAATCTGCCTCTTGATTTCATTGTTCTCCAGAACGGAGCGCCGATAAATTGGTCCATTGGGTAGCGGCGCACCTGGGGTCAGATCGATGGAGTGCTTGACCTGACAGTGCAGAGGAACCCCTGCCAGGGAGGTGAAGATGTCTTCGTACTCCTCCACAATCTTGTCCATCTGTAGCTGACGTGCAGAGGGACCCCGTTTGGAGGCCGCGGCCACTGTCTTCTTCTTCCCTTGAGGGCGTATCATCAGGAAAACAAATTTCCTGGTTTTGGAAATGATCTTACTGCATTGTTTTGCAGTAATCAAAGAGATGGCGGCAGGTGGTGCTACCTCTGGTATCCTGAACAACTTATTTCCCAATGTAATAATAACAGCACGGGGCCTTGATTCATACACAGCATGTCGCTTCCACAAGTATGGTTGTCCTAGTAATACATCACAAACTTCAAGGGGAGCAATGTCACACAATACCTCATCCGTGAAGGGCTTGATGTTGTATGGAAGGCGACACTGCTGGCTCACGCGAAGATCTCGTCCTTGGTGAAGCCACCCAATGGTGTATGGTTGTGGATGTGCTGTGGTCGGTAAGCCCAACCGCTTCACGACCTCTGCCGAAATGAGGTTCTTTTGACTCCCGCTATCAACAATGAACTGTATCGGGGAGCCCTTTACCCACATCTGGGAGTGGAAGAGACGCTCCTCCTCCTCTGGATCTTCGGGTTCATTTTTCTGGATCTTTGCGGTAGCAACAGTGGCGCTGGGGTCCGCATCAATGATCTGCTTCCCTTTTTCATACCCCTTATCGGGTTCTGACTCAGAGTCGGAACATGCATCTGATTTTGAAACCTTTAGCTCAGCCACCAGTGACTGCTTGGCCCGACACTCACTTGTGTTGTGAGTGGAGCTCTTATGGAACTCGCACCATTTTCCAGTGTCCTTTCTCGGCTTCGCGGCGTTGTTCTTTGCTTGCAGCTTCAGCTGGTTGTCTTGGGCTGTCCCGCCTTGGCTTTGTCCTTTGTTCTGTGGTTTAGGGGCACCTTTCCCCTGCTTTGGATTCGCAGATCCAAAGTCTCGCTTCTTTTGTTTAAACTTCTGCTCGACCTTGACGGCATACCGGTATGCTGCGCCGAGCGAGAGGATGTTTAGGAACTGTATTTCTTCCTGAATGTACTTGTGCAGGCAGCCACGATATTTGAGTATCAAATGTTGCTCCGAATCCTTGATACCCAACTTTGTGCGAAGGGTATGGAAAAGATTGGTGAACTCTGGCACGTCTTGGTCCCTTCCCTGCCGCAGCGTGGTCCACTTTATGTATTCATCCTCATAGCTCCCGACAGGGTAGTACTGCTCCTTGATGGCATCCCGGAACGAATCCCAGGTGGGTGCGGCTGAAAATAGTGAGCCAGTACTTTCATCCTTCTGCTCGCAGTAGGTTTCCCACCAGTCCTTGACGTGGGGGGCTGCTTTGAGAAGAGAAAAAACAATCTTTTCCCGACTCGAAAATTCATGAACAGAAAAATAACCCTCTAGCATATTTAACCATTTATCTACGGCATCGGTGTCTATCTGACCCTCGAATATGGGGATTTCAAAATTAACTTGTACCTTAAAGGGTGTGGCGTTTCCAGAGGAGCTGCTGGAAGCCGATGCGCCGCTTCTGGGTAGCCGCTGAAGGATCTGCGCGAAGCTGTCCATCATCGCGTTCCGTTGTCGCTCGAGCGCTTCTTCGAGCAAGATTTTGATGGGATCTCCTGCCCCCTCGTCTTTCTTCTCGTCCGCCATGGGAGGCCGTCGGGATTTGCGAGGCTGGTCTTGCAAAGGTTCAACCAGTTCGAGCCCTAACTCCTTATATCCCGACCTTGTTGGGGACATGCAAAGAAAAACAAAGAAAAAGCAGACCGCTCTGATACCACTGATCCGGATTTAAACAGGAATGCAACAAATTACAGAGATAACCATATACACAAAGATGCAGCGGAAATAATACTTCATTTCATTAATAGGAAATACTGAGATATGCTTACAATCAGAAATGGAAATAAACTAGCTAGGGCGATGGTAGCTTATCTCTGAGAAGAGATGTGATGGCTACATGCCTCTGAACTATGTTACAATGAGGCTCGAAGGCCTATTTATTGTTGAGAAACAATGGAAAACCCTTAACATTCCAAAACCTAACCCTAGGAGATGAAACGCCAAACTGTGGGCCCCGTTTGGGGATAAGTTGGTACATCAACTTCCCGGGGTCGTAACTTTGGCATATGATCTCCGTTTGACGCGTACAATAACTCATTAGAAAGATCTATCCGAGCACTATCATTGTTGGAATGGACTGGTGTTGCCCCGGATTCCCCAAAAAACATCGTTTAGGGCCTCAAAACGGCTCCGGAAGTTCAGGACCCGAAAAACTGCTAAAAATAGTAAGTTGTGCTACAATTAAGGAAACTGAAAATGTTGAGAAAGACAATGGTGGGGGTCCAGGTGGACTTGGTAGGTGGCCACCAATATCCACCTGGATCACTCTGACTGGCCTCTTAGGCTCAGCAACAGATGTGGCATCTCTCAAGGTGTCCTGAAGCCACATGGGCTTCCTCTTCCCTAAGCATACTTCTCCCATTGGAGAATGAAACTCCTCCTCCTCATCATTATCAGGAGCCTGAACTCCTAACTGTCTTTCTGCTATCCTCCTGCCTACATCTGAACCTGTAGAAGCTGAGCTACTGTGTGAACTGTCCATCAGTGGAATCTCTAGTGAACTTCTTTGTGGACTGCTTTGCATGCTGCCCGAAGCACCACCCCTCTGGCTCGGCGAGCCACTGCTCACTGACGGACTTGACATTATCATATATGTATCTCCGGATCCTCCTGATCCCTGCCCACTTGTCAGGCGGAAAGAGTCGATAGTGCGGACACAACCAACCTACCTAGGAGCCTAAGACTCTCTAGTGACAAACAAGACAAACAAGAGCAATCCTTCTCTAAACATGCATTTACCATACAAGAAATCAAGTGTTTAGATCTTACCTGTAGTCCAACGTTGTTGTAGTAGTCTAGCCTCACCGATCTGGATGAGCTCCTCCTTCACTTCGAAACCTGCATACACTAACAATCAAACGATTAAATGGCACTTGATAATCTTATAAAATAAAACATATTTAACATGTAGACCAAGGAGTACATAAAATAACTCATAAATAACAAGTTATTGAGAAGAATGGACTCATTTGCATTAATAGGAAACAAAAGGAACAATTACAACCTGAGCCTTGGTGTTGTGCAAGTCCCTCCCAGGGTCCGTCAAGAGTTCTCCTTTACTTTGACAAAGCTCACCCACTTCCAAATGGAACAAGTAAGGATGGGAATCTCTCCTCACAAGCTTCTAAATGGGAGTCCTAATTCCAGCAGCATCTACCCTTATAAATGTATAGCTTTCAACCTCCCCTCCTTCTGGCCCAATGCCTGTATTTATAGTGCTCAAGAGGAAGTTAATCAAGTCCACCATCAATGGGATAAGTCCCTCTTTGGATGGGATAGTTCCCCTCTTGATGGGATAAGTTCCTCTTTCACAGGGGTACATGAACCATCTCGGGGCGCTCAATACACGTCGAGCAACCTTCTAGAATGCTCTATAAATGACCACAAGTAACTTTTTAAAGATGAAACTTGCGCATTTTGACCTTTACAGGGGTACGCACCTACCCCTTTACATACAGACGTACAAGTACGCAGTTTTTGTGAACATTAGGTGCGTACCCGCAGGTAAGGCTGAGAGAACCTGCGTACCCAGAGATAAACACATTTACAAAGACTTTCTCTCTTTTGGAAGTTTGACATGGAAAGCAGAGGCATAAGACTTGCCCAGGAGGATAGCATGACTGTTGATAGAGCCATACTAACTGTACATAGCCATGGTGACATTTTTTAGTGTAACAGATTGCCCCCTAAAGTGCGAAGCCTGTAGTAGATTAGGGTTTTGTTTTATCTAGGAAGGGTGAAGCGCTTTATCATTTCAAGGATTATCTCGTGGAGAGCCTGGTCAGAACCTGCAATTTTCAACACAAAATGCATGTATAAGATTATATCATCGCTAAGGTAGGCATTCCCATACTCAGATCAAAAACTTTAACTAACAGACTAACTACTGCTCTGATACAGGAATGATTTTGCAGTACATCATAATCATAGACTTGTGTAGACACAGTATGGACGTAGCCATCTGTTTATAATTGGTCTACTATATAATGAATACAAAACTCCTCGCAGCCTGGATGGTGGAAACTAGATCCAGGGTCTTCATTTCTACTTCCCGAATTGGTACGATTCTAGCCATGCGAATAAATGAGTTGATGTCGAACATGGTAGAAACCACTTGATTACCAGTCGATGATGTAAACTGTTAACAAGCATGAGAGAGACCACCAGTGATGTCAATGGTTCTCAAAGTACCCAGTACAATCCATGAGATGTGAATGAATGAGTTGATGTCGAACATTTCACGGAATCCTTCGATCGAAAGTCAATGATGTAAACTGACGTCAAAGGGGAGAAACCTGCCATTGATGCATGCAGACTTCAAGGTACTGACGATTCCTAAGTCATCTTTCTAGATAATGTGCTGATGTCGATAGAAAGCGACCCGTTGCAGGCAAGCCCGCAACACGAAATCATAGTTCAAGTTGAAGAAAATGTTGCTGTAAGGACTGACTCAGGGATGGTCAAAATGGATGACAAGGTATTTTGCAGATGAAAGTTTTGTTTGCAGACCTCTTGAACACATAACGACACGACAGATGGTTTGGTAACAAATGACTCAAAGTTAATCCCCGGAACCTGGTTAAAGACTTTCAATGTGACTTGATCAACTGTGAGGCAAAGGATTTCCCAACCCAGGTGAATGAAAAGTGCCGTGTTCAAGAGTGGTCATAAGGTTTCTTCTGTGACAAAGGATAACAAATAGGCTCATTCTTCTCTCTTTTCCCCCACCATTTCTGGCAAGTACCTCTTTATTTTTAACAAGCTTGAGGAGGATAAAATATGCTTGATTATAATCTCATCCTTCGGATGAGTCCAACCTACTTTTGATTCGAACCTTAGGAAGGCGCGGTTCGTTCCTGTTTGGAATTGAACAGGTCCTTTACTGTGAAATTTTAATGAGTCCAGTATAGGAAAAACTCGGCGTTTTTCACGTTTAGAGAGTCTGAAAAACTTAAGAAGACTCAAGGTTGAACTTTTTTGTAAATTTGTGTCCCTCAAGCCCGAAAAAGTATAAAATAATACTTGGGGGAACCGCTTGATCTTGCGACCAAGGAGTACTTTCATATTTAGTGCCACTGACCTGAAAAGTAAAAAGCGATTAAGGACACGTCGTTTTATTTCCAGTATCGAGTTTGAAACGACAAAAACTCGACAATCTTTTCCTGTTTTTACGGTCAGAAAAGGGCTATAAGGGGACCGTCTTTTAATTCCGTTTTAACGAGTGTAAAAGAAACGCTCGGCAATCTTTTCATGTTTAAGGAGTCAGAAAAGGGCTTAAAAGATGACTCTGATGTTTTGGTTCGTGAAAAATGACAATTTTCCCTCTAAATCCTTTTGTCCTGCACAAAAACGACACATTACTCATACCTGTTTAAGATAGGCAAAAATTCATCAAAAAATATCCTTTCATGGTGAAAAATAAACAAACCTAGCATTCATTCATCCAAAAAACCTATAAAAATACTTTTTACCATGTCATTTTTACCATTTTACTGTTGAGGTCGAGAAAAGGGCTTTTGGCAAGAAACTTCCCGTGGACTTTGCGGAGAATCCGACCGTCAGAATCGAACGCCGTCTCTTCCAGGTATTTCACAACATCCTCCTCTTCAATTTCATCCGATTAAAATTTCATTTTAGGTTTTAGTTTGATTTTTTCGGGGGTTTTAGGTTTTAAAGGCCGCTTTTCGGGGTACGCAGGTGCCCCATGGGTGACCTACGTACCCCGACCTTTTCCTACACAGGAAAATGGTCGAGGTACGCAGCCCACCTTCAGGCCAGCTGCGTACCACCGCTCTGTGTTCTAAACGTGGGGTGCGTACCCCGCGAAGGGCGGATTTTGAAACCCCAAACCCCAAAATTAACCATTCAAATTTTTCCAAATGAATTCTAATCATTATTTCTTGGTGTGTAGGGCACTCACCATGCTGGATTGGAGAGAAAGAGAGCACGAGGACGTTGATTTGGCCGCAATAAGTCATCAACCTTCCATTGATGCCCTAAAATCATGCGGTCTATATAAATACTGGGCCATCCCTGGCATGAGGGCTCAGGTGAGATTCTTGGAGTGGCTGGTCGAGAGATGGAACATTCAGGAGCAATGCTTTTACATCGGAGGGCACCAGCTCGAGATAGAGCCCTCTGATATATACTTTCTCACTGGCTTGCCAAATAGGGGCGAGCAACTCTCTCTATCCGGGACCAGGCCGGGTGGCCAATCCCTTGCTAGTCTCCGGGCAGAGTGGTGCAACAATCAAAACCATGACAAAGGCATAGAAATCAAATACATCTCTCGGCGTGAACTCATGGTGATAGCTTTCACGGTTACCAGACTCTACGGCGCAGCCGCTTTACATATCACCACCGGGTCCCAGATGCGGATGGCTATTGACTGTTTCCGAGGCACCATTTTCAACTGGTGCGATGCTGTGTCGGCCAATGTGAAGGGCCAACTGACTAGGGTAAAGAAAAGACAACTAAAGACCTTTGGATATGGGCCTCTAGTTGTGAGCTTTGCCCTAGGGCGAGTTCCGATGCTGATCCCTCAGCATCTCACTGTTGACATTTTGGGTCCTCGGGAGCCAAAGCTGATACGATGGGTTACGGTGATGGCCCGACATCTTGATGAGGGCGCGGCAGTTGTTCGATTCCCTGCTGGTTATTTTCACTGGTTAGAGGACCAGGTTTTTGCGATCCAGGATTTTCCGTACGCTGGAGTAGATTTTCGAGGTGATCTGGACATGGTTCTTCCACAGGGAGAACAATGGGATGACAGAGGTACTTCATTTTTCACAAGTTTTTAATTTATCTATTTTATTTTTTATTTATTTTTATATATCGTCTCAAAACTGACAGTAAAAATTTTCAAAATGCAGATGTTGGTCCACAGCGCCCAGCCAACCTCCGGCCTTTTGAGAGGAGACATCCAGTTGCACCGGTACTGGCTCCACAGGACGCGGCTGCAGAGACACTAGCTGAGTTGGAGCAAGATCTAGAGCGTCTGACGGCAGATATACCTGAGACTACCATAGATGATATTCCTATCAGACTTCAGCGCTATGTAGTCGCAGTCCCTGGACCTTTTAGGAGGTTCTTGTGTAGGGTAGCCCGTGCAGTGGTGTCGTATAGGGAGCACCACCAGTGATTGGATGGTCACTTTGTAGACACATGTGACATTTTTGGTTTTTTGTACTTATCATTTTTGCCGATCATAAGGTGTTTTTCAACCTATGATCGAAGACGATGTATATTTTTTGACACACTCCTATCTATATATATATCATTATTACCGGCTTATCTTGTTAAACATGTGTGATGAAATGTTTTTAAATTTACTTGTATGATTATCGTAAATGTCTGTCCAACATTCGAGAAGCAATTGCATCTGCTAATGTATTTAGAGACCTTGGAATATGCTGATATTCAATGTAATCAAATTCACGTTCCAAGAGACGCACTCTCAAAAATAATCTTAATAACACAGGATTTCTAATGGCATATACCCTATTAAGTTGTAATACAACGAGTTCAGAATCTAACCTCACTATCAAATGTCGAATTCCAAATGAAATAGATTCAGACAATAATTCAACCACTGCACTGTATTCTGCAATGTTGTTCGTTGTTTGACCGAGGCTTACCCCATGCATAGAAACTAACTCGTCAGAGGGCGAATAGATAACCCAAGCTGCGGAAGAGATATTCCGTGTACTACGACAAGCACCATCAGCAAATCCAATGTATGTTTGGAGAGACGTCGACATCTGCAATATCAAGAGTAAAACCAAGATAATCCAGAATAACGACGAAAAACACACTTTCTAAGCTAAGCACACTGTCTAAACTAACAAACACACTAGCTAGAAAGAAAATCTAACCTAACTAAAATTCTCCATACCCATCTTTTAAGCGTAATACCTCTTTAGGTAAAGTGCATTTCTGGGTTTACCCAAAGAGTCCCCATCAAAATCAACCAGCTCATAGGCCCCTTTTGCTAGCTTTCGCTTGACAATGTAAGGCCCATGCCACATAGGAACGAATTTTCCAGCACCTAGCTTATCGTTAGCTTGATCATATAGTAGCACTAGGTCTCCCTCCGAAAAACTCCGAGGGGTCACATTTCTATCATACTGAGCTTTCATTCGTTTCGTGTGAGTCTCGATTGCCAATGCAGCGTCACGTCGAGTCTCATCTAATTGAGCTAAGTATAATAAATGCTTCTCCTCTTCGGAAGTAGCTGGAAGAAGTTCGACAACCATTTGAAGTGATGGGATTTCACATTCAATGGGCAACACAGCTTCCAAGCCATAAACTAGCTGGAAAGGAGTGAACCCTGTTGAAGTTTTCACCGAAGTTCGGTATGCCCATAGCGCTGAAAATAACATGTTATGCCAATTCGTCCGATGAATGCCAATGATTCGTCGGATCATGATAACGAGAACTTTGTTGATAGACTCAACCAAACCATTGGCTTGCGGATAATAAGGAGTAGAGCTATCGTGGCGTAAACCAAGCTGGCTTGTAAGCTCAGTCATCATGATGTTTCAAAAATGGCTCCCATGGTCAGTAATGATTGCTTGTGGGACACCAAACCTAGTTATAATGTGATTGAATACGAAAACTGTAGCTGTTTTGCCGCTTGCATCGAATGTAGGCATCGCCTCGGCCCATTTAGTAAAATAATCAACCGCGAGGATGATATACGCATTCCCCCCGGCCGAGTGAGGGTTACAAGTAATAAAATCGATACCCCATTTTGCGAAAGGACCAACGACAATTATAGGATGGAGAGGAGCAGGTGGTGCGCGCATCTTGCGATCAAACACTTGACAGTTGTGGTATTTTCGGACCGCAATGATACAATCTTTAAACATGGACGGCCAGAAATAACCAGCACGCAACACCTTCTGAGTTGTGGCATACCCAGACATATGACCGCCACATGCTCCAGAGTGACAGTCATTCAAAACCCTCTCAGCCTCTTCGTGAATTAAACAATGTCGAAAAACCAAGTCTGCCCCCCGGTGATAAAGAGTATCTCCAATAATTTTGTATTGCTGGGACTGGAACCGAATTTTTCGACGCTCTGACTTTGAAGCTTCAGGCCGAAAGGTTTGGGTTTGGAGATAGATGATTATATCCCCATACCACGGATCTAAAGTACTGATAAGAAACAAAGATTCGTCCGCAATGGACTCCTCTGCCACACTCTCTGTGTCAGCACGCGGGAAATCACACATCAATTCCGCGAAAACTAAGGATTTCTTAGACATGGACTTTTCGAACTCCAAATCGAACTCTTGCAGGATCACGATCCATTTAGAGTACTTGCCCCCTAGCAGCTGTCTAGTCAAAATATAAATCATAGGGTTGCAATCCGAAATGACTATAGTCTTACGGAGAAGAATGTAGTGACGAAAACGCTGGACAGCTTGAACGGCTACCAGGGCCAATTTCTCCACATGCGATTATTTTAGCTCAGTGGGATTTAACGTCCTACTAAGATAATATATCACATGTTCCGTTCCGAATTCGTCTTCCTGGACTAACGCCATTCCAATAGTGGAATGCGAAGCTGCGAGGTATAAGAAGTAGTCTTGGTTGTAGTTGGGAGGATGCAGCAACGGTGGATGGTTCAACGTGTGCTTAAGCGCATCAAAAGATTGTTGAGCAACCTCATCCCAAGAGAATTGAGCGTTCTGTTTTAACAACCGGGTAAAACCCTTAGTGACCTCGGCGTAGTTTGGAATGAATCGGCGTAAAAAGTTTTCTTTCCCTTGCAAACTTTGGAGTTGGCACAAACTCGAAGGAGGAGGCAATTTGATGATAGCTTCGACCTTCGAGGGATCGACGCGAATGCCAGCTTTTGAAACAACAAATCCCAGCAATCGACCCGCTTCTATACAAAATACACACTTGTGCGGATTCAACCGAATACGATAATGCCTACACCTCATAAAGATTGCTCGTAAGTGGACAAGGTGATCAACTCGATGTAAAGAATGAGCAGGCAAATCATCAAGGTACGGTTGCACAATGTGCTTGATGTCATGAAATGCGTAAGACATGGCCCGTTGAAAAGTGGCTCCAGCATTCTTAAGCCCAAAAGGTAATTTGCAATAAGTAAATGTCCCCCATGGACAAATGAATGCCGTTTTTGGTTGATCGCCAGGTAGAATATTGATTTGATTATAGCCCGAAAAACCATCCATAAAGGAAAACATTTCACTTCCGGCACAATCATCAATTATTTGATCGATGTAGGGCGTAGGATAGTTGTCTTTTGGACAAGCTCGATTTATATCCCTATAGTCGATACAGATTCTTATTGTTCCTTGTTTCTTGTTAACCGGAACAATATTCGATACCCAATCCGTTAACGGGATCAGATAAATGAAACCTGCTTTCAACAGCTTTTCGACTTCTGCTTTAATCGCAGCTGCTTTCCGAGGGTGAATCTAACGCAACCGTTGCCGGACGGGTTTAGCGTCCGGGTAGGTCTTGATTTCATGAACAACAATGGCGGGATCGATTCCTGGCATTTCCTCGTAAGACCAGGCAAACACATCGCGAAATTCTTGAAATAGGGCCTTGTAAGTTTGAATTTCTTCTTCTGTACATGAAGCACCTATATGAATGTTCTCAACAATTCCGGGCTTCACTGAAATGTCAATGGGAACAGTTCGAGAAATATTCCCTAAATTCAACTCTGAATCAGGATGTTTCGTTGGACTCTGAGCGTCTTTGACATATTCAGTGGTAAAGATAGATGAAAAATCATTTTCAAAAGCATCGCCCTCAGGTAAAAACGAAGATCTATGATGGAGATATTCCCATGGTAGATCATCTACACTTAGGATTTCGCGAAGTTGTTCGTCAGATGACACGACTTCAGGAAATGCTATCCGTTCTGAGATTGATGTAAAAAGTGATTCCTCACTGACCACATTCATTTGGTCGATTTGGGTTGAACACGGGTCGGTAAAAGACACGACGACTTCATAAGCAATTTCATATGGACTCAACGGCATAGCATCACCAAATGAGTCTATTTCAGATTCAGATGGGACAATCCAAGGATCGTCATAAATAATAGTGTCTGATGTAATCATATGAATGGATGCGAATGAAGGGTCTGCGTTGATCGGAGGAAAAGGAAAAGTTCCTAGTAAACCGGAATATTTAACTAAACCTACGCCAATGTCCCTATAAGGGATTGTCGCTTTGCCGACATGCTGGATACTCTCTGAAGAGGCTGGGTCGGATGAAAAGTACGTCAGTTGATCAATTGTCACGATCTTGCCATTATGTGGAAACTTTATTACTTTGAAGACCGATGAAACGACCGCTGTCATAGCATATGACCAACTTCGACCCAAAAGAAGGTTGTAGTCTAGAGGGGCATCAACCACCTCGACATCTAGACTAACGGTTTTGCCTTCTACCCCTATAGGTAATTCCTATAGAATACCAAACGGACAGAACCCACGGCCATCAAAAGCCTTAAGGATGGTTGGGGATTGGTTCAGCGAAGGAGAACCAAGCGATCTCCAACATTGAATCAACATAATACACGTGGAAGCCCCCTCATCAATTACAGTCCGATGAATAGGCCTGTTTTTGACTATCACTGGGATCTGGAAAGCCATTTGATGGGGTAGGCGCGGTGTACTATTTTCTAGATCAAAGATTATCAGATTCGGGTCCTGAACATCAACAGCTCCGATAGTCGACAAAAGTAATTTTCGTTGTGCTGGGCATGATTGCAGCACTTCTAAAGCCGACATTGCTGAGGGTGAAACCGCTAAGTCCTCAACAATGTTGTAATTCTGGGCCGCTCTCGCATGTGGATTGAAAGCAGACCTTCGAAGTACACCCTTGGTGGGCGGTTTGATTACTAAGTCCAGGTTAGGTTTCTCGATCTGTAGTGGATCGGAACCGGGAGCTGAGGTTGATGGAATAGAATGAGAAGATTCTGCTTCCTTACCATCAACAGGATTCTTACTACCATAATCGTTCATTCGAGTCGCAATCCTCACATGAGACATCATCAAAATGGGTTCTTCACTGGCAGTCGAGGAAGAACCTATCATCTTACTCTCCTGCTTTGGAAATGGATCCTTCAAAACGGCAGGAGTGGGAGAACCTTTGACTATTTTCACAACCTCGGCCCGATGAGGGCAATCTCTTGTAAAATGATCCTCTTCACAAATAAGACAAGGATATCGAGGTTTGCGTTTTTCGTCATTGGTTTCCGACTTTTCTGTTTTCTCCTTCGGAGCCTTGTCTGCTTTAGCCTTCTTCTTACCCTTCTTCTTTCCACCGTTTTTTGATTTGGCCGTGGATGACTCCACAGCGTGAATATCGGCAGAAATTTCAGGAGAAGACTCTCCTGTCGGGGAATCAGGCAGGGTGATTATGGGAGTAGTAGAATTCTTGGAAGATTTCTTCTTGCTCTTTGTGTTCACCGTACCAATCATACCATCAGCGGCATGAGATCCCGAAGGAGCAGCAGCGATTTGATTCGATTTTGGAAGATCTGGGATCTTCTCGTGTAACGTACCTGACTGAGTGTAGACTAAATCAAGGTACTGCGCTTGAGCAATGACTTGCTCCTCAGTAACTACTCCGGCCTTAGATACATCTTCAGTAATCTTTGGTAATAATGATTTGACAAACCATTCAGCTAAGATTTGGTCCGGAATAAAAACTTTCACTAACCTTCTTCGACGTCTCCACTCATGAATGTGATCAGAAATATACATGGACGTCGATTGTTTTAGTGAAGTTAATAACTCCGTGCCGTTATCGTATCTGACTGGCAACTGAAAGTGAGTTAAGAACGAGGTAGCTAACTGGCTAAAATTGCAAAAAGAGGCCCGTGGAAACTCAATGTACCACTTGGCCTCGAGACCAATGAGTGTACGCTGGAAAAGACGTAAGCGGATCGAATCATCCGAGATAGAATTTGAAGCACACCAGAGGTGGTAAGTCATCACATGATTCGACGGATCCTCTCCAGACTTACCCTCGAACTTAGGTATATCACTAGGCAACTTATTGGGCATTGCCGGCCAAAACGGAAGATAGTTGATTGGATCGTTCGTTAGGTGCGACAAGTCCGGTAAATCTAAAGTTGCGATAAACGGCGATTGCCGGTTTGGATCCCTAAAACTCTGAGTCATTATACCAGCCCCGGGAGGAGGATATCCAGGATAACTTGGAATAGGAATCGCGTTCGGGATATCGTATCCTCCCGGAAAACCAGGATTAACCGGACCGTACTGGGGTTGTTGAGGTTGTTGATAAGTGTACCCAGGATACAGTTGATACTGGTAAGCCGGCTGCTGGACAGCTTGCCCATATTGATACTGTCCCTGGTACGGTTGATAAACAAATTGAGGTTGAGTAGTGATAACTGTACTTATACCAGGCTGACCTACAGGCATCTGAACCGTAGTTTGAATCGTAGATCCGGACGGAGGTAAAGATGTCTGAGTAGTAGCAGAGACAGTAGAAACAGGAGCTGTCGATACTCCAGGAGTTAGTGTGGTAGACGAAACAGATGTTGCAGTAGTTGCAGCAGTCGTTTGAGATGGAATGCTAAGCGCAATGGGCCCTGATTGAGTAACTACTGGAGGTACAGAAGTTTGAACATTTGGCTGGACTGGTTGCTGGGGTGAACCAGAAACTAATGGTTGTCCAGCTTGAGATGACAACTGTACACTTGGTTGCAACACTTGTTGACCTTGCGAAGGATCCCACACTACAGTCATTCCAGGGTATTGACCCATTTGACCCATAACAGGTTGAGGATATTGAGATCCATAACCGGATTGAGGATAGGATTGATAATTGAAAGGGACATTTCCTGTACCTTGAACGTAAGATTGACCTTGGGGTGGTTGATAACCTTGACTCGAGTATTGACCTTGAGGGAGATAGCCTTGAGGTAAATACTGATACTGGGGTTGGCCTTGGATAAATTGATACTGAGGTTGACCCTGAGGTACATATTGAGGTTGGGGTTGACCTTGAGGAATGTATTGTACCATGGGTACATACTGTCCTTGAGGCTGCCCCCCAGCCACAACTTGAGTACCTTGAGGTTGCCCCCCAGGCATTACTTGAGGCTGCCCCCCAGGCGGTAATTGACCACCTTGAGGTTGAGAACCGGGATTTGAACCTGACATCATATAAATGTCTCCTACACCCAATGGTTGATTACCATTGTTTCCAGCTAATAACCCATGTTCAATGGGTTGAGGAGATGCTCCTGCAAAAGTACCAGACAAAGACTGATACAAAGTAGGAACAGAAGGACCGATGTGCAAGAAAGATTCAGGCGATTGAGTAAACATTGACGACTGACCAGACATATTTACAGGAGTAGTAAAAGCTCCGGGTGGAAAAGGAATACGAGGTGGAGAAAAACCTAACCCTGAGTTGTCTAGATAATTTGTTAACGAAAGGTACCAAGTAGTACTTCTAGGAGGACTGTAAAATATGGATTCACGCTCCCTTAGATCAATAGTAAGTTGACCTTCAAGATGAGAGACACCTATGTCTTCCTCTGGAGCAAGTTCTTCAATAGCAATCAAACCAGTAGGGAGATTTTCGGTGATAATTCGTTCTACTCTTGGTGAATCTGGAACACTAGAAGTTGGAGTAACAGGTTCAGATATTTCAGGTTCCTCACCTAAATCACTAGTAGATGAAAAACTACCATCAAGCTCGGAAACTGTAACAGCTTCAGGATTATAACCTGTCTCTAGACTTTGGTAATCTGGATGGACTACCAACAAAGATTCTCCTTCTTCAGGTGAACCTACTCTACTGCCACTAGGAGGAGTTACAATGACTTTCAAACCTTCGTACTCACTCGGGACGTCTTCAGGAGGTCCACCCCGCGTTCTACGGAGTTTCCTCAACAAATCAGTTCCGGTAACAATCTCAGGTGACTTGCCCCGAAGTCTACGGGACTGTCTCGGTAATTCCACCACAGTTAAAACTTTTAACTACTACACACGAAAACAAAGTAAAAATTTCAAATCAAACCACCTAAAGTCGCTAAAGAACCAATCAAATTTGAAATCACACGCCTAAAGAATCTAAGGTGTCAAACCACACACAAACAGTAAGCTTTCCGGACCGAAAACACTAGTTGGTGATGAAGCCCAACCTCGTAGAATTCAGTACAGAAATGGAGGGTGGAACAGTTACCCCGGCAACCTTCTTAATGAATATACTGGCACAAGTTCCTCCACTTTAACAGTCTCGAGTGAAGTGAACCCCCCGGAAAATCCAAGTGAGTCTAGCCGACGTCTGCTCCAGGTACAGTGGGATCTTCCCTCCACCATCACCTTGGGTAGAATCCTAAAGATAATGGTCACTAAGGTTACCAACAGCAACAAGTATACCTGGGGGAACAGTCTAAACTCCGACAGCACGCAAGGACAGAGTATCAAGCTCAATCCCCTTACCGGCTCCTTGACAATAATCCAAGGTTTACCGATAAGTGACCCCTGGCTCCTTGACAATGGTTAATCCGAGGTTTACCATTTGTAATACGTGCGTGTCTGGCGTCGTTCCCAACGAGGGAGGATTGATCCCCTCACTTGTTTGGACACGAGCTCGTGCTTCTCCTTTAAGAGGATCTTTCCCAGAGTATAAATGCAACAATTGGGTTTATCCTACCACAAGATAAGCTACTTGTTTGGTTTTACTGTCTTGGAGAGTTAATTACTCTCCTACTCCAAGACACTAGCCTAAGCTATGTTGGTGCTTCAGAGCCCTAGTAAAAGAAAAATTACTATGTTAATTTTACTTTAAGCGTGATTTTTATGGTTTTTCTTTAACTCAAAGGGTGGCAGAAATGAAACTAGTGGTGTGTAGACTCGACTCAAACCACTACAAAAATGCACTTAGGATGATTTACACTACTTTGCTTTTTCAATGAAATTCTTAGCTAAGAAAGTTTAGAGAATGCAAATTTATATAAAAACAACTCTCTTGGCAACGAAAATCAAAGAAATAAAACTCTTTATCTTTCCAAGCATACAAACATGACCACTCATTACGTGCACGAAAAATCCTTTTTCTTTCAAAATACTTCAAAAGCTACTTGAAACAAAACTTTTTAAAGGAGATGTTTTTGTATTTTTTATTTAACAAAGCAAATAAATCTATTTTAATGAAAATCAATCTTAAAAACTATGAAATCTATGAAAAATTCACTCACAAGCAAACCAAAAAGGAAATTTACTCTAAAGTAAACCTAACGAGGCAAAAGCCTAAAAGACGATTCTAGGTTGTTTTACTTGGCCACAATCAAACCAAGGACCAGCTTATGCAGAATCAAAAAACCAGTCAAAACAAAACTCAAATCTTTTTGTTCTTTTTGTAAAATGGAATTTACTACTCAATCAATCAAGCACTTCGAAATTTTACCAAAGAGACAACTCAATAGGAAAGTTGTTCACACAGGTTGACTTTACGACAGGTTCGACTCCTAAGACGGTTGACAAAACCAGAGAGATCTAAGGCTTGACAACTTCTACCGCCGAAATCACTACAGGACCTATTCAAAAATCAAACCCTAGGGCTTAAATTTCTATGAAAACCACTAAAACACTCAATGCTATCGAAACGCGTTCAGGTGAAGATCTTTGATAGGATACTAATGGATTTGGGCAGGAAAAACTAAATAAAAGCAAAATCTAAGAGGAAAAAATGGAAAAAAGGAAATTTTTCTTAATTTTAGCAGGGTATGCAGGCAACCCGTTAGAACAGGTGCGGGCCCGCTCTGTGCACACAGCAACAATGCGTACAAGTACGCACTGTGCAATACTCAGAGGGTGCGTACTACTGTAAAAAAAAAGAAAAATGAAAATCTAATTTATCTCTAAGCTAGCCCACCCAAATACAAATTCACACAGCCAAAAAACAGAAAATAAACCAATTTTCTCAGAGCAAAGTTTCACACAAAGGAAAAGTCATTCACATCAATGGAGTCCCCAGTGGAGTCGCCATTTTGTCAGGCGGAAAGAGTCGATAGTGCGGACACAACCAACCTCCCTAGGAGCCTAAGACTCTCTAGTGACAAACAAGACAAACAAGAGCAATCCTTCTCTAAACATGCATTTACCATACAAGAAATCAAGTGTTTAGATCTTACCTATAGTCCAACGCTGTTGTAGTAGTCTAGCCTCGCCGATCCGGATGAGCTCCTCCTTCACTTTGAAACCTGCATACATTAACAATCAAACGATTAAATGGCACTTGATAATCTTATAAAATAAAACATATTTAACATGTAGACCAAGGAGTACATAAAATAACTCATAAATAACAAGTTATTGAGAAGAATGGACTCATTTGCATTAATAGGAAACAAAAGGAACAATTACAACCTGAGCCTTGGTGTTGTGCAAGTCCCTCCCAGGGTCCATCAAGAGTTCTCCTTTACTTTGACAAAGCTCACCCACTTCCAAATGGAACAAGTAAGGATGGGAATCTCTCCTCACAAGCTTCTAAATGGGAGTCCTAATTCCAGCAGCATCTACCCTTAGAAATGTATAGCTTCCAACCTCCCCTCCTTCTGGCCCAATGCCTGTATTTATAGTGCTCAAGAGGAAGTTAATCAGGTCCACCATCAATGGGATAAGTCCCTCTTTGGATGGGATAGTTCCCCTCTTGATGGGATAAGTTCCTCTTTCATAGGGGTACATGAACCATCTGGAGGCGCTCAATACACGTCGAGCAACCTTCTAGAATGCTCTAGAAATGACCACAAGTAACTTTTTAAAGATGAAACTTGCACATTTTGACCTTTACAGGGGTACGCACCTGCCCCTTTACATACAGAGCGTACAAGTACGCAGTTTTTGTGAACATTAGGTGCGTACCCGCAGGTAAGGCTGAGAGAACCTACGTACCCAGAGATAAACACATTTACAAAGACTTTCTCTCTTTTGGAAGTTTGACATGGAAAGCAGAGGCATAAGACTTTCCCAGGAGGATAGCACGACTGTTGATAGAGCCATACTAACTGTACATAGCCATGGTGACATTTTTTAGTGTAACACCACTGGATCCCTGCGACTGACTCAACTGCTGCTGAGGGTCTGGCTGATCCAGATAATCTAACTCCTGTGACCTCCTAAAGGCCCTGTCCTCCTCGAACTTCACATCTTGCCTGATAACAACTTTCCTCTGTGCAAGAATGTAAATCCGAAAGACCTTTGAGGTCTCACTGTAGCCCAAAAAGATACCCTTCTCTGCGGTGGGCTCTAGTTTGGTCCTATTCTCCTTGGGTATGTAGGAGTATGTAATGCACCCAAAGATATGAAGATGACCAATATCAGGCTTCTTCCCAGAAAAAGCCTCCTCCAGAGTCATGTGCCCCAAGGCACAATGCGGACTCCTGTTCTGCAAATAAACAGTTGTGTTGCAGGCCTCTGCCCACAAGAACAATGGCAACCCCTGATCATGTAACATGGCTTTGGCAGCCCCTCTGATGGATCTGTTCTTCCTCTCCGCAACCCCGTTCTGCTGGGGGTTGTAAGGAACAGTGAACTCCCTCCTAATGCCTGCCTCCGCACAATATTCAACAAACTCTACAAGGGTGTACTCTCCCCCATTGTCCGACCTCAGGGACTTAATCTTCTGACTTGTATGTGTCTCCATAAGAGCTCTAAACCCCTGAAACTGCTCGAATACCTCAATGAATAAAACATAGTACTCATATCCACTCAAGGAAACATGAGACATCCGATCGCTCACATCGGAATGAATCAAATCACGTATCCCAGTCGCTCTGCTGTCACTACTGGGAAAAGGGGATTTGGCAAGCTTGCCCATTGCACATCCTCTGCAAGTATCAAAGTGATCAATACTGAAATATGGCACACCTGTAGTGATCTCCCAAAAGGTCCTCAAGGCTCCATGATACATATGCCCCATCCTGCGGTGCTAAATCTCACACAGCTCAGAATTGCTAGCTCTGTTGTCGATACTACTGCTCAATGCCAAAAGGGGTTGGACTGCAAACTTGTACACCTTTGCATGGCGTACACCTATCACTCTAGCTGAATCAGCTGGAGTGCCCTTGGGATACATCAACACCTGTCCTCCCCTAAACAGTACCTCATATCCTCTGTCCTCCAAAGCTGAGACGGATATGAGGTTCTTCCTCATCCCTGGCACATAAAGAACATCTAACACCTTCAAGGGAGGTTTGGACTCCCTCTGAAATGTTAGTGTCCCCACACCGACTACTCTAACAACTCTGTCATCACCGAGTACTACCTCTATATCAGTGCCACTCTCTGAAAGCTCTGAGAAGTACTCACGGACTCCTGTCATGTGACGTGAAGCGCCACTATCCACATACCAGATACCCGAAGATGCTCCGCTAATCGAGGGAAAAGCACGCTCCCTCTGAACCTGTGTGGCAGGTGATCCTGCACTAGAGGACTCACACGCAGTGAACCCAAACTCTCGGTCAAAACGATCTGCAAAGTCCTCAACCTCTGCTGAAGCTTCCAAGCTCTGGTTCTTCTCCTTCTTCTTCTTCTTTTCCGGACACACAACTGCATAGTGTCCCATCTTTTGACAATTCCAACACTTCACCTTGGAATAGTCCTTCTGTGTGCTACCCTGTTTACCTTTACCTTTTCCTTTGCCCCACCATTGCTTATGGAAGCCTGCTTCTTCCCTTTGCCTTTCTTGCCTCCTACCAACAATGCTACATCCTCATCCTGCTCAACTGACTTGGCTGCCCCAAGCCGACCTTTCCTGATCTCCGTCTGAATGCAATCATCCCAAAATATCTTCCATGTGGGAAGGGTCTCACGTGCACAAACCCCATCAGCAAAGTTCATCCATGAACAGGAGAAGCCATTAACTGCAATCCACACCAACTCAGTGGGTGGAATGACCTCTCCAACTGCTGCCAACTCATCTCTCACGTTAGTAATCTTTGTGAGATATCCAGCTGCACTATCATTACCCATCTTAATGGTCTTCAGCTTCTCCTCAGGACCATTTTCCGGTTCTCATTGGTACTCTGGTAGAGATTGGACAATGTTGTCCACATCTCATGGGAATTTCTCTTTCCTCTCACATGAGGAATGTAATGTTCTTTGACTCCGTCTAGAATCAGTCTCTTACCCTTGTTGTTCTTTTTATTATAAGTAGCCAACTGCGTAGCATCAGTAGGCACAACAACAGGGTTCTGTGTGGTATGCACCATAATGTCCTAGACTTCTGCCTCCTCAAAGATACTCTGCATTTTCTCCTTCCAAACGTTGTAATTGGTATGCCCATCCAACCTATCCTCTACCCTCAATCCCAATGACATCCTTCTGTTCTAAAACTGAAAAATAGCACTGTTGTAGTAAAGATAAAACTGCTGTTTGTGAAAAATCAGCTTGCTGGAATTTTCTGAGTGAAAAGTCAGCAGGCTGTAATTTTCCTCCTTGCTGTCCCAAACTGAACTTCAACACTCAAGCTTTGATACCATGTAGAAATTTCTCATTTCCCACCCCGGTTTTCAGTTTCACCTTATTTCTCCAAAATAGTTAAATGCCCTTTCCCATATCCATACATTCAACAACTGAAAAATAATTTTTGCAAGAATAACTTCGGCGTAAATCACATGTAGACAAACATTTGACAAATGTTTGTCTACATGTGATTTACGCCGAAGTTATTCTTGCAAATATTATGGATCACAGAAGCCTCAATTCAACAACTGAAAAATAAATTTTTCCGAAAACACAAATTCTGGAAATATTATAGAATGCTGAAAATGCAGAAATAAATATCAGCACATACAAACAGCCATTCAACACATTTAAACACAGTGATTTTTGGTCAAGGTGACCCTGGAAAAACCCTCTACAACTCTTGGAGAAAACCAGCTCGAAAGCTCCTTCTTATTTCTAGAAAATGCTTTTTACAGTGAGAGAAATATTCAGCAAAAATCAGCAAGCAAACTTTTACAACTCTTCTCATTTTCCGTGCCTCACAGCCAACTGGAAAAAACTTGCAAACAACAAAACAGAACAACAATAAATGTTGTACGGCCTCCTCGATTTTTGTGCCCAAATTTCAGCCTTAAATGCTGTTGTACGGACTACCTAGAAAAGCGTGCAAGCTACCATAAATGCTGCTATACGGTTTTCCTCGATTTATGTGTAGAAAAACAGCAATACAATTGTACGGATTTCTACCTAGAAAAGTGTTCCAAGGTATAGCCACTTGCTGTACGACCTCCCTTGAAAAATGTGCCAGCAAACTTCAGATTTTCTGCTCCTCGATTTCTATGCTAACTTGTTGTACAACCTCCTTGGAATTTGGACCAAAACTGTTGTACGACCTTTCTAGAAAATCGTGCCCAAAGTCTACCTTTCACTGTGTGCTAACTCAGTTGTATGGGCTTGCTGAAACGCTGTCTTGGAATGTGTGCCAAGCTGCTGCCTCCTTCTCCTCACTGTCCAGAAATCTCCGTTGCTCTCTTTCTCTCCTTCTCTCAATATGCTCATGGAAGAATTAATGACCTTTTCCTCCTTTCCCTCCTTTAATCTAACCCTAAGTGACTTTTGGGGAATCCCTAAATCCAATGGTTGAAATAGATTGAGATCTAGGGTTGAGATTAAATGCTCATTTAAATCTCACTTTCTATTTTTTTTAATTCACCCCACTTTAATAAAGACCCACTTAGTCATTTATGTCCAAAGTCACTTTTCCTTTCTAATTTTACATTGACTTTATTAAAGTCACTTTAAAATTAGACTTTAGTAACTGTATCACTTAAAGTCACTTTTAAATTAGATTTGACTTTATAAAAATTATAAAGTCACTTTAGGAGAAAAATTAAATTCTTTTGGACACTTTTCCCTAGGCCAAAGATCAAAGCCTTAGGGAACCACCTGTCCTCCGGTACCAAATTTCAACATTTGTAAAGGCTATTCACAAATTGAAGGAATTGACTTTGAAGAAACATTTGCACCAATGGCTCATGTGGAAGCTATTAGGATGTTCTTGGCATTTTCTTGCTCAAAAGGATTCAAAATCTATCAAATGGACTTAAAATCAGCATTTCTAAATGGGGAACTCAAGGAAGAAGTCTACATGGAACAACCAGAAGGGTTTAATCTAACAGAAGGAAAAGACTTTCTTTGTAAGTTGAAAAAGGAATTATATGTGTTGAAACAAGCTCCTAGAGCTTGGTACGCAAGATTGGATCACTATCTACAAAAACAAGGCTTCAAGAAGGGGGTGGGAGGAAGTAATCTCTACGAAAAGACAGATGAGGATAAGTTACTAGTCACACTTGTTTATGTTGATGATCTGATTTTTGCTAGTAATAATGATGAGATGAGCCATGCGTTTTCTCAAAATATGTCAAAAGAGTTCGAGATGTCAATGATAGGAGAGTTATCTCACTTCCTTGGACTACAAGTATCTCAAACCACGATAGGCATGTTTATATCTCAAGCCAAATATCTTAAAGACATGCTTAAAAGATATGGAATGGAAGACCATGCGCTCATGAGCACACCTATAACCACAAGTTGCAAATTGAGCAAAAATGATGACTCACCTTCGGTAGATGCAACTCATTATAGGTCAATAATTAGAGCCCTTTTGTACTTAACTGCTACGAGACCCGACTTCATGCAAGCAGTAGGAATGGTGGGAAGATTTCAATTAGCTCCTAAACAATCCCATTTGATGGCAGTGAAAAGAATTATCAGATACCTGAAAGGAACTCCTAATTTCGGTCTCTAGTACCCTAAGATCTCAGCTCTTACCTTGACTGCATAGATCGATGCTGATTGGGTTGGAAGTGTCGATGATCGAAAATGTACTAGTGGAAATGCATTCTTCCTCGGAGACTGTTTAGTATCTTGGCTTAGCAAAACACAGACATCCATATGACTATCTAAAGCTAAAGCCGAGTATATAGCTGCTGCAGATTGTTGTACCCAAATACTATGGATGAAGGAAGCTCTAAAAGATGTCAACATAGGTACAAATCAACCAACTACCATCTATTGTGATAACACAAGTACGATCACCCTCAGTAAAAATCCAATGATGCACTCAAAGACCAAACATATACCAATCAAGTATCATTTCCTTCGTGAACAAGTAGTTGAACAAAACGTCGTCTTGGAATATATCAATACTAAGGAGCAGATAGTTGATATTTTCACAAAACCTTTTCCTTGAGAAGCATTTGAACATCTTCGTCAAAAGATGGGAATTATCTCTTTAGCATCATTTAAGTTGATTCATAAAGATGTTGCAGGACAGGGGGAGCAGTTCAATAGGGGGAGTCCCTGAGCACTCCTTTGCCATTGATGTCAAAGGGGGAGAGAGAAAGAATATTGCCATCAATAACAAAGGGGGAGATTGTTGACCTAGATTGTCATTGATGTCAATATGGCAATATTCTGGATGAGTAAACAATGATGGGAAGCCATTGGAAACCATCGGAAGAGCTCATTGGAAGCTTAGAACAGGAGCAGTCAAAGAAAAGCCAGAGGAAGAAGTTCAACGGAAGAAACAAAGAGGAACACATAGCGGAGAAGCATAAACAGCAATATCGAAAGCCACAGGAAAGCCAAGTAAGTGTAAGAGCGGGAGATTGAGGAGGAGCCATATCGGGATCCAAAGAAGTCAACAGAGGAGCCAAAAGAGTGGAGGAGTATATAATATAGGCAAAAAACAAGGATATGGATGACGAGTGAATTCATGTGGTTATATTCCAAAAAGCAGGTTTGAAATAGTGACAATGGTTTTCAGGTGGACTCAAGGCTGTAAGTGGTATTTAGGGCTGATCACCCGATACCATTCATCGACTGACGCGTGGCAGGAGAAGGAGAGAGGAAACCGCCTTATCGGGCGGGTAATCCTCGTGCATGTAGCTCACCCGATATCATTGTCGAGCGTTGGATCAAATGCATTTTGATCTACGGTGCAAGATCACCGAGCAACTTTGTTGGTCAGGTGTAATATCAACCGTCAGATGGGATGGTAAGATCTATGGTGGAGGATTGATCCGAAAAAGGCAAACATCGGAAAATGTGCATGTGTGGACCCGACGATATATATGTCCAGGTGTATAAATAGTTGAAGTCCAGCTAAGTGTTTCAGAGCGAGGTTTTCAGTGTATTTCATATGTATCCTTGTATTCTGGCTTTAAGCCTTGCCACATTAAAATATGCGATTGATATATATATATATATATATATATATATATATATATATATATATATATATATATATATATATATATATATATATATATATATATACCCACGAGACCATTACAATATGATGTATTGTTATATCGCATCCGCCTATCAGAACTCTCATAGCGCAAGTTATAAAGGGCTGTCACCCCCGAACCACCGATTGCGATACGTATGTGGACCCGCTGCGACGTTATAACATGCCCTATTGTAATATCGCGTCCGTCGCAATATCGCAAGCCTTGTTGAAGTTTTTGCCACATTAAAATCCGCCGATTGCGATATAATTGCGGACCCGACTACACCATTATAGCATGGCTAAATCAAATGTCGCATCTGCGGTAATCACAATGTTCAAAGGAATGTCGATCCAGTGATTGCGATAAGGGTATGGACCCGACGGACTTATTAATAATTGTTTAATACTATATCGCATTTGCTCCGGTCGGCAGTTGGGAATCGACTATGTTATGTGCGAACCTTCGGAAGCAGCGATTGTGATAAAAGGATGATGAACAATTTATATGGTTTCTGTGAACAATTTATGTATATTGTATGAATATTAAAAAAGGGCCTCTCTGATATTTTTTAATATGCAACACTATTGTAATTCGGCCTCTCTTCCACATTAATGTGTCCTGTGTGTATTGATGGATTTGAAGAGATAGAGGAAGTTGAAGAGTGAGCGTAGAGGAAGCTGAAAGATCAAGCAAGCGTTGAGGAAGCTGAAGAGCCAGCAGAGAAAGGAAGACAAAGGTCAGGGGTATCAGGAATATAAAACAGAGAACAAGGAAAGTTTTGGGTAACTGGCGAACTATAAGAAAATAAAGGAAGTCGAAGTTCTGGCAGAAGTGGAAGGAACAGGAGGAAAAAAGTAAGTCATAGGCCCAGCAGGGTTGGGAGTAGAGAATTACAACTAAACAGATCCAGACAGTTTGTAGTAGAGGGTTGAAGCCCTTGAGGTTGGTGCCTCAGAATTGAAAGGATTGGTGTCCTTGGGAGTTGGTGCTCCTAAATTCAAGGTTGGTGCCTTGACAAGACATAGTTGGTGTTATGGAGGTTGGAGCCTCACAAAGAGTCCAAGTTGGTGCCTGGAAACTGATTGAAACCATATATATATATATATATATTGTACTTGATTTATTGCAAATATCACATTAATAAAAGCATCTATTCCTGTTATCTACTTCTGTGTTCCAAATATAAATGTTTTTAACTGATATACATAATAATTGAAAAGAAACACTAATTCACCCCCCCTCTCAGTATTTCCAACAATAGGGTCTTCACCACTCTATTCCCCCTCGCCAGTCTCCTGCTCTACTATGCGCTTGGTAGTCTTTTCCTCGAGGTCAACTATGACCGTCAGAGGCACCTTCACGGTATCCTTCTTGGCTGCTGATTTTTCGGCCTGCACACTTGTAGTGGTCTTACTTGTGCCTGCCTTCTCTGTCACTGTTATAGTTGTTGGGGTAAGCCAATTACTCGACCACTTACTGATGACCATAAAGATGTCATCTTCAGAAACTAAGTATGGCAGCTCATGCCATTCCCTCTCCAAATATTTCTTGGCGCAGATAAAGACACAGTGAAAGTTCGCTTTAAAGTCGGCAATGTCACTATATTGTTGAAATAATGCGGGTGATAGCCGCGGCAGTTGGCTGATGACTGTGCATAGATCCATCTCAAAGAGAACCCAAAAAATTTTTTTCTCAACCTGGGTTGGTTCCTTAGATGCCCATAGTGAGGCAAAATTGGCAGCCTCACACACATCAGGTTCCACATTGGGGAGCTGAAAATTCTTCGGTGTTGACGATTCTATTGATGCGTTTAAGAGTATTAGCCACACATAGTGGAATGGCCTCTCTTCTTCCTGTGGTTCACGACAATCATCCAAAACATATTGACATAGATACCCGACCCAATTAAACTAGACCCCATTGCTACACTGCGTAGCCAAGGATACAGCTAGGGTCGACACTTTGTCTGCCCGACACTTTCGCATGATCTTACCGGCCAAAATGGAGGTGGAAAAATGCATAGCCTCATCATTAATAAAACTAATAGCATATCCCTGAGACTTCTTGACTATGCCAAAGTCATTCTTCATTTGATTGGCCAACTTTTTCTCCTGAGATTTCCCAACAAATGTGTCATTGGGGTTCGCTCCTTGGTGAGGCAGTGCAGTAATCCTTCGGATCAACATATTGTTAATCATGATTGGTGTTCTGAGCCACAGGCACCCATCATGTACCAATGCCAATAGTTGGTGCACATAGATGGTGTTTATGTCGTTGTGCCCAAAATGTGCAACATAAAGCATATTCAACAACCCATCGTGATGAATCTCGACTACCCACTTCATTGGTTCAACCCTTGTCACTCCAAATTCTTCGTAATAAACAGATTGGAGGTACTTGCTGGGCTTGAATTGGGGATACTTTCTACGATCATTCAAATCCCAGTCCTCCATGCACAGTTGTGGTACCCTGGACAACAACTCTCCCTTAATTGACACTTTCTTGGGTAACAACGGTGTAAATACCTTATATTTGATAGAATCTGGGTCCTTTGTCATCTTTGCAGTCAACTTCCTTGGCGGAAGATAGGGTGGAAACCTAGAGATTGGTTCCACCTCTTCTGCACTGATATCCAAAAATCTGTTGGCTAGTTCTTCCTCATCCAGATCTTGGGGCTCCATTGGTTGCTTCTATGTATCCATTTTTTCCTTACTCCATAGTTTTACGGGGATTTTCCTCGGTGATTGTATAATCGGGGTCCTTTGGGGCTTCTTTTGCTTCTTGGCCGCTGCAACAAGTATCATTATGAAGCAGTCATAATGGATTCTAGCCCTTGACTCAGAAACTCCTGCTCAAGATCCTTCCAACTCTAACCAGACATGCAACAGAATGCTCAGCTCACACTTAGGTGCAAAATCACACAACGAATTCTCAACAAACAAATTGCCTGAATGTGGAGCGGAGTGCCAAATTTTATAGCCTTTTTCAAATTCAAACCACTCAATTCCCTCCAGGTATTCCTCATAAATGTAGATTTGGTGGAAAATTTTCCTAGATATGCCCCTTAAATGTGTTTCCCTCACTCCTTTTAATGACAATTTCCTTGCCAAATCATCCCCAATGGTCATATTCTGAATGAATTGTGTCATACCCTTCCCTGCAGTGCAATTGCCCCTTCTTTGTCGCAACTTTCTCCACCTACAACATCCTCTTGATTGTCGCGCAACCCTCCTTCTTCTACAAGGTCCTTCATTGGTAGAGTACTTTATTGTCTCGTGCTTCCTTCTAACTAGATATACCACCAAGGTTGTCCTCCATTCATATAGTCATTGCGCAGCCGCAGAATCATCCATGTATAGTTTCAACCTACTCCCATTTACTCGCCCAGTAAATAATTCATCATTCAGCTTCACAAGCTGAACCATGCCACTAGTTGAGATATCCTTGATAATGTACAGGCCTAGCCAATGCATCTTGAACTTACTAGGGAACTGCGCGAACTTACTGTTGTTTAGAAAAACCAAGTCTCCATTCTTAAAAGTTCACATCTTAATATGTTGATCATGCCATGCCTTTTCTCGAGCTTTCTGTATTTGTTGTTGAAATCAGGGAAGGAAGCGATCTTTTTCTAACATGAGAAGTTGTTCCAATCTTGCTTCCATAATATCGTTGCCTACCATATTCATGACTACTGCAATTCTAAGACTGGGTACTATATATTCCATCGGCATTACAACTTTTTGTCCATACACTAGTCTAAACAGAGTATGCCCTGCCAACTTCTTGCAAGTAGTCTGGTATGCCCATAACACTGTGGGTATGCGTTTTCCAAAATTTTATTAAAAGCTTGTATCGTGCCATTCACTTGAGCATGATAAGGGGTGCTCTTGTGGTGATGTACCTAAAATTCTTCTGTTAATGCTTCAATAATGTTGTTGAGGAAGTGTGTTCCTCTATCTCTCATTAGAATCTTTGGGCACCCAAAGCTTGACAAGATATACTCAAAGATAAAGTACGCAACAGTGTTTGCGCTGCAATCATTTACCAGTCGTGCCTCATCCCACCTGGTTAGATAATCTATCGCACACCACTCTTCTTGCTTGTGGATTGATCGGCCCCACAAAATCAATCGCTCACTTGTCAAAATCCTGTAAGGTAACTTGTGGATTCTGTTATCTCAAAATCAGACCATGATAGGCTGCTGGTCAGGTTGACTCTAAGAAACTATTTCAAACCTACTTTAGGCTGAGGCTTAGCCTCCTCAACCTGAGAGGGCTCTCTCTGGATGTATTGATGATATTGATTTAAAATAAGATGGCTAACTCTTGTAGAACAACTGTGACAAATATGAATGCTGGAAATACATTAAACAAGTTTCCATTGGGCCTATGGAGTCAACAACACCTCAATATAACAAAGATCTTGACCTTACATGGAAGTCAGGGCATTCAGCATTTGAATATTCAGAACATACACTCATATGGAACCACACAGTTTATAGATGCATACAGGAAATCAGAGCACATTCAGTGAATTTTGAGTGATTATACATCCATACCACTGTAAACAAAACTAAGAAAGAACAACATCACACATTCTGAATATAAGAAATCCTTCATGAATCCTGAGAAGTAAAATCAAAATTATATTACTGAAAGTGAGTCTTTACATAAGCCAAATACAATGCTCTGTTATAAAGTTTTCCAACCCTGATTACATCTCTGTTTCAGCTATATATAGAGCTCTTATTCTAACAGGTTGAGATTCCTCCTCCAGCATGAGGGGAATTCGAAAGCTACTTCTAATGACACCTATTAACCTTTTAACAAACTAATAAATACAACAAAGTGTGAACTGGAGTTTTTTAAGAGATCTAAATCAACTATGACTCTAACTCCATCTTACATGCATGATAGTTTCTCCTCGTTCTTTGACATCTGGTTCTCTTTTAGTTTGGCTGAGATGAGTGTTTAATTCTCCATGTTGACCTTGGATGCTTGGATGCTGAATCTTCTTAACTGCCCATAAATATTAGGAGACTATCCTTGCTTCTCGGCTTCAGTTTTCCCCAAAATATTCGAATGCACAGAAACATGCTCTTTATCCTTTAATTACCCAAGATGTAGAGGACTGCCACATTCTTGATGCGTTGTAAGCTTTTCTTATGAACATGTGTGCAGGTAAAAGTTTCTTGCAGGCAAACCGTTTGATATATCTTGAACTGTGATAAAGGGGCTTTACGACAAAAATTCAAAATTGGATTTGAATATTCAACCCTTTTAAGCATCCACCTGTCTTGACCTGATTGACTGTTGACAGCTCCAGATAATGTCTTGCATGCCTTTAGACGTTTCCCTTTCAAAATTCCCGCTCATAATTCAAACTGCTTGATTTGCGTTAAAATCATCACCTTCAGCAGTTTCGTAGCGCGCTACGAAACTGCTGAGTTATTTAAAACAGCTTACTTTTGACCCGAGACCTTTATTAGCCGAGTATTTGATTGCCAAAAAACTTATTTAGACTTTCCACATGCCGAATAGGGATTTATATTTCCTCAGCAAGATAAGATTAAGCAAATTCGTCAAAATTTTGAAACCAAATCTTACTTGGAATAAAAACTCATTTAGAAGGTAGTTGGCTTAGCTGTGCCTTCAGATCTTCAATCTGTTTCCTCATAGCCCTATTCCCAGCTCTCAGTTTCATATTAATCCTTCTGATATACTTGGCTTCTTTGATTGCTGGTACTGTCCAGGTGTGAAATTGTGAATGGCCATCAACTACTGAATTCAGCTGGGCTTCTACAGCTGCATTCCCTTCCCATAGGGTTTTATAATATTTTGCATGTATGGCTGCATGTTTTCTAGCGGCTTTCTTCAATTTAGCAATCTCATACTTGGCTGATTCTAATTGGCTCTTCAGGGCTGCTATATTGTTTTCTTTAACTGTAATGAAGGTTCTGCCTGTGTCTTTTTGTGTCTCTTCCCCTGTTTCCTCTGTTCTTGGCAGTGCTTCCTGTACTTGCTGGAATCTCCTTGTCATAGGTCTTCTAGGTTTAAAAACGAACTCTTCAGCTGGCTCATCAAATTTAAGCCTTTTTGAGGCCTTGGATTTCTTGGTGCTTTCTTGTTCTGACTGCATCAATTCGATTTGAACTGGTAGAGACTGCTCGAATTCAATAGCCTGTAATAAATCATTCAAACTTGCCTTGGACACTGGACTCTCTTCAACTGCTATAGCTTTACCTTTTTCCTTATTTATCTGGCTTCTTGTTCTTACCCTTGAGACTGCTTCAGATGTGCTTGTTTCAGGCACAGTCTTTTTACCCTGAGCTTTTTCCTTAGTTGATTTCTGAGGTTGATCTTGGATGATGAGTGGCTTCACTGGTTTTCGTACTTGTGACTTTGCAACTCTTTTAGCTCTTGCTTCTGTTTGGAGCTCGGCTATTGTAAAATCCCTAGCAGGTTGTGGAGTGAGGCCAGTCTGTCTTTTGAATCCAGCCATAAAAATAAATGAATTCCAGTCTCTATCTATCTTTTGGAGCCCATCTAAAACCAGCAGTTTGATCAAACCATGATGAAACAAAGAGGTTTCACAGTCCTCTTTCCTTAGCTGCACCTTATCACACATCTTACTCAAACTACGGAACAGATAAAAAGGTAAGTCTATGGAGACTTTCCCGGTGAAATGCAAAAGTAGTTTGAAATGGTAAGAATAAACCTTATTATACCTTCCTTCACAAGTCAAATATTTCTGTATGCAGGTGAGTAAGAGAGCATAATGTTCTTTGACATAATTCCTGGGCACTGCCTTACTTAAATCTTCATTTACATAATCATCCTTCAAAAACTCCTTGCAAGGATTCATGTCAAATTTGAAATTTTTGAACCATTCCTCTTGTCCTCTTGGGATCTCTGTCACAGCAGATATCACTTCTGGAGAAACCTACACTTCTAACATGGCTACCTTTGAATTCAAACCAGTGAAGTTAAGTGAAAATTCCTTAGTTACCTGTGCATGTCCTCCTTGTAACTTTTTGCAAAAGTTCTAGCACCCAGCCTTTTTAAACGCTTTCTTCACCTCTTCATTTCTCAGCGTTATATCCAGGCCTTCAGGTTCAGTCCTTAGACATTTGCTGGATTTGTGCTCTTTTTTCTCCATGGATTCTTCCAAATCTTCGCACACAAAGACTACCAGCTCCGGTTGGAATTGTGATTGGGTCTCTATTTGAATTCAGCCTCGCTTGATTATCAACCTCGCTTGAACTTTTAAAATTTTCCATGTAAAACCTTTCAATATGTAATCTTGCAGATTTTTCATTCATGCAAAACTTACGGCCATCATTAAGGTTTATGCACGGTAAAATTTCTTGGGAATGAAATTTATGCGTATCAACAGATCTAGTGGTGGTGATAGTGGCAATGAGCGTTAAAACGTGATAAGAGAGGTACATGAACTAACATGAGAAGACATGGATGATGACTCACCTAACGGACTTGACATTTCGGGAAAGATTCGCTGCGAAATGTACGAATCCATGATTTCGCAGCGCTGTTAGTTTTGAATTTTAATGATGCGCTGCGAAACTGCCTAATCATGATTGCGCTGCGAAATCACGAAAAGGCACGGTGACTCACATAAGAAAAGAGGTGGCTATAGAACAATGATGAGTAGAGGGGAACCAATGGGAGTTGAGAACTCTTTAAAACTCCAAATCCTAAGGGAAGAAAATTAAAACGAAATTAAACTAGCACAGACCTTTGTCATCGGGCTAAGGTAGAAAATTACATGTATCAAAATTTTAGTTCTAAGTGATAACAGATTCAATGGAAATTCTTCTCTCCACGATGGTCTTTCGGTCCTTTGGCAAACATCACAAGCACTACAATATTCCTTAGAATCCTTGTGCACCATGGGCCACCATAGTCCTGCCCTCAAAATTTTCTGCGCGGTTGCTTTTCCTGCGTAGTTCCCTCCTGCGACACCACCATGTGCTTCGACCAAAATACTATGTATTTCATGCTCAAGGACATATTTGCACAATATTTCATCAGGGCCCATTTTATATAGATGCCTAACAATCATAGAAAAATCCACCACTCAGACTACTATTTCTTTCTTCTATTGCATTGTATATTCTGCAGGGGCTAGTCCAGTAGTAAAAAAGTAAATAATATCTGTAAAATTTTCATCAACAACCCTTACTGCGAAGAGATATGCATCAGGTAATCCTTCTTCAATGTTGGTCAGTTCTTCGCCATTCTCAATTCGAGATAGATGATCCGATCCAGTGTTCAGTCATCCTGTCTTGACGATTAATTCAAAATCATATTCTTGAAACAAGAATATCCATTTGCAAATCCCCCCCCCACAACACATGATTGTTCACCAAGTATTTCACTGCGGAATGGTCTGTGAACATCTTGAAGTTCACATCGAACAAGTAATGCCTGAACTTCTATAGCGCATATACCATATCTAAGCCTTCTCGTTCCATCGTGGAATAAATCCTCTCCACCTTAGACAGTTTGCGACTCACAAAAGAAATGGGGTGATCAATATCCCCCTCCCTTGGCTGCACTAAGATAGCTCCCAAAGCTATACATGATGCATCCACATGAACATGGAACTCCTTCTTCCAATTCAGAAACACTAGGATCGACACAATGACCATTTTCTCTTTTAAGACGTCAAGACTCTTCTGACACTCATCATCCCAACAGAAGGTGGCATATTTCTTTAGTAATTTATCCATCAACGCAGTGATCTGTGTGTGTGTCTTAATGAATTTATGATAATATCCAGTGTGTCCAAGAGTTGCGCGTAGATGCTTCACATTCTTCGGCGGATCCAAATTAATAATAACAACGATTTTTGCAGGATCTACCATCAGCCCTTTCTTACAGACAACATGTCCCAGTAAAATTCCATAAGGTACACAAAAAATACACTTTTTCAGGTTTAATGAGATTTGATACTTCCTGCAGATATCCAACATTAAGCCTAGGCTCAAGACATGCTTCTTCAATAGCCCAAAGAATGTCTAGTCATCAAAGTACACCTGTAGGAACTTGTGAATGAATTCCTTAAACGTTGCGATGACAAATCTGGAAAATATCATTGGTGCATTCTTTAACCCAAACGACATGACTGTATATTGAAAGGATCCCCACTCAGTAGCGAAGGTGGCCTTACTCCTATCTTTTGATGCTATCTTAATTTGATGGTACCCAGAAAATCCGTCTGTAAAGGAGTAGGCCTCTTGTCCTCCTACATTTTCCAAAACTTCTTCTGTGAATGGTGTTGGAAATGGGTCATGTACGCATGCGTCATTTAGCGTCCTTAAGTCGACACAGATCCTTATTTCTCCCTTGGTATTTTTATCCTGTACTACCATTGGACTCACCTAGTCAGATTCTTCCACAGGTTCGATTATGCCAACTACGACCATCTTCTCAAGTTCCTCCTTTACCTTCTCCTTGTACTTTGGGTTGAGCATATATGGTCGCTATTTTACAAGCTTCACATCGGGCTTCAAAGTGATTTTCATGACACCCATGTCTCCCACGATGCCTTTTAACTCCATAAAATTTGTTGGGAACAACTCCTAGTACTCATGCAATAGCGCGTTGACCTTTCCTACTGTATCTTCATCCCAGTAATCTCCTATGTGCGCGAACTTGGGCTTTTCCTCTAAGTCTATGTTGACCTGCCTCGTCTTAACAGGCTTGGTGACATCAGGTATTTTAACATCAGGTCCTTCCACTTCACTCTATCCCTATGACTCAGGAATATTAATGCTGCACGGATCTTCCTCGCCCTCCTGAGTGGTCATGTTATAACATTCCAGTGCATGCCACAACTGTGAATTCCAGTCAGGCTGTACCCAAGTCATTGGCTCCTTAGGTGTCTGGAAAATTGCTGCTCTAATTTCTTTTATTAGGTACCTATTCCATCCCATCAATCAATATTATGTTATTCTGTTGCGAATGAGTTATGTCCTCAACGATTTCTTCTAATCCTTGTGGGGAGAGACCATCATTGGGTGCATAATCTATCCTGACAGGAGGATTTATTTCTGGTATTACCTCCTTAGAGTTCCATATGGGACCCTTGCTTTGATTAGGATAGTTGATCATGAGATGTCTTGTGTTGTGACAAACCAGACATCGGAAGGGGATTTCCCAACAGTCCACCTGTTGTCTTTTGTAGAATGTGCCCCAATATAAGTCAATGCCAATGGAAGTAGGTATCCTACTAGATAAGTCTACCTCTATTAGGAACCATGCAGTCTTCTTGTCCAACAACCCCAAGCAACCTTCATCCACATAATATAATTTTCCAATATTACTGGCCATTTCCTGAATCACACCTTTTTGTCCATAATTCAAGTAGAAGTCTAGGTAATTTAGCCCAAATGATATTCCTCTTGGAAACCTCCATAACAAGATCAAATCCAACCTTCTAGTTATGGAGAACCAAAAATCCTCTCCCCTTGACCTAGGGTAAATGAACAATTTTGTTTGCTTCATCCTCCTCAAGGAAATGAAACCCGAACCAGTCATTCACCATCACACTGACCTTTGTTTGGTATCCAAGGAGGGAAGCCCAGTTATATTGTATCCAATCTTTTATCTGGATGCCATTCGTTCTAATGAACTCTCATCTTCCGACCAGCATTCTCTTTTGTAATATAACCACGTTATCCTAATATAGGTCTGCCCCCAATATGAGCTTTTGGTCTTCTTCCATGGCTTTGATAAGATTTTTTCACTTTTCTTTAGTGTGTCACATCTTCCCATCCCAGTTCGTCCGAGACCTATCAAGGTTGGTGCCTTGGATAAGATAGGGTCGAAGCCCTAGAGGTTGGACCCTCACTAAAGTCCAAGGAGGTGCTTGGCACATCCCAGGTTGGAGCATGGGTGTCTTCATCAAGGGTTGGAGCCCTAGATATATTGTACTTGATTCATTGTAAAGATTATATTAATAAAAGCATTTATTTTTATTGTTCATTTTGTGTTCAAAATATAAGTGATTTAACTGATAAAAATAACAATTGAAAAGAAACACTGATTCAGCCCCCCTCTCAGCATTTCCAACAGAAATTGTTACTGTGTTTTTTTATGAACAAAAATCACACAAAAACATAACATGTTGCACCACCAAAAGCTACATCCAGTCCATTGTTTTGCCACACTACATTTAAAATTTCCGTAGCCATTTGCTTCAGTCTTTTCTCCCTCCTGGGTCTCTAATATTTGTTTTATGGTTTTGGAGGTTTGCATTTTATTCTTTTTGTTCACCAATGAGACACTTCAGTCCGAATCAACCACCATATTGTGTACAGGAAATCTGTGAATGTCCAGATACCATCACCGATGTGACTGTCGTTTCCCGATTCTATTTCGCAAAAATCCAAACACCATAAACCCAACCAGCCAGATACAAGTAGTGAACCATATGCCCTATGAAGTTTGGACTATAATTTTTCCTATGGAGTTTTATATTTTCCTGGATTCCTTGCGTCTTTAATCATCAGGCAAAGAATCAATATGGAGACAGGTGCCAATAACATCAAATATGAACATTCCCATATGTTTCCGGAATCCATAACAGGGCATGAAATATGAGCCTTAAAAAAAAACTCACCAAACCAGACTGCGATCTCTCCGGGAAACTCAATCCCAATGTGGACCAATGTTAGTGCACAAGGGGAAAACCACTTACCAGCCTAGTGTCCATCCTTGTGTCATGCACTCTTTCACACTGCAACCTCCTATTCTTACCTTGATGAACAATCTCAGTACTGCAACAGGTTTCCCATGAATCGCCTCCCCAATAAGTTTGTGTAAATATGGGCTTTTTACTGTTCTTTATGAAAGTACATATCAGGTTCTATCCACTAAATAATATACACGTCATTTAACCATTAAATCTATTTAAGCTATTTTTTACATTCAGTAGAGAGGAATAAAACCCATACGTATATTGAAAATACCTATCGCATATATCCTTTATCAAATAATTGTTTAAATTTTTAAACATTGATTAAAGTAGCTGCTCAAATTTTAAACTATTGAAACATATCTTAATGGGTACTTGAAATTTTTTGTTTTCAAAAATTTTAAAATACCAACTAAAATTTGTTTTAATCGATACTCTAAAATTTGAGCATCTATTTGTTAAATATATATATATTTTGGTCAAATATCTATTCAACATCATTAAATCGTCTAACTACTGATTAAAATCTATTTTAATTAGTATTTGAAATCCTTTGGGAAATAATACTTTAGATTTTCAATCACGGATTAAAATCTATTAAAATTTGTTTTAAACAAGAAAATTGTGAACATCAATTTGATGAAGAATAGGGGAGATATGTTTAATGTTGTGCAGGGACCACCAGCAATTGATATAGTATTGGTCCTGTTATCACTCGGGTTGTCCTTAAAGCTCCTTAAAGGATACGGCCAAGGTAACCACAAACCAATCTTTGGACTGCAGGTCCTAGCCTACCTGCAATCCGAGAGGGCTCTCTCTTTATAGTTTAGCTTTGTTGAAGATGATATTAGGCTAGCTAATGAGTTCAAGGGGGTTTGTTTATGTTTGGTGGGATGGGGGATTCTTTCAAACAGAGTTGGGATGCATAGTGTGAGAAGTTCAAACCATTGGGCATGGAGTCGTGGATTAGGCTTGCTGTTGCGTTTTCTTGGTCACAAGAGGAATACAGAGCAGGATAGCTACACATAAAACAATATCGAGCTGGAATAGAGATGGAACGAAGGTCAGAGAATGAAAGGAAACTAAGTAGCTCTCATTATGCTAACAAAGGGAAGGTGAATGAACATTTATATAGGAGCAATCAAGGATTCCTAAACAACATTCATATATGAAGGAACTAGTGTAAATATGAGCAGATCAGTATTCATATTTAGGACTAATTCAGAGGAAAACATAGATAAATCACAGAAATTGAGAAAATAATTCAACTAAGTGAGCTCTAAACTATTCTTTCTTTCTGTTATTCAGATAGTGAAACAATGATGGCATAAACATATATAAACTGTAAACAGAGATAAGAAACACTTATTGGGCTATGTAGAAGCGTTAGGATTCCATAGTCACTCTTCAGACATCAATACACAATAGCCAGTTCACCTCCCAAACATTCCGGCGATATTTGATTATAGAGACTCTCAGAAAATACAATGCAAGTCTAGAGAGGAAGTTATCGACCAACCCACCCTTAAAACAGTGCAGAGGGTGGTTTAAATAGAAAATAATTACAAACATCAGATCTGGGATAGATCTCCTCAAATAAATGTCTTTAACCTAATTTGTACAAAAGTAAATGGCAGAAATATCTATCTAACAGCTGCGCTGGGGTAACTGGCATCTCAAAATATCTATTACAGCAGATCTTAGGCAGATCTGAGGAAAATGAGTGCTTTAATCTATTTTATCTTGAAGTAAATGCTTAAAACATTTATCTAAGTGTTGCGCTGGGGCAGCTGCCTCAAAAATGGATCAAAAGAGTTCCTTGAGCCACGCGCTGTCCTCTGTGTGATAACTGTGCATTTAAGGAAGCAGCGCTGCTCCAAAAATATGACTGGGAACAATGTCTCTGCAATAACTCTGCCTTGAAAGCCTTCATCTATGCCTTTAGGTGGCTTTAAAGCAACAAAAGAAGTGTTGGTGAGCCTTAATGGCCGAATGATGCTTTGTTGACTTTGCTGGGCTTGCTTTGCTTTCATCTGCTTTGAAAAACTGGACTGATACTCTTTGCCACATCCTGATACACTTTGGCACTGAATTTGGGCCTTTTCTCACCGCTGATACTCTTTAGACTGTCCCATCGCCCCCTTTCTGCCTTTTAATGCAAAAATAACTGCTGCTAATGTCCTCCGTGGCCTTTGGGATGCTATCGGCGCTGGCCGATCCAAAATAGTATTAAACTCTGAAGAAATGCCGCAAAAAGGAGGAATTGCATGCTGCTGATCGTGCTGAGGCCGAGACTAGCTCCTGGAGCTAAACAAGGCTTTGGAGCAATCCATAATGGCTTAGGGATGCATGAGTATATTTAACTGGAGCCGGGCGCGGGCGCTAGAAGAAACCCTGTGAAAAATGGTCGTTTTCCTTTTATAAGGTAAAAATGCCTTAAACATGAAATTTTACCACAATTAGGGCGGGAGCGATCACTGTTCATTAGATTAAATCATAGCCGTTGGATCTGGCGCGGGCCAATCCAACGGCTGGCGCTAACTCGCATCGGGGCGGACCATTGGTCCCAACACATAAAACCTCCGAACTGCCGCGGACCCGAAATGCTTTGAGGCTGCCCTTTATAACTTTTTGGCTCCGCCATATCGGAACCTTCCCTTTTCGCTGTACAAAGGATCCTTACGGACCCGAAATCCTTATTGTGCCACACTATAATTTATTTCGGCTCCGCCAGTAGGACATGGGGAGAGCCGCGAATAGATCATGTCCGTTGATCTGGGAGGGCGATCCGATGGCCGGCGCTAAATCGCATCGGGGCAAACCATTGGTCCCAACATGTAAAACCTCTGATGAGCGAAATAGCTGGCGGACCCGATCTGATTATAGGCCCTTCTTTATTGCATTTCGGGTCCGGCCCATCGGCGAAGTCAATCGGCGGATTTAATAAAAAAGGGTTAGCGGACCCAAAATCTATATATGCTGCAGTTTATTATATTTCGGCTCCGCCCCGTCGGAGCCTTCCCTTTTCGCTGTGCAACGCCCCCTTACGGACCCGAAATCCTTTATACGCCGCGCCTTAATTTTATTTCGGCTCCACTGGTCGGAGCCATATACATGGGGTGACCGCCGATTACATGTGGGCCGTTGATTTGGGGCCCAAAAATGGATGGCTGTGATTAATTCGGCAATTCGCTATCGGTGGGGTCATGGGGCTGCCACATATAAACGCGGAAATGTGGCGGACCCGATATGCTTTTACCAGTCCACTTTATATGTTTTCGGGTCCGGCCCATCGGCATTATTCCCCATGCCTTGAGACTTAGCCATTTCTCTTATATATGCCACTGCCCCCTCCCGATAGTGATATCGCATCGGAGGGGGATCAAATAGATCCTTTTCTCATCGGGGCATGCATTTTATTAAAATGCAAAGGAAACATGAATTCAGAGGAGTTATATACGGTGTTTGAACATATGATTGCCCCCTCCCGATAGCGATATCGCATCGGAGGGGGACCAAAAGGACCCATTTCTCATCGGAGCCATTATTTATTAAAAAATGCAAGTCTTTTGAATTCGGAGGGGGTAACCTTTATGCTTTTGCTTGGATTCTAAGGCATCGGAAGGGGTTCGATAGCCAAAAAAGGGAGGATTTTATCATTTTTTGAAGGTTTTTCATGGTTTTTGCGTGGTTTGCATATTCTTATGCCTTGGAAGGAGTCCAAAGGCACTTAGGAGGAAAGTGATGTGGTTTTGAGAGGGGTTTAGTGGCCAAAGAGGGTTTCATGCCTTATAAAGGCAAACCAAGGTCAAAGGGGTGATGTTTAAACATGTGAAGGGGAATTATGCAAAGGAATGAGTCCTTATGCACTTGGGAGATAGTTAGGGGGGATGAAGGGTTCTATGCATTGGAAAGTGTCCAAAATGCATGAGAAGATGGTTTGAGGGGGCAATGAGGGTTCTTGCTGAGTTTCAGATAAACTTAGCAATTCCCAAGGATGTATATGGTTATTTTTCAACCAGGGGGAGGGATAAGTCTATAGGGGAGTTATATACATAGTTTTAGTAGGGGAAGGGAAAAGAGATAGGGAGCTACATAATAAAGTTAGTAGTTAACATGACAAAGATGAGAACAAGCGCTAAGTATGATGTCTTAGGCTATCAATGGGGGAAAATGATTCATAGAAGAAGTGTGTAAATTCCTTGAGTGAAGCAGATCTTCACTAAGGCAAATGATATGGAGAATGATGAATCTAAGAGGTATCAAGCAGATCTTGACCTCTTTAGGGGAAGTTAGTGAGTGATTTGGGGAAAGAGGAAAAAGGGGAGTTAGACATGGCTCGCTTGAAGTCCTCCAACTGAACAACTGCCTTAAACTTGTGATATGATAGATATAACATTTGACAATATGAAATGGATCACAAGCCATGATTCTGCAACCACAAAGCTACCTACCCGGCCTATTCACCTAGCATTTTCTCTTCCTTTTGGTTTGGGTGCACTTGAACTAGCATACCCAGCTTCTCATTCTTTTCTTCTTGCTGTCCTCCCATCTACAACTACACTTATTGCATCCAGGGGCTCAGATTAGGCTGTTGAGCACCCTTGTTTCTCTACCTATCTACAAACCTTCCAAGATTAAGCTGTTTGGACAGATGTTCATTCTCTATCTTCTACAACAGGAAATTGAAACCTAGGGAGACCAAGATTAAGCTGTTTGGACCTCCCTTAACTGAAAACTGATCAAAATGGATCAACTTATCAAAAATGGAACACAGTAGTGGAATTTAGACTAGCACATTCTCATGGATACTTCTCTGGCCATCTGTAGCAAATATGGAGCATTGCAGCATGCATAGTACGACATATTTGGCCTGTAAAAAATGTCGATCAGGAAAGATGATTAACCTGCTGCAGCAGGAGGCTAACAGTGGATCCACTTGGGGATGGCTTTTCCTTGTGACAAGCCAAGAATAGCAGGTCAGAATGCCTTGATCCTCTGTAGTTGCTGTTATTTGAAAGTTTCTTCTGTGCTAACTGCTGAATGACTAGAACTTTAACTTCTGAATGCAGCACTCCTCCTTATCTAAAACACTATGAAAAATAAAGCATCGCCTGCTTTCTTCTGCGTGCTTGATATTGCATACACTTTTGCTTGAGCATTGCCTTGTGAAATAAACACAAAAAAGGGAATAAAACTGGAGCTCTTCTTTTTTTTTCTTTGAAAGGGTGCTGAAGTAAACTGCGAATCCTCCTTTCTTTTTGATACTGTTGACTTGAAGACTACAAGCTGCAAACAACTTCTCTTTAACATAAATCACTGTGATATGACAGTGCTGCTCTTGCTGTTTTGCTAAGATTACTGCAGAGACAGAGATTAAAAATAGAGGACTTGCATCGGCTGTGTCTTCACAAACTTTGTTGCTGCTCCTTTAACAATCGAACTGTTTATACAAAATAAAAATAAAAGTGCTGATATATACAAATATCAATGTACAAAGAGATATTTACAAAGCTGCGTTATGTTCAACAAAAGGGATCATGATAATGCTTCAGCATACGGCCATTTACAGGGCCTTCTTCAGCAGTGCTGCCCTCTACAGATTTGAGGAAATATGTGTTATTTCCCTGAATAGCAGAAATAACAAATGGCCCTCTCCAAAGGAAATCGAATTTTGCATGTTTTCCCCTGTCTTCTCTTCGTGAGTCCCACCTTAGAACTTTGTTGTCAACACAGAAATTCTCAGCCTTAGTTCTCTTATCAAACATCCTTTTGAGTTTTTCTTGCATAATTTGATCTCTGTCATAGACCTGCTCTCTTGTCTGCTGCAAATGGATTGTTTGGTTTATCCTCCTTTGTATATCATTTGGCTCAGCTTGAATCTCTTGCAGCAGCTTGATAATAGGAATGCCCAGTGATGAAGGAAATCTGGCCTCCATGCCATATACTAGTTCATAAGGGCTCATCCCAATGGATTTCTTGGTTGACAATATGTCTTCCCATAGGGCATTTGTGAGCTTTCTATGCCAGTTCTTCTTGTTTTCTTCTAAGATCTTCTTGATAATACTGATCAGGGTCTTGTTAGATGACTCAGCTAAGCCATTACCTTGAGGGTAATAGGCTGTGGAATGGCCTAAAGTGATATGGAATTTATGGCAAAAATTGATCATCTTTTTGGATTTGAAAGCAACGGCATTGTCAGTGATGATCTTCTCAGGGCAGCCAAATCTAGAAAGGATATTGCACTCAAGGAATTGGATAATGGTGGTGTCATTGGCCTGCCTGCATGGAATGGCTTCAATCCACTTGGTGAAATAGTCGGTGGCTGTTAAAATCCACTTATGCTGGCCTGAGGAAGAGGGATGGATTTCTCCAATGAAGTCAAGACCCCATTGTTGAAAAGGCTTTTCGGTTGAGATGGGCTTAAGAGGCAAGGGCAACAGCTTTCTTTTGCCCTCAAAGATTTGGCATTTGTGACATGAGATAGCAAACTTCTTTACATCTGCAAACAAAGAGGGCCAATAGAAACCAGCCCTTAAAATTTTATCAGCAGTGGACTTCCAATATAGATGTCCTCCACAGTCCCCTGCATGGAATTCTTTCATGACATTATTAGTTTCATTCATGGTTAAACAATTAAGCAATATGCCTTCATGATTCTTCCAAAATAAAGCACCATCTAAGACACAAAATTTCACAGCCTTCATTCTTAAAAATCTCTTCTTGGTCCTGGACAATCCTGGGGGAGCACACAGGTTTAACAATACAAAGCAAATATCAGCATACCATGGGGATTGCAGAAAGGTGTCACTGATCTGTGGAGTCGCCAGCTCCTGTTCATTGTCCAGTTGGTTGATGTCTAAGGCTTGAAAGTTTGTTTCAGACATCAGTTTGGCTAAACCTTGTCCCTTTATTAGCTTGGTTGGTTTTATTTCTATGTCATACTCAAGAATGTTAGCAATCCACTTGCCTCTTTTGCCTTCTAATCCTTCTTGGGTTAATATGTCTTTTACAACAGCATTTGGGACATAGGCAATCACGTGTGAATATAAAATGTAAATTCTGAAGTCTTTGATTGCTTTAACAAGGGCATAGGCCTGCTTCTCCATGATTTGGTACTTCAAGGGTGCATCTCTTAAGGCTCGGCTGAAAAAAAACAATTGGCTTTTCATTTCCTTGGTCATCCTTTTGCAATAGGACAACAACTATGGTATTATCAGATGCAAATGAAAATATGATAAAGTCCCTATCAAATTGAGGACTTATGAGGACTGGGGCTTGAGTTAAGGCAACTTTGATACTTTCAAGTGCTTGCTTGGTTTCAAGAGACCATTTTACCTTGGCATCCTTCTTTAACATGTTGCTCAACAGTCTTATCAGCTCGGCTAGATTTGGGATAAATCTCCTTAGGAAATTGATCTTTCCTAGGAATGCTTGCAGCTCTTTTATGTTTCTTGGATATGGGATTTGGAGAATGGCTTGGATCCTTTGCGGATCAATTCTAATCCTGTATTTTGAAATGATATGTCCAAGTAATTTTCCTTCTTCAAGGCCAAATAAAGACTTCTTGGGGTTCAAGGAAATGCCATATTTCCTACATGTTAGGAACACTTGTCTCAAATGTCTTAGGTGCTCTTGATCAGATTTGGAGAAAGGGGTAAGATCATCAAGGTAGACAACTAGGAAATCATGGATTTCCTCGGCAAATGCAATGTCCATGGCCCTTTGAAAGGTGGCACCTGCATTCTTTAGGCCAAAAGGCATTTTCACATATTTAAATGTTACCCATGGTGTTGTAAAGGCTGTCTTGTCTTGATCATCTGGGTGAACCAGTATCTGATTAAAACCTGAAAAGCCATCTAGCAAAGAGATTCTAGATGACCCCACTACTCTTTGTAGGATGTGGTCCATTTTGCGCAAAGGATAGTGGTCCTTTAGGGAGACTTGATTTAAGTTTCTCAAATCTACACAAAGCCTAATCTCACCTGTTTTCTTTCTTGTGGGAACAAGATTGGATACCCATTCAGAAAATCTAATGGGTGCTATGATACCTTCTTCAAACATTCTTTTCACTTCTTTTTCAATTAAAGGGAGAAGCACAGGATTGATTCTCCTCAGTTTCTATTTGAAGGGCTTTTGATTTGGCTTTAAGGGAATGGTATGTTGAATAATTGAGGTGTCATAGGACTTCAAGTCCTCATAACTCCAAGCAAATACATCTTGGAATTCTTTGAACAAATCAACATATTTGGGCTTTTGATTAGGAGGCAAAGATTTAGACAGTTTGATCATTTTGGGCTTCTCTGCTGTTCCAATGTTGTATTCTTCTATGGAAGTGTTTATAGGCTGCATTTTTGGCTTTTTGGGCACATCATTTGCATCAAACATGTCTTCTAGTGGAGTGAGGCAAGCAGGCAGAAAGTTATCCTTTAAATCAATGATTTCGGCCTCTGTTTTGGCTATTTCCTCCAAATGCATCTGTTTTAGCTCTTCTATGTTTTCTTCATCAAAGATGGTTGGATGTAGCAATTTTCTAGCTGTTTCAGCTGTTAAAGTTTGCTGGATTTGGTTTATTGCTTGCAGTGGATCATCCATGGCATCCATATCAATGCTTAGGCCTGAAAACTCATGCTGTAAGGTAAGAAAATTGTTGATTTGAGCATCATCCTCAAACACTTGCCAATCTTTAACATTGTTAGGGACAGCAGGCCTATGCTGTATCTCAGCAGTAAAGTGGTGATTGGGCTCAAAAGGAAGCTTGCATGTACTAGCGAAAGTGGCTAGGCTGTGAGCATGAATGTTATGATTTCTTGAAATCTTGGCAAGCTTGGATTCAGTGAATGTATCAAGTATTGTAGTGGCAACAGTCCTATAAGCTCTTAGCCTTCTATCATTGGTAACAAAGTTGCCTTTCATTTGTTGGATTACTAGGTCTGAGTCACCTAGAATGGAAACTTTGGCAGCTCCTAAAGCTTTGAGCAGCTTAAGGCCTAAGAGGAGTGCCTCATACTCTGCCATGTTGTTGGTACATCTGAAGTTCAGTCTATAAGCATGACCCTCTGCATGGTTATTATGTGTATTGTGAATCCATATTCCTGCCCCTGCTCCTAACTTGTTAACGGAGCCATCAAACTCTAAATACCATGTGATTTCTTGCTTGTGGTTAGTATTAAGAGTTTCAGTCATTTTAGGATTGGGCAGACCCGAGTCTTGTGTTTCGGGAGGTTTTTCTTGTGTGCTGGTTGCATTGGCTATTGCGACAGTCTCATGGGTATGTGCAACCGATTCTTCATTGATGCATGTTTCTTGTTCTAGAGGCAAAGGCCTCTCATTAGTTGGAGAACTTGTTTCATCATTAAACAAAATAAAAGAGTCCATATCAGAATGAATTGAATAGATAGGGAAATTCTGGGGCTTTTCCTCACTACTTACCACATAATTCATCAGTGTTTCTCTATACAGTCTCTTTGGTTTCCCAAAGACTGAAATAGTGGCATAGGAGAGGTCTAATTGGAGAGATCCTTGGTGTTTTTCCCCCAAAGATCTTGACAACAACATGCCATACTTTGGTGGAATGTCAGCAACCACCACATCCATGAGGATTGTCTTGTTTGGGTATTGGACTAAGGAGACACACAAGTCTTTGATTAAGCCTAAACACTTGACCTGACTTGAGTCGAAGGAGAATAGATCTTTGTAGGGTCTTGTGATATCAAGGTTTAGTTTCTCCATTATAGCTTTGGGCATAAGATTGTGTGAGGCACCTGAGTCAAACATAGCGTTGTGCAAGACTTTGTCATGAATGTGCAAACTGACATAAAAGGGTATAACAGCTCCATGTGCTGATTTGCCATGAACTTCTGGACCAAAAAGCAACTCAGGTGTATCATCTAAAACATTCACATCATCCCTGACCTCTGGCATTTGTAGTGATCTTTGGATTTGTTGCCTATACACATCATGCTTTGCAAGTTCAGATAAAGGGATGGAAATCTTAAGTTTTCTTATTTCTGCTTCTAAGTTGAATGGTTTCTCCAATGGAATCTTTGTGTTGGCAATAGCAGATTTCCCCTTTTCAAGTGTATTTTCTGCGTTTTCCTCTTGATTATCAGTGTTATGGTGAGTGATACCTTGCGGTATTTCTATTTTGGGAAGGCTTTTAGGAGTGCTATTTACATTTTCCTTTGAGGACGAAGGTAGCAGAGGCTGATCAATAGAAGGCTGTATGTCTGTTATGTCCTCTACAGTCACTTGGTGCGGGTTTGGGATAGTTATATCAGTTGTTTCTGTTATAATAGCCTTGCCTCTAATCTGGTTGGGCTGTTTGCCCTCCTTTGGTTTAACTCTTTCGGGCACATCTATGGCCCTTGTCCTTAGCTTATACTGTTTGTGGACTTCATAAATAGCTTAATCATAACCTTGTTTAAAGTCAAAAGACTCACCAGAGTTAGTCTGAAATTGATTTATCTCATGGTCATCTTGGTCTTGTTGAGTTAGGAAAATTTGTTGCTCACCCTTCAAATCCACCAAGTTCATGTGAGTGTCTTCTATGGGTTCATTAGAAGTGGATGCCTCTGCGTAGTTTTCTTGAAAAGGAGGTCTTATATCATGGTCTGGGCTAGACCTACCAGCGTTTGGATTTTGATTTTTCCTGAAATTCGGGTTCCTGACAGTGTTAGCTTGTTGCCCGTCCCATGATGATTTCCTCTCAACACTCTCTACTCTGTCTCCCAGCCTGTGCATGCCATTGATAATAGCATCTAGCTTTTGATCTAAGGCTGAGGGCTCTTCCTTGAAGGTGGTTCTTCTCTCAGTTCTAGCTCTGTTTCTTTTGGCAATTAAAGTTTCCTCCACAGTGATAGCCACGTTTTGCATGTCTGCAAGGATGTTAGGGTCTCTTTCTTTTAATTGGTAGGCCATATCTGGGTCGAATCCATCAGGGAATTTATATAAGGCAAGGTCAGGTGGGGGCCTTAAGTTTTGTGGGATAGCATTATAAACGCTATTGAACCTTGCACAATAGTCCAAGACTGTTTCTTGTGGACCTCTTTTGATTGTATCGTATTCAGCTAGTATGTGCAAGGGATCTTTCTTTTTCTCCCATCTATTGATAAATGACTGGTATAATGCTTCTGGGTCTGCTATGGAAATGGCTGTCAGTGCTCTAAACCAAGTCCTGACATCGCCTGTCAAACTTTGGACAAAAATCTTCATTCTCACACCATCATCGTCAATCTCATAGCTTTCAAAGTAATCCTGCATTTTCTTTGTATGCTGAAGGGTTGTGCAAGCACTTGTGCCATCAAAATATGTGATTTTAGTTTGGTAATCCTGAGGCATAGCCCCGAGATTTGCAGGCAGCTGTAAAGGTGCATATATGTTAGCCATATTCACAGGGATAAGAGGGACAATAGGAACAACTGGGATAATAGGAGTAGTAGTGGTAGTATGTGCAGTGAATGGAGGTGTGGAAGGAGTGCTTTGGGAGGTGGATGAATAACAAGGGGAACTAGGGGTTGAACGAAATAAAACTTTGACAGGGGTTGGGCCACAGGGTGGGTGAACTGCTTCAGGACTATTATCAGCAAAATCCTCTCTTTGCTCTAGCTTCCTGAGGTTCCTTGGGATCAAATTCGGATTTTCAAAGGCAACTGTAGGATTTGGGTCTGGATTTGACCTTGTATAACATGAATTCTTCCTGGGAGCTAGCTTCTGGCTTGTTTTTTGGGGATTTTCCTAAGAATATAAGGGTTAGAAAGAAACTTTTGAAGGTCTGGTTCCTTCCCAGTGGAGCTTTCCACCTTGATTTGTGAAATTATCTGAGGATGTCCCTAGCGGAGTCTTCTTACCTTCTTTGTGAAACTTTATGAAATTATCTGAGGAAAGTCCCCAGCGGAGTCGCCATTATGTTATCACTCAGGTTGTCCTTAAAGCTCCTTAAAGGATACGGCCGAGGTAACCACAAACCAATCTTTGGACTGCAGGTCCTAGCCTACCTGCAATCAGAGAGGGCTCTCTCTTTATAGTTTAGCTTTGTTGAAGATGATATTAGGCTAGCTAATGAGTTCAAGGGGGTTTTGTTTATGTTTGGTGGGATGGGGGATTCTTTCAAACAGAGTTGGGATGCATAGTGTGAGAAGTTCAAACCATTGGGCATGGAGTCGTGGATTAGGCTTGCTGTTGCGTTTTCTTGGTCACAAGAGGAATACAGAGAAGGATAGCTACACATAAAACAATATCGAGCTGGAATAGAGATGGAACGAAGGTCAAAGAATGAAAGGCAACTAAGTAGCTCTCATTATGCTAACAGAGGGAAGGTGAATGAACATTTATATAGGAGCAATCAAGGATTCCTAAACAACATTCATATATGAAGGAACTAGTGTAAATATGAGCAAATCAGTATTCATATTTAGGACTAATTCAGATGAAAACATAGATAAATCACAGAAATTGAGAACATAATTCAACTAAGTGAGCTCTGAACTATTCTTTCTTTCTGTTATTCAGATAGTGAAACAATGATGGCATAAACATATATAAACTGTAAACAGAGATAAGAAACACTTATTGGGCTATGTAGAAGCATTAGGATTCCATAGTCACTCTTCAGACATCAATACACAATAGCCAGTTCACCTCCCAAACATTCCAACGATATTTGATTATAGAGACTCTCAGAAAAGACAATGCAAGTCTAGAGAGGAAGTTATCGACCAACCCACCCTTAAAACAGTGCATAGGGCGGTTTAAATAGAAAATATTTACAAACATCAGATCCGGGATAGATCTCCTCAAATAAATGCCTTTAATCTAATTTGTACAGAAGTAAATGGCACAAATATCTATCTAACAGCTGCGCTGGGGTAACTGGCATCTCAAAATATCTATTACAGCTGATCTTAGGCAGATTTGAGGAAAATGAGTACTTTAATCTATTTTATCTTGAAGTAAATGCTTAAAACATTTATCTAAGTGCTGCGCTGGGGCAGCTGCCTCAAAAATGGATCAAAAGAGTTCCTTGAGCCACGCGCTGTCCTCTGTGTGATAACTGTGCATTTAAGGAAGCAGCGCTGCTCCAAAAATATGACTGGGAACAATGTCTCTACAATAACTCTGCCTTGAAAGCCTTCATCTATGCCTTTAGGTGGCTTTAAAGCAACAAAAGAAGTGTTGGTGAGCCTTAATGGCTGAATGATGCTTTGTTGACTTTGCTGGGCTTGCTTTGTTTTCATCTGCTTTGAAAAACTGGACTGATACTCTTTGCCGCATCTTGATACACTTTGGCACTGAATCTGGGCCTTTTCTCACCGCTGATACTCTTTAGACTGTCCCATCGCCCCCTTTCTACCTTTTAATGCAAAAATAACTGCTGCTAATGTCCTTCATGGCCTTTGGGATGCTATCGGCGCTGGCCGATCCAAAATAGTATTAAACTCTGAAGAAATGCCGCAAAAAGGAGGAATTGCATGCTGCTAATCGTGCTGAGGTCGAGACTGGCTCCTGGAGCTAAACAGGGCTTTGGAGCAATCCATAATGGCTTAAGGATGCATGAGTTTCTTTAACTGGAGCCGGGCGCGAGCGCTAGAAGAAACCCTGTGAAAAATGGCCGTTTTCCTTTTATAAGGTAAAAATGCCTTAAAACATGAAATTTTACCACAATTAGAGCGGCAGCGATCACTGTTCATTAGATTAAATCATTGCCGTTGGATCTGGCACGGGCCGATCCAACGGCTAGCGCTAACTCGCATCGGGGCGGACCATTGGTCCCAACACATAAAACCTCTGAACTGTCGCGGACCCGAAATGCTTTGAGGCTGCCCTTTATAACTTTTCAGCTCCGCCATATCGGAGCCTTCCCTTTTCGCTGTACAAAGGATCCTTACGGACCCGAAATCCTTATTGTGCCACGCTATAATTTATTTCGGCTCCGCCAGTAGGACATGGGGAGAGCCGCGAACAGATCATGTCCGTTGATCTGGGAGGGCAATCTGACGGCCGGCGCTAAATCGCATCGGGGCGGACCATTGGTCCCAACATGTAAAACCTCCGATGAGCGAAATAGCTGGCGGACCCGATCTGATTATAGGCCCTTCTTTATTGCATTTCGGGTCCGGCCCATTGGCGAAGTCAATCGGCGGATTTAATAAAAAAGGGTTAGTAGACCCGAAATCTATATATGCTGCAGTTTATTATATTTCGGCTCCGCCCCATCGGAGCCTTCCCTTTTCGCTGTGCAACGCCCCCTTACGGACCCGAAATCCTTTATACATCACGCCTTAATTTTATTTTGGCTCCGCTGGTCGGAGCCATATACATGGGGTGACTGCCGATTACATGTGGGCCGTTGATTTGGGGCCCAAAAATGGATGGCTGTGATTAATTCGGCAATTCGCTATCGGAGGGGTCATGGGGCTGCCACATAGAAACGCGGAAATGTGGCGGACCTGATATGCTTTTACCAGTCCACTTTACATGTTTTCGGGTCCGGCCCATCGGCATTATGCCCCATGCCTTGAGACTTAGCCATTTCGCTTATATATGCCACTGCCCCCTCCTGATAGCGATATCACATCGGAGGGGGATCAATAGATCCTTTTCTCATCGGGGCATGCATTTTATTAAAATGCAAAGGAAACATGAATTCGGAGGAGTTATATACGGTGTTTGAACATATGATTGCCCCCTCCCGATAGCGATATCGCATCGGAGGGGGACCAAAAGGACCCATTTCTCATCGGAGCGATTATTTATTCAAAAATGCAAGTCTTTTGAATTTAGAGGGGGTAACCTTTATGCTTTTGCTTGGATTCTAAGGCATCGGAAGGGGTCCGATAGCCAATAAAGGGAGGATTTTATCATTTTTTGAAGGTTTTTCATGGTTTTTGCGTGGTTTTCATATTCTTATGCCTTGGAAGGAGTCCAAAGGCACTTTGGAGGAAAGTGATGTGGTTTTGAGAGGGGTTTAGTGGCCAAAGAGGGTTTCATGCCTTATAAAGGCAAACCAAGGTCAAAGGGGTGATGTTTAAACATGTGAAGGGGAATTATGCAAAGGAATGAGTCCTTATGCACTTGGGAGATAGTTAGGGGGGATGAAGGGTTCTATGCATTGGAAAGTGTCCAAAATGCATGAGAAGATGGTTTGAGGGGGCAATGAGGGTTCTTGCTGAGTTTCAGATAAACTTAGCAATTCCCAAGGATGTATATGGTTATTTTTCAACCAGGGGGAGGGATAAGTATATAGGGGAGTTATATACATAGTTTTAGTAGGGGAAGGGAAAAGAGATAGGGAGCTACATAATAAAGCTAGTAGTTAACATGACAAAGATGAGAACAAGCGCTAAGTATGATGTCTTAGGCTATCAATGGGGGAAAAGGATTCATAGAAGAAGTGTGTAAATTCCTTGAGTGAAGCAGATCTTCACCAAGGCAAATGATATGGAGAATGATGAATCTAAGAGGTATCAAGCAGATCTTGACCTCTTTAGGGGAAGTTAGTGAGTGATTTGGGGAAAGAGGAAAAAGGGGAGTTAGACATGGCTCGCTTGAAGTCCTCCAACTGAACAACTGCCTTAAACTTGTGATATGATAGATATAACATTTGACAATATGAAATGGATCACAAGCCATGATTCTGCAACCACAAAGCTACCTACCCAGCCTATTCACCTAGCATTTTCTCTTTCTTTTGGTTTGGGTGCACTTGAACTAGCATACCCAGCTTTTCATTCTTTTCTTCTTGCTGTCCTCCTATCCACAACTACACTTATTACATCCAGGGGTTCATATTAGGCTGTTGAGCACCCTTGTTTCTCTACCTATCTACAAACCTTCCAAGATTAAGCTGTTTGGACAGATGTTCATTCTCTATATTCTACAACAGGAAATTGAAACCTAGGGAGACCAAGATTAAGCTGTTTGGACCTCCCTTAACTGAAAACTGATCAAAATGGATCAACTTATCAAAAATGGAACACAGCAGTGGCATTTAGACTAGCACATTCTCATGGATACTTCTCTAGCCATCTGTAGCAAATATGGAGCATTGCAGCATGCATAGTACGACATATTTCGCCTGTAAAAAATGTCGATCATGAAAGATGATTAACCTGCTGCAGCAGGAGGCTAACAGGTCCCACCAAACTACCGAAAATTGAGAGATATGCAACCAATATTTAAACAAAAATAAATAACATTAAGTGCAAATATGTTTTAATTTATGTCCAAAATTTCCCAGTACATTGACTGGGCCAACAACTGTCCATCAATAGTATCTTAATACTTAAGAGTACAAATCATATTGACCAAACTAGAAAACAGATAAAACAATAAATCCTTCCACAATGGTCTATTCTAGAGGTGCAAAGTAGCAATCACTTGAACCCCCACTCATCAGAACTAGAACTATGTAGTCCAAATAAATATCCATGCCTGCACATAACAAAAGTGAATGTATGTTAGGCATTACTGCTATGTTGTTCAACATTTAAACCCACTGTGTTCAAAATATGACACCCAACCCAATAACACTTAAACCCACTGTGTTCAAAATATGACACCCAACCCAATAACACTTAAACCCATTGTGTTCAATAAATGACACCCAACCCAATAACTTCAATAAATGACACCCAACCCATTCTATTTCTCATTAATAGAAGTTCAACCACTGCTGAAGTTGCATGTTATGCATTCAAACTATCCACCAGCCTTGAATACAAACCATCACAGAACATTTGATAGTATATCCAGGTTAGTTATTTCAATTACAACACATTTTTCTTACAACTCTATTTTCATTTCTCACAATTTTTTTATTTTAGTTCTTACAATTTCATTTTCATGAAAATATATATTTTTTCTATTTTTCTATATTTTGAAAAATAATAGAACCTATGAGACATTAATCTTATGTTGAATATTTGAATGAAATGTTATGTCTTCCTCATAACATTTTGAAGTATTACAATTATATTTAACTTGGTCAATTAATGTGCTCATCATTCCCTTCAATATGCTCTTAGGTTGGCTATGGTAAATCAGACCATTATTGTTGGCAGAGGCCAGAATATATGAAAACACCAAGACCAACCTACCATACTGACACTAGCAATCCTAGATCAAATCTTGCAGGAGAAACTTCTACGCTAAGGCAGTCAGTCATCCCTCACACAAAATATTTTATATAGATAGGAAGACTCGAAAGTCACTCCCTTGACTCTAAGAAACTAAGGTATCTAACATAAGTCTTTTCCTCGTGTATCTCTGCACTCCTTCAATCTCTGTCTTCGAACTAATCATCTTTGCAAGCCATTTCTCAGTCAATTGAAAATCATATATCCCCATCACATATTTGCAATAATCCACAATACCCATAGGATATCTATCATCCACTTATGCACTAAAAGCATCCTCATTAGAAGAAGCACTCGGGCCTCTCACTTTGACATCACATTGTTGGTGAAGACACATGGTTGCCATAACTGAATCCTATGGATAGAAGCTCCCTTGGGAACTATAGGCTCTATTGAAAGCGAGATTGAGAGCTAGTCATTGTTACACCCATTGATGAGGATTTAATATAAGATCCAGACGCTGAAGCATTAGAAACCTGCTGCTAATTAAAGCACTCTTATAACTGGCAATCAAAACTTCCTTGTAAACAAACCTAGTATAGCTAGAGACCCAAGAAAATTGATTCAATTTCATGGCAGGGATGATACAACGTTCTTACCTTTATACCTTACTGATAGCCTTTGTGGACCCACTAAAACCCCACATTATTTTCATACAAAAGCTCAACAAGGCCCCTAAATGAATAGGAACAACTCGTAAGGGACTGATAAAAAAAACGCCTAATCTTCCGAAAAGAAGTCATGCTTTGGCTTCATTTCTTAAAAAATCATAAGCATTCCTAGGACCAAGATCCTTGAGATGTTAAATCAAATGTTGGGCATGAAAGTCAAAATCCTAATTAAGGAGTTAGTAATAGCAAGACTTATTCTTCTGGCTGAGTTTAACACTCTGTACTTGACAAAATCATAGTTTGTAGAGATAGTCCTTATAAAGGGAGTTATCTTCACGGTCTTAAATCTGAGTCTTAATAGTGACAAAGAAGCGAAGATCATCTTCAATCTCTGTGTATTTTGTGAACCCGCAAAGAGTCTTCTTGAAGATCGAAGAACAGACCTAGAAGGAATTATCTCTGTGGTCTGAATTTAAGATCCAACTTCTCCTACCCAAACTACAAATTGACTCATACTATCAATTTAAGATGCTCATGTAGGCATGTCCACATGCTCTCTTTCTTGTTGATCATGATACAGGGTTGACCCCTTCTCAAACTTATGTAACTGAGGATCTATCTCATACAACACAACTGTGAATACCATTGAATGATATCCCACATTACTTTTCTTCACCATTGGCACTATCGGAGCTCCATGGTCTCTAACGATAAAAAAATTATCCTTCTCCAACAAAGGAAATGTTTGCGTTGTCCTCATAAAATCCAAGCCCAAAATCATCGCATAATCCTCCAATAGAATAACTCTCAAATATATCCTACCAAACATATGAGCCCACTCCCATCAGTGCATCCTTGAGAGTACCAGATGTTGACCTCATCTTAGAGTTCATCACTGTGTAGGAAAACATCATTCCCTTCAATATGTTCTCAGGTTGGTTATGGGAACTCAGACCATTATTGTTGGCAGACAATATTGAAACTAGCAATCCAAGATCAAATCTTGCAGGAGAAACTTCTACTACAATGGAAGTTTCTTATTACTCAAAAGTTCTTTTCAACTTGAAAGCAACATAAGGCAAACACTACTTGAACTACATGATTGACAATGCAAGTCCACTTGGTGATACATCATGGGCCATGAATAAATTCAATTGCGATAACAAACAGGATTCTAAACAAATTAATTCAAACAACAGTAACTACCATATCTTCTCATAGTACCAAAAGAAGGTGGAAACCGATAGTAGTTTTCCAAGTACAAATACAGGCATGGTATTTTAAGTGTAAAAACAAGTTATCAAAACAACAATCACTGATAATTTTGAAGACATACAACAAAATTATTCTGTATATTTGATTTTTCAAGGGTACTAACATAGTAGAAGTTTCTTATTACTCAAAAGTCCTTTTCAACTTGAAAGCAACATAAGGCAAACACTACTTGAACTACATGATCCTCCAACAATATAACTCTCAAATACATCCTACCAAACACATGAGCCCACTCCCATCAGGGCATCCTTGAGAATACAAAATGTTGACCTCATCTTAGAGTTCATTACTTTGTAGGAAAACAACCAATCCCTTCAATATGTTCTCAGGTTGGTTATGGTAACTCAGACCATTGCTGTTGGCAGAGGCTAGAATATATGAAAACACCAAGACAAGCCTGCAATATTGACACTAGAAATCCTGGATCAAATCTTGCAGGAGAAAATTCTACTACAATGGAAGTTTCTTATTACTCAAAAGTTCTTTTCAACTTGAAAGCAACATAAGGCAAACACTACTTGAACTACATGATTGACAATGCAAGTCCACTTGGTGAGACAACGTGGGCCATGAATGAATTCAATTGTGATAAAAAACAGGATTCTAAACAAATTAATTCAAACAACAGTAACTACCAGATCTTCTCATAGTACCAGAAGAAGGTGGAAACCAACAATAGTTTTCCAAGTAAAAATACAGTCATGGTATTTTAAGTGTAAAAACAAGTTATCAAAACAACAATCACTGATAATTTTGAAGACATACAACAAATTGATTTTGTATATTTGATTTTTCAAGGGTATTAACATACTAGAAGTTTCTTATTACTCAAAAGTTCTTTTCAACTTGAAAGCAACATAAGACAAACACTACTTGAACTACATGATCCTCCAACAGTATAACTCTCAAATACATCCTACCAAACACATGAGCCCACTCCCATTAGTGCATCCTTGAGAATAAAAAATGTTGACCTCATCTTAGAGTTCATTACTTTGTAGGCAAACAACCAATCCCTTCAATATGTTCTTAGGTTGGTTATGGTAACTTAGACCATTGCTGTTGGCAGAGGCTAGAATATAGGAAAACACCAAGACAAGCCTGCAATATTGACACTAGCAATCCTCGATCAAATCTTGTAGGAGAAATTTCTACTACAATGGAAGTTTCTTATTACTCAAAATTTCTTTTCAACTTGAAAGCAACATAAGGCAAACACTACTTAAACTACATGATTGACAATGCAAGTCCACTTTATGAGACAACATGGTCCATGAATGAATTCATTTGCAATCGCAAACAGGATTCTAAACAAATTAATTCAAACAACAATAACTACTAGATCTTCTCATAGTACCAGAAGAAGGTGGAAACTGACAATAGTTTTCCAAGTACAAATATAATCATGGTATTTTAAGTGTAAAAACAAGTTATTAAAACAACAATCACTGATAATTTTGAAGACATACAACAAAATGATTATGTATATTTGATTTTTCAAGGATACTAACACACATGTAGATAATTGCCTATAATAAAGCATACGTATTTTTGCCTTGTATGAAAGCCTAATTTATAAATATTCTTAAATAAATGCATGCAATAATTTTGCAGGTTTTTGCATCTATGGAAAAATTTAGTTATGTTTCTTGTACAAGGAGAAGTGGCAGGAGAGTGACAAGGGGTGCCCAGCTGTGATGCCCATCGTCAGATGAGGACATGGTAGGTCATGTCAATGTCAACAATGCCCCAAGGAACATTGTTGAGGATGACCATGCAACTGAAGCTGATGTTGTCACGCCATCACCCACAGAGCCACCATCGACAATAGTCCATGGGGCAAGTTCAAATAAAAATATCAGCGCTATAAGAGGATGGAAAAAAGAAGAAATGTTAGTTGCAATTGACGACATAGAGTTTAATGGATACTCAGTTCAGGCATTTGCAAAAAAAATGATATTCCTCCCTCATCAATACATTATTGGATAAATGGACTGACTCATACAAAACGTAAAGGGCCTCTTACATTTATGACTGATGAGGAGGAGGCTGAGGTGGTTGAGTGGTGTAAAGAGATGGCCCAATTGGGACATGGCCTAGAGTTGATACAACTCAAATCAACAGTTGCTCAAAACTGTCAAGGGAGGCCAAACCCATTCAAATATGGGTTTCCTGGTAAATCATGGTGGTTTGGGTTTAAAAAAAGGCATCCAAACCTTGTATTGCATACAACTAAGGGCCATGATAGAGACAAAACATTAAATTTTTGCCCTACAGTTGTGTAGAAGTTCTATGGCACTCTTTCTAGTGCTTATGATAAACATTCTTATGGAGCATACCATATATGGAACTGTGATGAAACATGTTTATAGGTAGGGAGGAATTGTGGCATGCGGGTAATTGCCAAGAGAGGGAGCCGAAATGTGCCAAAGATTTTTCCTAAGAGCAAGGAGTGGATAACTATTTTATGTTGTGTCAATGCAATTGGTACTTCAATCACAAGATTTTATCTATTCAAAGGTAAAAATCAACTGAAAAAATATATACATAACTGTGAACTAGGTGCATGCATGGCTGCACATTCCCATGCATGGATGACTAAAAAATTGTTTTTAAGTTGGCTTTTTCACTTTGCTGCATCGGTACCAAGTGGTGTCTCACCTAATAACATACACCTATTGATATTAGATGGCCATGGGAGCCACATGGATGTACAAACAATTGAGGAAGAAAATAATTTAGGCATCAAACTGTTGACATTACCTGCTCATACCACTCACATATTGCAACCCCTTGATGTTAGTCTGTTTGGCCCTTTCAAGAACTATTTCAGGTCAAAGCGTGTTGCATGGATGGCAAATAATCAAAGGGTTGAGGTGAAAAGGTTCGAGCTAGTAGAGCTTGCAAGTAAAGCTTTTAAAAGGGCTCTGACACCATCAAATATCAAGGCTGGATTTGGGAGGACAGGAATCTGGCCACTAAATTATGATGCTCTTATGCATGATACTGGTTGTAGCCAAGCGTTTCATGTGGATGGTCAGGAAGAAGGGCATGTCCAAATAGGGGTTGAAGTGCAAGAAGTAGATGAACAAGATGATGTGGTTGCAGCTAGTAATATGATTTCCCTCTCTCAAGGACACTTATATGATGAAGATGGTGAAACTGTATGTGAAACACAATATAATTATGAACAAATTCGCATTAACATGGAGATCATTCTACCAACTCAAGAACATGAAACTCTTGATGTTGATATTGTTAATGACATTGTTGAACATGCAGTTGGCAATGACCAATTGACATTGCCAAGCCAAGTAGCCCCACTATCATGGCTGGCAGAAGCCATGATTAATATGAATGAACATAGTGTCTCAACAACCAATGAACAAAGCATGAACATGCCCTCATAACTAGCATAGTTCAATAGTGAAATTGTTCATTTTTTTGTGGAAAATAGTTCAATGGAAGAAGATGAAGCACATAATGAGGCATCAAACAAAGGTAATGATATAGTTCAATAAGTTGTCTCAGATACTGAAAGGGAAGTACCAAGCAATGACATGCAGGTGGGAGGGGTGGAGAAGATACTTGGCTGGTTCCTAAAGCTACCATTAGAGAAAGTATCAATGAAAAAAAAGCAAGGTGGACCGGGTAGTCTTTGTTTGGGCCAAAGTTCACAGTTACTCACCATAGAAGACTATATAAACCTGTTAGTTGAGTCTGAAAAAAGGAAATTTGAAATGCAGGAATTAAAACAGAAAAAGAAGGATATAGTCAAGCAGAAAAAGGCAGCAAGGATTGTTGCAGCACAACAACGAGTAGATGAAAGGCTTGAGAGAGATAAATCAAGGCATGCTAAGGAACAACAAAAAGAAATGGAAAGACAGGAAAAGGAATCAAGAAAGACACAACAAATGCTTGAAAAGGAACAAGGGATGATCAATATGGTTGGCAATGATGCAAGCATAGCTGATGAAACTAGGATTATTTCAAACTCATTGGACAATATTTCAGATAAAACACCATTATTCCAAGACCTCATAAACATTCAAGTGCCTCACTATCAAACTGAGGGTTTACCCACTTTCCTTATTCCTACCAGAGGAGGTGTCAATTATATGTATGCTCATTACACCTCCACTTAATGCAGGGGTTAGTAGTGAAAATGTGAGGTACAGGTACTCAATTCCTCCATGGTTGGAAGGTGCAAATTGGACTCAATTATATGGCAACAATCAACCATTTCCTAATCAACCCTTTTTAGGTAGGCAAACCTACCTAGCTCAAGCAGGTACCTCGGGGAGTTTTGGCACTCAAGATTCTCAAGGCCATAAAGAATAGGGGTGTCATATGTTTTTGGTTGTAACCACATTATGATGTGGATTTTGGATGAATTGTATGTTTTTCTTGTCACAGGAAGATTTTGGCTTACAACCTAGGTTGTTTTATTTCATACTGTTTGCGGCATTGTAGCCAAAATCCATTTTAGAAGGAACATCTTTAGTCTATTATAATGTAGGAATCTTACCCGAGAATGCAAATGGGATTTTATGTCATGCCTCTACACACAAAATGATTTACAATACATTTATAACTGAGTTGTAAATATGATGACAAACGAGTGACTAAAGAAATCTTGAACAAGTCACTTACTTTAATATGAAAATTTCATAAAACAATTAACAACAAAAGTACATAGCTATTGGTTTCATATTCACAAAGAACCTAGCATTCCATACATCAACAAATATGTCAAAGAACCTAACATTCCATACATCAACAGATATGGAGACATAGTAAGTTACAAAAGGAAAACTTACTTCCAATTAAAACATAATACAAATGGGTAATGCACTCTTGGCACTAAATTTCCCTTGTAACCCAACTTACTTTGAATCCAAACACAATGCAAAGTTTCTCTTACAAATAAATTTATCTCCAATTCTGCCAACTATGGACATTGAATGACTCTTATAAATGAATATACAATGCAAAATGGGCTGGTAGACCAAATTTTCTATGAGCATAAGTTTACCTTTTTACATCAATGCACTTCCAAATATACACAAAACAAATGGGCAATGCACTCCGGGAATTGAATTTACCCTATAAACCAACATTCAATACATCAAAAAATATGGAGACATAGCTATCCTCAAGATGGAAAATTACAAAAGGATAACTTAGATCCTTTTGATATTAACTCAATAAGACAACAAACTAAATCTGACCAAAACCAAAACCATTTCCAAAATGACATAAAATCCAGATTTCTCCACAAACCAAATGCCACAAAGGAATGAAACAAAAATACACAAGTACATTAGTTCCAACCCAGACATCTTTCAATTGTACATTCGTTCCAACCTAGACATTAAGTGAAATTACATCTTTTAACTGTAAGTGAATCGGAAAATGAATTTCATTGATTAATGCAGTCACTTCATTTAAAGTATCTGTCTAAGAAGTTCAAATGTGAAACCTCTGAATGTGAAATCTATGCTTATTAACACACACTCTATTCCAAACAATACATAAAATTTTAATTAAAACACAATGCAAATGGGTTGGACTACCCACTATGAGCATCAAAATACCTTTATAAATCAATGTACCTCCAGTTAAAACATAATACAAATGGGTAATGCACTCTGGGAATTGAATTTCCCTAGTAACCCAACTTACTTTGAATCCAAACACGATGCAAATTTTCTCTTACAAATCAATTTACCTCCATTTCTACCAACTATGGACATTGAATGACTCTTATAAATGAATATACAATGCAAAATGGGCTGGTAGACTAGATTTCTATGAGCATGAGTTTACCTTTTTACATCAATGCAATTCAAAATAAAACATAGTACAAATGGGAAATGCACTCTGGGTTGAATTTCCCTTATAAACCAACATTCAATATGTTAGCACCTAAATCTGCCTTAGTGTTGTGGGGAAAAATGCCTATTTAGGACGATCCTATCCACCTAAAGTGTGATAGTACTTTAGCAACAAGCAAAGATAGTTATCTAGATTTTACTTCCTTTGTGAAATGAAAAAGAGGGAGATCAAAGGGCCTACCAATGTCTTGCGTTTGTCCCTTGATCAAAAGTCCTCTTCCTCTTTGAGTGTTTGCAGCTCCTTATCTTCCCGCTTGCCCAGCTTCAAGAGAACAGCTACTTGATACCTGCGAGATCACAAGAGACCAGCTACAAGAACACAGCTCAAAGATACATGTTCATATTCACAAATGATTCAGGATTAGATAAATCAAATACACCAATGTAAACATACATCATATAAACACCAGCATATAGGAGCAAATCAGATAACTTTATTGATAAGTAGAAGGGTTTGAGAAGAGTTACAACCCAGAGGGCTCCAATCCAGCGCCTCCTCCCAGCAAATGAAATCCCAATCTTCACCCCCTTTCAAAGCATAAACATCCAATGATTCTGATCACAAACTAGCAGCAATTCTTTACTATTACAACATTCCAGCCTCCCTAGACCTCATGAGAGAGCTCTATATATAGGAGATTTGGAGAAAGGATGAGTCAGCTTGTAACTGGTGTGAAGCTGCCTTGTGTCCTCTCCCACTTCAGTTCTTGAGTCCACTTGGAGGATCTTGCTTCCACTTGGAGAAATAGAGCCTCTTACTCATCACCAGTCGAATTCCTTGATGCAAGTGTCATTTTGGAAGCTTCCTGAGCAATGACTCATTGAAAAACGAGCCTGCCACTTGTCCAAGTACGCTCAGCGCAGGTGGCCTTTGTTGCTTTTGCATTTCAACGCAGGTACACAGTGGAGCACTTGACATTCAGCGCAGATGCTCAGTGGAGCAGTTGACATGATCCCATAATTGGCCTGTTTTGAGTGTTTTTCAGTGGAGAACTTATGTGAATTGCTATAGTTTCTAGCTTTTGTTCCTTTAGGGGTAGGAACAACATGTTTAGGGACTTTGGATCCCTTTTCTTATGGACATTTCATGCTCACAGTTGCAAGGCACAAAAATGTCTATAACAGTTTCCCCCTAAAGTATGAGTTTGTTTACGAGCGAAATGCTTTATCAAGGGGGATCCGAAGTTCATTCATTGCTGGTTGGAGACCTGTAATACAATACAATACAATACATTATTTTTCATTCTGCTTTCATGATCTAGCTGAGTCAGGCATTCCCATGCTCAGCTTTATAAATTCATTTTTCTGTACATAGAACAGACAATCGTCTGATGGTAGACTGATGATTTGCTGAAATCATCATCCTTTCTGAAGGATGATTATTTGCTGCAATGATGTACATGTCAATGTCTTTATGTCCTGAATATATATCGCAGCCCAGATGGATGAAACTAGATCCGGGGTCTTCAATCTCTTCCGATCTTCACTCAATGTACAAGTCGATCCATGTGAGAATTTCCTGAAGTCGAACATGGAAAGACATCGCTTGATTACCGATCAATGATGTAAACCGTTAACAAGCGCGAGAGGAATCACCGATAAGGATGATGACCCTCAAGGTACGGCAGTACAATTCACGTGGTGGGAATAAAGGACTTGGTGTCGACCACCACGCAAAATCTTCTGGTCGAAGGTCATTGATGTATACCTGTCGCCGGAAGTGAGAAACTTGCCATTGAGGCATGCAAGCTTCAAAGTACCAAAGGGGGTGTTCCTAGATCAACTCCTTGGATAATGAGCTGATGTCGACAAGGAGCGATCCGTCAAAGGAGGGCCTTAATGAATCCCACATCAGTGACACGGAACGGAGCTAATGATTTTGATGAGGTGAAAACAAACTGTGAAATATGATTCAGGGTGGCGGTCATGAATGGATGAAGGATAATGTATGGTAGTGGACGGGACCCAGTTGACTCTTTTCAAACGACTTCTCTTGAACATATAATGACACTTATGCGATGGATTGGTAGCATTACCCCAAATGTGGATGGTTTGGTGAGGACCATGGATGTGACCGGTGAATGAGACAACCCAACCCGATGTACGGAGGAAAAGTGTCATGTTCAAGAGTGACTTGCTACCATCAAAGTTTTCTTATTGCTCCCAATTTTTCCCCAGTCATTTCTGACCAGTACCTCTTTATTTTTGTCAAGCTTGAGGAGGATAACATATGCTTGTTCTATAACCTGCCCTTCGGGCAAGCCCATCGCTATGTTTTAACGAGCCTAGCGATAGGGAAACTCGTTCTCGTCTAAAGACAAGTTTGTCACTATTTAATGAATTTAACGAGTCTAACGACAAGGATAACTCGGTCCTTTTCATTTTTAGAGAGTCTGAAAAGGTACAAAAAGTTAACTCCAAAGTTCCTTTTTCGTCATCTAATCCCTTAAGTCCAAAAAAGTATAAAACAATACAGAAGGGATGAATCTTCGATAGTTTTAACGAGCCGAACTAAACAAGCGCTCGATCTTTTTGTGCAATAATCCCTCAGGTCCAAAAAGATTAAAATCTAGAGGAGGGATAGCTCTTCCGGTCGTTTAACGAGCTGGTAGGCCAAAACTCGGCTATCTTTTCATATTTTACGAGTCAGTTGAAAAGAGCTCAAAGAAGACTCGTCTTTTGAGGAACGAGTGATGAACAGGGCAGCAGCAGATTCCAGGTACAGTTTGGAATATTCCAATCACGGCAGTGTCACAAGGATGGCTTAGTGAAATCACTCTTCGCAGCTGTTCCTCAAAATGGGTAAACAATCATATGGAGGTGAACGATTGGCCAAATGAACGGTGGAGGTGACGGTGCACAAACACGACCAAGGTTTTTCTTTTATGGCTGATAAGGTTACATATCACAATGGTTATTTACCGAGATGGATTCATTTTTTAATGAGCTTGAATGCGACCAAACCCTGCTCAAACTTATGTTTATTTTTTAACGAGCATGAACTATGCGCTAAAACTGCTCGGATCTTGCGTTTATTTTTTAACGAGCATGAACTGTATGCTAAAACTGCTCGATTATACCAGTCATAAGACAAGAAACGCCTCTCAGAGATTCTATTTTTTATGGAGCTTCACCTCCAAAGCTATGCTCCTAATTTGGCAAATTTTGACTTTTGCCCCACATCCTTTCTTTATGCAAGCTGGAAACGGCTAATCCTACGAGTTTAAAGGGTTAGACCTACAGGTTTAAAGGGAGGACCTAAAAATTTAAAAAATAAATAGTCGTCCCGTGCTTGCACTCCAAAAGGTTTGCATGCCCCCAGGTATAAAGTACAATTTCAAGGCTGCCCCTACTTATCCTTCAAAACATTTGTTTTAATGGGTGAGGCTTGCCTCTTTCTTGTTACCCAAAGAGTGGTTCTATTTGCTGCCACAAATCAATCTCTTTCTTCGGCGATGTCTACCGATAGGTTACCCAAAGATGGTTCCATTTGCTGCCGCAAATGAAGCTCTTTCCTCGGAGATTCCTACCAATCTAGACAAGGGTGAGTGAAAAAGGATTATCCCACTCACATAACTTTGACAAAAGAATCTTATTCTAGAACAACCCTCTTTTCCTTTTTGGACGGGGTACGGACTAGTCATCTTCTGCGGAAATTTACTCTATACCCAAGGTTTTCTCTGCCCAAGGCAGGCCAGGGTGCATGCCCCCTGGGTCCCAGTTACTTGCTTCAGAATCACTCGCACTCATCTGGAAGAAGAACCGGGGGTGGAGGCATTTCTTGAGTGAATAGACCATTTAGGGTTGGTATTTGACTATTTGCGATGCGAGATCTCGGAAATGAAAGTTGGTCTACGAGCTTGACCATTCTTCCTTCGTGTGGAAAACACATTACTCTAAAGAGTGAGGAGACTATTGCTCCCATGCAATATATATAGTCTCGTCCAAGGAGTAGGTTATAATCCAAGGGTCCTTGAATGACCATGACATTCATTTGAACTGTCTTCTTCCTCAATGTAATTGGCACATTGGGGAGAATCCCTAAAGGGCGACTGGTTCCCTTATCAAAACCTGAGAGATTTCTCATTTTAGGTAAAAGCGCTGGCGAACCAAGTGCTTTCCAAGCAATAGAGGAAAGGATACTCACAGATGCCCCCTCATCAATGATAGTGCCAGCCATTACCATTCTACAGATTTGAACTATAATTCGAAATGGAATGCTTGCTGGCAACCGGGGTCTGCCTAGTTGGTTCCAATCAAAGGACACAACTAGGTTTCTTGGTGGTGGGACCGAATACACGGCCGGATATGACTCTGATGAGCTTCCTTCCTGCGATAAAGGAATGGTAGCATTGCCCCCTTGGTCATCTGAGTCTGTGTTGATGAAAAGAATCTGGATGGTGTCATCCTTTTTCTCTTCTGTGATGGAGTCATTCGAAGATGAATCTTCTGAAGGTGATACCGGGTCAACTGTCGTTTCAACCTTTTGACTTTCGTCAGGTACAGGTTCAGTAGGTTCATTTTCAATGACCGGCGCTTCAGCTGACCACTTGAGCGGGCCAGCTGGATTCTCAACTAATGAGGGACATGGCACGAGTTTTTTGTATCCAGGAGGAAGTCGTAACGGTGACACCGGACGATCTTCCAAAACTCTCTTCGCCTCGTCTAAGAATGGACAACGGTGGATGGCGTGATCGCCATCACACAGTCTGCAGGGAGATCTTGCTCTCCCTCTCTGTCCTTCACTCTCGCTAGTTGACGGAATGCATTCAACATGGCTATCAGAGGTTGATGCTACCGGATTGTGCAATCTTGGGGACCAGTCCCTTAGTATCCGGGGAATACAGGGACAATCTCGATGGAAGTGGTCTCCTTTGCATATGACACATGGCGATTTAGGCCCGGTCTGTGCAGTGTGTGGATTTTTTCTAGAACGGTCACGTTTGCCCCCAGTCGCCTTTGGCTCCTTCTGCTTCTTCTCTTTCTTCTTCTTCTCCTTCTTCTCCTTAGGAATCTGGTTTTTATCTTTGCCAGTTCCTTCAAGCGAAGAGGAAGGGGGAGAGGAAGAGTTAGAAGAAGTGGAAGGCTGGAGGTTAACTCTAGACTCATCTAGCTGTCGATTCGACTGTTCAGGATTTGTGGTGGTCTGAACTACATTAGTTGAAAAAATCCATACAGGTAGGCCAATTGTCAGTCCTGGAAGCGACAATGTGGCCATGTGGGGCGCACCAACATCTCCCCAAGAGGAGAAGGGACTAGGATTTCCACCAAGGGGAACTCCTTGGTTGGTGGGCTCCATTTTTTCAACTGAAAGATCAACGCAGGAATAGGAGGTGATTATGTTCCGTTTAAAATAAATTTTATTAACGACGCTTTAGACACAACTTGCTTTTTCAGTTTTAAAGAGTCGAGAAAAAGCTAAAGATGACTCTAGTCTCCTTCGATGTTTTAACGAGCCCGAAGTGACAAATGCTCGGATGGACTTTTTCTGTTATAGAGTCTGAAAAAGGCCAAAAGGAACTGCTCTGGAGTTCTAGGTAGAGGGTGTGCCAAACTCTTCGCAAAACCACAGAATACTTTTTACGGTACGGGTGGTCGATCTTCGTGAATGCTGTGTTCACTGCATTGCGAATCGTAGGGCGGCCGACACGGCTTCCTATGGATAAAGGCTTTATTCCTATAGGGGTCTCCCAATATATACGCGACGGTACGTGGGAGCACAAGTCCGTACTGATACTCACCGCTTCACCGTGGAGGAATCACCCAACCACTCAACGATAAGATACCAGGTTTAACGACGCCGGAACACGTCTCTAGCCTAGACCTTCTATGTTTGCGTTATGTTTCAAAGCGTTGTTAAGTAAATTCAGTTTATTTTAAGGTTGATCTTGTTTAGCAGTTTGCCTTTATGGATCACCACGAGATGTATGAAACAAATTCCTAAATGCAGTCTAAAGATGATAAGCAAGCTTTATGATCTTTTCAACAGATGAAAATCCTAACTACAAGGGAAAAGAAAGACATCATCTTTTCACAATGAGCAATCAGCACACTCTAATGCACTTTCCCTAAATCAGTCATGCAAACTTATCAAATGCAAAATGCACAATGCAAGTGTTTCTTTTCAACTTTCTTTAGTATTGATGCCTACAAAAGAAAGCTTTTTGCACAATTCTGAATTTGCTTTTAAATAATCAACACAAACAAGATTACTTTTTCTTGAAATCAGCAAGGGTAGAAGAGATTACAATCACTTAATGATTTCTTTGAAACAAATACTTGTTTTGATATTCAAAAGAGACAAATTCAGACCATAAACAAAAGCAAATATGGATAATCAAACTGCAATCAGCCAATGGACTCTCTCCTAAGATCACAAACAGATCTGAACCGAGGGCTACAGGATGATTACTTTACTTTTGCAAAGGAAAACTTCGAATGATGTAACAAACACTTAAAAACATTCAAAGCTTTTTTGTACAAAAATTGAGGTGGAATGCAAGCAAGAAAAGGAGTTTTCAGATCAGTACCAATGCTGGTTAATGGCTGCAAAAACAGAGAGCAAAACAGGGCAACAGAAGGCAAAGAACCCCAGTAGGACTAGGCCAAACTGGATCAACGCAGGTGCAGCACTGTCAGTTTGACATTCAGCGCAGGTACTCCCTTCGGGAACTGCGTTGAAATGCAGACTGGCTTCACAGTGCCTGCGCTGAGAGGAGAAACTCTCGTTTCCCTCAGTTTCTGGGTCACAGTTTGCTCAAAAATGCACTGTTTCAGGCCAAATTAAAAACACAAGCAGGGTAACATCAAAGGAATACTTTGAAAGGGTGTACTAAGACCTATCACAAGGATCATCAACCTATTTGTGAATCTATTATTCAGATTATAGACTCATCCATAAACTGGATCAAGGCAGCACTATCTACTTTGCAATCCGTGAAACGGATGCAGTTCGAGAAGTAGCTGTTGAGTCTATAAAATAAAAAAATAATCGAGACACAAATGAAGCTAACTAAGATAAGTTCTTCCCCAGCAGAGTCGCCATTTTGTTGTGGGGAAAAATGCCTATTTAGGACGATCCTATCCACCTAAAGTGTGATAGTACTTTAGCAACAAACAAAGACAGTTATCTAGATTTTACTTCCTTTGTGAAATGAAAAAGAGGGAGATCAAAGGGCCTACCGATGTCTTGTATTTGTCCCTTGATCAAAAGTCCTCTTCCTCTTTGAGTGTTTGCAGCTCCTTATCTTCCCACTTACCCAGCTTCAAGAGAACAGCTACTTGATACCTGCGAGATCACAAGAGACCAACTACAAGAACACAGCTCAAATATACATGTTCATATTCACAAATGATTCAAGATTAGATAAATCAAATACACCAATGTAGACATACATCATATAAACACCAGCATATAGGAGCAAATCAGATAACTTTATTGATAAGTAGAAGGGTTTGAGAAGAGTTACAACCCAAAGGGCTCCAATCCAGCACCTCCTCCCAGCAAATGAAATCCCAATCTTCACCCCCTTTCAAAGCATAAACATCCAATGATTCTGATCACAAACTAGCAGCAATTCTTTACTATTACAACATTCCCGCCTCCCTAGACCTCATGAGAGAGCTCTATATATAGGAGATTTGGAGAAAGGATGAGTCAGCTTGTAACTGGTGTGAAGCTGCCTTGTGTCCTCTCCCACTTCAGTTCTTGAGTCCACTTGGAGGATCTTGCTTCCACTTGGAGAAATAGAGCCTCTTACTCATCACCAGTCGAATTCCTTGATGCAAGTGTCATTTTGGAAGCTTCCTGAGCAATGACTCATTGAAAAATGAGCCTGCCACTTGTCCAAGTACGCTCAGCGCAGGTGGCCTTTGTTGCTTTTGCATTTCAATGCAAGTACACAGTGGAGCACTTGAAATTCAGCGCAGATGCTCAGTGGAGCAGTTGACATGATCCCAGAATTGGCCTGTTTTGAGTGTTTTTCAGTGGAGAACTTATGTGAATTGCTGTAGTTTCTAGCTTTTGTTCCTTTAGGGGTAGGAACAACATGTTTAGGGACTTTGGATCCCTTTCTTATGGACATTTCATGCTCACAGTTGCAAGGCACAAAAATGTCTATAACACTTAGGCTGAAGGAAGGCAAAAATTAGGGTAACCACAAACCACGCTCAGTCTAGTAGCTAGCCCTACCAGAGCAGGAGAGGGCTCTCTCCGAGTCACGCTCAGGGAATAGATAATCGAAAAGGGTCTGAGATGACTTACAATGCAATATTTACCTTAGGCTAGTAAGTGAATAGGGATTCTGGAAACAATTTTCATGAATGACCGAGCTTCTGGGATGTTATGGGACTGGTGCTCAGCAAAGAACAGAGAATTGAATATGAAGGCACAGATTATTCCGTGAGGCAAGGTAGGCAGAAAATGTAACAATTTAATTTGAGGTACCACAACATGAATAGATTGCTGAAGAAAGTGAAAAGGGCATAATGACATGAATCTTTTTCAACAGAAGAATAGCACTGAACATGAAATTTTCCCACAGGCAGAGCAATAGAAATTGGATTCTACCTAATCTCACTCAAAAAATTTCACTGGAAATGAGCATGAAATGAATTATGAAACATAACTAAATACATATGAAAACATAAGAGACACATTTGCTACACTCACAACCACAAGAATCTCATGAAACAGAGCCACTGCCTTTCATTAATTCTCTGTCTAAAATACACAGTGAAGAAACAAAGTTTCTTTCCCACAATCTCCCAGAAGTTACAAGCCAACCAAACCTTTGCAAATAACTTGCATACAATATATAGAATGTGTGAGGAAGAGATAGAACGCCCAGGGGCTGGGAAGTTACTCGAATCATTACAAAATGGAGATGGAGAGCCAACCATCAGCTACAGGTGCAGCGCTCACAAGCATGACATTTGGCTGGGGTGACCCTTTGCATTCCTTTGCCACTTGGATTAGATGCCCATCTGGAGAAAAAACACTTTAAATGCCACCTTTGGTGCCAAAAAACCGAAGTGTAGATGACCGAGCCCACTTGGAGAAGTCGCGAACCGAAATTTTGCGAAATGGGAGCAAATTGGCAGTTTTTTCTTCTGTGCGTCGCGCCAATTTCTCTGTGTGTCGCGCTACTTTGGGGCATGTTTTGGGGCACTTGTAGGTGTCCAAAATGTGCCCAAGTGGCCTTGCTAGAAATCCTGTCCTGTCTACTTTCTAACCCAACTGGAATTTTCAAATTTGGTGTTCATTTTCCCCTCCAAATCTCCATTCTCCCAAGACTGCTTTCTGTGTGTCAAAAAAGTGGCAAAGAGGCCATTTTTGGGTGTTTTTTGACCTTTAGGAGACCCAGGCCTTGCCCAAATCTTTTTCCTGGACACCAGTAGTCATTTTCCATGCTGAATACAAAAATGCAAACCATTCCTCAATTGGAGCCCTAAAATTTTAGCGTCGCGCCAATGGCGCGGCGCATAGGGAGGAATTTCCTGTTTTTTGTCCAAAAAATCAAAATTTGACCAAAACTTCCCCCAATTTGCTGAAATTTGGGCTAGAGGTTCCTTATGGGGTTCCATGCTGAGCCAAGGAAGCCTCAACCAAGATTCTAAGTCTATCTTGCTCCTTTGCCCTTTTTGCATTTCTTGTTGCTTTCCTCAATTTTTCCTTCAAGTTCCTTATCCGGGCCTGTGCACTCATGTTTCGCACCCTGTAACGAAAATTCATGTGTCTTAGTAGAGCAAGGTTCTGATCAGCTTTGTCCAGCATCCTCTCCAACTGCATGTTCCTGATCTCGAGATAGGCCTCCCGATCCTCATTGATCGCCTGCTCCAGTGATGTGGGCTGAACTCTTCTCCTTTGAGCAGCTTGGCGATGCTCACGAATGTTTTGAAGCTCCATAATCGTCTGCTGGTCCTCAAGCTACTTGTTTCTCTGCTCCAGGTACTTCATGTTCCACTTGGCCCTTTCTAAATCAATGGACAAGTCTTCAATCTCTGATTGCTGCTCCCGGATGATCTCTATAAGCTCTGCATTTGTTGGTTCTGCATCTGTCTCATCATCCTGGAGGAGAACAAACTCGGTCTCTCGCTCACCTGATGGCCCTTCCTCCTATACTGGCTCCTTGCCCTTACCCTACTCCTGTGATGCTGATGTCGGAAGCGAGGCCCCTTCCACCCCAGGTGGAGATAACACTCGCTTTGCTGCTGCAAATAAGGGTCTATTGCCTTTCTAATAGGTGATGTATACTGGCATGGTGGCAGTCTCATGTCACTCATACTGATGAGATGGGCCCCTACCTCATGCTCTGCCTCTGAAACCCCCTGTGGAGCACTGAAGAAGTCACGGGAGATGAAGTCCTCCCAAGCAATACCCTGCTATCCCAACTGATGGTCCACCAAAATCCGGATGAGAGCAAAATGATAGACACTGTTTAGCTGCTGTCGAGGGGTCTTGTGCTGCATGAAGTTTTTCATCTTCTCAATGTTGCTGCAAATGAAAAACGGGAGGTTCATCATCCACACCCTGGTAAAGTGCATGAGCAACCTGATGTGATAGGCATAGAGGCGGGAAAACCTTCCCTCACAACTGAAATACTTCATGATCAACCTCATGAGTGGGGCATACTCATCCCTCAAAAATCTGAATGGAAAAACTCTGGTGAGCTGGCTCAAACAACTGTTCTTGATGTAAGGCTCATAATGATGCCTCTCCACCTTCTTTTTCTTATGCCACTGTTCCCCAATGTTCGGTATTCCTGTTGCCACTGATATGGTTTCTGGTGTCAATGTGAAAGTGACCCCAGCCAGGACAGATTGACCTCCCTGTAGATGAAGTGCAAACATGCGGGCCAACTCATGATGGACTCTGACATTTGCCACCCTTTGACAAAATTCATAACATGCCAAGTGCTGGAAACAAGACATGGCAAGAGGGCATGCCTGCAGCTCAGTGAGGGTATTTGGTTCATCTCTAAGGTGTCTACCACTCCGGTGATGTCTCCTATGGGCCCTCTCTCCTGAAGATGTGTCATTGTGGGTCCCCTCCTCGTAATCTGATGAAACTTCTGATGCCATTACTGCTGCTTGTACCCTGAGTTTTATGTTGCCCTTTGAATCCAATGAAACTGGTAGTTGCTCTGAAAATTTGTCACCAAGGGGACAATAAAACAGGGAGTATTAGGAGAGGAATGATGAAATGGGAATAGGGGCTAAAGGGAGAGATTTATCAGGGATTTGGGAGTGTTTTGAGTATAGTATTGATGGGGTAGGGTAGAAGGATACTTTGGCAACACTGTCACTGTAGCAAAACTCTAGTTTCTTGATTTTCTTTGTGTCTCCTTTGGTTGGCTTTATCAAAACTTTTACATTTAATTCATAGTCTCAAAATCATGTTACTCTTCTTGACTTTGAAGTAAGAGTGAAAGTAGTTGGTTTGCCTTTCAAGTTTGATAGGAATTCACAAAAATTTTAGGCGAATTTGTGGTTTTCGGGGCTTATATGTCTGTGCGCCGCGCGCTCTGCCCAGTGCGCCGCGCCAGTGGAAATTTTACACTATGGCCAGGCTCTGAGTGCGCCGCACCTCCTCGTGTGTGCGCCGCGCGCTGCCAAAGTTTCCCTGACTTGCTAGGAAGAATAGGGGGAGGGTTTTAGTGGTGGATTTAGGGTGGGTTTCTTAGGAAAAATGTTGAAGGGGAGATGAGAAAGATGAGGGTTGAGGGGCCAAATGGAGTGAAGTGAAACCTTGATGGCATCGTCACAATCTTGCAACCCCATCTATCGTTTTTCTTGATGATTTTTTCATGGTCGACCTTGTGCTTTTGGGGAACCATTTAAACGTCTTATGCACACCAAGTCATTGACAAATTTGAGAGAGAATAGGTGTCAATAGGGCCTACCTCTTGATTTGCTAGCCTTCACCGATATTTGAAATGATTTGCAATGTTTTTATGCCCCTGGTTGTGTGCATCGCGCGCCAAGCCCAGTGCGTCGCGCACTGGGTGTGCGTCATGCCCTTGCAAATTTCCCACTACGAGTTGGCTATGTGTGCGCCGCGCCCTCTATGTGCGTCGCGCTCCTTGGTGTATGCGCCACGCTCCTTGAGAACCAGCTCTCACTCACTCAAACTCTCCAAATTTCGCTCTCTTACCTTTGCAACGTCTCTCCCACGCTTGCACTAACACAATGGCTTTGATTTAGGCCACAAAAAGTATATATAGGCTTGGGAGAGATGGGTTTGATTTTTTCTTCCTTGAAAACCCACTTTCTAATGTTGAGTTTTGAACTTTTTCATTGACCTTCAAACACACTAATTTTCACTTTCCCTTTGACATTTTGGCTCAAATGGTGAAATTTTCGGCACCTCTTTGCAAGGACTGTACGACAGAGCATTGGGCCATGTAAATCATAACTACATCTGAAAAGTCAACTGGTGATTTTTTAAAAAAAAATTGTCATAATTGAGCTTGTTTGACTTTTCTTCAAAACAGAGTTTTGAAGAAGAGTCGAAGTCTTTTCTGGTGATGATGAAGCTTTCTGAACCATAGCTGTGTAAGGCCTCCCTCTGGCCTGCATGGCTTTGTTCTGGACATTTTTTCAAAGACCAAATTGATGAATTCCTAGACCCAATCATAAAAAATGATTTGGTCCTGTAAAGGACCAGACCTGGACTATCATGAGCTTCAGTGATTATTTTTTGAATGTAGAAATTTTCGCAAATCCATGTCATTCTCCAATTACACAATGCATTGGATCTCAAATGACTCGCCAAATTAAACAACTTTTTCCCATTTCAACAACATACAAATGATTCATAAAGCTTTGCAAATGAAACAAAATTAACATGCTTGAAAAATATTAATCTCTTCATAATATGGGTAGATCCCAAGATGATAAAGTTTGCAATAGCACACTTAATGGTAGAGGGTGCACCAACTGCCATTCATCTAATTTTGGCAACATTGGATTGAGATTAACATGGGAAAAACAACAATTCAAATACACCGGATTAGATCTGAGCTCGTCCTCTGACAACAAACCGCTAACGGCCTAACAATCCCATCAATGGCACCAGGGAATTAGTGAGTTTTATTGTCATGCAAAGAGATATTGAAAAATAAAATTATAGTGCATAAAGGTTTTCATAAAAGATGAAATTCAAACTACATGGACGTGTGACAATGAAGGCAAATAACATTGTGTTTCAGTGATACAATTACTATGCATGCACATCAAACTAGGAAGTTGAAGAAGAACTTTGGCCACCAGTGCCATTGTGAGTAGTGCTTATATTAGCTAACAAACAATTTATATCTATTTGAAATTTTGGAGCGCAAGCATTACCCAAGAATGTGTCTTTGATGTTTTGCAGTTGGTTCACAATGTCCACCATATTGGGTCGTCTTTCAGGATATTGTTTTGTGCATATAAAACCCATAGCCATGAGGTGATTGAGCCAAGTGAGTGTCTTATCTTCTTCAATGATGGTCTAGCACTCCTTAGTAGAATTATATCCACGACTTCCCCAACACGGTTTGGAAAACTGGTACCCACCCATTTCTGCAAGTTCATTCCTTTAACAAACATGTTGTTTGTGGGATTCTTTCTAGTGAGCATCTGCAATAATACTATTCCATAGCTATAAACATCCCCTTTTATTGTGACACACCCCCACAATCCATATTCTGCATTGAAACATAGTCATAATAAGGTTTTCTAATTCACAATTGCAATAAAAATAGAAAACTCATGGCATTGCTTAATGTTCTATGTAGTTGAAACAATACCTAGAGGAATGTAGCCTGCAAAGTCTTTAAGTGCATGTGTGGAAGTGAGAGCTGAATCATCAGAGTCTGAAAAATATATGGTAGTGATGCCGAAGTCTATTATATCAGTTGTCATATCTTAATCCAAAAGTACATTGGTGGGCTTCAAATCACAATGGATCACTTGCACGAAACAATAGTGATGGAGATATGCCATGCCTTGTGCAATGTCTATTGCAATATTCAACCTTTGAATCAAAACCAAAGCACATTGTTCTTCACCATTGGGATATAACCACTTCCCTAGATTTCCATTTGGCATAAATTGAAATATCAAAGCTTTCACTTGTAGGTCTGAATAACAGGTTATGATTCTAATTAGATTTCTATGCTTAATTCTAGCCAATACTTTGCATTCCTTGTCAAAACTTTTGTGAGCTCCTTCACTTTCCAAATTAAGAATTTTGACCACAACTATTGTACAATCATTTAAGACCCCCTTGTACACTTTCCCAAAACTACCAATTCCCAACAAGTTGGCTTCCCTAAATTCATCTATTGCAGTGATAATATCTCCATAGGAAACTCTTGGATACCCCATTTTTAAGGAAGTTCCCACTTCTTTAAGAATATGCCTCTTGCAATTTCGTCTCCACAAGGTCCATAGAAACAAACATGATACAACAATGATTACAAGTGAAACCACGGGTATGATAACCAAGGAAAATTTTAAGGATGAAAATTTATCTTAAATTTTAGAAACCTTGGTGAATCCCACTAGTCCATAATATGAAATCTATAAAATGTTTGGAGATATTTTTCTAAAAATGTCCAAATTTATAATATTTTTATTTAGTATATATATAATTTTTTTGGCAATTTTTAGGGTAAAATAATTTCATTCTATAAAATTTGGGCAAATCATTTTTATAAAAAATGGAAATTAGCGAATCTTTTTTTGGAAAAAGTGTAGAAAATTAGCCCATATGCGAATATTAGCCCCTAAAATTTTCCCTGATGATAACTCTTTTTAGATGTGAAACACTTTCATGCTTGTGATCCGAACGTGGTGATAGAGTTACCCAAGGTCCACAGAGACCAATATTTCCCATAAAAGCTGTGGCACCAAGATTTTTGAAAACTCCACCTTTAGGGACTTCCCCTGACAACTTGTTGAAAGAAAAATTCAAGTGGCTAAGAATTTTGAGATTTTCTAGTGACATGGGTATTTCACCAGACAAGTTGTTGGGGGAGAAATCCACATCTTGAATACTTTGAAGTTCACCTAGTGAAACTGGAATTGGGCCTTCAATTGTGTTGCAAGAAAGATTCAAGTATTCTATTTCTTTGCAGCTTTGGAATGCACTTGGAATGTTACCAGTTAACTGGTTTGAAAAAATTTCTATAGCTTGAACCATAGTCAACTTGCTCACTTTTGAAGGTATGGGTCCATGTAATAAATTGTTTGAAAGGTTGAAATTGAAAGCTAATTTTTCAAGCCCTGCAACTTCTGGAGGTATGTGCCCACTAAGCCTATTGTATGATAGATCTAGTAGTAATAAGTTTATGTATTTGGCTATATTTGCAGGTATATTACCTAATAATCAGTTTTCACTAAGATCTAAATATCTCAGTTGCGGGGGTTAACACTAAAATCAGGAATTCTTCCAAAGAGATTATTTTGATCAAGCACTAAAATCCCTAAGGTTTTGAGTTTCCCAATATCCATTGGAATGTTTACCTGTAAATTTTTGGATTTAATAGATAACCTCTCCAAATTTTGAAGCATGATAAATGAAGAAGGTATTTGGACTTTAAAAGAATTGTTGCTAAAATCAAGTCTCATTAAATTAGTTAGGTTTCCTATTTGTGGAGGTATTTCTATGTTTAATTAATTATAGGCAAGGTTTAATAGGCTCAGTTTTGTAGAAATGTGGTCAGTGGAAGAGAAAAAACATCCCGTGAGGTGATTACTATGTAAAAACAATGTGTTTATGTTAGAACAGTTAGAAAGAGCAGTAAGAATGGGCAAGGTCGTGGTGCTTCCACTAACCAAATGATTCCTTTGTATTACAAGCCTACGAAGTTGAGTCAACTTACCCAACTCCATGGGCGCTACTCCCTGAGTTGGTTTCCCCCTAAGTTGACCTCTTGAAGGTTCACACAATTGAAGAGGGAAGCATGAATGTTTCCACTCAACTGATTACCATCCAGATAGAGTCTCGTCAACTTGGTGTTATTGATACACAACTCTACTGGAATGTGACCAGTCAACTGGTTAAGAGTGATATCCAATGCTTGAAGAATGGTGCAGTTATACAAGGAAAATGGAATTTTTCCTTTTAAATTATTAAAATGTAGAATTATATATCTTAGCTTGGTTTCTAGACCCAATTGGGAAGGAACACTCCTGTGAAGGTTGTTGCTACTGTTGAAATTAATGGAGAATATATATTATTGGAGAGAGTTTGTTTCACAGTTGAGCGTGTGTCCTAGATTTGGATTAGTTCCTATTTTCTAGGTGTTAGTTCAAATTCTCCCTATTATGGTGTAAACTTATATATTTTGATTTTAAAGATTAATTGAAACAACAATTATGTTTGGGAAGTCTCCAGATGTAGCGTGCTCACCTAAGAGTTGCTTGTTTTCCGTATATAAGTTTCATCTTCTAATTTTTAACATGGTATCAGAGATGGTGACCTTGGTGGCTAGATAATTGAGTTCCCTTAGTGGCGGAGAGTGTCTGGAGAGGAGTTGAAGCAGGGAGTTGTAGTGGCTGGCAAGAGACTATTCATCTTTTTCTCTCTGCATTCAAACCTGGATCAATGCCTACATCACTATGAATATCGCGTTATTCAAAGGTGGTCAGAAGAGGAGGCAGCACGCTTGTTACCCCAGAAATCATGATGATCTACCACCACTTAGAGTGATTCTCATTAGCGTGCCCCATCAACACGATCTTTTCCCCCGAAATTTGCACTAGTTGACTTTTGAACGAGTTGTGCGTTTCTTGGTGGCCTGAGGCTAGGGAATTGGTCTCTTGTATTTTAAAATTTTTAGTGAATGAGTTTGCCTCGTGGTGGGTTGGCACGCCAAGTGTCTTGGAAAAACTATGTGAATTGAGTGGCAGATCACCGAAGTCTTAGTGTCAAATCTCTGTGGATCGATTGTCGGATCCCAATCTGTGTGATCTACCTGTGGTGCGTGATCGGCATAGCGGAAGCATGATCGACCTAAGCTTTGGGTTCCTTGCAGCGTGGAAAAGCTCTGTGGTTATGTAGCAGTGTTCGTGGATGCAGGTTGAGGTGTGTGGTGTAGCCCAATCAAGGTTGCAAACTGAGTGGTGGCCAGAGATTAATGAAGAGTGTTGGATTCAAAGTGGCTTGTTCCTGTGGGTTTTTTAGATCAATGGAAGAGATAGTCACATGGGAAGTGGTGCATCCACGTAGGTTCGAAGTGCTTCGGTCCTACTTGCTACGTTCGAAGTGGTTAAGGAGACTTCTACATTTTTTTGATAACAATTGATGTGTATTAGTCGAGTGAAGATCGAGTTGCTGTGAACATGGAGCAACAAGAGTTTTTTTGTGCAGTGGAGGCCTTGGCAGCATGGATGTAGCCCTTTCTTGGCCTGCATAATATATGGGTGTAGTTGTGGGCGCAATAGATTTGGGCATACCCATACCAGATTTGGATCGGTACAGATTTCGTGCCTTGAGGCCGAAATCACTTAACTCAACAATGCCCTTCCAACTTAGTGGGTCATGTTCATAGGTAATAGGTGTCTTATTTTTTAAGATTTGAGATTGCCCTGTTGTAGAGATCGCTAATGGTTTTTCTTTTTTGAAAGCCTACAAGTTGTAATAGTAGAATCAAAGATCGCTCCTCTGGATCTGGAGATAGATCCATTGGTGACAGATCTGGTGATTGATTTCACTCCTTGATCAATTTCTTAAGGTTGAGGATCTTGAGGCCGATCCATAGATTGACCTGTCACGATGAATAATCATATGGCAGAGGCATACTTGAATGAGAGAAACAAGCTCGATGGGTCAAATTATTCAAACTGGAAATTTAAATTGCAGACACTACTTGAAGGGAAAAGTGCGTGGGCGATTGCAAATGGGGATGAATTGAAGCTGACTATAGCCGAAGGCGAAACATCTACAACAATTCAGGATTTGGAGAAGAGGGATAACAAAGCGAAAGTGTTGTTGACATTGTCAGTGAAAGACTACATTATACCTCACATCAGAGAGTGTAAATCAACAAATGATATTTGGGCAACTCTCAAGGATTTATATGAGATAAAGAATAAAATCGCTTATTGTTCCTGAAGAGCAAGATTCTCTCCATTAAAATGGAGGAGAATGAATCAGTCATTGCATTCATATCTCGGATCAAGGGGCTGAGAAATAAGCTGGTTGATATAGGGGAGACAATCTCAAATGTTGATCTTGTCACGATTACCATGAATGGTATGACTGATGATTATCAGATGTTTATTACAAGCTTGAATGCGAGAGAGAAATCCCCCAATTTCAAAGAATTGACAGGGATCTTGATGCAAGAAGAAGAGAGGTGGATGACTCTGAAACCCTAGAATTAAAATCTCACATTAATGGCGAAGAAAAATCCTTTCAGAGGGAAACTAGGCACATGACAGAAAGGCAGAGATACACCACAGAGAAAGCCACCTCAAGGTATGTCTTCGACCATAAATGATTTAGGAACCAAGTGTTTTTACTATGGTAAATCTGGTCACTTTGCTCAAAATTGTTTTAAGAAAAATATTGATGAAGCTCGACATAGACATAAGAAGCATGCAGGGCACTTTGCTGATGAAGATCAGAATCAGGACTTCAGGCTATTTTTGTCTGATTCTACTTTATCTGCTGAGAATGATGAAGAAGAAACTTGGTTTGTGGATTCTGGGGCTTCCACTCACATGACAGGTAATAGAGATTGGTTTGAAAATTTAAAGAGACCAGTGGTGGTGCTAATATCTACCTTGGTGATGACAGAGGATGCCAGATTAAAGGGTATGGAAATATTCCTGTGATATTTCCTGATGTTCATATCAGGTGTATTCAGAATGTGATGTATGTAACAGGAATTAAAAAGAATCTGATCTCTGTCTCTATGATTATAGACTAGAATCTTAAGGTAGAGTTATTTAATATTATTGTGTTATTAGAGATTTTATGGATCATTTAAATCCAATTGCAACAAGAATACAAGTTTGAGGTCTGTACAAGTTGAATGTTACAAGCACACCACATTAAGTGTTAACTTCAACATCTATGAAAATAGTGAATTTGTGGCATCAAAGGTTTGGACACATCAATCTTCCCAACTTATTGCTGCTACAAAAACAAGGTATTGTCAATGGACTCCCTGTTTTAAAAAATGCACATATTGACTGTTGATCTGAAAATGGGTCACTTAGGCTTCTTGTCTGACTTACAAGAACCTCTCCCACTCCCAAGCCTTTAAATATTCCCAAGTCTTATTGATTAACCAATGCAGAAATGATAATATGCTTGAAGTTATAGGTGTATGATTATATTTATTGTTGGCTGTTTATGTGCTTTAAAATCTGCTGTGTATGCTGATATGTAAATACATAGAATAAATACTAATGTATCAATAAACAAAACACATAGAACAACAATTTAATTAGGAGTTCACCCACGACTCTTTGGCTACATCTCCGTGAGCTCTAGTCAACTCAACTAGGCTCTCTCGGATTATGGTATAAGTCCTTTTTACAAGCTCTTGGCTCAACTCCTGTTGTTTTACACAGAAAGAGTGGGTTCAGACACCATTTTATCCCATGGATCTTGAAGCTCTCAGATTTCTGGCTCTTGGCTCTCGCTTTGGCTCTTTGGCTCTGGCTCTGGCTCTTGGCTTTGGCTCTGGCTCTTCGGCTCTGGCTTTGGCTCTGGCTATTCGGCTCTGGCTTCTTGGCCCTCTGCAGCCTTCAGCTCTCTGGCTTTTCACTTGAACTTCGAGTGACCCCAAAGGCTCCCTCAGCTGCTTTGGGCAGTAGCTCTTCGGCTCTCTCTGCCCTCTCGGCTCTGCTACTACTTTTAGCATTCCGCTTTTTCGCAATTGAGCTCTCTGCTTCCTTTGAGGTGAGCTTCTGACTTTCTGGCTACCCCACTCATTTCTTTGTGTGTAATCATCCTTCTGTGGCTCTTGGCTTCCCTGCGCGTTGTCTGTTTGACTGCCATCTGGATCTCGGCCTCTGCCCGCTCAAATCCTTCTTCTAGCATTAAATAATCATTGCATAATGCATTCAGGGGAGGTGGCCACCTAATCTATGATGGATGAGGGCATCAGGCCTTTGAAATCCCTGAAACAACCATTCTCTCGTTACACAGAGAAATGCCTTCAAACTCGGGAAAATCCGCCACAACACAGTCTTTTGGACTTCAAACATCTTGAATTCCGCCTTATATTTCTATCAGGTCCTCCTGAAATCGCTATCCCAAGTCACCATGCCCCTCTCTGTGGCTTCCCTTTGTATTTCGTTTAATAAACGAAATACATGGAAATACATTAAAAAGGCCAATTGACGGATCTCAAATCTTATGAAATAGCATTTAGATTTCCATCGGGTCCAGCTAATTGCATCGCGCATATATATATGTCTATAGCCGCTCCTCTGTGTAGCTACAATTGCGATCCGCCGATATCGGTGATTGCGATATCGCATCACTTGAGGTCCCACCTTTGCCTTGTGGTATCACCGATTGTGATCCGCCAATTTCGGCGATCGCACCATCGCATCGGCCCAGGACCTTTGTCTTGGGTATACACTGTCTTCCTCCGATCCGACCTGCTGGTCTGATCATCGGAGGTTGTTGATCGGGAGTGCCTTCCACTCGACTTTAAGTCCTCCTTTTGGCCTCATGCTATGCGATTTTCCCTTATCAGGGTCTTTTGCCCATTTTTAAAGGATTTTTGCCTCTTTCCAAAGAACAAAGGGGAACTTTTTGTGATAACTTCTCCATCTGAAGTCCGTTTTCGCCCATTCAAGTTGCGTTGGATTCAGAATGAAGGGATCTCTGCAAAGAGACTATTTCTAAGAGTAGCCCGCGACTTTCATGTTCCTATGATTTACAAAGGATTTGTGTTGTTTGGCACCTTCTACCTCTTATATGAAGTCTTTTAGTCTTAGAGGTTTATCCAGGATCCATTTTTGGATCAACTGTGAAGGATGGGCACTCAGGAAGATACATAGGGATGAATTTCCCTCAAGTTTAAATAGAAAAAAGGGAGATATCTTCGAACTTGTGTACACTGACATATGTGGATTGTTAATGTCAGTATTTGCATACTACCATCAGTGATCAAAACTCCTCTTTTCATATTCATATTAGGGTCTCGCTCAAAAAATTTTGTCATTCCACCTAGGTCCTCATTCAAAAATTTACTCACTAATGGTATTGTTGAGTCCCAAACTTGCATCTTCCCTATACACCTTTTCAACCTTCTTTTCCATTTACTTGACCCACCAAGCTGTCAAATCATTGCATATTAGTTTAAAAAGAGCTTGTAAAATGGTTTCCTAACTATGCCTTGCGACTGTTGTTTGATTTAGATTTTTGTTCAATCAGCTGCAGAAACTTGTCACTTTCCGCAGCCAACTCAAGTTTCCATAGCCATTTTGTTGAAGACTATGTTATAGGTGTCCACTGGAGAATTCGGCCACATGGTCAAGATGCAAATGACATGTACATGGAGCGTGTCCCCTTGGTTTAGCCGAATCACTCATAAATAGCCATGGTCAAGGACGGTCAAAGGAGTGGTCAAACCAAGAGTTTTGCAGTGGCACGGCTCTGTTTTTCCCATGTTAAGTTTTGCGTGGCAAGTTCCTCAATCTCCGGAGGTGTGCTAACACCTATGGATCAATCCATGAAACAAATCGAACAGCCACCACTCCATAGATTTATTTGTCACGACTACCATACTGCTAGATCTCAGGACGTGGAGATTTACGTGTCTGTTTGGCAGCGTAAAATTTAGGAATCAGTTATAGCATCTTCACCTATAAATAACGCGTTATCATACGCTTGATAGTTAGCTTTTCATATGTAATCTCGACTGTTTTTATACGCCCACTGTGCCGTGCTTTGTTTTTATGTTTTGACTGCACTTTAATATATGAGAAGACAACGTTCTTAAAGTTCAACTTGTGACTGAGTATTGATTGGCCGAGGTTGCAGAGGGCCCCTGTACACCAAGGCTCTGTATCTACTGTATAGTTTCTTGCTTTCTTTCATTATGTCACTGCTTTATAATCATTTGCTTGTATAAATTACATTGTTCTGATATTCATGTTAACTACTGTCCATCTTTTCTTTTATGCTTTTTCATGATTGTTAGATGATCAGTGTCTTTCTTTCAGGTTCTTGTAGGCAGCCTGGGAAAATTACATATTTTTAATGACTAATGACATGAGATCATCTTGTCCTTTCTGCCGATTCATTTTCTGAGTTTTTAATTCCAGCATTGTCATTTCTTTCAGTTCTGCTTTGCTTATTTACTTTTATGCAATCTAGATATCATATTACTCATTTGTTTATGATTTCCTTCCTATAGCCAAGCGACTCAAATAGTGAGGAATCAGAATATTACTTGATGTAGTATGATTTAGTTTACTTTCCTGCAAGTTAGTGAATAAATTACTTATGTCATTTTCAGGGATTGAAGTATGAATAAGTAGTTTAAATCTTAGTTTCATTTTATGCAATTTCATTTTCTGTAATTTAGATATCATATTACTCAATTTGTTTATGATTACTTCCTATAGCCAAAGCGAGTCGAAAGGTGAAGGGTCAGAATATGAGTTGAAGTAGTGTGATTTAGTTTTCTTTGCTTACAGTCTTTGAATTGCTTTGAGTTCAGTTTTTATTTTCTTTTTATACAGAAGTAAGGATACTGGGCTTCATTGTCACTAGTTCACTGTTTTGGTACATTTTTATTTTTCTTTTTGGGAATCGATTTCATTACAACAAGTTTTGTAGCCTTTTTGAGAACTTTAAAGTTTGGAGAATCATTGTAGAAATCACCATTTCCATCCATACTTGACTTTCAATTCTGCCATCTCACATTAGGGAATCAACAGAAGATAAACCCAAAAACAAACCAAAAACTCAAAAACGACAAAGAACTAAGGAATCAGTTATCTTGCATACAGTGCACTTCACTTCAGCAGTTTACGACTCTCGGATTGACATTTTAAATAGCAATTTAGGACACACTAAATTGACCAAACATTTTGGCGCCATTGCCGGGGAAGTGAAACTAGGTAGCCAATTTCTTAAAAAAAAAACAAGAAAATTTCAAGGAAGGTAAAATTGATAACTTCTCAAAGTATGCTCCCCTCTTGCACCTAGTGTGATCTGGAGGATCAGAAAAGAGAGTTATTGGTTTAATAATATCTTGAGTATTCTCTCTTCTTGCACCTAGAGTGACCTGGAAGATCAGAAAGAGAATTATTAGCCCGAATTGAAGAAAAATAAAAAAATGACATGCATAGAGCAAGAGATTCTAGGGGAAGGTTTTTAGCTAGGGCCAATAGTTCGATTTTTACAACTCCATCTACTTCAAGGAATAGACAAGAAACACCTCCATCATCTCCAACTCACACTCCTAGCCTTAGGATTCCTGGAATTCAAGAGGCAGTAGTTGAATTAGGAGACTCTCCCACACTATCCATCGAATCTGAATTAGGAAAAGACCCTTTCTTTACTTCTATAGGAAAACACATTGTAATTGAAGAAGTAGAATCACCTGAAGTAGAAGAGGGATAAATTCCTCCTCGTTCGCCATTAGTAGAGGAACCAGAGGACTCTGAAGTCTTTGAGGAAACTATCATGACAGAGGAAGTAGTAAACAGATTTGGTAGAGGTAGAGGTAGAGGAGGAGGAGGAAACAATGGAGGAGGTAGAGGTAACAATGGGGGAAATAGGGATGGAGATAACTCATTCGGATTTCCTATAGTTAATGAGGATACTCGAGCAACAATGAAAAACATCTCGCCATCTATCCTCCCAAACTTTCATGGGTTAAGAAATGAGGATCCTGAAACATTTCTATTTGAGTTTGAAGTCGTGTGTCGAACTTATGATTATCTGGAAGACTCTCAAAAACTCAAATTGTTTCCTTCAACATTGAAGGGAGCTGCTTTGAAATGGTTCATGGGATTAGTCACTCAATCCATTAGGACTTGGAATGATATGAAATAAACATTTTTGGATAGATACCTGGACTATTGTATGCCCACCAATCACAAGGATGAGGTATTCAAAATGGTGCAAAGAGAAGATGAAAACTTGGAGGATTTACTTGAAAGATTTCAATACAACCTCAAAAGAGAAAAAATGAATAACTTAGATGAGGAAACCTTGAAAGCCCTTATATTAAAATCCATTAGAGATGAATGGATAGATATTTTGAACATGGTGGGAAAAGGAGATATATCTCAACTTCCACTTCATGATATAGCAGAGCTATGTGTCCATCTCTCAAGGGGAAAATCTAAAATTGGAAAAGGGCCTAGAGATCCTTCTCTCATTAGAGCAAACAAATCTGCAACTGGATCAGTAAGTAGGGCTGAGATTGGCAACATGCTTGATGAATTCAAAATTGATATTTTAGGGAGTCTTAGTGAGCAACTAGACACCCTTAAGATACAAAACAAGTAGAAAGCAGAAGCTGAAGCTTTGGCCATCTTTTGTCCAAAATGTAGGAAGAAACATGCTCTAAGGGAATTTCCGTTGGATGCAAAAGTTGTAGAAACATGTGTGATTTGTTCAGAAAACCATGAGACCAAGGATTGCCCTTCAATTCCTGGGCTCAAAGCTGTCTTTCAAGAAGATCCAAATTCAATTGAGTCTCTCTGTTTTGTTGCAAGGAGACCTTGGCAGGGGCAACAAAATCAAGGGTTTAACAACTCTATGAACTTTCAACCCCGACCAAATTGGAATCCTTGGCAACAACCTTGGTCCCAACCTCAAAATCCTTTTCAATCATGGGTACAAGGTATGCAAAATCCTTATGGGAGATTTGCTCAATTTTATCAATATCCTCCATATTTTCAAAATCAACAAGCTCCACAACTTCCAAATCAAAATCCACAACTATCATTGCCATTTCCACAACAACAACAACCTTCTCAACAGAATCCAAATTCTCAACTCTTGCTTCCATTCCAACAGAAGACAAATCAACTACCTTCCCAGTCATTTCCGAACCCCAAAAATAAAAACCCTCAAAATGCTTACATGGTAGAAGGACAACAATTTCCTATATGATTGTTCCTCTCAATGATGTACAACTCAGATCTGGTAGAGTTTTAGATAAGCCTTCTATAGATGCTCAAAAACAAAGCATTTCTGAGGAGGATTCTCTTGAAGCCAATAAAGGTTCTGAAGCATCTCTTCAAAACCCAAGCACTCAAAAAGAAAAAGAAAAAGATTCAACCCCCACAACTCCTATAGTTGAGCAACCTGCATCTTCAACTACACCTCCTTTTCCTGAAAGACTACAAATTGACAAAGGGGTGGAAAAACAAATCTTGTTGCCTGACTATGATTTTATGGATGAATTAAAGAATGTCTATATCAAGATTCCCTTGTTACAAGCCATTAGAGAGATTCCTATTCTAGCAAAAACAATAAAGGAGTTGAGTCTTAAAAGACCAGGAAGGAAATCAAGAGATACAAGAAGAATCCACCTGGTAGGAAAAATTGCAGATATCATGATGGGAAAAATTACTATGCAGAAGTATGTAGATCCCGGTAGTCCAATAGTCAAAACACATATCAATGGGGTAGAAATTCCAAATACCTTGATTGATTTAGACAGACTATGAGTAGACAGACTATGGAACAGCTAAAACTTCCTAATCTTCTTTTTACACCTACTTTACTGCAACTTGCAGATCGATCAATTATCAAACCTGATGGTGTATTAGAAGACATTTTGGTCTCCTTAGATTCTTGGGAATATCCAGTAGATTTCATGATTCTAACTCCCAAGAGTAATCTAGGAGGACACCCTCTCATCTTAAGAAGACCTTGGCTAGCCACAGCTGATGCTTTTATCAGTTGTAGATCTGAGGATATGTATATTTCTGATGGTAATTCGACAAAGAAATTCAATCTGTATCCTCCAGCAAAAGCAATTACAGAAGTAGGAGATAATGAATGGGTCGATGAGGAGGATACTATACAACCTGTCTTTACGATTTCTAAAATCAGTGAAGATAGTCAAAGACTGAACACATTAGAAAACTTTGAAACATCTTCAGAATATGACCACACACAATTTCAGTTAGATTCTGACATTGAGTATCTATCATCTAGACAAATGTCTCTTTTCTCTATGGAAGATTTTGGTAGTTCCGCCATTGAGATCTTTCCAGGTAAAACATTGAATATCAACAAAAACTTGGAAAAATCACAACGGGGAGAGCTAACCAAAATCTTGCAAAAACATTCTACTGCATTTGCATGGGAGTATACTGATATGAAAGGTATTGACCCTAAGACATGCATTCATCACATCTATATCGAGGAAAACAGTAGACCAATCAGAAAACCTCAAAGAAGGATGAATCCAAACCTTAGTGAGATAGTGAAAGAAGAGCTCCAAAAACTATTCAATGTAAACTTCATTTATCCAATTTTAGATAGCCGATGGGTTTCTCCTTTGCTTATAGTACCTAAAAAGAATGGTAAATGGAGGGTATGCATTGATTACAGGGAATTGAACAAAGCAACTTTGAAGGATCACTTTCCTTTACCCTTTATCGATCAGGTATTAGATACTCTAGTAGGCAAGAAGTACTTTTCATTCTTGGATGGTTTTAGTGGCTAGAATCAGATTCAGGTAGCACCTGAAGATCAAGATAAGACCACATTTACCTGTCCATGGAGAACTTTTTCCTACCGAGTGCTTCCTTTTGGATTATGCAATGCACCTACAACATTTCAAAGGGCAGTACTAGGAATTTTTTCTAATCTAATCCATGATTGTGTAGAGGTTTATATGGATGATTTTACAGTTTATGGTGATTCATTTGAAGAGGCATTAGAGAATTTGGAAAAAGTCCTTATAAGATGTAAAGAAACAAACCTTTCATTAAGTCATGAAAAATGCTTTGTGATGTTTACTGAAGGGATTGTTTTGGGACATCATATTTCAGGGGATGGGATTAAAGTTGATAGATCAAAAGTTGAAGTCATCTCCAAGTTGCCTATTCCAAATTGTCAAAAAGATGTTAGAAGCTTTCTGGGATTTACGGGATACTATAGAAGATTTATAGAAAACTTCACCAAAATAGCATCTCCACTCTTCAAATTACTCACAAAACACTGTGAATTCAGATGGGATCCTGATTGTCAATCTGCATTTGAAACTTTGAAAATAAGAATATCTGAAGCACCCATTTTGAGAGGGCCAAATTGGAAACTTCCTTTCCATATTTCTACAGATGCTTCAGATACAGCTCTAGGAGCTGTGTCGGGTCAAAAGGATGTAGTTCCTTATGCCATTTACTACACCAGTAAAAATTTGACTCCCACTGAGTTGAACTATACTGTGACTGAAAAAGAGTTCTTAACTTTTGTTCATGCAATCAATAAGTTTAGACATTATATAACAGGCTATGAAACTTTTGTCCATACTGATCATTTTGCAATTAGATATCTAATGAACAAACCTGTTAGTAATGGCAGAGTTACAAGATGGCTCTTACTTTTACAAGAATTCAATATTACTGTGTTGGATAGACCGGGGAAACAAAATACAGTAGCTGATTTCTTGTCTAGGATCCAAAATACTAACGAAGATTCTCCTGTAGAGGATAAGTTTCCAGATGAATATTTATTTGCAGTAACTACTAAGACTCCTTGGTATGCAGATATTGCTAACTATTTGGTTACAGGGAAGCTACCTCCACATTTATTTCCTAATGAAAAAAGAATAATTATTCAGGAGAGTTCAAATTATTCATGGATTTCTAACGAATTGTTTAAAACAGGGCTAGATTGTGTGATCAGAAGATGTGTTTGGGAAGATGAAATGCCTGACATCCTCAAGGCATGTCATGATGAACCATGCGGTGGACACTTTTCTAACAAAAGGACGGCCTATAAAATTCTTTCTTTAGGATATTATTGGTCTTCCCTCTTCAAAGATACAAAACAATATGTCAGAAGGTGTGACAGCTGCCAAAGAGTTGGGAGACCGACTCTTTCAAATGAAATGCCATTACAACCACAGGTACTCATCGAACCCTTTGAAAAATGGGCTTTAGATTTCATTGGACCCATTAATCCACCATCTAAACAGAAGAAGTATATATTGGTATGCACTGATTATGTCACTAAATGAGTAGAAGCCAAAGCATTGCCTTCTGCCACTGAAAATTCAGTTGTTAATTTTATTTATGAGGATATTTTTACTCGTTTTGGTGTCCCAAAAGAAATTGTGACAGATCAGGGAAGTCAATTTACATATAACTTGATGGAGAAGCTGATGGAAGAATACAAAATCAAGCACAGAAATCTACTCCTTACCATCCGCAAGCAAATGGCCAAGTGGAGTCTACAAACAAAGTTCTTGAAAACATCATCACCAAAACTGTTCATCTACACATAAGAGATTGGGCAGAAAGGCTTCCTGAAGCCTTATGGGCCTACAGAACTACATGGAGGAATACAATAGTACATTCTCCCTATGAACTTGTTTATGGGAAAGAAGTCATGCTCCCCATTGAGTTTCAAGTTAAGACTTTCAAGATGGCAGTTCAGTTGGGGATGAATCTATCAGAAGCCCAAAAGCACAGAATGGAGCAGCTGAATGAGCTAGATGAGATCAAACAAGAAGCAATTTTAAGAACTGATCTAGTTCAACATCCAAGAGCTAAGTGGCATGACAGATACATCAAAGAGAAAAGGTTTCAAGAGGGAGATTGGGCACTACTGTTTGATTCCAAGTTTAAAGACTTCAAAGGTAAATTTTAGACCCATTGGCTTGGGCCATATGAGATTAACAAAGTCTTTAGCAATGGAGCGGTAAGAATCAACACCATTGATGAATTTCAGACTCCTCTTATCGTGAATGGCCACAGATTGAAAATTTATCATAAGCCACTCTCAAAAGAGGAATTTGTCAAAATGTTCCAAGAGAATTCTGCAATAAGGCTGGTGAAGAAAAATTCTTCTTCCCCACCAGCCTAGCCTTTGTTTCTTTCAGTTCTAAAAAAAAAAAAAAAAAAAAAAAAAAAAAAAAAAAAAAAAAATTTGTATAAGCCTGAAAACCAATCACTGATTGGCAGGTCTTATACAGAAAATGTAGAGTGAAAATCAGGGACACCTGACACTCTATATTTTCCAAAAAAAAACTTCCCCTGCTTTCTCATTTTCACTTCACTTCATTTGCCATTCCACTCCATCTCCATTTCATTTTCATTTCACTTCACTCCGCTTCATCTCACTCCATTTCATTCATTTCATTCCATTTCATCAATAAATGTCTCTTTCAGGACCATTTTCACTCAGTTAGTTATTTTCTAACTATCTTTGTTCAAGCCAAGTGGGTGTTGTGTCAGTTTCCGCAGCTGGAAGCAGTTTCCACAGCTGGAGGCAGTTTCCGCAGCCAGAAGCAGTTTCCGCAGCCAGAAGCAGTTTCCGCAGCCACCACTCTGTTTTTCAAAATTTACAGTCAAAATGTTAGTGCAATAATCATGAAAATGCAGGTGTGACTGAGCATATGCTATAAAGACATGGAGCATCTCCAGACATCAACAAAGAGTAGTTGGTTAAAGGTTAATAGACAACAAATGACAAGGTTTCCAAAGGTATGAGCAAAAATTTCTTTCAAATAGCAACTAAAGTCACAATTTTTCATAGTTGTCAAACCATCAAAGCTCTACTATGTGCAATGATTATAACGATAGCTCCATTACCCATTACCATCCCACGATATTATTCCGCACACCATGCATTCATTTCTTAATAGTCTCATGATTGATTTTCGGGTTTAAACTCATAGTCAACTGCACTTTCATACACCACCTGTAATCATTAGATGTGACCTATCACATTACGGCTCCTCTCCACCGCATTTTCCGCAGCCATTCATTAAACGTGTAACATTTCGCACACAGCCGTTTAATTCAAAATCCCAACTTCACTCCATTTCCTTACCATTCTGTTAAGACCATCCTCTTCACATACGTCTGCACTTCATCTTGTGAACTTACCTCGGCTGCTCATCCTCTGTTCCGCTTGCAGTTCCGGAACACTCCCGTTACCTGTTATCCTCCAATTGCAGCCACTGTATTTTTTCCATAAACCCTGCAACCAAGCCACCTTCCCTCTGCTAAACCCTCACACACAATTGAATTTTCAGCTGAATTTCAAAACAGAGGAAGGAATGGGACAATTACTAAGGGCAGAACCAGAAGGATTGAAATATTTAGAAGGTTACCCTCAAGCAAAAGATTTGCTGAAGAAAGCAAAATGGTTACGCTTCATCCAAAAATTCAAGGGCCATAATAAAGAGGTAACCAAAGCCTTTGCACGGTCTTTTGATGGTCAGATGGTGGAAATTGGAGACTTAAAGCTCACGGTCACTAAAACAACAGTAGCAGCTGCCACAGGCTTACCCCAGGAAGGTGAGCGATGGTTTAAGAACAAAAACGTGGACGAATAGGCACGGAGAATTATGCTACGAAACCCAGGTATGGACACCACTGTGTTTACAAAAGGAATTCTTGTTCATGCATTGAAAGAAGAATGGGCCAGGCTACTGTTAGTTATCCAAAAATTTATCACTTGTGAAGGACGCTTTGGTTCAATGTACATGTACCATGCTAAATTGTTGATGAATTTCTCAGAGAGTCAAACTCTTAATTTGCCTTATTTCTTACTGCTGAGTTTGAAAAAGATGAGTACCACAGTCCAAAAGCACATAGGAAATATAGAACCTCATCTATATCATCATGGACTTGTAAGGATTCTCATTAAAGGCCAACTAAAGAAAAACAAAGATACCTGGGAACAATTCTTAGTAAGAAATTACTTCCAAGAGCCATCTGAGGCACCTGAAAGTAGTATACCAAAGACACCGAGAAGGAGTAGGAGAAGAGAAAAGAGTGCCATAGTCCAAGACTCTCCTACTACCGAAACTCAAGAAGTTGGTCAAAAAGAAAAAGAGAACATAACTAAGGACAAGAAACAAAGAAAATTGAAAGGCAAAAGAAACATAGAAGAAGTCTATCAATCACCTGAGCCATCTATAGAGGAAGACTATCAAACATTGTCTGAGAGATTAGTACATCTTCAAGAACAGGCTGCTACAGCAAAGAAGAAGGAAAAAGGAAAATAGAGCATAGAAGAAGGAAGTACTAGTCCACCATATTTAAGGAGAAGCAACATGCTTAGAGGAAGGGGGAGTAAAACACAAGTAAAACGGCCCCACTTCATTGACTTGGGTGGGGAAACACCCGAGAAACCTCCAGTTGGTCGTAGTCCACCTCGTCCTCAGCCAAGTATTGAAACTAGTCCTCCACATGTTGATGAAAGCCCTTCTCGGCCAGAGCTAGAAAGGAGTCCTCCTCCTCCACAAGACTTTGAAGTCAGTCCAAGAAAAACTCCCGAAATAGATCGAAGTCAACAGGAGGTGTATGACTACCTCGAATCTTTAGAAAAGACAACTGCAGGCCCGAGTACCACTCTGCCCCACATGACACCAAATGCACAAGTCCAATCCTTAAAGCAAGAAGTGTTTGAATTAGAGGTTCTAAACAGGCATATTAAGCAAGAAAATGAATCACTTAAGGAGCAGAGCAAAGTGGATAAAATTATTCATGATAATACTATGCTTCATTTGGGACTATGGCAAAAGACAAACAAGAAACTAAAGAAAAAGTGAAGAAAGTTGAGCAGAGAATTGATCAATCTCAAATTCAGATGTCTGATAAGGAAACCCAGGATGGTGGTAGCACCAAGAAAGAAGAAAAGAGGACTAGATGTCCTAGCAGAGGCTTCAAAACATATGGATTAAAGGGGAATTACTAAATTTTGGTTGCATGAGGCCATGCAACACCTTCACAGTGGGGGTATGTTGAGTCCCAAACTTGCATCTTCCCTATACACCTTTTCAACCTTCTTTTCCATTTACTTGACCCACCAAGCTGTCAAATCATTGCATATTAGTTTAAAAAGAGCTTATAAAATGGTTTCCTAACTATGCCTTGTGACTGCTGTTTGATTTAGATTTTTGTTCAATCAGCTGTGGAAACTTGTCACTTTCCGCAGCTAGCTCAAGTTTCCACAGCCATTTTGTTGAAGACTATGTTACAGGTTTCCACTGGAGAATCCGGCCACATGGGCAAGCTGCAAATGACATGTACATGGAGCGTGTCCCCTTGGTTCAGCCGAATCACTCATAAACAACCATGGTCAAGGACGGTCAAAGGAGTGGTCAAATCAAGACTTTTGCGGTGGCACGGCTCTGTTTTTCCCACGTGAAGTTTTGTGTGGCAAGTTCCTCAATCTCCGGAGGTGTGCTAACACCTGTGGATCAATCCGTGAACCAAATCGAACAGCCACCACTCCATAGATTTATTTGTCACGGCTACCATACTGCTAGATCTCAGGACGTGGACATTTACATGTCTGTTTGGCAGCGTAAAATTTAGGAATCAGTTATAGCATCTTCACCTATAAATAATGTGTTATCATACGCTTGATAGTTAGCTTTTCATATGTAATCTGAACTATTTTTATGCGCCCACTGTGCCGTGCTTTGTTTTTATGTTTTGACTGCACTTTAATATATGAGAAGACAACATTCTTAAAGTTCAATTTGTGACTGAGTATTGATTGGCCGAGGTTGCAGAGGGCCCCTGTACACCAAGGCTCTGTATCTACTGTATAGTTTCTCGCTTTCTTTCATTATGTCACTGCTTTATAATCATTTGCTTGTATATATTACATTGTTCTGATATTCATGTTAACTATTGTCCATCTTTTCTTTTATGCTTTTTCATGATTTTTAGCTTATCAGTGTCTTTCTTTCAGGTTCTTGTAGGCAGCCCGGGCAAATTACATATTTAATGACTAATGACATGAGATCATCTTGTCCTTTCTGCTGATTCATTTTCTGAGTTTTTAATTCCAGCATTGTCATTTCTTTTAGTTCTGCTTTGCTTATTTACTTTTATGCAATCTAGATATCATATTACTCATTTGTTTATGATTTCCTTCCTATAGCCAAGCGACTCAAATAGTGAGGAATCAGAATATTACTTGATGTAGTATGATTTAGTTTACTTTCCTGCAAGTTAGTGATTAAATTACTTATGTCATTTTCAGGGATTGAAGTATGAATGAGTAGTTTAAATCTTAGTTTCATTTTATGCAATTTCATTTCCTGCAATTTAGATATCATATTACTCAATTTGTTTATGATTACTTCCTATAGCCAGAGCGAGTCGAAAGGTGAAGGGTCAGAATATGAGTTGAAGTAGTGTGATTTAGTTTGCTTTGCTTACAGTCTTTGAATTGCTTTGAGTTCAGTTTTTATTTTCCTTTTATACAGCAGTAAGGATACTGGGCTTCATTGTCACTAGTTCACTGTTTTGGTACATTTTTATTTTTCTTTTTGGGAATTGATTTCATTACAGCAATTTTTGCAGCCTTTTTGAGAACTTTAAAGTTTGGAGAATCATTGTAGAAATCACAATTTCCATCCATACTTGACTTTCAATTCTGCCATCTCACATTAGGGAATCAACAAAAGATAAACCCAAAAACAAACCAAAAACTCAAAAACGACAAAGAACTAAGGAATAGGTTATCTTGCATATACAATGCACTTCACTTCAGCAGTTTACGACTCTCGGATTGACATTTTAAATAGCAATTTAGGACACACTAAATTGACCAAACATCCCTAGTTAAATAAACCTCACTCTCCCTCAAAAATTCATACTTGCTGGCCCACCTTCATGTCTTACTAAGCATACATCAATCATGAAAGTTCATGTCATCATGTCATCGTATCAGTCATGAGGTCATTATGTCATGTTGAAATTCAGTCCTTCAAGGTCTCCTTAGGTCTTTTAGGGGTTTTCAAGGTTTCATTAGGTTATTTGGGTTTCCAAGGTTCCAATAAAACTCCATTCCATTGCATAACACCAGAAAGTAAAGGGTGATCAAATAACATCTCTTCACCATGTTAATATGATTTGTAAAGAGAAATGCTTATTTCATCATGTAATTTTGAGTTCAAATGTCAGTTTTTATATTTTCATTATGTAATTTTGTCTTTCAAATGTAATAATTTCACCATCCCAAGTTGTTAACTCAGTGTTCCAAAGATGCCAAATCACCAAAAAAAGTCAAATTCAAAGAGTTCTCAAAGACCATCAAATGTTAATTTGTCAAAGGAAATAGTCAAGTGAAAGAGTAAAGTTTCAAAAAGTTAAGTGAATGCCAAAGGGAGTTGTCTTTTCCCAAGGGTGTTCAAATCATCATTTTCCACAAGCACTAAACCTTAATTTCCTCTCCCATTGAGATAGGGTTGGCTATGGAATCATAGACATATTAGTAGAGGATGCATGAAGGAGGTCATTTCAGAAAGTATGATGCCATTCCAACTCATAAACATCATGTCTCCATAATTTTTCAAGAAGTCATTCCAAGGGACAAATCATTTACCACACATAGGGCCAGTGTTTCTTCAAACTATGTTTCTGGCCAAACAGAGATAAATTTGACAAAGGTGAGGTAGGATTTTTTCCATCATAGGCCTAGGATGAAAAAAATCCTTCAGTTTTTACACAGGTGTCATGGTTTTGGAGAAATGTCAAACATACAGTTGCTACAAGATGTTTTCTACAGTTCTGGAGTGACCTTGGAAAAATCCATTTTTCTCCTAGCTCGAGTGTTCAAATGACTTGCTTGATGCGTCAAATTATAACTAGATAGAAATATCGTTCCAATAAGCTATTATGAGCTCAATTTGGAGTTGAGGAAGCCCTCACAAAATTTCCTGCAAGAGTACACTTCATTTTTGCACCCTCATTCTGCACTTTTTGACCACTAGTGGGAGAATTGATTTTTGAGGGGCTCTACTTGATCATTTTTAGTGCTTGATAGGACCTCCAATGTGTAGCCAAGAGAGAGATATTTCCAACGCACTAACATGAGCTCAATTTTGAATAAGGGAAGTGACTCAAACGTTGGTTTGAATATGGAGTTGTGCGCTTGGAAAGTGGAGGGTGCGTTTCAGTGTTACACTTCGTGTTTGTGTGTTACGTTACGCGTTTGTGTTGTGGAGGGACGTTACAGATCCATTTGAGCACATCAATACCATCATTCAGATTAGTGTTTTAGGGTTCTTAAAACCCTAATTTCAGTTGCAACATTCCCTAAACAAGTCACCCCTTTGAATGCCTCCTTCCCAGACAGTTTCATGACTTGAAGACATCGAGAAATAGCCTCTAGAGGGACCAGCGCAGGTAGGCCCATGTAAGGGTGCACTGCAGAGCAGTTAAGTCCATGCCAGGATGCTCTGCAGAGCACTTAGGCTTCCTTTCACCTGCGCTAGGTGAGATTGAGCGAAATTCGCATAGGGTTTGTGTTGTAGGGAAAAGTATCCGACTCGGATGACCCTATCCCACTCTAAGGGTGATAGTACCTCAGCAACAACTGTAAAGAAAACTACTTAAGGTTTACTTCTTTATGAAAGCAAGAGAGAATGAAGAAATGCACTAACCGTTGCCTTGCGCTTAATGTCGAATCCAAACTCTTCTCTTTGCTTGCTTGCTCCCAGCTCCTTGCTCTTTTACTGGCCCAGCTACAATGAGATCCTGCAAAATAACAAAGAAGGAAACTACAAGAAGCATGCAATCATAACTGATTCAAGGATTAGCATAAATCAAATATACAATTATCACAACACATCATTGAAACAAGTGCATATAGAAGAACCTTAATAGCTTTTATTAATGGAAGAAGTAAAGTTCTGAGAGTGTTACAACCATTGAAGGCCCCAATCCAGCAACACCTCCCAGCAGAAAGAATTTCTCCTCTTCACCTCCTTCAAGCAATCACCCAATAGCTCTATAGTGAAACCAACAGCATATCATTACTTTGCACAAAATTCCAGCCTCCTGAGCTCATAGGAGAGAGCTCAATATATAGAAGAATTGAGAAAGGATGAGTCAGCTTGCAACTGATGTGTAGCTGCCTTGTGTCCTCTCTCTCTTCAGTTGATCTTCAGTTCTTGAGTCCACTTGGAGAACCTTGCTTCCACTTGGAGAAACAGAGCCTCTGACTCATCACAAGGCGAAATCCCTGATCCAAGTGTCATTTTTGGAAGATTCCAGAGCAATGACTCAGTGTGCCACTTGTCCCATCTCGCTCAGCGCAGGTGGCCTTTGTTCTACCTGCTTTGCAACGCATGTACACCATGGAGGAGTTGAGTTTCAGCGCAGAAGCCTAGTGGAGCACCTGCTTTGATTTCAGGATTGCTTGTTTTTGAGTGTTTTCAGGTGGAGAACTGATCTGAGAGCTGTTGGTTTGCTGACCTTGTTCCTCTAGGGGTAGGAACATCATGTTTAGGGACTTTGGATCCCTTGGATTATTGACAATTCATGCCTGATGCTGCAAGGCACAAAATTGTCTATAACAGTTTGGGGAATATTCTTATCTTTTGGAGTCATATAGAAGGTTCCCTCATTTATCAACTCCTATGAGCTTGAAAATGGATGGGAATGAGTTAAGATGCATCCTATCCTCTCATCCCTTCCTCCATGGAACTAATTCTAAGTATGGAAGGCCATTCAATGCCACCATTTATGAAAAATCCTCATTCATCTTCCTATAAATTGACCACTCATCTAAGTGATTAGGGGTTGGATTATGTTGAACTGTAAGGAGATAATGTTGCTATGATATTTGGCTTTGAAGCAAGTGTTGTAATGCTATAAGTTTGTCATGCTTTTGATGTGATGTGGATGGGATCCAAGCTGGAGGAATGGCTTTGAATCAGACACAAATGGTTGTAATTCCTTCTTCTATTCAATAAAGTGTTTGAACCTTTCTCCCATATGTTTGTATTTTTTTATAATGCTTATATGTGTGAAATGTATCTAATTGCATTCACTTATATTCAATATATCTTTTGCTTTGATCTATTATTTTTTTCCTATTGTGTTTATAGGTACTTATCAAGCGTATTAAGTACAGGAAGGAGTGATGGGATCGATACAAGGGAGACGAGAGGAAAGCAGAACTACAAGTAGATATTTTCATCTTCTCATCTTATCTATTGCTTATAGGAAAAGACTAAAACACTTTAAACTGTTGTTCTAGATATGGCTACTTATCTAGGGAATTAGTATTTATTCGTAGATACCCAATTCTCCAAAACAAATTGGCGAATCCACTGGGGAAAATCAACCTCTAGTTGATCCTAAATTTGACCCATTTCTTTCTTCCTCGGTTGTTTCTTCTTCCCCTTCCCCTTCGCCTAGTGAAAGTATTGGTACTAGTAACTAGGTGGCTAAGAAGAAGAAGAAAGGGAAGAAGAAGAAGAAGAAGAAAGGGAAGAAGAAGAAGAAGCAAATTTAGCAAGGGGAAACCAAGCAACCATTGCTTTGAATGCAACATCTGATGAGAAACTATCTGTCAAGCCTCATAAAGTTTGATTTCCATGCAAACTTTGTACGGGAGACCATATTCTTTGAAATTGTCTTGATATTCCTCATATCTTAGAAGAATGGTCTTCTCGTTCACATCATCAAGTGTCATAAACTTCTGGATATCATGCTAGTAACACACCATCAACTAATGGTAGTAAAGTTCATGGAAAGAAGGGTAAAGTTAAGTTTTCCTGTAGGTTATGTTAAGGGAATCACCCCATTCACCTTTGTCCCTATCTGGAGGAAGCCAAAAAAGTGTTGGATAACCGTCCTGCTTCACCGTAGCGACTTCCATTTGGTTACAGGAGACTATCCCTTAATCCTTCACTAGTTGATGAATTGACTGACCAAAATCAATCGTCGGCTAAACCCACTCTCTCTGAAAGTGAATCCTATGAGTCTATACCTAACCCAAATCAATAGTTCAAGGAAACAGTTGACCCAATTTCACCTTCAGTCAATCGTACCTTTCCCAAAGAGAGTGAATATGATACCACTCAAGTTCTTTTCGTTTATTCAGATTCAAATGAGCTTGGGGGCAACCCTCCTGTTCCATCAAGACAGGAGGAAAATGCTCCCGTTCTCCTAACACAAGGGGATAATTCTCCCATTCTTAAGGTACCCCCTCCAAGTAGTCTGGTCACTTCCTTTGATTGGAATTGACTGGCAAGATTTCGTCTTCCTTCTTATGTTCCTTTCCAAATCATAATACAGGTTTGTAATATGATTGTATCTAGCACTATTATAGATGAAGGTGCATCTGTGAGTATCCTTTCCTCCACTATTTGGCAAGCGCTCAATTCGCTGCCACTTATGCCTGTTACCCAGAATCTCTTGGCTTTTAACAGAGGAACCAGTCAACCATTAGGGATCCTTCCTCAGATGCCTATTACTTCGGGAAGAAAAAGCGTTTATTTGAATGCGATGGTAGTCCCAGGCCCTTTAGATTACAATTTACTTCTTGGGCGCGACTATGTTTATGACATTGGAGCTATTGTTTCAACACTCTTTCGAGTGATTTGTTTCCCGCATGAAGGAAAAATTGTCACTGTTGACCAGCTTTCATTTCCCAGTCCAAATATGGCTTCTAGTCAATCATCTTCCCTAAATGGTCCTTTTGTACCAATGGTATCTTCCCCACCACGGGACAATTATGTGGCAATTAGTTCCATGCCTACATCAACGGACGATCAATTCAATGATGTTGTACATTATGTACTGGGAGCATTGGAACCAGATCTCTCCTTCCAAAGCATTTTCCTCCCATGAGATGAGAACCTCTTAGAATTCATGACCTCCTATCATGGGTCGTGAAAAACAAGGAATATGAGGATGGTTCCTTGTCTTGTGTCAACCTCGTTAAAAAATGAAACCAAGGATATGAGGATAATTCCTGGTCTTGTGTCAACCTCGTTAAAAAATGAAACAAGGAATATGAGCATAGTTCCTTGTCTTGTGTCAAGCTCGTTAAAAAATGAAACAAGGAATATGACGATATTTCTTTTACTGTGTCAACCTCATTAAAAAATGAAACAGGTCGCATGAGGATAGTTCCTTGTCTTGTGTCAACCTCGTTAAAAAATGAAACCAAGGATATGAGGATAGTTTTTTTACTATGTCAACCTCATTAAAAAATGAAACATATCCAATGAGGATAGTTCCTTGTCTTGTGTCAACCTCGTTAAAAAATGAATCCAAGGAATATGAGGATAGTTCCTTGTCTTGTGTCAAGCTCGTTAAAAAATGAAATAAAGAATATGAGCATAGTTCATTGTCTTGTGTCAAGCTCGTTAAAAAATGAAACAAGGAATCTGAGAAGAGTTCCTTGTATTATGTCAAGCTCATTAAAAAATGAAACAAGGTCCCATGGATTAAAGTTCCAAGTCAAGTCTTTGATTAGATCTCGTAAAATCCCAGTTGAGTCTTTCACTTGATCTCGTAAAAGAACCTTCATTACATCCACCTGATAGCCACGAGTAGTCTACTTAGGTGAATGTAATCAAGCTTGGGGGGCATGCACCTAGTGGTAAAGTTAAGTTTCCCTGTAGGTTATGTGAAGGGAATCACCCATTCACCTTTGTCCCTATCTCGACGAAGCCAAAAAGATGTTGGATAACCGTCCTGATTCACCAGAGTGACATCCATCTGGTTACAGGAGACTCTCCCTTTCATCATGCGGGGGGCATGTAAACCAATCTCAAGCATAGTTTTTCATTTCAAGCTTGTGTAAACATGAAATTGAATCCAAGCATAGTTCCCTATGGTTCAAGCTTGTGTGAAAATGAACCCATTTCCATTTTTAACCCTCATGATTGCCATTCTATCAGCATTTTTTGTCAAATGAGCCTTAGTTTTTCTCCTTCCATCGTCACTATCTTCTTGGCTGATCATACGCTTTCACTTGGTTGTTTTACCCTTTTGAGGAATAGTTGCAATGAGTGGTCTTATTAGCCAACCTCTTCACATAAATCAACATGTTTTGAGAAGTTTCAACATCAATGGAACCAATTGCTATCCTAGACACCACTCGTTCCTCAAAGTGGAGTCTTCTTTAGGCTCTTTTCAAACTCTCTAAACATGAAAATATTGCCGAGCGCTTGTCCTTTTTAGCTCGTTAACAGATTGGAAACGACATCTCTCTTGTATTATTTTATGCCTTTTCGGTCGTGAGAGATTAATTTACGAAAAAGAACTTGTGGAGTTTTCTTTTTGTCCCTTTTCAAACTCTCTAAACATGAAAAGGATCGAGTTATCTTTTTCGTTAAACTCGTTAAAACATCAAATATCGACAAACTTGTCCATCTAGACAAGACCGAGTTTCACCTTTGCTAGACTCGTTAAAACATAAAATAGTAATGGATTCACCTGAAGGGTGGAATTATATAACAAGCATATGTTATCCTCCTCAAGCTTGATAAAAACAAAGAGGTACTGGTCAGCAATGACTGGGGAAAATGGAAAACGGGGAAAACCACTTTATGATAGCAGGTTTCTCTTGAACATGACACTTTCACTCCATCACCGTGACTATTTGGGTTGGGTTATCTGCTTGACAGTTATCATACCTATGGTCTATCACACCATCCATCACTTTTGGTTTTGGGTCAATGCTGCCAATTCATTCAGACTATTTGGGTTGGGTTATCTGCTTGATGGTCACCATACCTATGGTCTATCACACCATCCATTACTTTGGTTTTGCGTCAATGCTGCCAATTCATTCAGTGTCGCTGATATGTTCAAGAGAAGTCATTTAGTTAAAATTCATCCTTTGCAATACCACAAACTTTCATTTTCATGTCTGCCATTCCTGAACCTTGTGTCATCAGTCAAATTCCATCTCTAAAATCACTACACTCATTTTGTGTTGTTGATGTGGGATACATCAAGGCCCTCTTGCGATGAGTCGCTTCTTGTTGACATCAGCACATTATCCAAGAAGTTGAATTAGAAACACCCTTCTAGTTCCTTGAGGCTTGCATACATCAAAGGCAAGTTTCTCTCTTCCGGTGATAGGTTAACATCAATGGCCTTCGATCGAAAGACTTTGTATGGTGTTTGACATCAAAATATATATTCAAACCATGAAGAATGTACTGCAGTAACTTGAGGATCATTATCATTATTGACGATTTCTCTCGCATCTGTTAACAACTTAAATCATTGGCTGGTAATCAAATGGTGTCTTCCCATGTTCGACTTCAGATCACATATTCACATGGTTAGACTCGTACTTAAGCGAATGATTGAATGAGATAGAAGACCCCGAATCTAGTTTCATCCATCCAGGCCGCAATATCAAGAGTACTAAGTCATATGTACAATGAATTTAAATTGATTATCATTCCGATCAAGGGTCTATATCTGTAGACGACTGTTTATGTACATGTAATGAAAGTTTATAAGCTGAGCATGGGTATGCCTTCCCTCAACAATTCATGACAAATCAAATATCATGATATACGTATTGTAATTTATGCAGGGCACCTTCCACTTCGATACCTTCTCATCACATTGTAAATCATTTCATTCGACATTGGCATTTTTCCGACTTCATGCTTTAGGGGGCAGCTGTTACAAATCCATTTGGGCACATCAATCCCACCATTTAGATCAGTGTTTTAGGGCTCATCAAACCCTAATTTTAGTTGCTACATGCCCTAAACAAGTCACCCATTTGAATGCCTCCTTCCCAAACAGTTTCATGACTTGAAGACATCCAGAAATAGCCTCTAGAGGGACCAACGCAGGTAGGCCCATGTAAGGGTGCGCTGCAGAGCAGTTAATTCCATGCTAGGGTGCTTTGCAGAGCACTTAGGCTTCCTTTCACCTGCGCTGGGCGAGATTGAGTGAAATTCACATAGGGTTTGGGGAATATTCTTATCTTTTGGAGTCATCTAGAAGGTTCCCTCACTTATCAACTCCTATGAGCTCAAAAATGGATGAGGAATGAGTTAAGATGCATCCTATCCTCTCATCACTTCATTCATGGAACTAATTCTAAGTATGGAAGGCCATTCAATGCCACCATTTATGACAAAACCTCCTCCATCTCCCTATAAATTGACCACTCATCTAAGTGATCAAGGGTTGGATTATGTTGAATTATAAGGAGATAATGTTGCCATGAGATTTGGCTTTGAAGCAAGTATTGTAATGCTATAAGATTGTCATGCTTTTGATGTGATGTGGATGGGATCCAAGCTGGAGGAATGGCTTTGAATCAGACAGAAATGGTTGTAATTCCTTCTTCTATTCAATAAAGTGTTTGAACCTTTCTCCCATATGTTTGTATTGTTTTATAATGCTTATATGTGTGAAATGTATCTGATTCCATTCACTTATATTCAACAAATCTTTTTCTTTGATCGATTCTTTGTTTTCCGTTGTGTTTACAGGTATTTCTCAAGTGTATTAAGCACGGGAAGGAGCGATGGGATCGATACAAGGGAGACGAGAGGAAAGTAGAACTACAAGTAGGTCTTCTCATCTTCTCATTTTATCTATTGCTTATAGGAAAAGACTAAAACACTTTAAACTGTTGTTTTAGATATGGCTACTTATCTAGTGAATTAGTATCTGTAGATACCAAATTCTCCAAAACAAGGGCGCGCCTGTGTTGTGCATTGCACGTTTGACCAAATTTCTCATCAGCCTCCGAAAAAATTTCCATTTTTCCAAAAACTTAAAGATCGGTTGTCTTCATCCTCCAACAAGGTAAGGTAGTAATGCTCAGATACACCCTCCTAGAATTCCTTAAGTCATTTTGTAGTGTTTTGAAATGTCATTGCAAAATTTAATGTTTTCCTTGAGAGAAACACTAGTATCATAATCAAATCCTAACTACACCTCCAATTTCACTCCCTAGTACTTCTATTCCCTTTCCATATCACTATTAAACCCTTTCCCAACCCCCATATAATATCACTACTTTCCAAAGCCCTTTATTCCCAAAACCCTAAGACCTAGGTGTTATTTTTTCCTAGGCTCCCAAAACCCCTAACCTGTAATAAAATTCCCTTTCCCAACTCCCATCACATTCCCACTCCCTGTCACTTCCCTTAAACCACAAACCCCTTCCCTCATCCCTCTGAATTTCCTCACACCATTCCTAAATCCTTATACTTATATTCCACTATTATTTCATCTCCCTAGGGTTTTAAACATCAAGGCACCATGTCAGAAGAGAAAATAAATTCCACTGAGGAGGAAGAAAGAAAGAAGAGGAAGCCAAAGAAAGGAGGGAGAATCCTTAGACTTGATCTAAGACATACCAAGGAACTCATGGCATATCCCATGACTGTGACATGTTTTAAGCATCTAGGATGTTTTGAATTCTGTGAGAATTCAAAATACAAAAGGTCCAATATCATCCTATGTTGAGCAGACTAAGCAGGTTGATGTCATCAAGCCTAAGAGGGCTGATTTGCGTATATTGGCAAATACATACTAGAGAGGTCACATGCATGTGTTTTCTCCACACGAAGTGGGAGGGGTCTTGCCTTCTACATCAGCAAAGCAGGTAGACAAAGGCAAATAAAAGGTCATTGAGGCACAGATTGAGGCAGAAATCAGACATGAGGAGGACCTCCATGAGACTAAATAGGATTTTGAGCTTGTTTCCCTAAGTGAGAATGATGATAATGTGAACATAAATATAGTCATCAAAGGAAAGGATGCCTGTTGTGGGGAAAAGTATCCGACTCGGATGACCCTATCCCTACTCTAAAGGTGACAGTCTTTAGCAACAACTGAAAGTAAAGCTTTGATATTTTCCTTTATGAAAGTACAGAGAGAAGGAAGAAAAGATTAACCAACCTGGTGTCTTTCGCTTAGTCGATCCTTATCCTCTCTCTTTGTCTCTTGTTCCCAGCTCCTTGCTCTCTTTGCCGGTCCAGCTACACACGGATCCTGCGCAAAACAAGAGAGGAAACTACAAGATACATGTACTCATAACTGATGCATGGATTAGAGTGAATCAAATATACAAGTAAATACAATACATCAATGCAATACGAGTATATAGGAGAACATGCAAAACTTTATTGATAGAAGTAACAGGGTTCTGAGAAGGTTACAACCAATGATGGCTCCAATCCAGCAGCACCTCCCCAGCAGCAAGAACTCTCCTCTTCACCTCTAGTAAAACAATCACCCAATAGCTCTAACTGTAAACCAACAGCACCTCCTTGCTTTACACAAAATTCCAGCCCCCTTAGACCTCATAGAAGAGCTCTATATATAGGAGAGAAGAAGAGAGGATGAGTCAGCTTGAGACTGACATGAAGCTGCCTTGTGTCCTCTCCCTCTTCAGTTAATCTTCAGTTCTTGAGTCCACTTGGAGATCCTCACTTACACATGGTGATCAAGTACCTCTTACTCATCACAGGGCGAATCTCATGAACCAAGTGTCAGTTTGGAAGCTTCCTGGGCAGTTGACACCTTGCAGAATGACTGTGCCACTTGGCCAATCTCGCCCAGCGCAGGTAGCCTTCATTAGATTTGACTTCCAGTGCAGGTACAAGGAGGAGCAGTTGCATTCCAGCGCAGATGCTCAGTGGAGCAGCTGACATGATCCAAAATTAGCCTATTCTGAAGTGTTTTCAGGTGGAGAACTGATTGGAAGTGCTGTTGTTTGATGACCTTGTTCTTTTAGGGGTAAGAACAACATGTTTAGGGACTGAGGATCCCTGTAATTATTGACATTTCATGCTCCATGTCGCGAGGCACAAAAATGTCTATAACAGTTGCCCCCTAAAGTATGAGGCCGTTTATCGGGTGAAATGCTTTATCTAGAGGGTCCGAAGTTCATTCCAGTGCTGAGGAGGCGCCCTGTAATACAATACAATACAATACATTATTTTTCATTCTGTTTTCATGATCTAGCTGAGGCGGGCATTCCCATGCTCAGCTTTATAAATACATTTTGGTACATAGAACAGACGATCGTCTGATGGTAGACTGATAATTTTCTGCTGAAATTATCATCCTTTGAATAGGATGATCATCTGCTGCAATGATGTACATGACAAATGCTTTTATATTTCCTGAATATATATCGCAGCCCGGATGGATGAAACTAGATCCGGGGTCTTCAAACTCGTTCGATCTTCACTCTAAGTACAAGTCGATCCATGTGAGAATTTCGCTGAAGTCGAACATGGAAAGACATCGCTTGATTACCGGTCAATAATGAAAACCGTTAACAAGCGCGAGAGGAATCACCAATAATGACGATGACCCTCAAGGTACTGCAGTACAATTCACGTGGCGTGAATAAAGGACTTGGCGTCGAACGCCACGCAAAATCTTCTGGTCGAAGGTCATTGATGTATACTTGTCGCCGGGAGTGAGAAACTTGCCATTGAGGCATGCAAGCTTCAAAGTACTGATGGGGGTTGTTCCTAGATCAACTTCTTGGATAATGAGCTGAAGTCGACAAGAAGCGATCCGTCAAAGGAGGGCCTTAATGAATCCCACATCAATGACACGGAACGGAGCTAATGATTTTAGTGGAGGTGAAAACAAACTGTGATATATGATTCAGGGTGGCGATCATGAATGGATGAAGGATAATGTATGGCAGTGGATGGGACACGGTTGACACTTTCAGAATGACCCCTCTTGAACATATAACGACACTGTTGCGATGGATCGGTAGCATTACCCCAAATGTGGATGGTTTGGCGAGGACCATGGCGATGAGACCGGTGAATGGAACAACCCAACCCGATGTGGTACGGAGGAAAAGTGTCATGTTCAAGAGTGACTTGCTACCATTAAACTTTGATGTTCTCCCAATTTTTCCCCAGTCATTTCTGACCAGTACCTCTTTATTTTTGTCAAGCTTGAGGAGGATAACATATGCTTGTTCTATAACCTGCCCTTCGGGCAAGCCCATCGCTATGATTTAACGAGCTTAGCGATAGGGAAACTTGTTCTCGTCTAAAGACAAGTTTGTCGCTATTTAATCATTTTAACGAGTCTAACGACAAGGAAAACTCGGTCCTTTTCATTTTTAGAGAGTCTGAAAAGGTACAGAAAGTTAACTCCATAATTCCTTTTTCGTCATCCAATCCCTTAAGTCCGAAAAAGTATAAAACAATACAGAAGGGATGAGTGTTCGGTACTTTTAACGAGCCGAACGAGACAAGCGCTCGATCTTTTTGTGTAATAATCCCTCAGGTCCAAAAAGATTAAAGTCTAAACGAGGGATAGTGTTCTGGTCGTTTAACGAGCTGGAAGGCCAAAACTCGACAAACTTTTCATATTTTACGAGTCAGTGAAAAGAGCTCAAAGAAGACTCGTCTTTTGAGGAACGAGTGATAAACAGGGATAGCAGCAGATTCCAGGTACAAATTGGAATTTTCCAATCACGGTAGTGTCACAAGGATGGCTAGGTGAAATCACTCTTTGCAGCTGTTCCTCAAAATAGGTAAACACACATATGGAGATGAACGATTGGCCAAATGAACAGATGGAGGTGACGGTGCACAAAACACGACCAAGGCTTTAATATGGCTGTCAAAGGTTACATTTACCACGGTTATTTACCGGTTCATTTTTTCTGGATGAGCTTGAACTCTAGGGGAAGATTGCTCACAACTTATGTTTATTTTTTAACGAGCATGAACTATGTGCTAAAACTGCTCGGATCTTGCGTTTATTTTTTAACGAGCATGAACTATGTGCTAAAACTGCTCGATATACCAGTCATAATAAGAACGCCTCCTGTGAGATAGCTATTTTTTAAGGAGCTTTTTCTCACGAAGCTATGCTCCAATTTCGGCAAATTTTACCTTTGCCCCACAGGTTTTCTTCATGCAAGGTCAGAAACGGCTAATCCTACGAGTTTAAAGGGTTAGACCTACAGGTTTAAAGGGAGGACCTAAAAATTTAAAAAAATAAATAGTCGTCCCTTGCTTGCATTCCAAAAGTTTGCATGCCCCCAGGTATAGGGTAGAATTTCGAGACTGCCCCTTTATCAACGAGGTTTGCCTCTTTCTTATTATCCGAAGACGGTTCTATTTGCTGCCGCAAATCAATCTCTTTCTTCAGCGGTATCTATCATTGGGTTGTCCAAAGATGGTTACCCTCTGTCACAACAATATAGTCCCCTTCTTTGTAGGCTGCCCCTGCTTATCCTTCAAAACATATGTTTCGATGGGCGAGGCTTGAATTCAAAGATGTTTACTACTTGTCGCAATAAGGGAATTCCTACTTGGGCATTGCCCACTTTTTTAGACAAAGGTGAATGACTCTTTTGCCAAACACATAACTTTAACAAAAGAACACTATTCCAGAACAACCCCACTTCCTTCCACGGACGGGGTACGGACTAGTCATATTCTTCTGCGGAAATTCTTCCTTATACCCGGGGTTTCTTCTGCCCGAAGCAGACCAAGGTGCATGCCCCCTGGGTTCCAGTCTTTCTTTCGGAATCACTCGCACTCATTGGGAAGAAGGACTGGGGGTGGAGGCGAATCTTGAGTGAACAGACCATTTAGGAATGGTATTTGACTATTTGCGATGCGAGATCCCGGAAACGAAAGTTGGTCTACGAGCTTGACCACCCTTCCTTCGTGTGGAAAACACATTACTCTAAAGAGTGAGGAGACTATCGCTCCCATGCAATAAATATAGTCCCGCCCAAGGAGTAGGTTATAATCCAAAGGTCCTTGGACGACCATCACGTTCATCTCAACGGTCTTCCCTTTCAATGTAACAGGTACATTGGGGAGGATTCCTAATGGTCGACTGGTTCCTTTATCAAAACCTGAGAGATTTCTCAACTCAGGTAAAAGCGCTGGGGAACCCAGTGCTTTCCAAGCAACAGAGAAAAGGATACTCACAGACGCCCCTTCATCAATGATAGTACCAGCCATGATCATTCTATAGATCTGGACAATGATTCTGAATGGTGTACTGGCTGGTAACCGGGGTCTGCCTAGTTGATTCCAATCAAAGGATACAACCAGGTTGCTCGGTGGTGGGACCGAATATACGGCCGGATATGACTCTGATGATGTTCCTTCGTGCGATAAAGGAATGGGCGCATTGCCCTGACGCTCATCGGAATCGGTGCTGATGAAAAGAACCTGGATGGTGTCATCCTTATTCTCTTCAGTGAGGGTGTCGCATGAAGACGACTCTTCGGCGACGGTGTCATTTGAAGACGGGTCTTCAATGACGGAGTCATTGGACGATAGAACCTCTGAAGGAAGAACCGGGTCAACTTCCATTTCGACCTTTAGACTTTCGTCTGGTCTGGATTCAGTAGGTTCATTCTCAATGACCGACACTTCAGCTGACCACTTGAGCGGGCCAGCTGGATTTTCAACTATCGAGGGATTAGGCACGAGTTTTTGGTATCCAGGAGGAAGTCGCAACGGTGAAACCGGGCGATCTTCCAAAACTCTCTTTGCCTCATCTAAGAATGGACATTTGTGGATAGCATGATTGCCTTCACACAATAGACAGGGTGATCTTGGTCCCCTTCTTCGTCCTTCACTCTCGCTAGTTGACGGAATGCAATCAACATGACAATCAGAGGTTGATGCTACCGGATTGTGCAACCTTGGGGACCAGTCCTTTAGTATCCGGGGAATACAAGGACAATCACGATGGAAGTGGATCCCTTTGCAAATGACACATGGCGATTTAGGCCCGGTCGGTGCAGTGTGTGGGTTTTTGTCAGCTTTCTTCTGCTTGCCCCCAGTCGCCTTCGCCATAGGCTCCTTCTGCTTCTTTTCTCTCTTCTTCTTTTCCTTCTTCTCCTTGGGAGGCTGACTTTTGCCAGCTCTACCTTGCGAAGATGAAGGATCAGAGGAAGTATCATAAGAAGTGGAAGGCTGGTGGGTAGTTCTAGATTGTTCTGACTGTTGATTCGACTGCTCAGGATTAGTGGCGATCTGGACTACATTAGTTGAAAAGAGCCATACAGGGAGGCCGATTGTCAATCCTGGAAGTGACAATGTAGCCATATGAGGCGCACCAACATCTCCCCAAGAGGAGAAGGGATTTGGACTTCCGCCAAGGTTACCTCCTTGGTTGGTGGGCTCCATACTTTTCAACTGAAAGATCAACGTGGGAATAACAGGTGATTATGTTCCGCTTAAAATAAATTTTATTAACGACGCTTTTAGACACAAACTTGATTTTTCATGTTTTAAGAGTCGAGAAAAAGCTAAAGATGACTCTAGCCGCCTTCGATGTTTTAACGAGCCCGAAGTGACAAATGCTCGGTTGGACTTTTTCAGTTATAGAGTTTGAAAAAGGCCAAAAGAAACTGCTCTGGAGATCTAGGCAGAGGGTGTGCCAAACCTTTCACGAAACCACAGAATACGTTTTACGGTACGGGTGGTCGATATTCGTGAATGTTGTGTTCACTGCATCGCGATCAGTAGGGCGGCCGACACGGTTTCCTAAGGATAAAGGATAAAAGCCTATAGGGGTCTCCCAATATACGCGACGGTACGCGGGAGCACAAGTCCGTGTTAGTGCCACCGACTCTCAGGAGGAATCACCCACCTTCGTAGAGATCAACAGTCACTATGTTTAACGACGCCGGAACACGTCTCTACCTAGACCTCTAGATGTTTGCGTTATGTTACAAAGCGTTGTTATGTAAATTGAGTTTATTTTAATGTTGATCTTGCTTAACAGTTTGCCTTTCAGGGTCGCCACGAGATGTATATATACAACTTCCTATATGCAATCTAAGATGAGAAGCAAATCTTTTCAATCTTTCAACTTTGAAAACCTTAATCTACTGAGGGAAAAGAAAGACACAACTTTTTCCACAGATCATAGAACACACACTAAAATGCACATTTTCCTAAATCGTCAAACACACAGTCAAATGCAAAATGCACAATGTATGTATTTCTTTTCGTTATCCTTAATGTTGATGTAAGACAGAAAGGAAACTGTTGTATAATTTTGAATCTAATTTCAAGTAGAAATAAACAAGCTTGTCCAATAATCAAAAAGACACCTTATGATCGACTTGTTTAAACACAGGAAATGTATAGATCCAAACCATAAAATGAAAAACAAACAAACTCAAACAGCCATGAACAGTAATAAAACTAGCTCTTAAGATCACAAAGACACTTTTACAGTTCAGGATCTAAGAGGTCACAGCTATACTGGTTCGCTTTTCACAATGGGAAACTGTAACTGAAACAAGAAATACTGAAAGAACATTCACAATTTCATCACACAAATGAGGCGGAATAATGTCAAGGAGAATGGTTTACAGCAAGTACAATGACCAGCAAGCAATCAGAAAACAATTCAGTGAAAACAGGGCTCAGACACTAAGGGAAACCTCAGCAAGACACTGGTTAACTGGACCAGCGCAGGCTCTGGTCTGTCAGTTTGATTCTCAGCGCAGTTCCCGAAGGGAGTACCTGCGCTGGAATGCAGACTGCCTGTGGACAGCCTGCACTGAGACACGAGAGTTGTGTTTACAAGGAATTCCGGGTCATAAAAAGCTCAAAATGCACTGTTTTTGCTGAAATAAAAAGCTATAGGTCAAGTACAGGCTAAGGGATGATCAAGAGGATGAAGATCTATCACAAAGAGTAAAGAGTCTTTTGTAGATAAGCTCTTTAAATCTTGAATTTGCTCAGCAAATGAGCAAGAGTAGCAGACCCTCTACTTCGCTTTTGATATAGTCAAAAGCTTTTCGATTTGGTACTCTTTTCTTCAAGAAATGAATAGCAAAATACTACAAACACCAACAAGATACTAGGCTCCCCAGCAGAGTCGCCAGTTTGTTGTGGGGAAAAGTATCCAACTCGGATGACCCTATCCCTACTCTAAAGGTGACAGTCTTTAGCAACAACTGAAAGTAAAGCTTTGATATTTTCCTTTATGAAAGTACAGAGAGAAGGAAGAAAAGATTAACCAACCTGGTGTCTTTCGCTTAGTCGATCCTTATCCTCTCTCTTTGTCTCTTGTTCCCAGCTCCTTGCTCTCTTTGCCGGTCCAGCTACACACGGATCCTGCGCAAAACAAGAGAGGAAACTACAAGATACATGTACTCATAACTGATGCATGGATTAGAGTGAATCAAATATACAAGTAAATACAATACATCAATGCAATACGAGTATATAGGAGAACATGCAAAACTTTATTGATAGAAGTAACAGGGTTCTGAGAAGGTTACAACCAATGATGGCTCCAATCCAGCAGCACCTCCCCAGCAGCAAGAACTCTCCTCTTCACCTCTAGTAAAACAATCACCCAATAGCTCTAACTGTAAACCAACAGCACCTCCTTGCTTTACACAAAATTCCAGCCCCCTTAGACCTCATAGAAGAGCTCTATATATAGGAGAGAAGAAGAGAGGATGAGTCAGCTTGAGACTGACATGAAGCTGCCTTGTGTCCTCTCCCTCTTCAGTTAATCTTCAGTTCTTGAGTCCACTTGGAGATCCTTGCTTACACATGGTGATCAAGTACCTCTTACTCATCACAGGGCGAATCTCATGAACCAAGTGTCAGTTTGGAAGCTTCCTGGGCAGTTGACACCTTGCAGAATGACTGTGCCACTTGGCCAATCTCGCCCAGCGCAGGTACAAGGAGGAGCAGTTGCATTCCAGCGCAGATGCTCAGTGGAGCAGCTGACATGATCCAAAATTAGCCTGTTCTGAAGTGTTTTCAGGTGGAGAACTGATTGGAAGTGCTGTTGTTTGATGACCTTGTTCTTTTAGGGGTAAGAACAACATGTTTAGGGACTGAGGATCCCTGTAATTATTGACATTTCATGCTCCATGTCGCGAGGCACAAAAATGTCTATAACAATGCCAAGTTTAGAGAAATCTAAGCTAATCTTGACAAGGCCAAATCTGTCATAAACTTCCTTGCATAGGACAATAAGCAGTTGAAGACCAAGAAATTCATTGATGAGGTAAAATACATCACAGCTCAAACGGAGTTAGAAAAATCCAAGGTTTTGTTAGAAGAGACACTTGAGAAGCATGGATTTCTTGAAGAGAAAGATGAAAAATCACCAAGAGGCAGGCCTAGAACCAGAGGTTTGAAAAGAGCCTTGGAACGTGAAAGGCAAAGGCAAAGAGAGATAGTTGATGAAGCTATGCTTGATGATCAATTCTTGGATATGATCAAAGAAGACAAGGAAGGTTGGCTTCAGGCCATCAATAATCACTTGGATAAGTTGTTGAATAAATCTAAAAAGGACAACAACATTCAAAGGAGAATGGCCAAACACTGTGCCGAAAGAGAAACAAATGCAAGGGCAAAGCTCAAGGCAACAAATGCAAAGATTGAAGCCCTAACTCACCAAGAAAAGAAAAAGAAACTTGATATACTTGCAGAGGCTTCAATCCAAGCCTAGCCACACCATCATCAGCCACTTCACCAATTTTGAAGCATTTTGGCTTAAGTTCTGTCTTTTTATGTGTGTTCCTGGACAACGCTATATCAGCGAAATGGTGATGCAGGAGCAATCAGCTCAACATCATTATTGTATTCTAGTAGACATAGGGGGTCTTGTGTTTCAAGGAAGTTGGTTTCCTAAGTATGGAATTAATGTAATTACTAAGAGTTTTGAGTGATTTTAATGAGAGAAGCTAGAATAGGATTTAATTGAATATGGTGAGGCATAATTGTAAATATTCTCGAATGTAGGAGAATATGAGAGATTTAGGATAGTTGAGAGAACTGAGGGATTTGAGAATTGATTGTAAAATCCAGATTAGGAGTTAGTTCATGATTTTGTGGATTTGAGAGAATCCTTAGGGATGAGAAAGAGATTTTAGGATTTTGTTGAGAAGCTTATGGATCTAAACCAGGAATTGGTTTTAGAATCCCTTTTTGTATAAATGTAAGCCTAAAAGGCATAGACAGGGGTAGACAAAGAGAGAGAGAGAGAGAGAGAGAGAGAGATTTAGATATTTAGCTAGTGTTTGTAAGCCTACGGGAAGATAATGAACAGAGGCCATTAAATTAGAAGATCAGGCCGAGGAGAGACAGAGAGTCTCATTATGTAATTGTTTGTTGATATATATATGCACAGAGATTCAAATTCCAATTTGTATAAGTGTGTTATCGAATATTGAATGATGAATGAATGAATTAGTATATCCGGTGTAACAGAGAGTTGCAGGTGAAGTTCGACGATTACATAGAGAAATACATGAAGAGGAGGATCATAATGGATCATTGAATCCATTAGAGGGATAAAAGTCAAAACTTGGGAGGAATTGCACAGTAAAACAACAGAAAGGCCGAAACCCCAAAGAAAACCCAAAATCACAGAAACACTGAAGGAATAGCGTAAAACTTAAGTAAATAGAGTAGCGGAGGAGTAACGTATCCATGTACAACAACCGTTGGATATAACAGATCAACGGCTGGAATCAAATCACAGAGAGTGGAACATCGGGATCGCAATGCAATCTTTCAAAGGGAGGAAGCGAAGTGGGATTGCAACATGCGATGCATAGCCAGACTCGAAACCTTATCGAATGTGACCTAGAACCCATCGGGTCCAAAATACATGTCAGATCAGAGTTTTAAAGTGGAAGAGTCAAGTGCAAGGATCAACTGATAGCCGATAGCGATAGATCAGAGATCGGAGGAGGAGTAGCGTAGCAGAAGGTTTAATATGGAGGGGCGGACCCGCCGATAAGTATGAATGCGGGTGTATAGATTTTGAGATCTGCTTATGTGTTTCGGAGCGGGATTTCGTGTATTTCCTTTGTTTTCTGTTAAAGTGTTGTGCCCGAGTCTTTTAAGGCTTAAGCGTTATTTACACACTTCCTATAGTTGCATATCGGAGTCGGATGGGTGATAAGAGCATATATGTGGTATGACCATGGTAAAATACGATGAGAAATTGCTATAAAGGAAATTCTTGGGAAATGTGCAAAGTCTGAGGAAAGGCAGAAAAAGGTATGTCATGCATGTTTTTACGTGTATTCTCTTATAGGAGAATTATAATGGATTAAAGCACCGATAGAGGGGTTTTAATGGTTTTCCAATTATAACCCAAAGTTATAAAGTGGGGTTTGGATATATATGTGCGGCCATAGGAATTAATAAAGGTTTATGAGGGTGTATTAAGTCCCGATAGAAAGGATTGGAAGGGCTAGACTATGTGGTTAATAAATAAATCATTCCACATGAATTCTAATTAAGGGGGCCTTAACCCATTGTTCAGTTATAATGAATCTTTGACCGAATGGTCATATAAATTCTTGGGCAGAAAAATGGTTTATTGCATAGGTTTATGCATACTGTGGGTAAAGTAGGGGTAACCCTGCATCAAATGGTCAAATGCGCAGCGCCCTTGGAGATGCACACTTCTTTGAGCCACTTTTTGAGTAAAAGAAGACCACAAATGGATGCCAAATGAAAAATATATCTAAGAAAACCACTTTTCCAGCCTCAATTTGCAAAACTAGTAGAAAAAAAGGGCAGAAAACAAGCAAAAAATCATGTTTTTGCCTCAATTTTCGCGTAGGCACTACGCACTGAGCAACCTTGGGAGAATGAAGTTTTGAGGGGTAAAATCAACTTCATTTTGCAAAATGGAGGCATATTTTGAAAGTAGACTTGAAGGGATTTCTAACAAGCCATCTTGAGCCTAATTTGGACACCTACAACTTTGTCAAAATCAGCCTGCAATAGGGAGGGTGCACTTGACACTGTGAGGGTGCACTTGCCAAAAAAATGGCGCACTTGACCATTTGCTGATAATTTTGAATTTTCACTGTAATTTTTATTTTCATCTCAGAAGATGATGTTTTCACCTATGTAATTGAGAATGGTAAATGTAATAATGATGTGGATAAGTTACCTAGGGGTAGATTCATCAGGTAAAAGTTATCATCAAGTCAAATGAATGAGTTTCAATGTAATTAGGGAGGAGTCACTTAGAGCTCCCTATACTCTAGGTATCAGTTCAGATTTTTTTGGATCTCTTCCTCAACTTAGGGATTCGACCCCTGAGGATGAGAGAAGGTTGGTTTTATGTCTATATCATTCCCTTCTTCACTCTTGGAAGAGGTTGGAATCAGTTGGATTCTATTAGATTGATCAGAGACACTATTGTATCAGAATTTGGCTAGTTTTAATAGATGAGTTGCAGCTATTTGTTTGGGATACCTGTGGTATGGTCATCTAGCATTGTTTTTTCTTTAGTTTCATTTGTATGAATGTATTGTTGGTCCATATTCCATTTCATGTCTATTGTATGATCTCTTTCAAGTTGATAAACATAAATCATCTCACATGCTATGTTTTGGGAATGTTTTCATAGTTTGTTCATCTTTCTTCAGTTAGGAAGAATACATCTTTCATGCTCTTCCTAGTTCCTCACCTGTCTAAATCATATCATCCCAAGAAACCATATTGCTAGCCTATATACCTATCTTTCCCCTTTGAATGTCCGAAATCATATCTTATTTACCCTAACCTAGCTTCTTTGACCTAATCCTCATCCAGCGACCCAATTTCAAACAAACAAAACCTTCTGCACTTTATACCTAGCCTAAAAACCTTAAATCCATCCGACCCTCTTGGTTGTGATTCCTTGGGGAGAGCCCTCTCCAGCTTGGTAGGGCTAGCTACCAAGTCAAAAGTTTGGTCTGTCGTTATCTCAGCTGGACTCTTCCTCAACCCGGGAGTTCTAGAGGAGCGATAATGTATTGGCGCCATTGTCGGGGAAACGAAAGATTCATTTTCCCTAGGTGTACGACAAATTTTAGATCTGATTGTTGATGATGGATAGTGAACACACACACGAAGGCTAAAATCATTGATCTGGTGACTCCATTGATTGAAAGATCTGGAAAACCAACACTTCATGGCGACTCCACTTTTCAAGAACCAGTAGTTTGAAAACCTTCTTGGTGACTTCATTGTTATCAAGATGAGTTCTATTGCAAGAAGAAATCCCAGGTATGCTCCTATGGATCTCGGATCCCTGGATTTCCAAATCCTATGCCTCATGTTGACTGGTTTTCAAATCTTCCTATATTTAAAAATGAAGAAGAATATGATGCTACTTTGCATTTAGTAAGGTTTCATGTACATGTATGTAGACTAAGAGTTGAGTTTCCTAAGGACTGTCTCATGAAATTGTTTATGGCTACCCTTGAAGATAAAACTAGGGTATGGTATGAAGGGTTACCAGAAGGAAGCTTATGTTCTCTAAAAGATTTCCATAATGTGTTCATCAACCATTATGTGAAGTCTTATCTTTCTTTACAAAGTTGTTGTGATTATACTGAAGGTTTCATTACATATCTTGAAAGTATTGATGATATCGAATGTATGGATGATGAAGAAATCATTGAAGCCTTCTCTGATTTTTCCCTTCAACAACAGTTTGAAGAAGCCAATCACTTTGATACACAAGATCATAGTCAGCATACAATAGCTTCCTATTTGCTTGAAGATGAAGGAATTTTGCATCTTGATAGTCAAAAGGAATCACATGAAATGAATTACTAGTTTGATGAAAATTTATATACTCATTTGCTTGAAATTAATGAAGATATTCAACATCCTTGTCAAATTTTAGGAGGGAAAGAAGACAATTGTTGTTTTGTCCAAAGAAAACAAAGAGTACTTCCTCCTTTGACTGAAGAAGAAACAAATCATATTCTTAATTTGAAAATCCATATTCCATCCATTAAGAATGATGATGTTATTGTACAGTCTTTCCAGTTTCCAAGCGATTATGAAGAGGAGAACAATGATAAAGAAGAAGTTGTTTTAGAGCCCCTTGTAGATACAAATCTTCCTCAAGGTTTAGATAATTGAAAGGTCTGTTGATGAAAAGGAGTTTTCCCCAGATCCCATAGATATAGACACTTATGTTGTTGAAAATATTATGGAGGATCCTTTTGCTAATTTGTTACAACCATATAGAAATAATGCTTATTCTTCTCCTTTTATTGATTCACAAAAGGTAATGCTTCATAATTTTCGTGATCCCTTGGAGAGTCTTTTGCACGCATTGAAGAAGATGAATGTTGTTTTTTCTATCAACATAAATCTTGGTTTCAGTTTTCATTATGAGTTGCCTACATATACATCATTCTTCTTGCTCGACGTAAGTGAGAGAAGAATTTCAATAAGTAACCATCTAATGGATTGGTTACATTGGAAGGATCATATCACCCAATCAACAATGATGGAAGAAGGGAAAAAAGTGGAGGAACATGCCAATATGTTGCCTCTGGTTCATGAAGAGGAAACAATTCAACTTGATTGATGTTTTGATCTTTCTGGTAATCATCAAGATATGTCCTTTGCACATGCTTTTCAAGATCCTTTTACCAGTTTGTTTCAGTCATCAGATCATGATGGTTATCTTGTTTTGAACCATAGTTTTCAACTTTAGTTGTATGTTGAGTTCCCAATCTTCACGTTTTTTGTAGGTAGTGTAAATAGAGGTAAATCGGGTATTCAGTTGCATGATTGACTTCATTGGCATTTTTTCTTTACCTGATTTAGTAGTAATTTTTAGTAGTTATAATAGAATAGGGTGTGGATTTTGTTTCAGAAGAAACTTTCTTTCAATTTCAATTTTCAGAAAGTGACGACAAAATTCATCAAGGTTTGAAGTCCGAGGAGAAGGCCCTAAGGCTTTGATGATCTGATAGTTTGGATTGAAGTTTTCAGTGTTCAGTTTGGTTTTTAGTTTTTAACCGTATTGGCCCACATGGTTAGGCACTTGGTATACGGTGTTCTTGACACATCCAAGGAGCTGCCATCCCCAATAAGGCTGATGTTAGTGTCAGTATTTACATACTGACATCTGTGATCAAAACTCCTCTTTTCATATTCATATTAGGGTCTCGCTCAGAATTTTTTTTCATTCCACCCAGGTCTTGATTAAAAAATTTACTCACTGATGGTAGCCCTAGTTAAATAAACCTCACTCTCCCTCAAAAATTCATACTTGCTGGCCCACCGTCATGTCTTACTAAGCATACATCAATCTTGAAAGTTCATGTCATCATGTCATCGTATCAGTCATGAGGTCATTATGTCATCTTTAAATTCAGTCCTTCAAGGAATCATTAGGTCTTTTAGGGCTTTTCAAGGTTTCTTTAGGTCATTAGGGTTTCCAAGGTTCCAATAAAACTCCATTCCATTGCATAAGACCAGCAAGTAAAGGGCGATCAAATAAAATCTCTTCACCATGTGAAGATGATTTGTAAAGAGAAATTATTATTTCATCATGTAATTTTGAGTTCAAATGTAAGTTTTTATATTTTCATTATGAAATTTTATGTCCTTCAAATGTAATAATTTCACCATCCCAAGTTGTTAATTCAGTGTTCCAAATATGCCAAACCACCAAAAGAAGTAAAATTCAAAGAGTTCTCAAAGACCATCAAAAGATAAATTTGTCAAAGGAAATAGTCAAGTGAAAGGGTAAAGTTTCAAAAAGTTAAGTGAATGCCAAAGGGAGTTGTCTTTTCCCAAGGGTGTCCAACTCATCATTTTCCACAAGCACTAAACCCTAATTTCATCTCCCACTAAGCTAGGGTTTACTATGGAATCAGAGATATATGAGAAAAGGAGGCATAAGGGAGATCATTTCAGCAAGTAGGAGGCCATTCCAACTCATAAACATCATATCTTCATCATTTTTTAAGAAGTCATTCCAAGGGACAAATCATTTTCCACACATAGGGCTAGGTTTTCTTCAAACTATGTTTCTGACAAAATAGAGATAAATTTGACAAAAGTGAGAGAGTTTTTTGTCCCTAATAGGCATAGGATGAAAAACCTCCTTCCGTTTTTACACAGGTGTTATGGTTTTGGATAAATGTCAAAACTACAGTTGCTAGAAGAGGTTTCTGCATTTCTGGAGTGACCTTGGGAAAATCCATTTTTTGCCTCACTGGAGTGTCCAACTGACTTGTTTGATGAGTCAAATGATAACTAGATAGAAATATATTTCCAATGCACTATCATGAGCTCCATTTGGAGTTGAGGAAGGCCTTCGCCTGCAAGAGCACACTTCATTTTTTCACCCTCATTCTGCACTTTTTGACCAGTCTTGGGAGAATTGATTTTTGATAGGCTATACTTGATCATTCGCTGTTATTGATAGGTCCATTGTGTAGCCAAGAGAGATATATTTCCAACGAGTTATCATGAGATCAATGTGGACTCCGGGAAGGCACTCAAAAGTTAGTTTGAAGATGGAGTTGCGCGCATGGAAAGTGGAGGGCACGTTTCAGTGTTACGTTGTGAGTTTGTGTGTTACGTTGCGCATTTGTGTTGTGGAGAGTGAACCTATGTTGTGTGCTACGTGTTTGACGAAATTTCTCATAAGCCTCCAAAAAAATTTCCATTGCTCCAAAAACTTCAAGATTGGTTGTCTTCATCCTCCAGCAAGTAAGTAATTCTCAGATACACCCTCCTAGCATTCCTGAAGTCATTTTGTGGTGTTTTAAAATGTCATTGCAAAATTTAATGTTGTTATACCTAGGGGGGATAATATGGGGTACCAAGGGTGGTACCCAAGGTAATAATGTAATAATGGGATGGGCCATAGTAATAAATAAGGTGGTTAACCCATGTCATGTAAGGGACCACAAATAGTTAATAATAATGTAATGGGCCCATGGTATTAGTTTGATGGTATGAGGGAACCATGGTAATGATCCATGGTATTGTATGTATGAGGCCTATATAGAGGCTAGAGAATCCACATGGGAGATAGTCAAGGATTATTGTATGAACAGGCATATGGCTTGTGGAGTGTTCTCCTTCCTTAAAGAGTGAATGTATGGTGTTGCCCTACCTTAAGGGTTTTGATATCAATAAAGAATCATTTCATATTATTTCTGGGTTTATTTGCATTATCTTATATTTTTGTATCTGATCTATAATATTCTGGGTTAGATCTATAACAAGTGGTATCAGAGCACTTTCTTGGGCAAACAGTGGAGAAATTTTTTTATTTTTTTTTGCAGGGTTTCGGGGGCGGCGAGTTTGCAGATCATATCTGTACATTTTTGTGCAAGATCTGCAAAATAAAATTGCCGATCTGTATTTTTTGTGAAAAAATATCCGATTTCAAAAAAAAAATCGGTTGAATCGGAGTCCGGATGAAGGAGATATCACTGATCTAAAAATCAGTGGGGTTGCAAACAATTTTTCAGGGCAGCGAGTTTGCGGTGCAGATCTGGACGTCCTGGTGCACGATATGCAAAATCTAATTGTAGATCTGGAATCTTTGTGAAAAAATACCTAATTTCAAAAAAAAAAATCAGTCGAATCGGAGTCCGGATGAGGGAGATATCGCTGATTTAAAATCAGCTCTTTTTTGTAGAAATTTTGGTGACGGTGGGAGAGTTGCAGCGCAGATCTGAAATTTTAAGTGCCGGGATCAAGATTTCTATCACATGGGTAGATGCAGAATGATTGTTCCATTTCTAAAAACAGGTCATAATAGGGATTCTGAGCAATATTGACGAAACTGTGACAATTTCAAATTTTCGCCAAGTAAGTGAATTTTTCTCAAACCCTCTTCATGGAGATGCTATATTTTACAGGGAAAGATGATGGTCCTACTATTGAAGAATTCATACAGAGATACAAGTCCATACATGGGAGATATTGGAAGATTTCAATGAAGCTTAATATGAGAGATGAGGCTGAAAAATGGTGGTTATCACTTGACCAAAAGAAGTGTTCCAACCTGCCCGATGAAGAATTTGAAAAATTACTTTTAGACAGATGGTCTCATGCCAGAAAACAAGATAAGAAGAAACATGTGAGGCTATTTCCTACTGGTATATCCTTATTGCAGGTTCATGGATTGATTCAGAAAGAGAAGATCATTGTTTCTATAAATCCTAGTTGCAAGCATAATTTTATCAATGTTAATTTGGTAAAAAAATTGCAAGTTCCAGAAAAAAAACAATGAAAATACACAGATTGATGATGAGAATGTTCAAGTGTACAAGGATTTGAAGATTTCTATGGATAAGTATGTGTTGCATAGTGATTTTTATGCTTCAAATATGGATAACATAGATGTTGTTTTGGGATACCCTTGGATGGAATCACTGGGTACTATCAATATTAATGTACAGAAGAAATTCCTGAAGCTCTGGCATAAAAAGAAGAAAATTACATTACAGGATATTTCCATTAATAAACAGGTAGAGTGCAAAGAGGCTGAAGCAGAAGATGTTCCAGGGTCTGACATATTATATGATGAGCCAGTGATGATAGATAATCAAACACAAATAGAGGCGGAAGCAGAAAAGGTTACAGGTGTTGATACATCAGAGGAGGGCTCAGTGGTTGAAGTTATATTGGAAAATAAGACACCACAACAGGCACCACAGCAGGGTGAATTAGAGAAAAAGACATCGTGGGTTAAAACTTCAACATATCATCACCCACATCACCCCGCAAGATGGAAACCAATTAGCCACAAGGACAACAACCCCTGTATGATGGATAGCGAGGAGCGAAGATCCACCTACTACACATCAACACAGAAGTGCTGCCATGGTCAACTTCCATCTCAAGCGAGCGAGGCACCAGGGAGATCGAGGGTTCACCTTTCTCTTGGATGGCTAGATGCACGTGCATGGTACCAGTGGACTACTCTTTTGAGTAGATCTTATTATTTGTGTTCTTCCCATGTTTCGGGGACGAAACATGCAAAGGGGGGTGGAATGTTATATACCTAGGGGGATAATATGGGGTACCAAGGGAGGTACCCAAGGTAATAATGTAATAATGGGATGGGCCATAGTAATAAATAAGGTGGTTAACCCATGTCATGTAAGGGACCACAAGTAGTTAATAATAATGTAATGGGCCCATGGTATTAGTTTGATGGTATGAGAGAACCATGGTAATGATCCATGGTATTGTATGTATGAGGCCTATATAGAGGCTAGAGAATCCACATGGGAGATAGTCAAGGATTATTGTATGAACAGGCATATGGCTTGTGGAGTGTTCTCCTTCCTTAAGGAGTGAATGTATGGTGTTGCCCTACCTTAAGGGTTTTGATATCAATAAAGAATCATTTCATATTATTTCTGGGTTTATTTGCATTATATTATATTTTTGTATCTGATCTATAATATTCTTGGGTTAGATCTATAACAAATGTTTTCCTTGAGAGAAACCCTAGTATCATAATCAAATCCTAAATACACCTCCAATTTCACTCCCTAGTACTTCAATTCCCTTCCCATGTCACTATTAAGCCCTTTCCCAACCCCCATATCATATCACTACTTTCCAAAGCCCTTCATTCGCAAAACCCTAAGACCTATATGTTCTTTTTGCCTAGGCTCCTAAAACCCCTAACTTGTAATAAAATTCCCTATCCCAAATCCCATCACATTCCCACTCCGTGTCACTTCCCTTAAACCACAAACCCCTTCCTTCATCTCTCTGAATTTCCTCACACCATTCCTAACTTCCTATACCTATATTCCACTATTATTTCATCTCCCTAGGGTTTTAAACATCAAGACACCATATCAGAAGAGAAAATAAATTCCAGTGAGGAGGAAGAAAGAAAGAAGAGGAAGCCAAAGAAAGGAGGGAGAATCCTTAGACTTGAGCCAAGAGATACCAAGGAACTCATGACATATCCCATGACTGTGACATGTTTTAAGCATCTAGGATGTTTTGAATTCTGTGAGAAAATACAAAAGGTCCAACATCATCCTATGTTGAGCAGACTAAGCAGGTTGAGGTCATCAAGCCTAAGAGGGCTGATTTGGGTATATTGGCACATACATACCAGAGAGGTCACATGCATGTGTTTTATCCACACATAGTGGGAGCAGTCTTTCCTTCAACATCAACAAAGTAGGTAGACAAAGGCAAACAAAAGGTCACTGAGGCACAGATTGAGGCAAAAATCAGACATGAGGAGGGCCTCTATGAGACTAAACAAGATTTTGAGCTTGTTGACCTAAGTGAGAATGATGATGATGAGAACATTAGTATAGTCAACAAAGGAAAGGATGCCAAGGTTAGATAACTCTAAACTAAGCTTGACAAGGTCAAATTTGTCATAAACTTCCTTGAGCAGGAGAATAAGCATTTAAATACCAAGCAATTCATTGATGAGGTAAAATACATCACAACTCAAAGGGATGCAAAAGAATCCAAGGTTTTGTTAGAAGAGATACTTGAGAATCATGGTTTGCTTGAAGAGCAAGATGAACAAGCACCAAGAGGCGGGCCTAGAACCAGAAGTTTGAAAAGAGCCTTGGAACTTGAAAGGCAAAGGCAAAGAGATATAGTTGATGAAGCTATGCTTGATGATAAATTCTTGGATATGATCAAAGAAGACAAGGAAAGTTGGCTTCAGGCCATCAATGATCACTTGGATAAGTTGTTGAAGAAATCTAAAAAGGACAACAACATTCAAAGGAGAATGGCCAAACACTATGCCAAAAGAGAAAGAAATGCAAGGGCAAAGCTCAAGGCAGCAAATGTAAATATTGAAGCCCTAACTCACCAAGAAAAGAAAAAGAAACTTGATATACTTGCAGAGGCTTCAATCCAAGCCTAGCCACACCATCATCAACCACTTCACCAATTTGAAGCATTTTGTATCATTTTTTGCAAGTTCTATCTTTTTCTGTGTGTTCCTGGACAACACTATATCAAAAAAATGGTTGCGCTTCGCACTTTTTTGAGCCATGTTTTGAGAAAATGAAGACCACCAGTGGATTCCAGATGACCAATATATCTAAGAAAACCACCTTACTAGCCTTAGTTTGCAAAACTAGCAGGTAAAAAGGGCAGAAAACAAGTAAAAAATCATGTTTCTGCCTCAATTTTGGCCTAGGCATTGTGCACTGAGTAGTATTGGGAGAATGAAGTTTTGAGGGGTCAAATCAACTTCATTTTGTAAAATGGAGGCATATTATTCAGAAAGTAGACCCGAAGGGCTTTCCAACAAGCCATCTTGAGCCTAATTTGGACATCTACAACTCAGTCAAAAGCAACCTGCAACACAGAGGGCGCACTTGAAACTATGACGGTGCACTTGGCAGTAAAATGGCGCACTTGACCATTTGCTGATATTTTTGAATTTTCACTGTAATTTTAACTTTCATCTCAGAAAATGATGTTTTCACCTATGTAATGGAGGATGGTAAATGTAATAATGATGTGGATAAGTTACCTAGGGGTAGATTCATCAGGTAAAAGTTATCATCAAGTCAAATGAATTAGTTTTAATGTAATTAGGGAGGAGTCACGTAGAGCTCGCTATACTCTAGGTATCTGTTCAATTTTTTGTGGATCTCTTCATCAAATCAGGGATTCGACCCTTGAGGATGAGAGAAGGTTGTTTTGATGTCTATATCATTCCCTTATTCACTCTTGGAAGAGGTTGGACTCAGTTGGATGCTGTTAGATTGATCAGAGACACTATTGTATCAGAATTTGGCCAGTTTTAATAGATGAGTTGCAACTATTTCTTTGGGATACCTGTGGTATGGTTGTCTAGCATTGTTTTTTCTTCAGTTTCATTTGTATAAATGTATTGTTGGTCCATATTCCGTTTCATGTCTATTGTATGAACTCTTTCAAGTTGATAAACAGAAATCATCTCACATGCTCTGTTTTGGGAAAATTTTCATAGTTTGTTCATCTTTCTTCAGTTTAGGAAGAATAAATCTTTCATGCTCTTCCTAGATCCTCACCTGTCTGAATCATCTCATCCCAAGAAACTCTATTGTGCTAGCCTATCTACCTATCTTGCACCTTTGAATGTCTGCAATCATAACTTATTTTCCCTGGCCTAGCTTCTTTGACCTAATCCTCATCCAGCAACCCAATTTCAAACAAACAAAACCTTTTGCACTTTATACCTAGCCTAAAAACCTTAAATCCATCCAGCCCTTTTGGCTGTGATTCTTTGGAGAGAGCCCTCTTTGGCCTAGTAGGGCTAGCTACCAAGTCAAAAGTTTGGTTTGTGGTTACTTCAGCTAGACTCTTCCTCAGACTTGGAGATCCGGAGGAGTGATAATATGGATCAATGCATACAAGATCATTAGGAAGAGCATATTATTTTATATTATTTATTGATGATTGCACAAGATATACTTGGGTATATTTTCTAAGAAAGAAAATTCATACATTTGAATATTTTAAAGAGTTTCAAAGTATGATTGAAAATCAGACAGGGAAGATCATCAAAATTCTCCGCTCAAATCAAGGGGGAGAATACAAGTTGGGAAACTTCGTCAAATATTGCAAGAACCATGGAATAATTCAGCAATTTATAGTACCCCACACTCCATAGTAGAACAGGGTGGTAGAGAGGAAGAACAAAACTCTGGTGGAGTGTGCATGCAACATGTTGAAAGGTAAGAACATATCTAATGGCTTTTAGGCAGAAGCAGTAAATACTACAGTTTATTTAAAGAATAGGAGTCCAAAGAAGAGTCCTCATCTTAAAAATCCATTCAAGGCTTTATATGGTTTTAAGCCTGCAGTTAGTCATTTAGGAGTGTTTGGCTCGAAACTTTTTTCTCATGTTCCAAAGGAGGATAGGAAGAAATTGGATTCCAAGGCCATCAAATGCATATTTGTAGGGTATTTTTCTGAGTTTAAAGCATACAAACTGTTTAATCCATCTACTCACAAGGTGTTTGCGAGTAGAGATGTTATATTTCATGAGCAGGTTGATGAAGGAAACAAATACAAAGGTTATGAGGAGAGGCACATTCCTTTGCTGATGGAGGACAACAATGAGGAAATTAAAGACAACCATGTGTAGTAGCAACAACAAAAAGAAGAATCAAGTGATGTAGGTACAATCAGCAAGCCAAGTCCACTAAGGAATGAGCAAGACAGATTTGAGGCAAGTTTGCCACTAAGGAGATTAGGTAGGCAGACTCAATTACCAGCAAGATATAGGGATCATGCTCTTATAACTAGTATGTTAAATGTTGTTGAACCCTCAAATTATAAAGAAGCAAGTCAATATGATGAATGGAGGGAAGCCATGGAAGAGGAATATGAGTCAATACTTAAGAACAAAACCTGGGATTTAGTTGAATTACCAGAAGGGAAAGAACCTATAGGTTGCAAGTGGTTATATAAACCTAAATTTAAAGAAGATGGTAGTGTAGACAAATACAAAGCTAGGTTGGTAGCTAAAGGTTACTCACAAAAATAAGGAATTGATTATGAGGAGACCTTTGCTCTGGTAGCTAAGTTGAACACTATTAGAATGCTGATAGCTTTAGCTATAAAACATCATTGGAGTCTACACCAACTAGATGTGAAGTCTTCATTTTTAATGGAGAATTGAAAGAAGAGGTTTATTTAAAACAACCTGAAGGGTTTATCAAACAGGGGTAGGAGCATTTAGTCTGCAAATTAAAAAAGACATTATATGGTTTGAAATAGGCACCCATTATATGGTATGAAAAAATTGACTCATTTTTCTCACAGCATAGTTATAAGAGGAGAAAAAATGACCGAAATGTGTATACAGTGTTTGATAAAAAGGGGCAAATTGTTTTGATTTCTTTATATGTAGATGATCTAATTATCACTGGAAATGTTGATGAATTTATTAAAGAAATCAAAGAGTAGATGTCGCAAGTTTTTGAAATGAAATACCTCAGAGAATTACACTATTGTTTGGGTCTGTAAGTTTGGAGGGACTTTGGGCAAACTTTTCTGACTCAAGGGAAGTATGTCAGAGGGTTATTGAAAAAGTTCAGAATGAAGCAGTGCAAAGCTGCCTTAGTGCCTTTACAGTAGAATCTTAAACTTTAGATGGAGGATGATTCCAAATAGGTGGATGCCACATTATATAGACGACTAGTTTTATTTGACTACAACTAAACCAGTATTAGAATTTTCAGTCAGTATGTTAAGTTAATTCATGTCAAAACCTCTTGAGAATCACTCAATGGCAGCAAAAGGTGTCTTGAGATACATTCAAGGAACCATTGATTTTGGTATTAAGTACATTTATCTTTCTGATGTTAATTTGATAGGTTTTTCAGATTCAGACTGGGCAGGAAACCTGGATGACAGAAGATCCATAACAGGTTATGCTTTCAACATTGGGTCCAGGGTAATTGCTTGGAGCAGCAAGAAGAAAAGTATCATTTCCTTATCCTCTGTAGAAGCAGAGTATCAGGCTATTAGATCCCTATAATACTAGTGATTCCCCCATTACTAGTGTCATTGTATCCCTTATTTTTATTATTGTTCCCCTATTGTCCCCATATTGTTATTAGTGTGCCCCATAGAAACCCGCTATTGTTATTATTGTGCCCTTATGTTATTACTGCTATGTCGGCTTGATTATATTATGACCCCTTAGAGTATTATATATAGAAGGGAGGTTTAGTCATTTGTATCATCCAAGAATTGTTCATTTGTGTAATTTAAAGGAGGTTTCCCCCTCAAAGAGGCTGAATTATAAGGCATTGATCTATCTTTTCTATCTTTTTGTGAGCTGGTTTCCTAACATTTGGTATCAGAGCTTTGGATTTTAGGGTTTCACTACTCCAAATAGGTCATCATGGCATTTGTGCTATAATTTTTTTCTGCGATGTTTCAGAAGCTAAGACAAAAAACCCATTGGAGCTGAAATCATTTTGAACTTTGAGTCTGAATTTTAGAGCTTGTCGCATTATAGTTTCGGAGATATGATCTGAGGAAGTTAGGGTTTTTGTGGACTCCCGAATTACATTCCAAATAGGTGACCTGGGGAAAATATTCATAACTTTTGTTCTGAGCATCAGATTGAACTTTCATAAGAAGTTTCAGAAAGAGGATAGCCTATAGTTTTCTGTATATCATTTTCAGGTACTAAGGTCGAAACGATGACACGTGGCACTTCGCACAAGTTCGCTCCACTGAACTAGGCTATAATCAAGTCAGCGTGGGAGATTTGGCATAACTATTCCTTGGAGAATCCAATCTTGATCAGACTTGCAGGGTTAGAAAGAGGACTCAAAGGGCTACTGCAGGACACGATTTCAGATATTCGAGATCCGCAGTTACATAGATACAACATATTCAATATCGAGCTCTTACAAAGTGAAAAAAGGTGTGTAGTTTTTTTTTTTTTTTTTTTTTTAATTTTGCATAAGATTGGTTTGAAAAATTAGTTTGAAGGAATTCAAAGGGAATAGTGAAGAATTATTAGCATTAATTGATGCCCCGAAAAAAGAAAATGGAAACACCTAGTAAGAAACTTGAAAGCTCTAGCATGACTCGTGAAGAAGAGGAAGAAATGCAACATGATATATCAAAATTACAAGACCAAGTACAACAAATTTCACTCTCACAAAAGGTAATTGAAGCTAATATGGATGGCATGGAAGCTAAGATGAATGGCATGGATGCTAAGATGGAAGAATTGAAGGTAAATTTGAATAAGTTGCTACAAGAAATGGTTACTAATGGTGAAAGGGTAGTAAACGAAACTCATGATGATAACAAAAGAAATGTTAATCATGATTTAATAGACTCTAATGTTGGATTGAAGACCCACCATGTTCCAAAAATCAATATGAGGAAGTTTGATGGCAAGGATCCTGGAACATGGATACTACATATGGAGCAATTTTTCGATCTCCATAATGTGCAAAACACACAAAAGGTACATATTGAAACTTTATATTTGGAACCAAATCAGTTTGTATGGTATCAATGGCTTTGCTCTCATAAACAAATTCTCACTTAGGAAATTTTAACGGAAGAAGTGATAGCACATTATGAGGATACAAAAAGCAACACATTTTTTAGCCAATTGATAAATCTCAAACAAAAGGGTTCAGTGATGGAGCACATTGAGGACTTCCAAAAATTGAACATAAGGGTAAAAGATATTCTAGAGGAGCATAGGATTAATGTGTTCATAGGGACTTTAAAGGATAATATCCAACATGAGGTTCACCTTTGGGAACCCGATTCAGTGGAGAAGGCATTCAGGTTAGCAAGAAAAATGGAAAGCAAAATTATGGAAACCAGGAAGCCTAACACTCACAACTATAAAGATGGAAGTGTTGTTTCCCCTAGCCTTCCACAACCTACAAGGTTGACACCACAACAATTGGAAGAAAAAATAGCAAAAGGGCTTTGTTACAGTTGTGATAACAAATACACTAAAGGTCATAAGTGTGCTGAGAAGAAATTATTCTACATAGATTGTGAAGAGGAGAAAGAAAATGAACAAGAAATGTCAAAAGAAGAGGATATACTCCAGGAATAAACCTGAGATAAAGAAGAAATGAATCCGACCATATCTTGTAATGCATTAGCTGGAATTACTGTTGGGCCTCCAAAATGTTTTCAAAATGACATCCACTTTCACCTTTATTTCCACCATTTCACTCACATGTCGCAACTCCATAACCATATAACCTTTCATTAGCCACCATTTTCATAAATATATGGGTTAGGATCTTTATTTACCAAAGTTATTTATTTTATGTGTTTAAAGTGAATTTATGATTAAAAACTAGGAAATTAACATGGTTTCATGTATCTATATATGTGGCTTGAGTTTCATGACATGTGTAGGTCATTTGGAAGCTTCCAAGGCACCCTTATGTGGCCTCCAATGCTCAAATTCGAATTCCCTTCAAAGGAGATTTGGATAAAGGTCAAAGAAGGATATGTGTCCTATTTGGATTGTAACTCTATGAGGTGTCTCATCATTTCTTATTTGGATTAGAACTCTATGAGACACTTAAGGGATATGTGTCTCATTATGAGCTATTTGGTTGTAACTATATGAGATTTTAGTGGATCTTCATTAAATAGGGTAGTTACTTATGTACTTGTATAAATAGGGGAGCCTCTCCTCTAAAAACTGGTGTGTAAAGTTGGAGAAATGCTCATGTTTTTAATAGAGAATTTGGAGCTTATACTTGGAGATTTGAAGATTTAGTTTTGCTTGCATACGAAGCTTTTTCACTTGCCATCCTCATACACCATTGGAATGACCATCTAATGATTGTGAGATTGTATTGCTTTCATAGATTAATATTTACTGCTTTCATAGATTAGATTTATGAATTCTTTTTATGTTTGATTTTGGTTTAATGAATATCTAATAGACCTGACTACTTGCTCATATGAAAGGTTCACCTTTTCCACGATTGAGTAACATTGGGATGTTAGAGAAAGGCATTAAAATTTAGTTGCTTTTACTTTGCTTTAATAGATTTGATTTTGGTTTAATGAATATCTAATAGACCTGACTACTTGCTCATATGAAAGGTTCACCTTTTCCACGACTAAGTAACTTTGGGATGTTAGAGAAAGGCATTAAACTTTAGTTGCTTTTACTTTGCTTTAATAGATTTGATTTTGGTTTAATGAATATCTAATAAACCTGACTACTTGCTCATATGAAAGGTTCACCTTTTACACGATTGAGTAACATTGGGATGTTAGAGAAAGGCATTAAACTTTAGTTGCTTTTACTTTGATTTGATAGATTTGATTTTGGTTTAATGAATATCTAATAGACCTGACTACTTGCTCATATGAAATGTTTCACCTTTTCCACGATTGAGTAACATTGGGATATTAGGGAATGGAATTAGACCTTAGTCATTGTAGTTGTTTTCTACCCCATTTGCGCTTTCCTATATTAGATTTATCTTTCGAAATTGAAATTAATCTCTAGCACATATAGTGCAAGTATGCCTCGCAAGTCCACAGACCCCTGGGTTGATAATTTATGTTAGTAATCTAATGGAAATTATTTTGCTCAACATTTTGGCGCCGTTGCCAGGGAGGCGTACATAGGGATCAACATTTGATTTTGAATTTTCATTTAAGTTTCTTTGCATTTGCATATAGAAAGCATAGAACATCCACCCCCATTCATTCACTCAAAAATAATCAAAAACAAAAATAAAGATCCATTTGCAACAACAATTTTTCATGATCATATCTAAGAATTCACCGACTTGAATATGAGTTTACTCATGATCTTGTTGCGCAAATGGATGCATTGGAAATTTTCTTACACTTAAGGTAATGTTCATGCTTTTTTAGTAGAATAGGACTAACCAATAAAAATAAGTTTTTGAAATTTTTAGGGTAAATTTGATGTTCTGTGGTGGCCACCCATTTACTGACCTTTGGCAGGAAAAAATTCAATAAAAACGATTGTGAATAAGGAGCACAAACGAAAAAGGATGAACGATAGTTTGAGGTAGGAAATTGATCATTTTCATGTTATGTTTTGCAAAGAATCGACTAAAAAAATCTTGAGAATGCTAACAAAATAAAAATCATGAGTATGCTCTCCTCCTGCGCTTCGTGTGACCTGGAGGATTAGAAAAAGGAAAAAAAAAATTGTTAGTATATCATAAAATCTAAAAAAACTAGCTACAGAATGCAATTCTACAGCTAAATTCTGTTTTCCTCATTTGATTTGATTTTTCAATAAACTTTAAAATTTAAAAAAAAAATTGTTTTGAAATTTCTTTATTTTTCAATAAATTATTTCTTTAAAAATTCAAATATATATATATATATATATATATATATATATATTGATTTTAAAATGAAACACAAATCTATATAAAAATCAATAAAGTGTTTTTTTTTTTAATTATATATGTATATACATTTAAAATTTTAAAAACAAAAATATAACAAAACAAAACCCAACCATTTTTCTTTATTAATAAATTCTTTTTAATAAAAAAAATAAAAAAATCTTAAAATAAAATTAAAACTAAAAAGGCCCACGCATATGCATGAGGCCTACCTTTGGCTTGGCCTTGTGCATATACGCAGGCCACAACCCAGCCACACAACCGACGGTCCAGCCACACAGCCTTCCTGATTGCCAAAATCAAAGAGCCTTCCTGGAGTCTAGCTAAGCATTTATCAGGGGCATGGCTCCTCCTAGCTGTCCTGGCAATGGTTCAGTAAATGTCTACAACGAATCATATTGTCGATGGCAATAGGGGATAGAACCCTGGCCTTTAATAAAAAAACCACGATGCATATAATAAAGATTGGGGGCTACCTTTGCCAGCTGCTGATGATTATTCATTTCATGCCAAATCTCCAGATGTAGCAGTCGTTCTAAAAAAATACCTGGTAGAAACATTTTCCAAAAAACACAGAACTTTAAAAAACACCATTTTTAAAACACAAATTCCGAGCAAACCAGAATAAATTTCGAAAAACTGAGACATGGGTTTTTCTCAGAATAGGTCGCATTAAATAACATTGAAACAATTTTCTCAATTTCGCAACCGTTTGAGAGAAATTTGAGATTCTTCGGGACCCTGTTTCGTTGACTACGTGAGGAAAAACGATTTCTAATTAATACACTGTGAACTGTTTGAACGTGGCACATTGAAGAGGGAAGAATTCAAATTAAAAACAAACTCTGCTGTAGTAATCGATCCACATGGCACATGATCTAAGAATCCAATTTAATTCATACCCACTACGCAGATAGTAGATCTCACCGAAGCCACGAGTGTTCAAAACGTGCACGCATTTATCACTAATTTCCTCCTCTCTCTTTAGTGTAGAAGTTTCCACTGGGGCTGATATCAATTTCATAGACCACCAGAGGAGGTAGATCCGCCACTGTCGTCTACTCAATCACATGGCAATTGCATTAAGGCTGGCCATTTCTTCCTCCATCAACGATGTTGAAAGAAAACCTCAAAGAAAAACCTCACACGTTGTTTGATTTCTATAATTCGATATTTTTCATGGTGGTGTCATTATTACAAACGGTTTTGTAAATATATATATTTTTTTCATGTTGTTTTATAACATCATTCTTTATATATAGTTTTAATTGTAAATATTTTAAATATTGTTGCCATGAGGAAAATAGTTTTGGAAATAAAATAAAAAAGTTAATATTTGCAGCAAATGGAAAGGTCGTTTTCTGATACAGGGTCGAAGAAAAAAATAAAATAATATATATATATATATATATACACACACACACATATATATACACACTGATAGGGTGATTCATCTACAGGATTGTAGATACCCACAATGCCTTAACAAGAATCCTGTAGATGGAAGGATCAAATCTTGTGGACATGCATTTTTTTCATAAAGTATTTTTATATGATCATGAGCCTTGCAGATACAGAAGCCAACGACATCACAAAATGAAAAATATTATGCCATGGCACAGCCAAAAAAGATCAACAAGATTTTAGCTACAGAAACTGTGCACATTCTGCAGCTGAACAACAATTCTGCAGCTAATCGACAATTCTGCAGCTAATCGACAATTCTGTAGCTGGAAAACAATTCTACAGCTAATCGACAATTCTGCAGCTGAAAAACAATTCTGCAGCTATGCATTTAACTCAATGATTTATTTGTCAAACAATGCATTCTAACTAGAAATTCATGATCAACATGCCATTTCATCTGCTTACATCATCTTTCATTGTAGCAACATGTTCCCATGCCTCATTTTACATGACAGTTTTCACTGTTTCATAAAAATTTCAAAACAATCTAACTTTCTCTTACGACATCAGAATTCGATGATTCAAGCATCGTTGGAAAGATCTCGACGAGATCTATAAAATGAAGAAGTTATTATCAGATTTTGAAACATTAAAGAATGAAGAAATTTCTAGAAAGAAACAATAGGTAACTTGAGGCACTACTTTCGACATAGTTATAAACTCTTTTGGTTTTCTTTCATGAACTTGTTTAATAGTACCTATTCTTTTTCTTTTTTTCTTTTATTATTTTTATTATTTTTTATTTTTTTTTAATTTTATTTTTATTTTTAATTTAATTTAATTTTATTTTATTTTTATTTTATGTAAATGTCATTAACAGAGAGATTGATCACCTCTCTATTTTGATAACCTTACAATCCATTGGAGAAGAAGTACTAGTTTTTGCAGGTTCCAGGAGGAAGAACAGATGACCATAAGCAAATAGTGTCTCTCAAAGACCACATTTATTTCACAAGAAAATGATCAGAGTAGCAACAAAGATGAAACATCAATGCATGAGCACATGCTAATGCATATCAGATCCAATAGTTGCAAGCCTTTCAGATGCCAATGTTTCCATTGCATCCATACTCCTTCAGTCAATAAAACCTTCATCTCATTTCCTTTGCAGTCGCATTGCATTTCACTTAGTTAGTCAATAAAATTCTCATCTCATTTTCCTTCATTGCTCATTTTTATTCATAGAAACTATATTTTCCTGCCTTGCTTTCACTAACTCATAACCCATTTTCATAAAGACATTCAGCTCGCTTACATGCTAATTTGTCCTTTTACTTTCCATTCACTTGTCATTTTCCTTTCCGTTAAATAAACCTTGATCCACTACAAAATTTTCCATTCATAGTCCTTCAAAATCATTGTTTCATGCTCGCGTTAGATGATGGAGGATTCCTTAAGGCCTTCCTTCTAACAAGCCTTGGCCTATCGACATCGACACATTATCTAGGTCCAAGGCTAGAGTCCTCATTAGTACCTTGAGGCTTGTATGCCTTAATGACAAGCTCTCTCGCCAACAATCATGGGAATACATCAATGTCCCTTGATCGTTGGATCTTGCAAGTGGCTCGACATCGGCTCATTTATTCGCCCTTCGCAAAATGTACTTACGTACCTTCGCACTCGTTGACACTAATGGCGAGTTTGCCTCGCATTGGTTAACAACATTCATCAATGGTCTGTAATCCAATGACATCTCTTCATGCTTGACACCGAGACATTTATTCGCATGACTAGAGTTGTACCATCGATTTTATAGCGATTGAAGACTATATCATTTCAGCATTTTGCAACATATACAACAAATTTAGCAGTAGAAATAAAGAATCCACTTCACAACCTCATCCACCATTTATGCAACCAAGAAGCAGATGAATTCTACATTTCATTCCATGATCCAGAAGCAGCCACACTCTTCAATTTCCATAACTCATGCACATTGAAGGTAAGTGAAGGTATGTGGTTTTCTAATTTTTAGTTATGTAATTCCTTAAAATACTAAAATTGTAACTTTGGGAAATTCCTCACTTCCTCTTTCACATTGTCATATCTTTAGTTGGGGGGAAGGGACATCATTTCATATTCATATATCATACACCATCACACATTTTCATTTCATCCTAACATACTTGTCATAATCAATTATGATTGCATTATGGTTCAAAAAGTTATATGATTTGCAAATAATGCCTAAATTATGAGCACACTATATGGCTGATTTTAAAGATGCATTCTTAAATATGTTCAATGAATCTTGTTGCAACAAAAAGAAACAAGGTATTGAAACACAAGAACCAATACCAATTAGAATTTGGTTGAAACACAAGAACCAACCAAACATGTTGCAATTCAATGTATGACAATGAACACTTTGAAAAAATAAATTAAATTATCAAATGCAAAGTTTAAGGACATATGATATAAGCCAAGCTCATTCAAAAGCAATGACGTTGCGAGAAATCAAAGGAATTAATGCAATATTTGCATGAGGACATGCAATTAATCTAGTTGGGGGGTATGTCGGGCCTCCAAAATGTTTCAAAATGACATCCACTTTCACCTTTATCGCCACCATTTCACTTACATGTCGCAACTCCATAACCATATAACCTTTCATTAGCCACCATTTTCATAAATATATGGGTTAGGATCCTTATTTACCAAAGTTATTTATGTTATTTTTTTAAAGTGAATTTATGATTAAAAACTAGGAAATTAACATGGTTTCATGTATCTATATATGTGGCTTGAGTTTCATGACATGTCTAGGTCATTTGGAAGCTTCCAAGGCACCCTTATGTGGCCTCCAATGCTCAAAATCAAATTCCCTTCAAAGGAGATTTGGATAAAGGTCAAAGAAGGATATGTGTCCTATTTGGATTGTAACTCTATGAGGTGTCTCATCATTTCTTATTTGGATTAGAAATCTATGAGACACTTAGGGGATATGTGTCTCATTATGAGCTATTAGGTTGTAACTATATGATATTTTAGTGGATCTTCATTAAATAGGGTAGTTACTTATGTACTTGTATAAATAGGGGAGCCTCTCCTCTAAAAAGTGGTGTGTAAAGTTGGAGAAATGCTCATGTTTTTAATAGAGAATTTGGAGCTTATACTTGGAGATTTGAAGATTTAGTTTTGCTTGCATATTGAGTTTATTCACTTGCCATCCTCATACACCATTGGAATGGCCATCTAATGATTGTGAGATTGTATTGCTTTCATAGATTAATATTTACTGCTTTCATAGCTTAGATTTATGAATGCTTTCTAGGTTTGATTTTGGTTTAATGAATATCTAATAGATCTGACTACTTGCTCATATGAAAGGTTCACCTTTTCAACGATTGAGTAACATTGGGATGTTTAATAGAGAAAGGAATTAAACTTTAGTTGCTTTTACTTTGCTTTAATAGATTTGATTTTGGTTTAATGAATATCTAATAGACCTGACTACTTGCTCATATGAAAGGTTCACCTTTTCCACGATTGAGTAACATTAGGATGTTAGAGAAAGGCATTAAACTTTAGTTGCTTTTACTTTGCTTTAATACATTTGATTTTGGTTTAATGAATATCTAATAGACCTGACTACTTGCTCATATGAAAGGTTCACCTTTTCCACGATTGAGTAACATTGAGATGTTAGAGAAAGGCATTAAACTTTAGTTGCTTTTACTTTTCTTTGATAGATTTGATTTTGGTTTAATGAATATCTAATATCCTTGACTACTTGCTCATATGAAATGTTTCACCTTTTCCGCGATTGAGTAACATTGGGATATTAGGGAATGGCATTAGACCTTAGTCATTGTATTTGTTTTCTACCCCATTTCTGCTTTCCTAGATTAGATTTATCTTTCAAAATTGAAATTAACCTCTAGCACATATGGTGTAAGTATGCCTTGTAAGTCCACGGACCCCCGGGTTGATAATTTATGTTAGTAATCTAATGGAAATTATTTTGCTCAACAATTACCACTCCTTAAACTATCAAGATAGAAGGATATATCAAGAAGAAAAAGTTAATAGTGTTGATTGATTCAAGAAGTACCCATAATTTTATTCCTTGTAAGATAGCCAGGGAATTAAATTGCTTCCTATATCCAACACCAGAGTGTCAAGTGATGGTTGCAAGTGGAGGAACCTTAAATTACTCTGGAAAGTGCCATAATATCAAGCTATCCATGGGAGAATATGTATTGAATAGCCCAATGCTTTCCATTCCAATGGGTGGTGTTAATGTTGTTCTAGGAGTCCAATGGCTTCAATCCTTGGGTACAATAGCTTTTAATTTTCAAGAACTTATCATGAAATTTTGTGCAGAAGGAAGGGAAGTTGAATTAAGGGTATTGCAGGGAAACCAGGAAAGATAATCAGCTCTAACGGTATGACAAAGCTTCTAAAGAAGGAACAATGAGGTGTAATTACACAATTATGTTCACTAGAGGTTCCCACATCGAAATCATCTATTTCTCTAGATCTCCAAAACATCTTGGACAATCATTCCAAGGTATTTGAGACTCCCAAAGGCCTCCCACCTATTCGTTATCATGATCATTCTATTCATTTGAGTCCAAGAAGTGTTCCTCCAAACATCAGGCCATACATATTGATGAGCCCCAAAAATGTACAATTATTTGGGCTCATTCAACCTCCTAATTTGGCTTAGTCCACCATTCTCATTTGTTTATTGCATGTTTTTGATTATTTTTATGTTAATAGAGTGAATTTGGTTAGTCATTATGCCAACAAGTCTAATGGGTGCTTTGTGTAGCCTTTTTGGTCAACTTGGAGACAAATTTGAAGGTCTTAATGAGCACTTGGCAGCCAAATTCGTGGGAGAACAAGCTAGAGGATTTGTAGGAAGGTGTCCCCCTCATTTATGGGCCCTTACCTCGAATTCTCCACCATCAGCTCGGAGTTCAAGGGCCACCGAATCAATCAGCTCAAGGGCATCCAAGCAAGTCAAGTTGGACTGCTGTTAACTCCAAGTCTTGGGCAGCCAAGTCCCTAACTTTTAGGAGGACTGTTGGGTCCTCAAATTGTATAAATAAGAAGGCTTGGGGCCTCATTTTGGTTAGCTAGTTGGTAGTCATTTTTGTAGCTAGTTAGTCATTTTGTTTTAGCCATTAGTTAGCTAGCTTGTAGTTCGATTTTTACGCCATGGATTGGCTTTGCTTTCAGCTCATTCTCAAGCTCTCCTTATGGACAGTTTTGATGTACTTTTCATTTCTTGATTAATAAAGATGGATCCAGCTTTGCACCAGCTCTAAATCTCTCTTGGGAGGCTCTAGTTCTTGGGGTTGGGCCCATCTCAAGCGCCTAGTACCTCCCTTGTTTATATTTATGTGTCTTTGCTGCATTCTCATAATAAAATCTGCTATTTGGATTTAAATGTTGCGTTGTTGTTTAGGTTGCTTTTGATGATTAGAAAAGGTTTTTAATGTTTAGATTTGCTTGATAGGTTAATCACAGGGAATATATTCAGAAAAAGGCTACCAAGTACTTTGGATCTCACCTCCCCTTCAGTGGAATCATGAGCTGGGACCAATGTAACCTTGCTGCCAACAAAAACACTTTCTTTGCTTCACCATGCAATCATTAGTGTTTGAATCTCATTTGCAGAACTTGATATCAGTTTGGATGCATGTTTAGGTTTATAATCACTTAGTCTCATAATTGTTTCACATGGTTTCACTGCAAATAAACTTCTGTTCATTTCCTTTGCTGATTAGGTCAGATTAGAGTAAAGTAACTAGGTCATAGGTTTCATAACTAGATCTTTGTTTTCTTGCATGTCCTTGTTGGTTCAGTTGTAAACAATATGTAGGGCACCTTCATCATCTCCTCAAGTTCTATTTAACCTCTGTCTCACTCATTTACCCTCCAACTCTCTCATTCCCCACATAGCTCCATCTCCTTCAACTTTCGTTGGTTCCATCCTTCCAATCATCAAACCATTGCATACACTCTTCCTTCATCTGATTTTCCAGCTCCTGAGCCATCATCAGGTCCATCTCCATCTCACTTAGCCTCCCACACCACTCCAACACTCCATCATCTCCCAAAACCTCCACGGCCACTCATCCTGTAGAATTGCACAGCCTTCCTGTAGAAACCCGTGAGTTTCCTGTAGAATCCCCTGCAGACATCCTGTAGGAGGCCATTCACTCGGTTGCTGAGCTTCTGAACGTGAGGAACCTCTGTGGACTGATGCTAAGGATCTATTGGGACCTCCCATAGCCATTCTGACCTTGCCCATGCTTTCCTCCCATTCCAACCGCTCCTGCACAACCAAACCTTAATTTAAAGCATCATCACAATAAGTCCAACCACTTAATGAAAAACTACAAAAACATGATTTTCCAGATGCAAGTAGCTTAGATGCATGTATTTCAGTTCACTACAAGTAATGGCATTATTGGTAGTTGTTTCATTCACAGTTTTGCATAGTTAGGGTCTAGCTAGTCAAATTAGGGTTTCCTAGGGTTTCCATGCTTTGGTTTGCTTTCAGTTCATTTTCGTCAAGTAAATTAGTTTTCTTTGAGCTAGCTTTCGTCCATCATTTAGCAAGCTTCTTCTGAGAGCCTATAGAAGTTGGCTTGAGCCCTAGCGGACTTGTGCCAGCTGACCAAGTGACAACTGCGACAAGAGCTAGTACTTGTGCATACAGCACCGCCGCTTCCAAGTTTGTACGAACTACCGGGTTGATAAAATTAGAGATAGGAAGCTCCAGGAGTTGTAGCATTATTGCTACAATACTGGATCTCACCATCTTTTTGGCGCCGTTGCCGGGGAAGCGGCAGGGTATTGGTGATTGTTGCTATTCTTCTATAATTTTCTACTACAACCTTCTGCTCAGTAGTTTATTTCATTTTCCATTCTGCAAAAGTAGCATAGACATTTCCTGCTTTCATAGATTAGTATTTCCCGCTTTCATAGATTAGTATTTCCTGCTTTCATATATTAGCATTTCCTGCTTTCCTAGATTAGCCTTTCAATTCCGCAATTTCAATTTTGCAAGCGTAGACTAGCCTTTCCATTCCTGCAATTTCATTTGAGCAAAATAGATTAGTCATTTCCTGTTTTCATTTCAATTCCGCATTTTCATTTTAGCAAAGATAGTTAGTTGCAGTTCAATTTATTTCAATTTTGCAAATAGAAGTAGAAAAAAAGCAAAAATCAACCAAAAAGATTTCATTTCATGCTTTGTAGGAGTAGAGATAAGTTAGAAAATTATAGCACAACACCCCCACTGCTTCACACAGCCAACGTTCTTCTTCGATGGCTGTGATGAAAGAACCCCTGGGTGGACATCAAGACATATCTGAAGAACCTCTAGGGGAGAAGAAGAAAGAAACACTCCTCTGAAGCAAATGGCTACAAGCAGAAATGATTGGAGCAGTCCCTTGTCCAAAGATGAATTTGAAAATCAGATCGAAGGTTTCAAGAGTGATATGAGGCAGTTTCTTGCCATGCAACTGGATACCTTGCAGATCCAAAAGAAGCAAGAGGAAGCGAAGAGGGCTTTGGTCATTTTTTGTCCTAGGTGCCTTAAAAAGCATCCTAGGAACAAATGTCCAATGCACTCCTTAGAAGTGTGTTTTGTATGTGAAGAATACCATCCTACAGATCAGTGCCCTTCC